>CM037089.1:121448694-122648694 GCA_020916435.1 Oxytropis ochrocephala | reverse complement strand
TTGTATAACTAAGCAGGGGGTGTAATCAAGAAGTCCAATTCGCATAGGAGGGCCCGATATCTGGCCCCGGACTTAAGTGGGGAGAGGTGCGTGAGAAGTAATAGGTGAGGGTATGCCTAGTAATTCAGTTTGTGATATTTAATATATGATAATCTGATTTTAAAAAAAAGAAAAATAAAAAAAAATAAAAAAATAAACTAAACTAAAAACGTGAGAGCTGAAAACGTGGGGGTATTTAATACCCAAACCACAATTCACGCAGAAAACCCTATAATCCCTCCCATTCACTCTTGCGCCGCTGACCTCTCTTCAAGAGAGAGAAAAAAATTTGGCAACCTTCATGGGAGAGAGAGATGAAACGGTGAAGACGAAGGCGAAGGGAAGGAAGGAAGAAGCGACGGGAGGGGAGGAGTGGAGCTCGCCAGCGTTCACGAAGGTCGTGCCGTGGGGAACGAAGGCTGCGACGGCTTATTCGCGAGAGCACATCGGTCGGTTTTTATTCATTACATTTTTTTTTTTAGTTTTCTCTCATCCTCTCCTCCGATCTATTTCTTGGTTCGATTTGGGGTGATTTGCGCAATGGGTTATGGTGGTGGAGGGTGATTTCGCGAGGAGAGGCGGAGCTTCGCGGAGAAGGCGAAGTCTCCGGCGACGTATTGAAGTCGACTTTTTTATTTATTTTTGTTTGGTACCACTGTTGTTACGCCTCCTCTCTACTCATATCACTTCTACGGTTTTGTTCTTGATGTGTTTCTTTGTCTTGACTGTTTTCTAACTCCGTTTTTGATTTTATGCTCGGTTGCAAATTAGTTTGAAAAAGACTGATTCTTATTTTTATTTAACTTCAAAAAGGATTCTGATACACTACCATGTCTCTGTTTGTCATTTGTTAATGGTTCTGTGTTTGAGCTTTTTTGATTTGGTTGTTTTTCTCAGTTTAACACGTTTAGAGCACTCAAATAAAAAACGAAACATACATATTTGCAATTTATTTACAGATCTGAGGAACAGGAAAAAAAAAAAGATCACCAACTGGACTTGATTTTTTTCTCTTGGCTATCTCTTGTTAATCTAACTGTGGCTCTATCGTTCTTTGTTTGTTTTCTTTTTCTCTTATTTGCTCGAGATCTAAACAAATCTGTTTAGGTGATTAGGGTTTCATGCAAAACCCTAATCTTTTTTGGTGATTGTTTTATCTTGAAATTAGTATGCATCTTTGCTTTGCTGATTATTTGCCTTTTTATATTAAAATATTAGGTTTCTGCATTAATTGTTTTGACTGGGTTTTGACTCTTTTCAGTGCGGATCCAAGCCAGAGACTTGGAGAAGCATTCTTTGGAACCCCAGATCTGCTGCTGCTGCTGCCTTTTGTTATTTTTTTTGTATTTTCGAATTTATTTATTTTTTGTATATTTTGTATTATTATTTTTTGTATTTTTTGGACATTTGGACAATTGAACACTTATGGTTTGTAATAAAAATTAAATAGTATTTTTTTTGACATTTTTGGACTATTAAACACTTTTAAATTGTAAATAAAACTAAATAGGACTTTTGGCATTTTTAGACTATACATATATACTCAAAATAGATTAATCTATGAAAGATTAGATTAATAAGAAAAAGAGTCGGATCAAGCGCAAAGACGAGAACAGGTCCGACTAGACAAATACGCTAAAGCGAGACTCAAATAGAAGAAATGAGCTCATTAACTAAAAACACTACTTATATACGACTAAACCTAAATCTGAAAGGTTAAATTGAAGAACGCACGATTTAAACAGCGTGCTTGCTTAATTTAAACAGTGGTATTTTGATTTAGTTGAGTTTCATGATTGAAATTGGCTTAAGTTAAGGGACGGACAAAATTAGGGTATTACACCATGTAGAATTTTGCCTTTTCTTGAATTTTTTCTGCAACTTTTTTACACAAACTGACAGGGGTTGTATTAAACAATTTGCAGGTTGCAAATAGTAATGGATCAATACTGTGTTCACCCGGCCCAAGAACTCCTAAAGACCGGTTAAACAACAATAGAAACCTTAAGCTTCACTCTCACTCTCTCTCTATCGAGCTGCTTCTTCTTCAACCTTTGTTCCTCACCTCTCGCTCTGCTAGGGTTTGATGGAAAACCTAGCAGAGTTCTTCGAAACACGAAACCGAGATCACCAATCGGTAGATCTTCACCTCCTCTTCAAAACCCCCAAAGAGAATCCTTGATTTGATCGAGTTGAACAAAACCCTAACTTTCTTTCTTGCTGATTCTGCAGAGAACGGGAGCACTGAGAGCAAGATAGTGTTCAACGCAGGTAAACCACATTCCTTCTCTCTTTTCTTTTTGATTCTGAAGCACAACAACAAAACCCTAATTTTTGTTGATCTTTCTGTGCATGTGACTCTTCACAAACGCCCAATGGTGACTCTGAAACTTCTTCCTTGAAGTTTCTCACCAAGATCTTGAATATACAACAGGTAACTCTCCTTCTATTACTCGTTTATCACTCTCCTTTCTCTTATCTTCACCTATGAATAGATCCTAACTGATTTATTCTTTCTTTTCGAGGTACCTCACTGTACACACTCAGAACGTGAAGATCTTGAAGGAAACTTGATAGAACCAGAAGTATTAGAAAGATAGGTAAAAATAGAACTGAAAAAAGCGTAAAAAACTATAAGTTTTATTGCTGTGTATATCTGTATATTGCATATTTACAAATTGTAGTGCTATATGCTATATATACATCAAGTAGTAATGCTAGATATTGAATTAGGTAGAGAGAGTTAGTTAGGCAGTTTATAACTGCTGTAACTAACTTAGAAATAGTGCAAACGGCTCTTTTTTTATTTAAAACATGTTTGAATGTTTGTAACTGAAGTTAGCCGTTAGCACTAAGTGTTTAAAATTAGACATTTCAACAGTTAATTGATTAATAACATATGTAATCTCACCACATTGTTTAATTCTTATAGGACGTGTATGTGCCTATAGCCAGGGGGCATTTTCATAACCAAGAGCTCTAGTAGAAATACAACTCCATACCCCACTTTTTTTTTGTTTACTAGATGAAGTGATAAATAATCACCACGCACATACACTGCAACTGCTCACATTCGGGTTCAAATTTGGGAGCCAACGTCTCCATATTGTTGAAATTGTCAAGACAACCAACAGTGAAAGAGAACTCCGTACCCCGCATTAATCTCCTTTATGTAGATATTGTTTTCATCCCCTGCCATTGTTCCTCGGATAATTAAGGAAACCACATGCCCCAACCAATCATGCTTATGTTCTACTTTGTCCCTTTGCAACATAAAGATTCCTAAGAACAAAGTTCTAAACGAGGCACGACCATTGCTAAATAATGGGATATATATTAAGTAATTGACACTTAACCTATTTCTATTATTAATTGGTCAGTCGTAAATGATTCTTTTGTTTCTGCTGCAGGTGTTGAATGATCTAGATGTTATAAATTTTAATATTGAATAATTATTGAACAAATTAAATTAGTTTTATTAATTTTATCAAAAATTAATATGCATAATTGTTGGGAACTTCAATAAAAAGTTGAATAAAGAAAAAAAAATCTTCAACATTTCAATTCCAATATCAACAAGTCACACATAATTTAATTTATTTATGTCAAAAAAAGTGTGCTAGGTTAGGCATATTACCTACCCAGATCCAGAACTTAAAATGAAAAACATAGAGAAAAAAAAAACATAAAACTTAGAACAAAAAAGTAAACTCTATTTCACACTTCCAAAGCATTACAAATTACAAACAACCATATACTCTAAAAATAGATATAATTACACATCACACAAAACAAACCATATATAACTAAGTGCTTCTAAACACTCTCAAAACTTCGACTCATCGAAATTGTCCAAAGAACTAAAGAGAATCTTCAACCTTCTGAAGAGGATCTTTCTTAGTGATTTGCAGCATAGTGATTGATAAGAGAAAGAGCATTACTAGTAACTTGAGCAATATTAACCATTCCACCTCTAATAGAAGATTTAATCTTACCATCAAGTGCTTTTCCAGCAAATCCATCACCACAAGTTGATTCATCAGTCAAAGCTGCACTAACCCAAGTTTCAACATTACTTATATGCCATGTAAAATCTTCACCTTTAACATTACAAAGTTTAAGCTCCTTCAATGAACGTGTAAGTCTATCTACACTATCACTCATTTCTTCAACACAATCATGAAGTGCTGCATATTCTCTAGGTTTAAGGTTTCTATAGTTCTTGCACTTTGTAACAAAGGCTTTTGTGGATTGTGTTTTGTTTAGAGATATTGATAAAGCTGTTTGGACTAATTGATGTGGATCTTGTTGAATTGTTGAAGCATAGATTGAGAGTGATTCATAGCAAAGTGTTGGGTATGGTGTTGTGCTACATGATGTTTTGATGAAATTTGTTGGTGTTGAAATTGCAAAGTTTGTAATTGTGATGACAATAGTTAGATGGAAAAGAAGATATGAAATCTTTGCCATTGTTTTTTTTTATGAGGATTTGAGATTTTGCAAAGAGGGAAAAGGTTTTGGGTTGTGAGATTTAGAATGTGGATGTTAGATATTATATAGAGAAGGAATGACTAGGCTAAGTTGAAATAGACTCCTACCATCCCATCAGAGAACAAATGGATCAAATTAGTTTTTGATAAAAACTATATTATCCACCTAAGAGCACTCGGATGGGATGGTAGAAGTCTCTTCTAACTTAACCAAACTTCTGGGTTCGAATCCAGTATTGGGTTGATGATACCGAGTTTATACCAAAAAAAGAAAACTACAATATCCTTAAAAAATAAGTTCAACTCCTATCAAGTACGAGTTAGGATCCTCTTAATTTCTCAAAAAAATGGAGGGCTTTATTTGAAGAGGGATAGACACAAAATCTATGATGGGTGATAGCATCAATTACTATGATAAATTTAATGTCATGACCCATATGAGTTTTGTGTCTATCTCTTTCCAAATGAAATCCTCCATTTCTAGATTCTTATTTCTCAAGTATTTGTTGTGTCAAGTAGGAAAAAGAGTGAGACATACAAAAACTATTTGGGGAATCTAAACTCATAAAAAATATATCAAATGAACTAATTTAACTCATATTTTTGGGTAACCTTATCATTGGTGCATATTATCCAACCGTTTTGTTGACAACTAATCTATCTTCTGAACATAACATAATGACCACGAGCACCTTACTTTGTTAGTACTGTGTGGTTCTCTCCTCTTAAAAGAGTTTTTCTCAAACCCAAAATTTAAATTTGAAACCTTAAAGTGGGATCTAAACCAAATTATCACTCGCACCAACTTTCATCGGCTCATATTTAATATTATTAAAGATCAAATTAGTATTTTTATTTTTCTCATATACTAAATTGGTTTTCACATAATTTTGTTAAAACCAAAAATTGGCTCTTCACTCTTAAAAAAATGGATATGACTCCATGTGGGTCCATTTAGCAAGTATATTGGAAGGATTATTAGTTTTGTAAGAAAAAGAAATGGGAATGCCATTACAATTTGCAAATTATGCAGATGCAGACAGTCCGGCTGGCCCATTTTGGCTCATTGGGCCAAAGTGTAAAAGTGAGATGGGCTAGTCCGTCCAAATGTCGATTGGGCCATATTTTGTATTGCCCGACCAAACCTAAAACATTGGGTCGATAGGTCGGCTGCGACCATCTAACTTTTACGAAGAAAATCATAAAAATTGCTCCCATATAAAACATAAAAAGTTAACCCAATTTTGACCATGGCTAATTGGGTTGGGCCAAAACAACCCGCTATGTTCCTAGACCTCTATTTAACAATCTCAACCCACCCAAAACACTTTGGGTCTTAGGTCGGCCCGTTGGGTTTGACCAAAATTGACATCTCTACCTATAAACCACCCCAAGTAATTCTTATAATTTCTTATTGATAATAAATTAGCGACACATGCCACAAACTTGGTATGACATATGAAGAGGAATTAGTTTTCCTAGTGTGAATAGGAATTTTCAATGGGATGGTTCATGTAGCCAACCGCTGGTCACCGAGTTACATGTGACCGGCCCGGTCATTGCGGGTTCCAACGGGTTGAATGCATGCCCGATCCAACACCTCAACCGACCCACCCAACTCACCGGTCCCGGCCAACCGATCCAACCGGCCGGGTCGGTCCGGTTTAATGACACTGGTTTAGAGACCAAAAAGAGTAATAGGTATCTTTAATGTCCTTTTTTTAGAGGATCTTCGATACCTATGTACATATACGATGGTCATTAAATATTTATTTCATGTTTTTATATTTTGTGACTTAAGGTTTGTCTAGTAGAGTATGACAGATTTATTTTTATTTTTTGATCAAAGAGTATGACAGCCACATGATTTGAGTTAGGCAAGTTGCAGATTCAAATTCGCATTAATCCCATTGGGTGAGTGTTAGCCTTTATTTTCAACAGGTTAAATAAATGCAGTCAATAAGGTTGACTTAGATGCTTTGAAGAGAAGATTGACAGCCTTCGACGCTCAGATAGTTTTCGACCACCACAGGGACTTGGCGAATAGCGAAGACATGAGGGCTACGATTCGACGAAGAACCAAAAGTTAGAAGTGATGTCGCGCAAGGGAGACACCGTCGAACTGTGTTTTGAAGATGCGGTCGAAGGGCGTGATTTTCACGTTATCGGAGCACTGGGCAGTTTATCTGATCAGTTATTGTTTTTAAATTCAAATTGTTCAGTTACTTTGTTTCCCTCCCTGTATATATAGCTAGGTTCATCTTTAATTCACTACATAATTTCTTTGTTTGCATTTGCTCATCTCTATTCCCGTACTCATGAGGGTAGGCCTTGGGCTGTGTGGCTGTGCTTCTCCGCACAGGGCTCCAACCCAACACCATTTTTGTAGCGCCTAAAAGTAATAAAGAAATTATATATATATATATATATATATATATATATATATATATATATATATATATATATATATATATGACAGTTATTTGAATTTTATTCATCAATTTTGCCTTGGTTCAGTGGTAAGTCGCCTTCATTCTAATTGGAGGCCCAGCGTGTTCAATTTCAACGCATGCACTATAGCGGAAAATATAATAAATAAGACATAAAACTACTATCTGGGATTTGAACTCGACTGCTATACTCTATAGTTTTCAGTCGGACCATTCAACCACTGCCAGCTAATTGTGTATATTTGCAAGTGAAATTGATATATATTCCAGTTAATACAAAAATATATCTATACACCCATAGAAAAAACAAAAAAAAAGGTAGGTACTGGGTCTCTAGTGCTTGTTAATTATATATCTTCTTAAAAATTATTTTTATTAAGAAGAAATTTCTTCATAAATTTTCTTAAAAAATGGAGTAATTTGTGAGGGCCAATTTAATAAAAATAAAAAATAGAGCCCAATTATTAAAATTTAAACAGAGTCTCCAAATTGTTTGAGACGATCCTGTGTACTCATATCGTGTCGTATCTCATTTAAGCTTCATAGTTGGCCAAAAGGCCAATAGATGCCACTGGAATATAATTCTAGTTTTTTTCAATAACAAAAATCTATGAAGCAAGCGTCAAATTAGACAATCAAAGATCAAGTTGGGATACTTTGACAAGTCACTCCTAAGTAATGACAAGTTAGTTGGGTTTCTAATTTCTAACACTCATCTCACTATATATGTCAATTTTTTGAACATTTAATTCCTTGTTTCCATTTTTAGCAACGTTCATGGTTTCTCTAAAAAGTTGAAATATATTTAATTGTTTTAGTTTTGTCATACAAATGAATAGATAATAGGCTTTTTTTACGCACCCCTCCTTCTCTATCTCACCCCATATTTCCAAAAAACCCAATACTACCCCCTGTCTTTTAAAAAAAAAAAAAGTTAAAAAATTTGAATTACCTCTAAATAAGGTAATTACGGTTCAAAAATTAAAATTTGAATTACCTCTAAAAAGGTAATTCCGGTTCATAAAAAATTAAAAATTTCGGAATTAGCTCTAAAAAAGGTAATTCCGAATTTTTTTTTTAAAAGTTTGTATATTAAATTAATATTTAAACGCGTTTTATTTTGGAAATATGATACAAACGATTTACGATTTAAATAACAATACGTCAAAATATATAAAATGACCAACATAAAATAGGAGTACAAATACAACTATGGGTCCAAAATGTCTAAAAATGACTGAAAATAAGCACGTGAAGTAGGTGAACGGGCGACATCTAGGGCATCCTGGGCCAATGCAGCTGCTCTCTGCACCCTCTCCTCTAATGTCTCTGGGACAACAGGCTCCTGATGATACGGTGGATCCTGAGTTGGCTCTGGCTGTGGCTCGCACACCGAGTAAGACGCACCACAGTTTTGGTTGTACGAGGAAGGTAATCAGGATCGCACTCGCCATGGTAGCCAGCTTGTCTACTAGCCTGCCAAAAAGTCCGCGCCCGAATCTGATACATCAGCAACCCCTGTATGATCCTGTCCGCAGAGGGAGGATTACCCGAAATGGGTGCTCTAGGGATCCTCTGTAGCTGCCCGAACTGCCAACGCACCCTGTCTGGCATGTAGGGAACAGCGCCATCGCCCCAAAGCAACCAGCCTCTGTAAACATATATGTTCGACAAAGGAACATACTGCCTGTGGTCATGATAAGGGGTGAGGATGACATCCTCCAGCTGCAGAGCATCTATCCGCTCCCTAAAGTCCACCAACTTTATTTTATCCGACTTTCTTGTTCCCCGGTTGGTGCACGTGGCTGATGCGTCCTAGCTAACACTTTCCGACCAACGACGGTGGAAAATGCTCGTAGATCCAGCACTGAAATAATTAAAGTAAAAAATAATCAGTTATTAATATATGAGTAATTTAATTAAAAGCTTTAAATTAAAAAAATAAATAAATGATTACCTGGAGCAGTGTCGCGTATCCGCCGAAGTGCTTGGTCGTATAAAAGACCGCTTTCGTCAACTGAGTGTACAGGTAACTGAGAGCAGCTATACCCCAAGACCACTGTCCTCACTACTGAAGATCTCGAAGCAGATACATCCACCTCACTGGCAGTAAATGGTGACTCTTGTCGGCCAGAATGGTGGTGCCTAACAAGAAGAGCATGTAGCACCGTGCAGCCTGCTCATAAGCACCCCGTGCCATGTTCTCCCTGTAAGAGTCCTCTACAAAGGAGATCCTCGAATCACGCCTCGTTATCCACTAAGGCTGTTTGGATGACGAGCTTTGATCCATGCCCAAACAGTCCACGGCCAAGTGAAGAGCCTCAATCGAATCAAAATCGGCTCGTGGTCCAATAAGGTGCCATCCAAATGGCAAAGTGGAGCGAAAGACGGCCACATCATCCGGGGTGGCCGTCATCTCCCCCAAAGGGCATGTGGAATGAGCGGGTCTCGGGATGCCACCTCTCCACAAAAGCGGATATCAACTCATGGTTGATTGCCCCCGAAGGTGTGATGTCCAACTCGAGAAAACTTAGCTGGACGCAACCCGTGGTCTACCTGTGGGTGGTGCTCGGCAGGTCTAACTCTAGTAAACTTCTGGCCGTGAGATACAACCTTTAGTTTCTGAGGCTGAAAAAATTAAAATTAAACCATACGTTATTAAAAATAAGTAATTAATTGTTGTTAAGTAAAATTAAAATAAAGAATTAAAATATTACCTCGCCTCTATCTATCCAGGACGCGCAGTGCGTATCCCAATGTAAATATAATGGTGTGTGATCCACAGGTGGGGCAGGCTGAACCTCCTCCTCCTGCTGAACCTCCTCCTCCTCCTCCCAAGCCTGCCAACCGTGAGCAGGAATGTCATGATCCTCCCTAGCCTGCCAACCGTGAGCAGGAATGTCACGATACAGCTCTGGGTGCTCCTGTTGGTGACACATATTGTACTCATAATCTGGGTGGTCACGGTAGGGCTGCTCATACCGGGGCTGAGGCTGAGGCTCAGGCTCAACCATCTCTATCACTCTAGCGCGGGGCTCTCGCGCTCGACGCCGAAGCATGCCCAGCACTCTGAGCCTCGTAGAGTGTATGGAGAAGAATCTCTTGCTCTTCTTTCGCCTCCCAAAGCATGCTCTCTCGTCGTCGGATGCGGGGTCTTTGCTCCGAAGACTTCTGCTTTCGCTACATTGTCCGATCGTCTACTACGCCATCGTTAAAAAATAAATGTAATTAAAAATATTAAAAATTGAAAAAAATTGGATTTTCTAATTACGAGGTAATTAGAAAAATTTCTGATGAGGGTAATTAGAAAATCCCAACCGAATTTACTTACTTTTTCTAATTATGAAATCTGAATTGTGAAATGTGATTTTTGTAAATTTTCAATGGCATTTTTGTCCGTTTGGGTAATTATGGGGTGGGATTGATAACGAGGGGGGTGGGAAAAAAAAAGCCTAGATAATATAGATTCAATACTCAATTGTGGATTTAATGCTTTTGAGATATTTTGGAAGATTGAAAGAGAATCTATGTAATATCCTTTAGATAAATAACAGACTTCCCTCAAGCAAAACAAAAACATCTATATTAATTGATGTTAATTGCACCAATCACAATCTACTATTGCTTAAACTGGATATTGATGAAATTGGTAATCAATTATGCTTTCATTTTTACTAATTCTCTATTATTGAATTCATATAATTTTTCCCGTGAATCACGATTGATCACAAATCGCAATCTCCTTTCAGGTTCATATAAGAAAAGCTGTAAACACAAATGAATATTATATAGATAACCATATAACTGATATAAAGTCCTATTCTACGATACATATACGTCCACTCAAAAAAAATGATACGTATACGTATTCTACTGTTTTTCAGTTATTGAGGCTTCCTTTAAGTTCTTTGATTCTATATGATTTCAGTCTATCCACACCCTTGTATAGTGTTTGACTAAACTACTCTCCACTCTGAATCTAATTTTCTTTAAGAATATCCTATTCCCTCTCTTTCTCCCTCACACCCTCACGATCACGTGTTTGGAGCCTCTGCAGTTTGTTGCACTGTGCAATAGTTGAAGAGGATCCAGATCCTGCAACCACACATTTTATGCATTTTTTGTTTTGGTATTCTACTTTTTGTTTTAGGAATTAATTTTTGAAGTGTTTAAATGGTTTCAATAGAATTTTGTGAATTTCCTCTATGTATTTTAGAATGAATGTTAACCAAGGGCAGACCCACTGTTCGCTGAGGGTGGGCAGTTGAACACCCTGATTTTTTTTACACTTACTTTTCTATATAAACTAGTAGGATACATGTGCATACGCACGAGTGTTGTCATGTTAACCCTCTGAAGTTGACACAGAGAGGCTGGTGTGGGTAAGATGCCACGGCATACCAGTTCATGCATGGAACAATGAATTTTTGTCGCTTTGGCGTAAGTTTGGAACGTTCATGAGGGGCATTTAGAATACTAGAAAAAGAAATCCTTGGACGTTGCTCGTATCTTAATTCGTACGAGAGGGTTCGACGTGTGCAACATGGTAGTTAATGCCACTATCAATGATGAGATATTCAATATCAAGGTTCTGGAGGAATGGTGTGGGCCAATGCATTGGGAGGGCCTGGCGCCGGCCTATGAAGCGGAGAAAACGGAAGCATCCGCTGTTAGTGACTCTGAGAGTGAAGTGGAAGAGGTTCCTTTGTTTTATAATGATCCTCCTAATAATGAGGAGTTGGAAGTCGATGATGAGATTTTGGTGGAAAGGTTGTTGGAGCTAGAGAAGTTTAATAGTGGTCATATGGAGGAGGTAAATGAAGAGAATTTGAAGGGAATTTGTTGAGGAGGAAAATAGGCGGGAAAGCTATTGAGGAGGAAAAAACGGAGGAGAATTTCAACATTGAGAGAGATATTAGGGAGCCTATTAATGAGGAGGTGCCTAAGGAGCATGTAGATCAGCAGAATGTTACCCACATTGTGGAGGGGTCAGAAGATGATGCGCAAGTAAACTTCAATCTATCCTCAATTAAAAAAATTAACCCAACTCAAGCAAGTGAAAGGGAGGTGGAGGATTGTAATGCAGGGTGCATGTAGCGGATGTGGGCGATGAAAGGGCGACCGGAGAAAGGGGCTGCAGATGGTATGATGGTTGGGACTACTCTAAGTAATTCTTTTGGGCCACTATTGAGGAATACAAAGAAAAAACCCAAGAAGCAAGGGCGATCAAGCTGCTGTAATAATGATAGTGAGATTGAAGTGAATCAAGGGGTCTTAATTGGATTTGTAAATGAGGATGTAAGGAAACTCATTCCGTCAGTTAGTCTCTCAACTGGGTCGAAGGGTGAGTCAGTTATGCATGTGGTGGCTCGAAACCCACCTGGAGCAAATTTTTCAATGTCTTACAGCAACAATGAGAATGGCGCTTCTATTGGAGAAGTGTCAGTGGGCGACTCAGGTATTCAAATTTGTAACAATAGGTTTTTATTAGATCATGAGATATCTCTTGCTAACAAGATGTGGAGTTTCGCAAAAGAGAATCTGGGTGTTACAGGAAAAGGCAGCAATGAAGACTATGCAGGTAGAATTAAAAATCTAGAAGAGAGGGAACAGATGGCAAAGGGCAGGAAGGCGAAAAAAGATGGTTCTCAATGAAGGTTGCAACCTTGAATATGAGAGGGTGGGGAGGCGCGCTGACCAGAGAGCGTCTGAAGAAACCGATTATCGATGAGAAAATAGAGATATGTATGATCCAGAAACCAAATGCTCTAGTTTGACAAAACGGATGGTTGGCAGCATTTGGGGAGATAACGAGTTTGATTGGGTACACAAGAATGCTAATGGGATGTCGGTGGCTTATTAAGTATATGGAAATCGGGTAGTCCGGAGGTAATGTTCTCTTTCTCCTGGTGAACACTTCATGTGAGTGCTGTGCGAAATGCGGGGTAGCTTTGTGCTATTTGGTAAATGTCTACTCCGCATGTAATATGGCTGGGAAAAGGAGGTTATGGGAAAATCTGAGAGTACTAAAGGATGACTTCGAACCAGGAGATTGGTGCATTGCAGGTGATTTTAATGCGGTTACATCGAGAGCGAGAGAGAAGTTCTTTGCTCCACTAGCTTTAATAATGTGGAGGCAAGAGAATTTGTGTCCTTTATGGAAGATATGGAGCTAATTGACGTGCCAGTGCTGGGGAAAAAATTTTCATGGTTCGGTTCTGATGGAAGGGCGAGTAGATTGGATAGGGTACTGCTGACTGAGGGACTGACTACAAAATGGAACATTAGTGCACAATGGATAGGTGACAGAGAAATCTCTGATCATTGCCCTGTCTGGCTAGTGAGCTCGACTTTGAATTGGGGGACCAAGCCCTTCAGTTCAATAATTGTTGGGTCGATCATGAGGATTTTTTGGATTTTGTGAAAGGATGTTGGGAATCCTTTCAGGTGGAAGGAAGGGCCTCTTTCGTGATAAAGGAAAAGATGAAGCTACTGAAGGAAAAGTTGAAGATTTGGAATCGTGAGGTGTTTGGATATAAAGACCTGAAAATTGAAAACATAGTAAGGGATATGAATGAGGTTGATAAGTTAGCTTCAGAGGGGGGAGGTATTGATGATGTGCGAAGGACCGGACTAAACGAGGAATTTCGAGAAAGAGCTTCACACGCAAGAGAGTGCGCTTGCGCAAAAAAGCACACAGTAAGATGGATTGCGAAAGGAGATTCAAATAGTAAGTTTTTTCATGCATGTGTAAGAGGAAATCGTAGAAGAACTCAGCTATTAAAGCTCAAAGTGGGAGGGGACTGGATAGATGACGTGGGGGGTGTGAAACTAGCGGTTAAGAATCACTTTGAAGGGAAATTTAGGGAGGAGGATACAAATAGACCAACACTTGATGGAGTGAATTTTAATCAAATCTCAGGGAAGGAAAATGAATTGTTGATTGAACCGTTTAGCTTGGAAGAAATCAAAGAAGTGGTATGGGAATGCGACAGTAACAAGAGCCCAGGACCGGACGGATTCAATTTTAAGTTTGTCAAGGAGTGTTGGGACATCATAGGTGCTGAAGTTTTTGAGTTCTTTAAGGAGTTTCATAAGAGTTCGCGGCTGCCTAAGGCGATTAGCGCATCCTTTATTGCGCTAATACCTAAGAATAATAACCCACAAGGGCTAGGAGAGTATAGGCCCATATCACTTATCGGATGTTTGTATAAGATGCTTGCAAAGGTCTTAGCGGGAAGGCTGAAAAAGGTTATGAAGGGTGTGATCTCGGACTGTCAGAGTGCCTTTCTCGCAGGAAGAAATATTCTTGATGGAGTGGTTGTGGTGAATGAGCTCATGGATATGGCTAAGAGAAGAAAACAAAAGTGTGTGATCATGAAAGCTGATTTCGAGAAAGCATATGATTCAGTAAGCTGGTCTTTTCTGGATTATATGCTGGGCAGACTAGGTTTTGGGGAAAGATGGAGGAAGTGGATGCATGCTTGCGTCTCATCAAATTCTATTTCAGTTCTTGTTAATGGCAGTCCTTCGGAAGAGTTCGTGGCTCAAAAAGGACTAAAGCAAGGGGATCCGCTGGCACCGTTCTTATTCTTGATAGTAGCTGAAGGGCTAGCTGGTCTGGTGAGGAAAGGCGTAGAAACGAACAATCTTCATGGGTATAGCTTCAAAAATGCTATTTCGGTTGAGTTGTTGCAATTCGCCGACGACACAATTTTGGTTTGTGATGGGGGAGATAGGAGCATCTGGTGTTGGAAAGCGATACTGAGAAGTTTCGAGATGGCTTCGGGCTTAAAGGTGAACTTTGCAAAGAGTAGTGTCTTCGGGTTGAATTTGGAGGACAACGTGATGGAAGGTATCTCACAGTTTTTGGCCTGCAAATTGGGAGCGTCTCCATTCAAATTCTTGGGAATTCCGATTGGAGCAAACCCGAGAAGAATGTCTACATGGCAGCCGATTATTGACTCTATGAAAGCGAGACTGAGTACTTGGAAGAGCAGACAATTGTCAATAGGGGGTCGAGTTACACTTATCAATTCGGTACTTGCCTCTCTCCCCCTATACTTTTTCTCCTTTTTCAAAGCACCAAAAAAAGCCATAGCGGAGATTACAAAAATTCAAAGAAGGTTCCTATGGGGGGGTGACGAAGACAACAAGAAAGTAGCTTGGGTGAAGTGGGAGACAATCACTTTACCAAAAGAAAAGGGGGCTTAGGCATAAAGAACTTGGAGATGTTTAATGTGGCATTATTATCAAAATGGAGGTGGAGAATATTGGTTGAAGAAAACAATGCTATTTGGAAAGGGTTACGGTAGAAAAGTATGATTTAAAGGATCGATGGCCCGATATGGCGGAGAATAGAAGAGGATGGGAGAAGAAATCATTGTGGTGGAGGATTTGTGTCTTCTTGGGGAGGTTAAATTTGCAAGAAGATTGGTTTAAAAACTAGTAAAAATTAAAGTGGGAAATGGTAAGAAGACACGATTACGGAGGGGCGTCTGGATTGGTATGGATCGGCCGGATAATTTATTTCCGAATTATATAATTGCTGCGAGTTCAAGAGGCAACAAAGTGGCGCATTTGGGCAATGGACTAAGGCGGGATGGGCGTGGAAACAGTTTGCAAACCGATGGCTCTTTGCGATTATGCGATCCATTCGGTTTCTACCTGATCTCGCTGCTGCCCAGCAGAGATCTGTGGTCGCTCTTTGCGACTATTGCATACCGACAACAAGCGCAGAATAGGTGGTCTTGGGTGCCGGGCGCGTTAGGTGGCTTTTCGGTGAAAAAATGCTATGATTCTTTCTTTTTTTTTTCTGCGGTGGCGCACACATTCAGCAGTCCGGAATTGTTGCTGCATGCAATAAAATATGGAAATGTGACGTTCCGTCCAAAATACAAATTTTTGCGTGGAGGGTGTTACTTCAGCGAGTTGCCACTAGAGTTGCTCTACATAGAAGAGGGATAATTCAATCACAAAATGACTTAAGCTGCGTGCTGTGTTTTCGAGAGGAGGAGACGGAGGAACATTTATTTATGACTTGTGGAATCGCAAAGAAAATATGGAGGAGCGTTTTTGAATGGATGGGGAGTTCAATTGGTGACACTGACAGCCTAGTAAATCATTATGTGGAGTTTGGAAAATTAGTCAAAGGGAAACGGCAAAGAGGTGTCAAACATCTCATTTGGATGGCGACAATATGGACCATTTGGATGGCGAGAAACAGGGTAATATTTAAAGGTGAGGTAGCTTCAGTTCCAGCAATGCAGGCGGGCATTAAAGATTTGGCGTGGTGTTGGTTCAAGGCGAGGAAGGGAAGAAATGTTAGCGCAACATGGTCGGACTGGTTTCACTGTCCATTGGGATGTTTCTCTATGTTGTAATTTATATTTTATAGTTGGCTTGTCAACACTTATGTGGGCGTAGTAGGGGGAGAAACAGTGAATTAGGGTCTTTTCTTCATCAAGTTGCACACCTTTGTGCGAGAGTACTCTTTTCCTTCCATTGTCTTTTTCCCAGGGGTTTTGGCTTTGGAAGGTTTTGAGAAGCCCTCCTCTTTCCTTTCTTTTCTCTCATTGTAAGTGCCTAGCACACCAGTGCTCTCTTTTCAATGAGATCTTGATTATCTAAAAAAAAAAATGTTCTTTTTATGAATGAACTTAGATAGTATTTAAATAATCTGAGCAATTGAAAATAAAGACAAATTTAAAGTAGATAAAAAATGAGTTTAAAATAAAAAATAGATAAATATTAAATTCTAAAACTGCTATAATTTAAAAACAATTGTACATTTATCCTGTGCTTAATATATATATATATATATATATATATATATATATATATATATATATATATATATCATGTTGTTATCCTATTATCGCGTATTTTTATATATCGGTCTTTGCTTTCTCCCATGTTTTTATATATATCATTGCGAGTTATCCCCTTACTTTTTATATATCAATACAGTATCCCGTGTTTTTATGTATCAATGCGATTATCTCATAGTTTCAATTGATTATTTGAGTTGATTAGTAGATTATAATAGATAGTAAAAGATAGATAGTAGATTATCTATAAGAAATATTTATCTTGTGTTTTTATATATCATTGGCAATTATTTGTCCTTTTTAGGTATTAGTGACAAATATTTGTCACATGTGTTTTAAATATTAATCAGTTTAAATCATCATTAAGCCTTCATTTTTATAGATAGTAGGTTTATAGTAGTTTTCAAAAATTATAATTATCAATGGCAAATATTAATCCTGTATTTTTTTCTACATATCATTGTAAATTGTCCCGTGTTTTTATATATATCAATGCAATTATCTCGGAGTTTGAATTGATTATTTTAGTTGATTAGTATATTATAGTAGATAGTAAAGAGAGATAGTAGATTATCAATAAGAAATATTTGTATTAAATTTTAATTAGTAGTTTAAATAGTCATTAAATCTTCTTGTTTTTTTAGATAGTAGGTTTATAGTAATCTTCAAAATATTTAACTATCAATGATAAATATTAATTCTGCGTTTTTAAGTATATCGATCGATGCAATTGTCCTGTATTTTTATATATCGATGACAATTATTTGTCATTTTTAAGTATTAGTGATAGATATTTGTGGCGTGTGTTTTCAATATTAATAAGTTTAAATATTCATTAAGCCTTCTTATTTTTTTAGATAGTAGGTTTATAGTACTATTCAAAAATTACAATTATCTTCCGTAAAAAAATCATAATTATCAATGGAAAATATTCATCCCGTGTTTATTAATATATCACGCTTATCCCTTGTTTTTATATATCGGTCTCGTAGTTTCAATTGATTATTTTAGTTGATTAGTATATTATAGTAGATAGTAAAATATAAATAGTAGATTATCAATAACAGTGATAGTAGATTATCAATAAGAGTGTAAACAGATTTCGAAGAGAAAATAGAAGATGATTTTAGTAGCGTAGTGTTTGTATAAATTTACGTAAAAAAAAACTAGAGAAATAAGAATTGTTTATGTGAAAAATAAAAGTAAAGTAAAAAGAAAAAAATAAAGAAAGAGAGTGTAAGTGAAAAGTGAAAAGAAGGAAAGAGAGTCTAAAAGAAAGAAAAATGTAAGAAAGAGAGTATAAGAGAAAAATGAAAAGAGTGAAAGAGAGTGTAAAAAGAAAGAGAAAAAAAAAAAAAAGAAAGAGAGTATAAGAAAGTGTGGGAAGAGTAAATAAATTTACATTTGTGCCCACAAAGATTTGAGGTGTCTTTTAGATAGAATGAGGATATTGGTAAAATCATAGCTGGTTTAGATGTGTAGATATAGTGTCGATGTAGATTTTATTTTGACCCCCATCAAATATAGAATTTTGCACCTAAACTCTTAAAATCTTGTAGTTTCATGTCTTAATTTTCCCCTAGTTTGAACTAATATATTTTGGTTAGTCTTGATTTTTACTAGGTAATGTTTTGAATATTTCTTAAAAGATACCCCTAATTATTAATTATAGTATTTAGAAAGAGATATGATTTAAATTTTTTTTGCACCTCCTATAATAAGATTTTAGGTCCGCTACTACTTGTAATGGTTGTTTTCAGTCCTGCAAATTTTTCTCAAAATGAAAACTATAACCGTGAATTGAGTTCATGATGGTGAGAGTGAATTCAGTTCACAATTAAACTAGTGAGCTCAATTCTAGATGGGTATTGTGGAGTTCAATAGCCTAATCTTAAACTCAATTCACTCTTACGTTGGTGAACTGAATTCACAGTTGTAGTGTTTTTAAAGTATCCCTGGTTAATTGAGTTCACTGGTATATATGTAACCATGAACTGAGTTCACTCTTACAATAGTGAACTCTAGATTCATGAGTGTAATTATGTGAATCGTGCTCACGAGCCATACGTTAATGCAAAAAAAACTTAAGGAAAACGTTATTGGAGCGTACATTTTTAATTTTCATATATCGTTGATTTGCTTCAAGTTAAAATGTAAAAAAAAATTAGTGAAAGCCTTGACAACGAAAACATTTATATACACTGTAGATTAATTTCATTCAACTTTAGGTGAAAGTTTCACTTATGGACACCGTGAATTGAGTTCATGATGGTAAGAGTGAATTCAGTTCACGATTAAACTAGTGAGCTCAATTCTAGATGGGTATTTTAAAAATCAAACAACTCGTGTGTGGAGTTCAATAGCCTAATCTTAAACTCAGTTCACTCTTACACTAGTGAACGATCAATTCGCATTTGAATTATTTTTAAAGTATCCTTGGCTAATTGAGTTCACTAATATATGTGTAATCATGAACTGAGTTACTCTTGCACTAGTGAATTCTAGATTCTGAGTGTAATTGTGAATTGAGTTCACGAGCCATACGTTAATGCAAACAAACTTAAGGAAAATGTTTACTTAATAGTGCAATGGAGCAACAATATTGGAACATACATTGTTGATTTTCATACATTGATTTGCTTCAAGTTAATATGTTAAAAATAAAAGTTAGGGAAAACATTAACAACGAAAACATTTACATACATTGTTGATTCAACTTTAGGTGAAAGTTTCACCTATGGACACCCTTGGGAAACAATAAAAGAGAAAAGAGATGTAGAGAGAAGAGAGAAAAAAGAGGAGTCAATGTCTAATAAGGAGTTAGTCCAAATTTTATGGTAGGTTTTATAAGGTAGGGTAGTGTTAATTATTTGGCAAGTGTACCAAATCGTGCAAGTAATAAAACCGGTAAGAACCGGGATATCGTCCTCAAGGATCGAGCTAATTTACTAATTACGTTAACAATTACTAATTGAACCAATTTGAAAAGGTTTGTTTGAAAAGGTTGAGCTATGAAGCTCGAATTAAAGCAATAAATTATTTTTGGAGTTTTTAAATAAAGTTAAACTAGAAAACGTGGACGAACTACGATAAGAATGAATGCTAGGGATGAACGTCTTTTGCTTTCGCACTATGTAACTGGTTTAACATCAAGGATATCTCTCTCTATATTTTGCTACCGAATTCGTTATAATAACTAAGTCCTAATTCCTTAGGTAACTAGTCCTTTATAGATTATTAAAACCCCCTAATTCCTTAGGTAATCCTAATTACCTACAAGCCTTAAACGCTAGAGTCCGCACGCACAACAATTCGGAGAATATCCCTAAGCCACTTAATTGCAGGAATTGAAATTCTACGATTCAAATATAAGAACTTCCATTAAAATATCGAATAAAGATAATCTCACAATTTCCCAATTGTAAACAGTTAAAACTAAATTTCAATTCACAAGATACGAGAGAGAAACAATAAACACAACAATACCAAATACCTAGTGCTCTATCAAGATCAATTCATCCCTAACAAGAGGGGTTTAGTTACACATGATGAAAGATAAAAGAGAAGGGAAATTACAAGAGAATAACGATGATGATGATGACATTCGAAGCTTCAAACTTGTTCCCAATGCTTGAATCTTCAAGAGCCAACAGTGCAACGCGTTCTCCCGTGTGCTAGGGTTTGGATTCGTGTAGAAGTCGAAGATCCTCAAAAACGCAGCTTTGCGTGTTTTATCGTGTTTTCAAATGATCGGCGCCTCACTCGGCGCCTCATGCGACACTTAAGCGCCACTTCCGGAGGACGCTCATAAGAACTCGCGCCATCGGCGCCTCAGTGACACTTCGAGCGCCACTTCAGCGCCACTTCAGCCCCACTTCATTCCTTGGCACTTTTCTGTCCGTTTGCTTGCATTTCTTCGTTCTTCCTTTCACCTAGTCCTGGGGCACAAAAACACCACAAAAACCAAGCGTAAACACTGCAAAGCAATTCAATTTCAACTAGCACCATTTACTCTTTTAGTGTTGCCATTTTCCCTACATTCAATAAAATCTTCACATAAAATCCCCTTTTTCATACTAAGAACCATCATGTGATGGGGATTCATCAGGTAGATAGTCCGTAGTCGCATAGGGCTATACTTGAACTGTAAAGTATGAGCCTAAATTTTATGCTGGATAGTTATGTCCAAGTCTCTCTTTGAAAACACGACAACATCTTTGAGAGATTAGTCTCTCCTTGAGGAAAAATCATCAATACAATGTTATTTCATATTTTCTCTATACTTCCATTGATGCCATGTTTGCTAGTATAGTATCAGAATGCCCATGTATTCTCCATGATTATTTCTTTCGCCACATTTTTCATCTTCTTTATGGCTTTTGTTAATCTTTGGAAATTGCATAATGATGTTGTTCTTCTTCTCTGCACGCGGTGGTTGATGGCTTCAAGTCTCCACACTGGGAGGTGTCCCTGCAAAGACACGTTGATGACTAAGTCGAATTAGGGCTTTAGAGAGAAAAAAAAGATGAGAGCAATATGATTTATTTGGTAGATTAGACATTAACAAACCTAGGGGTGAGGACCCGTATTTATAATAGTGTTGTTCAGTAACCGTGAGGTGCAATGATGCAAACCCTAGCTGTGGCGATCTTTGCAAATTTCAGAAGAATTACCTAGTGTCATGGATATTATGATCGTAGAGAGATCTTCAGACGTAACTGTACTGTTGAATTAAGGCATATTTGTTAGAAGGGAGGTCGAAATTAGGATTCATTGTCGACCTCTACCTTATACTTAGGAGTCTGGTTACAAGAGGGACTATTCAGGGTAATGCTCAGAATTCAGTTTCCATACTAAGCATATTTCAATTCGTGTCTCGTGGTAGTGCACGCGGTGGGTGACGACTCTCCAAGAGAGCTCAGATTCCTTACAATCGTAACAATGGTTGGTCTGGTCTTCAACTAAGATGTCTACTTGGAACTCAGAACTGAGTTTAGCGGCGCAAGTCGTGGTCATAACAGTTTCTGATATTTCTTTTTGTTTTTCATTCATTTCTCGCATTTTCGTTATGTTCAAGTTGCTCCTATTTTATATATCGTGACATTCCTAGTTCAATTTCTCTGTTCTCAACTTACGCTTGAGTTTCTTGTTTGAGGTTCTCCTTGATAGGCCGCAAAGTGCACTGTTATCACGTAATAAAAAGTATCGATCCCACGAGACTTTTGTGATTACCAATTTCTTTTTCAGGTGGTGATTAGCTAAAAGGAATGATTTTAGTAGAAGAAATGATTGTTTGATCTAAAATTCAAAAATTAAAATAATCTCGGGTTTTAGTTTCATCACAACAATGAGTAACCAAAAGTAATTCTTTAGACCATTCACCAAATTATATAGTAATGTATTTCAAAGACAAGGCAGAGAATATAACTAATGTCTCCTTTCAGAGTACAAAAGCGTGTTTTGAACTAACAATCAAGCCTATTCTCATGGTTGATTGTCACCAAAACCCATTAAGCATAACACCTTTATAATGTCTCAAGAGTTTCAAAACTATTATCATGTTTTGATTCCCTTGTTTAATTTCATAATTCCAACATCAAACTTCACCTCTCGTTACCTCGTTTGATGTTTAAAATAAGATTTGAAGAACAATGAAATTAGATTGAAATATAAAACAATTTGGAGTGGAGAATAGTCTTGGGAATTACTAGGGACCTATCATTGGATTACCCCCAATAACGCAAGACCAAGTTTCTAATCACTCATAATTGAAAAGTAAATTGCAAGAATAATAATTGGCATAATGTAAATGACAAGAATGTAAATGACTGAAGATAAAGTGCAGAAAATAAGAATAGAAAACTAAAGTGCAGAATAATTAAAGAACAATAAATAAAAGATGAAGAGAAAATTGCATAAACTTAGATTAAACTTTAGAGTAATTTTGCAAGTAAGAAAAGGTGAGATTACAACTGAAGAGAGAGCCTTTATATAGCCTAGGTTCAGTAGACAATCACATAAATTCGAAATCATGACCATAAAAACCCACTGTTACCTCAAAATTTCGACAGTACATTAAATGAAGCTTTAAATGGGGTTGACTTCACATTTAATATTGTTCTGGGGACCACAGGTCAATATTTAAGTCAATACACCATAAATTCGACAGGAAAGTTATACAAGTGCTGGCAATGCAAGTGAGCTTCGGCAAGCCTAGCTCTCAAAGCTATGAAGTAAGCAAGGCAAGAAACCTTCGACAAGAGAAGGTTCAAATCTTCGACAAAGCTGGGTTCAACACTTCGTCAAACGGTTGACAATGAGTTAGTCAAAATGCAAAGAGCAACAGTTAGTGGGCGGTTACTTCTCCTTGTTTTTAGGGGGCAGATATTCTTTCTTCCCACGATTGTTCCCAAGAGTATAAATACTCTTTTGTAATAGGAAATCGGGGTCACCACATTTCACAAGAACTCTGAGAAACTCAACTTCCAAACTAAAGCGAAATACGAGTGAAACAGATACATTGTACGTGTTGGTGAACCATCTTTTCTTTCACTTAATGCAATATTTACTTTCTCTTTACATTTGTTGCATTTACTGCTTTTACTTTGCTTTCAATTTATGTCTTTCTATCATTTACTGTTCTTACATACGTCAAAAACACAAAACTTAGAGGCAATTGTCAAAGAGATTTTCTAGTTTGATCTCACAATCTCAATATTGAAAACTAGTGATTGTTTGCTAAAAACACCAAAGAAACAAATTGCACGCCCAAGGGACCTTTGCCATTAATTTTGTGTTTTCGATCGGTGTATGTATTTGTATGCACTTGAGGAGTGGTAGAATGGTACGCACCAATTCTAATAACGCCTCTAGTTCTAACCACGTGGTGTCACAAGGGCAAGGAACAACAATAGATTCGTAAGTGTCGGCGTTGGAAATGTTGTAGGGACAATGGCCCCAAAGAATATCAATAACCGCTTCCCACGATGTCGATGGCCAATGTTGGGTCGACACAATCTATGTCTTTGCCACGCAGTATAGGACTTCCTTCTAGTCCTTATATGGCAACCGGAAACGATTTAGAGACACGTTTCCGAACATGAGTCTACCACCATACCCTTTTGGGGTATATGGCATGCCTACTTGAATGCCACATGTTTCGACCTTTTCTCCTTGCATGTTTCTTCCGAGGGTGCACTTGGTCGAAATCCTCTGCGATTAACTCAATGCATCCTTGTTGGCATTAAGACAACAAGTAGATTTAAAAGTAATCATGATATGGTTAATATGTTAACCCAACAAATTGGTACTGTTTTTAATCCATTGATTCAGAACACCAATACAAGTTACCAAATGTTAGCAAACCAAATGGGTAGGATTGCAGATTTCTTTGGGGCTCCTACGGGAAATAATAGGCAAGTACCCAATTGTGGGAATAATGCGCCTAATACCCCACAGAGATCAGTTACTGTCGAAGCCCAAGCGGTTGTAGGCGAACAACAAGGGATGGGAAACCATGTCCCTGAAGTAGTTATGGTAAATCGAAACCAAAACGCTGATGAAGTTGTTCGACAAGTGCAACGAAATAACGTTTGTGCTCAAGATAACATAGCCACTTTGGTAGAAACCATAATGGCACAAAATGGCCTTAACATAGGTTTACATAGGCCTAATTTCATATCACCACTGTGTGAATATGTGTTGCAAGCACTGCCAAGAGGTTGGAAAATTCCCAAGTTTACTAAGTTTGGGGGTGATACCAATGAGTCTACTGTCGAACACATTGCCCGTTACATGACTGAGGCAGGGGATATAGCCCAAAATGAGAATTTGAAAATGAAATATTTTCCAAATTCTCTAACTAAAAATGCCTTTACATGGTTCACCACTTTACCCCGGTTTCTATGTATACATGGGGGCAATTAGAAAAAGCTTTTCATGAAACAGCTTTACATGGGCCATCAAGATTAGTCTTAAAGAATTGGCCGGTGTTCGACGTAAAGTGCCCAAGCTATTGATGATTATTTAAATAGATTCAGGGCTACTAAAGGCTAGGTGTTTTACATGAGTGTTCGAGCATGAGCTTGTCGAAATGGCTGCAGTGGCCTTGATTATTCAATTCGAAAGAAATTGGATACTTCTCATTTGAGAGACATGGCCCAATTAGCCGATAGAGTTCGACAAGTTGAAAGGCTTAAAGAGGAAAAGGCTAGAGTGAATAAATACAATAAGAAAGAAAACTCGGTTGGGTTTCATAAAAAGAGAAAATAGCCTATGTCGATGAGGAATTCGACTTCGTGATTTAGTGATGTCGAACTGAGGAAATAGATGTGGCTGAACTTAAGCCCGGTCCTCCTTATTCCTGTAAACTATTAAGGCCTCTGCAAATGGGAATAACCCAAAGAGAGCCTAAAAATGATAGATTTGTGCCTAAAACATACACTTTTGACGTTACTAAATGTGATGAAATCTTTGATTTGTTAATAAATCGATGGCCAAATAATAGTGTCAAATGGCTCGAAAGTACCTCCTCTCGAACAGAGGAAGAAGAAAAGGGTTACTTGTAAGTTTCATAATTTTTGGGACATACAATCGACTGTTGTGTACTTTTCAGTGACATAGTTCAAAAAGCAATCGAAGAAGGAAGACTCAAATTTGGTGATAAAAAGAACAAAGCTCCAATGCAGATTGACGCTGATCCACTCCATCAGGCAGAAGCCATGTATGCAGAGCCAATTGAAATGAATATAAGCATGGTTGATGCAAAGATAGTGGGTTCTCCTAAACCTGTCAAACCTTCTACAGACAAGCTCAAGAGTGTGGTACAAATGGGTGATACTGTGCAAAAGATTACTCAGGAGGAGTATGATTTAAAAGTACAGGTTGTGTACTAAAGTGAAGAGGAATTGATAGACTTCCTCAATAGCCATAAAGTGAAAAACTCGAGGTAATGCTATGCCCCAGATGTAGTGCTGTCTTCGACAAGGAAGCAGCCAAGAGTGTTGAAGGCTACGGGGTTCGACAACCTCTGAAAAGAAAATGGCTAGACAAAAGGCCAAATTTTAGTTTCAAGAGAGGAGACCTTCCTTATAAAGTTAAGGGTTCGAACAGACCTTCGACAAGCAAGCCACAATCTGCTGGTAAGAATACAACCAAGAAGGAATTTGTGTTGTCGACCCGCGATCGTTTGTTCCAAGGGCAAGCCTTCCAAACGAAAAGTGGATACATCTTTGGTTGTAAACACTACAGGACGATCTTTGTGCCACAGTCGAGTTGTAAAGCCAAATGCGGTGAAATCGCAAAATATAATTACGTAAATAATTATAAATGAAAGAATCCTATGACCAAGACCCAATGGCGCTTGTTTCAACACTCGAAGAAGAAAGCAACACTTGTTGCCAACGAGCAAACGCCAGGAAGTTCGAAAACGGCTAAGAATATGACTTCTAAAGCCGTGGGGACTACAAAAGTGAACATAGGTGCTGCCAACCAAGTGAAGGTTGGAAATAAGGCCAAGGGTAAATCTATTGTAATAGAAAAATCAAGGAGGCCTACAATGGAGAGAATTTTTCCTCCACTGTCATCTTTGAAGAAGAAAAGTGCGGAATTCGACATGGATGAGGACATAACTTCAGATTTTGAAGATTCTGAAGCTAGTTTTGATGTCATTTGTAACGTGGTATCTATTCTACCAAGTGAATATGATGTCATCACAGTCCCAAATGATGTTGAAGAGAACTTCACTGAAGATATGGCTAACCATAAGCCAGTTTGTTACTATGTGATGAACAACGGCTGTGTCGAGAACAAATGGCCACTTTCGAGAGGCCAGACGAAGGCATGCAACACCACTTGAAGCCTCTATATGTGCAAGCCAAAGTCAATGGCGTGGGTATCATCAAAATACTGGTGGATGGAGGTGCTGCAGTAAACCCGATGCCTCAAGCATTGCTGAAAACCATAGGGATGTTCGACACAGACCTTAAGCCTCATAACATTGTGTTAACTAATTATGAGGGCAACCGCCGATCTTTGGGGGCGTCGAAGTGGAGATAGTGGTAGGAATCACAAAAGAACCACTATGTTTTTGTCATAGCTTCTAAGGCAAGCTATAATCTGCTCCTTGGTAGAGAGTGGATACATGGAGTAGGTCTTTGTGCTTCAAACCTACACCGTAAATTGGTGATGTGGAAGGATGATGGTCTCGTGGAATATGTCAAATCGGACCAAAGCTACTTCCTTCTTTGATGTGAACAATGTCACCAAGGAGAATTTTGAAAAACAAATGGCGAATATTGCGCCATGCACATCTTCGATCAGGACATACATCTCATCCGACAATGTGCTTTCCTCTGTTCGTTTGTACCCAACACATGGTTTTGTTTAGGAGAGAAGTGATGGAAGATGCAAGTGTCTATCCCGAGGTGTTCTACCTCCAACAGATGGGATACCGACTCTTAGAAGGTTCTAGATGTCGCACCCAACGCATGGGATAGAATTACGGCCTATATGGCCGAGAATAAAGTAAAAGCGGCTTTGGAAGCCGAAATAATTCAACCAACAATGGCTGTCGAAGCCATAGCTTCATCTGAAGAAAATGGTGAAGTCATAGATGACAAACTTGATTGCATTTATGATGATGAACCATTGGGTTTTGAAAAAGACCCTAGAGATTCGACAAAGCGCATGCAAGCTCAAGACCCAGTGGAAGAGGTGGACTTGGGAGATGGCTTAGTCAAAAGGCCAACGTATATTAGTGCACACCTTGATGCTGCCTTCAAAACCCAAGTTATTTCACTGTTGCAGGAGTTCAAAGATTGCTTTGCTTGGGAATACAACAAAATGCCTGGGTTGAGTCGAGAAGTAGTAGACTACAGATACCTATTCGACCAGGGAAGAAACCAGTAAAGCAAACACCAAGAAGATTTGCTCCTCAGATATTGGCTAAAATCAAAGAAGAAATCGAAAGGCTGTTCAAGAGCAAATTCATCAGAACTGCCAGGTATGTCGATTGGTTAGCTAATATTGTTCCAGTAATGAAGAAAAATGGAAAACTTAGAGTTTGCGTAGACTTTAGGGATCTAAATAATGCAACACCTAAAGATGAATATGCTATGCCTGTAGCAGAAATGCTAATAGATTCAGCAGCAGGATTTGATTATCTCAGTATGCTAGATGGCTATTCGGTATAATCAAATCTTTATTCTTTGAAGAGACGCGTGTCGAAAACAACTTTTCGATGTCCAGGGGCATTAGGTGTTTATGAATGGGTAGTAATGCCCTTTGGTTTAAAAAATGCTGGTGCCACCTATCAAAGAGCAATGAATTCCATGTTTCATGATTTTATTGATGATTTTATGCAAATATACATAGATGATGTGGTGGTTAAGTCATCCTCAGAAATTGGTCATTTAGACCATCTTCGACGTTCTTTTGAACGAATGAGGAAATATGGATTGAAAATGAATCCAACCAAATGTGCTTTCTACGTATGCGTGCGGTGTGAATTCTTGGGTTTTGTAGTACACAAGAAAGACATAGAGATCAACCAAAATAAGACTAAAGCAATTATGGAAACGAAGGCTCCTTCGACCAAGAAAGAACTTCAGTCATTGCTAGGAAAAATCAATTTCCTTAGGAGATTCATCTCAAATCTAAGTGGCAAAACACAAGCTTTTTCGCCATTCTTTGAGATCAAGAAAGAAGATGAATTCAAGTGGGAGCAAGTTCATCAAGAAGCTTTTGATGCAATTAAGTCTTATTTAATGAAACCGCCAATTTTATTGCCTGTTATTAGAAACAAGATGCTAAAATTGTATATAGCTGCTTCTGATAACACAATAGGTAGCATGTTAGCACAAGAGGATGATAATGGTGTCAAAAGAGCCATTTATTACCTTAGTAGGGTTTTGATTGATTGATCTTTGAAACAAGGTATAGTCCAATAGAAAAATTATGTCTTTGCTTGTATTTCTCTTGTACGAAATTAAAGCAATATATAAAGTCAGCAGATGTTTATGTTTATTCCCATTTTGATGTTATTAAACATATGTTATCAAAACCAATGTTGCATAGTAGAATTGGTAAATGGGCTTTAGCTTTGTTAGAATATAACTTAACTTATCAGCCCCTTAAATCAATCAAAGGACAAGTGGTTGCTGATTTCATAGTAGACCATTCTGTTGTCGAATATGAGATACATTCGTTAAACATACGTCCTTGGAAACTATACTTCGACGAATCAAGCCATAAAAATGGAGTGGGTATTGGGATCTTAATTATTTCTCCAGAAAATATTCCAACGAAGTATAAGTTTAAAATTCGAGACTCTTGCTCCAATAATGAAGCTGAGTATGAGGCTCTAATAGTAGGCCTTAAAATTCTACTTGAATTGGGGGCAAGTCATGTCGAAGTAAAAGGTGATTCTCAACTAGTTGTCAAACAATTGACAAAAGAATATAAATGCATCAGTGAACACCTTATCAAGTATTTCGTTGTTGCCAACACTTTGTTAAAAAGGTTTACATGTGTACACCTAGAACATTTACCACGAATTGAAAATCACGTGGCAAATGAGTTGGCACAAATTGCCTCGGGCTACAAAGTATCAAAGCAAAGCTTAGAAGAGTTAATTGAGATAAAAGATAAATTAATCTCAGAAGATTCTCTTTACAATGATGCTTCTTCAACGTTATTGTCAACACCAAAAATTGGGGGGGCAATAAATACAAATGAAGTCTGCGTCATTAAAAACGCCTCATTTTTATGATATTGATTTAGCGAAAATTTTTGCTATTGACAATATGGTTGATGATGATTAGGCGTAAGCCTATTGTAGAGTATTTGCAAAATCCTACAGAAACACTAATAAAAAGGTGAAGTCTGAGCTCTGAGCTATGTGTTAATTGGAAACGAATTGTTCAAGCAAACTCTGAAGGGTACTATTAAAATGTCTTAGTGAAAATGAGGCATACTTAGCGATTTCTAATACGCATAGTGGAGCATGTGGTTCACATCAAGTAGGCCATAAAATGAAATGGTTGTTATTTCGACAAGGAATGTCTTGCCAACCATTTTGAAAGATTGTATAGAGTTTGCTAAAGGTTGCCAAGAATGCCAAAAGCATCTTTGGAATACAACATGTGCTGCAAATGAATTACATTCTATAGTGAAACCTTGGCCATTTAGAGGTTGGGCGTTGGATGTGATTGGAGAAATAAAACCAACTTCAAAAAGGTCATAGATACATTCCGGTAGGAATTGATTACTTTACTAAATGGGTAGAGGCAATACCTTTTAGCCAATGTTGATCAAGAAGCGATAATAAGGTTCATTCAAAATCATATCATTTACAGATATATGGAATTCCGAAACCATTACTACGCACCAAGACACTTTGCTTTTTTCTTGGTCGAAAAATGGTATACTTTGTTTGCTTTGAAATTGGTTTCAAGTTATTGACTTCGACACCATACTACGCACAAGCCAATGGTCAAGTAGAGGCTGCCAATAAAATCATTATTAACTTGATTAAAAAGCACGTTGGACGTAAGCCCAAAAGTTGGCATAGTTCTCTTGACCAAGTGTTATGGGCTTGTCAAACTTCACCTAAAGAGTCTATAAACACTACTCCTTACAGGTTAACATTTGGACATGATGCAGTGTTACCTGTTGAAATTTGTTTACAATCAACAAGGATTCAGAAACAATGGGAAATCCCTTCTGGTCATTATTGGAATATGATGATTGATGAACTAGTTGATTTAGACGAAGAGAGGCTGTTAGCTTTAGAAATGCTTATTCGACAGAAAGAAAGAGTAGCTAAAGCTTAGTGTGGAAAGTCCTATTGCCTATGGATAAAAAAGATAGAGTTTTAGGCAAGTGGTCACCAGGGTGGGAAGGCCCATTTCGCGTATTGCAATGCTTTTCGAATGGCGCTTATGAAGTCGAAGAGCTAGGTGACGAAAACAGAATCTTTAGAATAAATGGCAAGTATTTAAAACAATACAAGCCAGCATTGACTGAGATAAGAATTGAACAAGCATAAATAAATGAGAATTGTTCACAAATGACAATGTATAATGAAATGTTAAAATTACATAGCAATTTTTAAAATTCTAAGCTATTACAAGATCTCAGAAATTCGCCAAAGATGCCTTGTGCCTCTCAAGAATGCTGGCACTCAAAGAGATAGAAGTATCAAGAAGGTGCAAATCTTTGTCAAGTTCAGCAAGAATGGCTTGATCTTTGGTCGGCTTTCTCCGGATGCTCTATAGTGTCAACGCCTTGGTTGTTTTGACTGACGAAGAAGCAGCGTTCATTCTTTCGACAACCAAGCCCTTTTGATACTTAGCGTTTGACAACTTAGTTTGGAGTGTTTTTATCTCTTCGTCATAACGCGTGATCTGTGCATCCCATTGAGCAATTGCCTTTTCGTCATTGGCTGCTTGGGCTTCGAGAGCTTCTATATCATCTTGATCAGCTTTGAGAGAGGCAAGTTCCACTTCGCAGAGTTGATTCTCTTGAGCCTTGTGTTTAAGGATATTCGACCGCTGGGTGATTAGGAGAGAGAGTTGCTCGAAAAGGGGACCAAATTCCATGAAAAAGGTAAGGAGATCTTGAGGAGGATCCAACTTAGTGATTTTGTGAATGAGGGATTTTGCCTCAAGGTACACAGATGGACCACTCTCAATATTCGCCACGAGATCCCCCTCTAGAACTTTAGTCTTGGTTGGCGAAGTAGGCTTTCGACCGATTCTGATTGATGGAACTCGAGAGAGGTGTTCAAGAACTGCAAATCGACGACTCGGCGAGCTTTTAAGACTCGGCATGATCTTCAAAGCCGCCAAAGTCTTTTCTTCTTCAACTCAAAGAAATTCTTGATCACTAACAAAGATTTGTTAGATGACTCTTTAGCGTAAACATCTTGATTTGCGAGTTCCTCCCTTCTAGGTTCCTCTCGTCCTTGATCGATCATAGTTTCATCGGGATCTCCAAATAGAGCAACTACTACCTCCTATGCTTTCAATTTCGGAATGTTGGCTTCCAAGACTTGAGCATTTTCCTCCACAACAGCCTCTCGCAGTTCGACGCCACCAAATTTGGCGTAATCTCCTCAAAAATGGGAACTCTGTGTTAGTCAAGGTCCGAAAGATTTCTTGGCACTACACCAAGAGGTGACGAAGGAAAAGAAGGCGTTATGGCCGACAACTCGTTTCAACAACTTTGGTCGAGAGACTCGACAAAGGGATTGTCAACAAGTAGTCCACTACTGCTTACTGATGAAGTAATTTACTTAAATTAAAACGAAAAGGCATAACCAAAAAGGTTCAAATTAACTTTGAAAGGAAATTTACCTTGTCTACCTTAAGTCTTTTGATTGGAGGAGAAGATGGTGTTTCGAAGGCTCATTGATAACAAGGCCTTTGGTAGCCCTTTGGGGATCGGGTAAGGCCCTTTTCCTTGACCTTTGATTGAGAGGAATGTTATCATCACTTTCGATTGTCCTGCGCAAAAGAATTCAAGTTATGGTACAAATAATACCACGAAAAAGTGAGTGATAAATTTGAGAGAAGTCTCGACATGCTCACGATGTGTGTATAGTACCTCGAACTGGAGGGAATGATCGCTCTCTTTGGCCTTGGGCTTACAAGAGGTTTTGTTGTCTTGGTTGTTTTCTCAAAAACATTTCGACGTGAATAAAAGTTATAGTAAAAAACAACTTAAGATAAGTGGAAAGTGTCATACCTTCTTTGGGGTGATGTCTGGGGTAGGACTTGCTGCCACTTTCTTCGTGACTTGTGGAGAAGACTTTGTTGAAGTGTTTTTGCTTACTTTGATCTTCACTTTCTGCGTCAGATTTTCTAATGTCGAAAGCATTGATAAGTAAACAGAAATGAAATTAAGATGAAGTGTTTAAGACTTAGAAAACTTTGAGTGTCGAAAAGTATGTGCCTTTGTTGTTTGAAGGGAAAGCAGCCACTAACTTCTTCACAAGGTTCTCAGAAAAAATGTCACTGGCTTCTCCAGCAGCAGTAGTGTAATTACCAGTCCACCATTCATGAAACTTCTCAGTGCATGAAAACCTTGGGTTGAAACTGAGGGGTTCAAAATTCAAGGCTTTGTAATGGAATTTCTTGAAAGCCTGCTTGTAAGCTACCTCTGTTTCTAGACTTGCAAATTCTCGCCTGTGAAAACACACTGGCGCAAGTCGAATTTGACAAAGCCCAAACTGCCTGGCGAAATAACTTGGGAAATACCTAGTGATTCCCAGACTATTTTTAGTCTTGCCAGTGGTGAGTGCAGTAGAGAGGATAGAAGGAGAGAGTAAGCTTGCGATTTGGTTGATTTCCTCAGTTGTTCGACGAAGGGAAAGGAAATGGTTGTTTAAACCATGTTGGACCATAAGGCCTTTGAACGAAGGGGCCATAGAGTGCAGCGAAGGTGGTGCATTTCAAGAAGACTTGAAGTATTCTAAGAAAGATTCTTACGGAGTAAGACTGCTTGCTTAGGCTTCAATCGAGCTAGTCGAATCCCTTCGGTCCTCCTAGTCTCTAAGGATGGTCGAATGGACTTAGGAATGTACAAGCTAAGTCGAAACTCAAAAGTGGCCAAAGAAACCACGGTTGTAACAACCATAGTGGACCGAAGCCAAAAACTTGGATGTTGGTTCATCTTCTCTCAACTCTATGACAAAGATTGTCAAGTTGTTGATGGAGAGAACCTAGAAGCGCTTTGGCAAGATTAATGTCTTCTTGTTCATGGAGCCGGATTGCCGATGGGATATAGGATTTGGAAACTCAAGAGAACGTGTACGTAAAACGAAGAGAGATAACGAGCAGAGTTAAGAAGGCTACATGTTCCACAAAGATAAACCTCCTCGATGATCAACCCTATGATGGTCATTGATGTAAAGGGGCGAAGGTAGCATTGTTGAAGGAAAACTTATACTCATATTCGTGGTGTGTGGGATCAAAGGTCTCCCTAAGGGTTTCGGACATGTGATGGCAGCAACATCTAGCAAAGTGGGAGATAGCATGCCACATTTCAAGTGGAGACTATGAGTAGCACAATCCCAAAATTGCATGGTGCCGGGATCAAGGTGCTATCGTATTTGGGCCCATACCTAGACAAGCTGGATAAGGTCGAAGATACCTTGTTTTTTCCGGATCTTTGCCTTTCTTAGCCTCTACCTTGTCAAGCCAATCTAAATAGATTTGTTGGTCAAGCCTAGGAGCAGACCTAAAAACCCTAGAAGAATTATTCAGAAACTCTAAATGAAAAGGAGTTTTAGCAAAGATTCAGGTTGAAGCGCTAACGTGACTAGGGAAGATTTCGAAACTTCATTATTCTCTAGCAAGATATTAGGCGGAGGACCTAAATAAGCATGGGTATAAATCTCGATGAGGGAATCGATGACTGAGTTTGCCATTGGATGGTTCGGTCATCATTGATGTCGGAGTTCATCAACGAAGCCATCAAGGGTTTGGATTTTCTTGGGCTCGTCATTCTTCTTCGAACTTTCAGGTTGCATCGCAGCAGCAGATGATGAAGCCATAGGTGAGGAAAAGTAAATGCAGGTTGGAATCTGGGTTTCGATTGAAGAAAGAGAGCGAAAGTTTGAAACTTTTGTGAATCTGAGATTTTTGCAAGAGTACAGAGATGAGGAATGCAAAGGGACTATTCACAGGGTTTCAAATGATTAAAAAGGAATATGAAAGGGTTTTAGCCGTTTATATATGTTTGGAAGCAACAGTTATTGGCACGTTCACCACTACCCACACGTTTGTGACCTTTGAGGGACGTGATGGCCCACCTACTATATTATGTGTGCCAATGAAACGGTTTACTTTATCCGTGCAAGTCATGATAACTATCTTTTCGACCACTGTTGAAGTGTAATAGGCGGTAGAAGTGACAATTGCACAGTATTCAAAAAATGCCTTTTCTTACTTCCATTCCTTATTCCGTCGAAAAAGCATTTTTTGGGGGGCAATCTGTTACCTCAAAATTTCGATGATCATTAAATGAAGCTTTAAATGGGGTTGACTTCACATTTAATATTGTTCTGGGGACCACAGGTCAATATTTAAGTCAATACACCATAAATTCGACAGGAAAGTTATACAAGTGCTGGCAATGCAAGTGAGCTTCGGCAAGCCTAGCTCTCAAAGCTATGAAGTAAGCAAGGCAAGAAACCTTCGACAAGAGAAGGTTCAAATCTTCGACAAAGCTGGGTTCAACACTTCGTCAAACGGTTGACAATAAGTTAGTCGAAATGCAAAGAGCAACAATTAGTGGGCTACATTTCTCCTTGTTTTTAGAGGCGATTATTCTTTCTTCCCACGATTGTTCCCAAGAGTATAAATACTCTTTTGTAATAGGAAATCGGGGTCACCACATTTCACAAGAACTCTGAGAAACTCAACTTCCAAACTAAAGCGAAATACGAGTGAAACAGATACATTGTACGTGTTGGTGAACCATCTTTTCTTTCACTTAATGCAATATTTACTTTCTCTTTACATTTGTTGCATTTACTGCTTTTACTTTGCTTTCAATTTATGTCTTTCTATCATTTACTGTTCTTACATACGTCAAAAACACAAAACTTAGAGGCAATTGTCAAAGAGATTTTCTAGTTTGATCTCACAATCTCAATATTGAAAACTAGTGATTGTTTGCTAAAAACACCAGCAAACACCCACTAAGAAGAAGAATGGATCAACTTTGTAACTGAATTTTGAGTAGCAGAAAAGGCGCACAGGTCGTGCTCAGTGTTTGCAAAAGCTATTTTCCTGATTTTGAAGGTGCACGGGTCGTGCTATCTTGCGCACGTGTCGTGCTTGGTTTCTGACTTTTTTTTCTTTTTTTTTCTTGTTCCTCCTTTCATGCTCTTTTGATCCTTGCTATTCTTTCATCCAAAATTTCTCTTTTTCTCCACTTTTAGTCCTGAAAACACAAAACTAACATTTTGTAGTAAAATGGCACCAAAATAGAACTAAAATTCCACAAATTTTATTTAATTCAAATACTAAAAACACTTTAAATTATGACTTATCACTCCTCTTGTTTTCTTTCGATCTCGTTCTTTTTGGATTTCTTACTAGATTCGATTTCTGTCAGATTGATTTTTGTTCCTGTTCTTGAATTTTGTTCTCATGTTCTGTTGCTTTCACATTCTTTCTCTTCATTCATGGCCCATGCCCACATAACGTTAAAATCATTTAGCATCATTAATCTCTATGTTAAATTTTTATCAAAGCCAATAAGATACAAGAGTCTTTGTCAACATTCTTTAAGATTTGAGGTTTTCCCTAATTTGGATAAGCAAGAGAGACTCAACTCACTTAAAATTTTATTCATAAAAAATGAGAATTTTCATCATTCAAATTTAACTACCATGAATTAATAATGGCTTCTAAAATAAGGGATCAATTAAATCCTTCAATAGTGTATTAGTTAAATTGGTCCAATAATATAAATGTTATGATTGAAATTTGACTTAAATATCATTTTGATCACTCAGAAAATGAAATAAAAATCCATTTTAGTCACTGCAAAAATATTTAATTTTTTAAAAAAAGTTCCCTGCAAAATGTTTTTTAAATTCATTTTGGTCCCTACCTCGATTTTTAATCTGATTTGGCACATTTTAACACAACTGGCAACGTTGACGTAGATGTTTTAGCACACGTAGACTACCCTGTCACTTAAAACAAATGTTAAATTCCTATTATGCCCTAATTTGAAGTTATCTCCACATTGAAGTTCGATGGGTATAATAGGCATTTAATATTTGTTTTAAGTGACATGTCCGTTCAGGGGTGCTAAAACATCCACGTCAATGTTGTCAGTTGTGTTAAAATGTGTTAAAACAGTTTAAAAATCAAAGTAGGGACCAAAATGAATTAAAAAAATATTTTGCAGGGACCTTTTAAAAAAATTATTTTTGCAGGGACTAAAATAGATTTTCGCTCATTTTGCAAGGACCAAAATGATATTTACACCTTGAAATTTCATACTAGTTGATACAATTTTTTTTACGAGACTAATTGATACAATCTCAACCGCTAATAGTCTGATATATAGTATTTTATATTATATATATATCATATAGTTAACTTAATTGATATGTCAGTGTGAAATTTAGTTGATCCTCACCTATAATTCACTCTAAATAATTCTTATAAATTCTTATTAATAATTAGTTATGAGACACTTTGTTCCTCATGGTTTGCTTGCTTTGGTAATTTCAGTGATATGGGACGTCAGCTCTCAAATTCGAACCTGAATATAAGCAGTAGTAGTGTATGTTGTGTTTATTTGTCATCATCGAAGTAAATCAAGATACAATTATTTACCCAGCACGTGCCACAACTTGGTATGACATAAAGAGGAGATAGTTTTCGTGGTGTGAAAAGGATTGGAAAGCAATAATAGGTAATTAGAAATGGAAAGTTGTCTTTACTGGCATTGGTTACCTTTGTCTAGACATCAACATATATATCAACGAAATTCATATTATTGTCACAAAGAGTGTGGGACCAAGAAAATTTATTGATAAAGAGAGGATTTCCTGTAAACACTTAAGTCGGCCGTCTAAACAAGAACTTGAGAGACAATTTACGTGTAAGAATAAAACTTATATACAGTGTTATTGATACTCGTGGTAATGAGTCCAGTTTACATCATTAAATGAGACATTTAGTGATAGTCACTAAAGGGATACAAATATAATTTAACAATTAAGAAAAAATAATAATTTAATATTAATTTTTACGTGCTCCGATTAATTAGCGTTAACTTTTGGAATTGTGTAACAAGTTTAATTAATGACTTTAAACATAGGAGATAATGGTTTTATTAGTTATTTATATTTAATTAATTATTATAAATAATATTTGATAGTACTAATTAAATTACCCTCCTATAATAACAACCATTGGATACAATTTAAGTAATATATTTTTTACCCAACGGCTAATATAGATTTAGTGATCATCACTAAGCAAAAGGTTTAGTGATGTAAGCCTTAGCCGTTCATCACATAATAAATTAGGTAACTGTTAGAAACTACTCCAGAGATGTATTTTTATTGCTCATTGTTATGTCAGTTAACAAAAAAAAAATGACATTTTCTCACTCGAACAAGAAGTACAACACCTATGGAATTGTATGTACGTATCTATAATGCTATGTGTAATTGAGGGGAAATCGAGAGAAAAAGTGTAATCTCTAATCAAGGCCGTCACAAGATTTTGGGTGCTATGTATGAAGTCTGAATTGAATTAGGTGTCCTATTTTTTATAACACACACATGCACACACAGAGGTATTTAAATTGAAATTAATTGTTCTAATACAACCTCAAGTAAAACAAAATACCGTGGAAGAAAAGTTAAAGTTTAAACATCAATATTGAAAGTTCAAAATCGGAATTACAATAGAATTATTATACTATCAACTTATGATCAAGCGATTATGTAGTACTAGTAATATTCCACACTAGTTACAACATCCATCTAATAATCTTAGAATATCATTCTACTTGCATTTTTTTGTTGCAAAATCATTAATAATCTTAGAATAACCTCTCTTCCTTTCCCTCCTCCCCACTTTGAGTATTTATTGTCATTTATATTTTCGTATATTGTTTAAATTAACCATTGTGGTTTAATTCTTATAAAGCTTAATCATCCTTGGATTAGTTTTTTTGATATAGACCGAGTATCTTTTACGTGCAACTGCAAAAACTAATCCCTCAAGTCGGGTAAGATCACAATGAGCGGCAAAGCTTTACCTCAAGAGATTTAACAATGCTGCATGTCTAAGGCTGAATTCGAACCTAAGACATTGGTTAAGCTAAAATAGACCTCATGTTCAAAGCTCGATTCGAATCCAAGACCTTTGTTAATTGATTAATAACATATGTAATCTCACCACATTGTTTAATTCTTATAGGACATGTGTATGTGCCTATAGCCAGGGGGCATTTTCATTAAACGTGATAGAGATAATAGTGACTAGTACTCGTGCCCGCTTGCTCCATTTTTTTTGTTAGTTTCCGGGACTTAAATCCGAGACCTCTTTCTTGCACTCATATGGTGTACTCCTTCATGTCCCTTAGCTCGCCAACTGAACTACCTTCCCGGGACGCCCGCTTGCTCCATTAACATCCCCTATAAAGAAGTAATTAACAAGACTAGTACCCATATATTGCCATAAAAAAGACTAATACCTGTATTATTTAATTCTTATAGGATTCTGATTTTTTTTTTAGATTCAAAGGGGCTAATAGCCCGAAAAAAGAATTACACGGAGACCAATCTATTGAGATCATTTGTGGACCGAATAATTCCTCTCCTATGTAGCGCATCTCTCGTGGCAATACGCTTCAAAAGCACCCTCCACACGATGATTAATATTTTAGAAGGAACGTCGTTCTTCCAAACCTGTTTGCATGCTTCTGCAGTCACGGTTTAATACCCGTATTATTTAATTCTTATAGGATTCTGATTTTATTTTTTTTAGATTCAAAGGGGCTAATAGCCCGAAAAAAGAATTACACGGAGACCAATCTATAGAGAAGTCAATAACCATGCCGATCAACTCATCTCTCGGCGCTCCCATATTCTTTTGATGAAACCTAGGTCAAAAATTGTCATAGCCAAGAGCTCTAGTAGAAATACAACTTCATACCCCACATTTTTTTTTGTCTAGTAGATGAAATGATAAATAACCACCACACACATATACTGCAACTGCTCACATCCGGGTTCAAATTCGGGAGCCAACGTCTCCATATTGTTGAAATTGTCGAAAACTAACAAGCGGTGAAAGAGAACTCCGTGCACTCGCATTAATCTCCTTTATGTAGATATTGTTTTCATCCCCTGCCATTGTTCCTCGGATAATTAAGGAAAGCCCCATGCCCCAACCAATCATGCTTATGTTCTACTTTGTCCCTTTGCAACATAAAGATTCCTAAAAACAAAGTTCTAAACAAGGCACGACCATTGCTAAATAATGGGATATATATTAAGTAATTGACACTTAACCTATTTCTATTATTAATTGGTCAATCGTAAATGATTCTTTTGTTTCTGCTGCAGGTGTTGAATGATCTAGATGTTATAAATTTTAATATTGAATAATTATTGAACAAATTAAATTAGTTTTATTAATTTTATCAAAAATTAATATACATAATAGTTGGGAACTTCAATAAAAAGTTGAATAAAGAAAAAAAAATCTTCAACATTTCAATTCCAATATCAACAAGTCACACATAATTTAATTTATTTATGTCAAAAAAAGTGTGCTAGGTTAGGCATATTACCTACCCAGATCCAGAACTTAAAATGAAAAACATAGAGAAAAAAAACATAAAACATAGAACAAAAAAGTAAACTCTATTTCACACTTCCAAAGCATTACAAATTACAAACAACCATATACTCTAAAAATAGATATAATTACACATCACATAAAACAAACCATATATAACTAAGTGCTTCTAAACACTCTCAAAACTTCGACCTTACTGAAATTGTCCAGTAACTAAAGAGAATCTTCAACCTTCTGAAGAGGATCTTTCTTAGTGATTTGCAGCATAGTGATTGATAAGAGAAAGAGCATTACTAGTAACTTGAGCAATATTAACCATTCCACCTCTAATAGAAGATTTAATCTTACCATCAAGTGCTTTTCCAGCAAATCCATCACCACAAGTTGATTCATCAGTCAAAGCTGCACTAACCCAAGTTTCAACATTACTTATATGCCATGTAAAATCTTCACCTTTAACATTACAAAGTTTAAGCTCCTTCAATGAACGTGTAAGTCTATCTACACTATCACTCATTTCTTCAACACAATCATGAAGTGCTGCATATTCTCTAGGTTTAAGGTTTCTATAGTTCTTGCACTTTGTAACAAAGGCTTTTGTGGATTGTGTTTTGTTTAGTGATATTGATAAAGCTGTTTGGACTAATTGATGTGGATCTTGTTGAATTGTTGAAGCATAGATTGAGAGTGATTCATAGCAAAGTGTTGGGTATGGTGTTGTGCTACATGATGTTTTGATGAAATTTGTTGGTGTTGAAATTGCAAAGTTTGTAATTGTGATGACAATAGTTAGATGGAAAAGAAGATATGAAATCTTTGCCATTGTTTTTTTTATGAGGATTTGAGATTTTGCAAAGAGGGAAAAGGTTTTGGGTTGTGAGATTTAGAATGTGGATGTTAGATATTATATAGAGAAGGAGTAGTAGGTTAAGTTGAAAGAGACTCCTACCATCCCATCAGGGAACAAATGGATCAAATTAGTTTTTGATAAAAACTATAATATCCACCTAAGAGCACTCGGATGGGATGGTAGAAGTCTCTTCCAACTTAATCAAACTTCCTGGTTCGAATCCAAATTGATTTGGTTGATGATACCGAGTTTATACCAAAAAAAGAAAACTACAATATCCTTAAAAAATAAGTTCAACTCCTATCAAGTACGAGTTAGGATCCTCTTAATTTCTCAAAAAAATGGAGGGCTTTTGAAGAGGGATAGACACAAAATCTATGATGGGTGATAGCAACAATTACTATGATAAATTTAATGTCAGGACCCATATGAGTTTTGTGTCTATCTCTCTCCAAATGAAATCCTCCATTTCTAGATCCTAATTTCTCAAGTATTTGTTGTGTCAAGTAGGAAAAAAAGTGAGACATACAAAAACTATTTGGGGAATCTAAACTCATAAAAAATTATATCAAATGAACTAATTTAACTCATATTTTTTGGCAATCTCAACCCAGTCCAAAACACTGGGTCTTAGGTTGGCCCGTTGGGTTGAACCCAAATTGACATCTATACCTATAAACCACCCCAAATAATTCTTATAATTTCTTATTGATAATAAATTAGCGACACATGCCACAGCTTGGTATGACATATGAAGAGGAATTAGTTTTCCTAGTGTGAATAGGAATATTGAAAAACAAAAATAGCTAATAGGGCCCTTAAAATAGAAATGGGAAGTGGTCTTTACTGGCATTGGTTACCTTTGCTAGACATCTTTGCATGTGAACTTAATGCCATGCTGCATAATTTGAAGAGAGTTGAGAGATAGTCACCCCACGCATCAACATATCAACGAAATTATTGTCACAAAAGAGGGTGGGTCCTTGAGATATTCATTGACATTTTATAAGCATTTAATTGATATTGTTTGTCCTAACGAAAATGCTACTAGTATTTGTCATACATTGGTGTCGACTGATGAGCCAGTAATAGTGTGTAGTTTTGGGTTTTTTGCTACTTATATTTTGGTGGTTAAAGGGAAATTAAGGATATATTTGGTATAATTACACTTATAAAGAAAGGAGTAATTGGTGTTTGGTATGAATGCAATGACAAAGAGAGGAGTTTCCTGTAAAGACTTAAGTCGGCTGTCTAAACAAGAATTTTAGAGACAATTTTATGTTAGATACTGGTGGTACTGTTCCTCACCTAATAAATTAGGTAACTGTTAGAACAAAAATGTTATTTGGAAATTATTTTTTTTTGACAAAAATCAACTTACAACACCAATTAACCAAGTTTTTTAGACTATTAAGCCAACCACTTTTTTTACGATTTGAGCGTTGATTAAAAATTTGGTTAATTGATCACTTGGCTAATAGTCTAAAAAACTTGGTTAATTGGTATTGTAAGTTGGTTTTTGTCGATTTTTGTCTAAATTGTTTTGTCCATATAACATTGTTGCTGTTAGAAACTATTCAAAGGATCTATTTTTATTAACAATGTTATTTGGACAAAAAAAAATTAGACAAAAATAGAAAAAAACCAACTTACAATATCAATTAACCAAGTTTTTTAGGTCATTAACCAAGTGATCAATTAACCAAGTTTTTAATCAACGCCTCGAAAACTGTGAAAAAGCAGGTTAACTAATGGTCTAAAAAACTTGGTTAATTGGGGTAAGGATCATCTACCATTGAAGCCTCTACCTTTCTCTCTATCTCTCTCTTATTTTGCTTTCTCTCTCATCTTTCTCTCTCCATCTTAAATTACTATTTTATCCCTCATTTTTGCCTAAAGTTAGGGAAAGTTAGAAACCTCAATGGTAGAGGATCCATTTCCGGTTAATTGGTGTTGTAAGTTGGTTTTTGTCTATATTTGACTGAAGTTTTTGGCTACATAACATTATTGTATTTTTATTATATGACTTTCTAGGTTAAAAAAATTTGTCCCACAATACATGACTTTAGAATACCAATGCAACATTAATTTTCTTTTCCAGTCATACCCTTCATTATTTAATATATCCCTTCTTACAATTCTACTTTTTATGTTTCTAATATCGTTAATGAAGGATTTGTCAAAAAAAAAAATATTGTTAATGAAGGACAATTTAGTTAACTAACTCACAATCTCTCTTTCTCATACAAAATTAACTACTTTTCTTAATTTCTGTGCTACAACCTTAAACGACATATAATATGGGACGGAGGGAGTATTTGTTAGCAAAAAATGACACATTCTCTCTGAACAGGACATACGACGCCTATGGTATTGTATGTAACTAATGCTTTATGTGTAATCGACGGGAAACATTTTTCAAGGTGTGCTAATTGCTAAAATTCTTTTTATACCTCTATTCAATGTAAGATGTAAGTTTACTACAAAAGCTCTATTTGGTAAAAAAAAAATAACAGATAATGAATAAACTAGTGAATAGTGGATAAATTAGTTTATAGCAGATGAGATGATAGTAGATAAACTAGCGGGTCAAATTTAAAGTGTTAAATTTAACAGTTGAGTTAGCTTAAAAATATAAAATGACATAATTGACATATGTAATTAATGCTTAAAATGACAGAGAAGATTCATTTAATGGAGAATAAATGATAAATGTAATTAAAATAATAAGAGTAAAAATAGGAGAAAATATGAAACATTATAAGTTATAAGCTCAAATGCTACTTCAAAAAACGCTATAAGTTGATGAAAAAACACCATAAGCTAGCCATACCAAACACCTACAATGGTTTATCAGCTATAAGCTAGCCATACTAGACACCTACAAAATGAGTTTAATTCTTATAGGACATGTATATCTATAGTCGTCTAACTGGGTGGCCCGACCTTAATGAGGCTGATTATAAAAGCGGGTGGGTTGGGCGGCCAAATTTTTATTATCTTGGCTATCTTCTTTTCAAATTTCAACCCAATCCAAAACACTAAGTCTACCTGGCCCGTCCGTCCCACTTCATAATTTAACAAAGAAAAACACAACTATTTAAAAAACTACAAAAAAGGCCCGATTTTTTCTAGCTCTCTATTTTTTGAACTCAATCTAAAACACTAGACCATCAGACCAGCCCATTCAATCGGGTCAAAATTGACACATCTACTTGTAACTATGCATACACCTAATTAAGGGGCATTGTCACCAACCGGAACAAGTAATAGAGACTAGTATTCGTGTCCGCCCGCTCCATTAACATCCCAACAAAGAAGTCAATAACCATGTTGATTTTTTTTGGGTGAGAAAAAGGGACTAAAAACCCCCCACCAAACCAGCAAATGATTACAAAGCTAATAAACCCTCTTTATCCTCCAGCAGAAGCGAGTGGATAAATTGAGGGGCAAAGTTGTAAAACATAAAATTACAATCCAAATTAAAACTATTTCTAGCTAAACGGTCATCAGTTTTATTGTAGTCGCGAGAAATCTTGGACCAACTAAATATCACTCTCTCCCAACTCAATATGTCTGATGTCTTCAATGATATGAGAGAGACAAATATGAGTGGAAATACGATCGTCCAACAACTCAATTAATTGAAACCGCCGTCTCCCATATTCTTCTGATAAAACCTAGGTTGAAAACTCTCATAACCATGAGTTCTAGTAGAATTACAACTCCATACCCCTCATTAATCTCCTTTCTGGTGGATATTGTTTCCATCTTCTGCCATTGTTTCTCTGATAATTTATGGAAATCCCAACATTATGCTTAAAATCTACTTTGTCCCTTTGTATCCGCAAGATTCCTAATAACAAGGTTCTAAACCAGGCGCGACCATTGCTAGATAATTGTATATTAGGTAATTGACACTTCAACTATTTCTATTATTAATTTGTCAATCGTAAATGATTCTTCTGTTTCTGCTGCAGGTGTTGAACGATCTAGATGTTATAAATTTTAATATTGAATAAATTAAATTGGTTTTATTAATTTCATCAAAAAACAAATAAAACTTTGCACGCCAAGAATCAAAAATTACAATCTAATGAATAAAAAAATATAACCCAAAAGCTCTTCTAGATAAGTCTAAGTAATTAATAATTAAGATTGTCTTTTTGTGGAAAAAAATATAAGAATAAGATTGTCTTTTGTCACATGGCTACAGTCACGATTAGATCAAATGTGAAAGTGAGTTTGAATAGGAGTCGGTCAGGTAGGTCCAATTTCATTAACAGAGCACTATCCTCATGCAACTCAAAATTAATATAACATAATTTTATGTCATCGTTGAAATGATAAGAGTGCTTGGTCAAAAAAAAGAAATGATAAGAGTGCTTCTTCTATTTATTTTAATAAACAAAGAAAAAGATAAAAGTAAAGATTGCTCGTGTGATTCTTTTGATTTTTTTATTGGGTTAATCTTTGTTTGGGATATTAAATGTGAGTAAAAGCCGTGTATTGGATAAAATATAGATTTTGAGGAGCAATATATAAGTGAAGAGTTAAGTAAAAAGTAGCGAATAATGGATAAACTAACGGGTATTAGATGACTAGGATAACAAAAACAGATTTGACCCATTAGACCGCCAAATAAATGACGAGTTAGGTTGGTGATTTCACCCCACCTAACCTGCCAACTCGTCGGGCCAAAGACGGGGCGGGGCGGGCCAACCCACCAACTTTAATTTTTTTCTATTTTTTATCTTTTTCCATGTTTTTAACTATTTCTAAATATTTTTTAATGTTTTTTGGTGGGTTGTAGCGGATCAACCCACTAACCCGTCATTTTTATCTTGTTTTTTGTGAGTTTGGGCGGGTCAACCCGTAAACCCGCCTATTTTATGCCTAAAAAGTGAGATTTAAAAAAACTTTTCATTAATTATTTTAATAGCGGGCTAACCCGCCGGCCCGCCAACTCGCAGAGGGACGGGGCAAACTCAACTTCTCAACCCACTATCCTAGGGCGGGTCGGCCCGCTCCGCTCAATTTTTGGCAGGCTCAAGGCGAGACGGGGTGAGGTGGGGACAGCCTTGCCCGTTTTGCCATTCCTATGAGTTAGAGGATATTGGATGAGCTAGTTGATGACAAATTATGTGTTTAGTAAAACTAACAATTAAATTAGTTGGTAAATGTAAATGACATAAAAAAATATTTAATTAATGATCAAATTATTTAGTGATGACAAAATGGTTTAATGAGGAAATAGAAGTAATTTAAGAAAAATAATATGGGTGAAAGTGTCAAAAATATGAGACGCTATACGTTATCCGCTAACACGCTACTTGAAGTAGCATTTGAAAAAACGCTAAACGTCAGTGCTTACCAAACTGATGCACTCATCACCCGCTAGTCTTATCTGATTTCCGCTAGCGGATGGGACACGCCAAACAAAACCCTAATGGTTTGAGGCTTTGGGTAAAAGTCCTCAATAACTTGTATGTTTGCTCTTTTTTTTTGTATTCAGACTCTGTTCGATAAAAAGTAGCGGATAGTGGATAGACAACCAGATAACGGATGAACTAGCGAATAACAATAAGCTAGCTGATAGCAAATGATGTGTCTTGTAAAACTAGTGTTAAACTAACTGATAAATGTAAAATGACATAAAATCAAATATTTATTTAATTCATGATTAAATTGTTTGGTTTATTTTAATAAAGACAAAAGGGAATTTAAGAAAAATAATAAGGATAAAAATGCTAAAAAAGTGAAATGTTATACGATATCTGTTCAAACATTACTTGAAGTAACGTTTGAAAAAACGTTAAATATTAGTACTTACCAAACACGTATACTTATTAATATCAAATCCACTATTTACTAAAAGACGAGACTTGACAAAACATAACCTAAATGAGGGCAAACGCCCCAAACAAGAAACAACTAACGGATTACACCTGAGTGGTGGAAATTGAAAATAAATAAATAATTGAAACTTATAACACTAATTTAAGAAATAAATCATAGATATTAAGTCAATAAAAAATAACTTAAAGTAAAACAGCTGCAATTTTACTTTCTTTTGGTCGGATGAATGCTGTCACGACAAAGATCAAATGTGAAAGTGATTCTGAAAAACAGTCGACCATATAAAACTCTAATTTTTATTAATTAACACAACACTAATAACTCCGTACAGCTAAGTTAACAAAATCAAGATTTATGTCATGTCGGTTTGAAATAATAAAAGTGCTTTAATTTTCTTTAAATAAAATATATAAAAAAGATAAAGGGTACAAGTTGCACATGTGACTGAGCAGACAAAAATGTGATGGTAGCACACCATATGTTACTGCATAATTTGCGTTTTGTAACAGCTTTCCCATTTATTTTTCTTACAAAAACCCAATAATTCTTCCTAGATACTCGCTAAATGGACCCCACATGGAGCCATACCTATTTTTTTAAGGGTGAAGGGCCAATTTTTTGATATATGGAGATAAATATGATACAAAACAAATATTAAATATGAGTTTAATTAATTAGTTCTTCTGAGATAGTTTTTTAAGAGTTTATATTTTTTTTTATAAATCAGGTATTTCATGCGTGCAACTGTAGAGACTAATCCTCTAAGGTATTGAGATTCATTTAAGATGTTAACCTCTCTTCCATTAGGGATTTTTTCATACGTACCGGTCATTTATCGAACTCTTGACTAAATGGTTAATGAGCCCAATTATCTACTATTGTGTTCTACTATGTTGTTTTTAGATTCTCTCAAGTACTTTACGTGTCACTCTCTCTCCTACTTCACACAATAATTACTTGTGATAAATCTAACGCTATAACCCACTATAAATTTTGTGGCTATTTCTTCAAATAGAGTCTTGTATATTTTTCTTTTTCTTTTGAGAAATTAGGAGGATCCTAACCTGTACTCAAGAGAAGAGAGTGGAGTTCGAACCTCATATAAAAAAAAATATTTTTTTACTCAACTATATGGAGTACCCTTCTGGAACAAACTCAATTAAGACCTTTTATTTCTAAGAGATAAATTTGTTCTCTGAATTTTCCGTCCAACAACAATTAGTATTTTTATATTTTTTATTATTTAATTTTTTCTTTGATTGCCCAACAAAGAAGGTAGGCACAAGATATGGTTGTAGAGTAGTAAAGTTTCTCCCGTAACATTAAGCCACACACACCCTCTCTCTCTCTCTATATAATATCTAACATCCACATTCTAAATCTCACAACCCAAAACCTTTTCCTCATCAAAAAAACAATGGCAAAGATTTCATATCTTCTTTTCCTTCTAACTATTCTCATCACAATTACAACCTTAGCAATTTCAACACCAACAAATTTCATCAAAACATCATGTAGCACAACACAATACCCAACACTATGCTATGAATCACTCTCAATCTATGCTTCAACAATCCAACAAAATCCACATCAATTAGTCCAAACAGCTTTATCAATATCTCTAAACAAAACACAATCCACAAAAGCCTTTGTTACAAAGTGCAAAAGCTTTAGAAACCTTAAACCTAGAGAATATGCAGCACTTCATGATTGTGTTGAAGAAATAAGTGATAGTGTTGATAGACTTACACGTTCATTGAAGGAACTTAAACTTTGTAATGTTAAAGGTGAAGATTTTACATGGCATATAAGTAATGTTGAAACTTGGGTTAGTTCTGCTTTGACTGATGAATCAACTTGTGGTGATGGATTTGCTGGAAAAGCACTTGATGGTAAGATTAAATCTTCTATTAGAGGTAGAATGGTTAATGTTGCTCAAGTTACTAGTAATGCTCTTTCTCTTATTAATCACTATGCTGCAAATCACTAAGGAAGATGCTCTTCAGAAGGTTGAAGATTCTCTTCGGTTACTAGACAGTTTCAGTAAGGTCGAAGTTTTGAGAGTGTTTAGAAGCACTTAATTATATATGGTTTGTTTTGTGTGATGTGTAATTATATCTATTTTTAGAGTATATGGTTGTTTGTAATTTGTAATGCTTTGGAAGTTTTTACTTTTTCATCTTAAGTTCTGGATCTGGGTAGGTAATATGCCTAACCTAGCAAACTTTTTTTGACATAAATAAATTAAATTATGTGACTTGTTGATATTGGGATTGTAATGTTGAAGATTTTTTTCTTCATTCAATTTTTTATTTAACCTTTCTTTTAAAAAAGCTTTGCAAATGGGGTAATTGATTCTATTGTATCTGAAGGTATCCAACTAGCTTTGCCTTTTGGGTTAGTTGAGGGAACAAGGGAATACTTAGCCTCCTATTTTTTTTTTGAGTACAGAGTATTCACTGCCGAACGCAGTGACTAATTCTCTCACTGGGTTGGAAGCACCTTAAAGATGGTGACAGTTGACACAGGAATTTAAAGGTGCTTCATACCAAATGTGAGAATCGACGAACCATCGATATTTGATTAAGGGAGGATAGGTCTCAACCGTTCACACCCCTAAGTTACTTAGCCTCCTATTCTGTCACTTACAAAATTTAATTCATATTCTTTAATTAAATTGTCTTATTTTGTTTAGAGTTTAATTAAAAGAGAATAGAATATTAAAATGATCATAAATTTAAGACCCTATTGTACGGTAGTCATTCGGAAATTAGGGAATCAAAGTAGAGACTACGTTTGGAATTAAGGTTAGTCTTTGGGAGGCTTCAACCTTCCAACTATTATTGGATTTTTTTTGGTCTAGATAGTAGATCCAACTATTATTGGATTAGAAAAATGCTATTCTATCTTTCTTTTTTTAAAAAAATAAATAAAGTTGTTTGTTTGTGTCTATCTCACCGACTTTCAAAAAATATTTGTTTAATTAAGTGTGAAAACAATTAGTAAGATAGATTTACTCATTTTGCTTTTCTCACGTCCTCTTCTACTCAAAACACACTCTAAAGCACGTAGAAAAGACTGCGCGCCAACTAAAACGTCTTTTTTTTCACGAAATTTAACCTGTTCGAAACGGATCTTCGAACAGGTTCGAATGACATCGTTTGTCTGTTAAATCTTGACTTCACACTCTCTTTATGCGTTTTTCACTTGTTCGAGTGAGGTCATGCAAACCTGCTTCGCATTTGGCTGTTTCGAACCTCGTTCAACGACATCGTCGAGTGTGTTAAATATTATCGACTTCACACCTTCGCATGCGTAATTTCACCGTCGAACGAGGTTATTCGAACGCTGTTGAACAAGCTGTTCAAACATCTTTAAACACGCGAACTCAGCGTTTCACGCGAGGTTATTTTTGGAATAAAATTTGTTAAGGGGTGTGAAAGAGTAGGAGGGGGTGTGGGAAAAGCAATGGCCTTTTATAAGCTACCAGGCAGTAGAGTTATCAAATTGGGCCACTCGATTCAGCCTAGTTCAACCAAATAGGGTTTTACTTTTTCCACTCCCCCTCTATTCAAACACACTCCTTAACAAATTTTATTCCCAAAATAACCTCGCGTTGAACGTTGTGGAGGACGTATTTAATAACGGTTCGAACGCCTTTGTTCGAACACGTTCGAACAACTGTATATGAACGCAATAAAATTAGTAAATGTGGTGTGATGGTCTATTATTGTTGCTTCGGTTAACATCATACAAACATAATACAATAGGGTGTTCGAATAACGTTATGCGAACAGCTTCGAGTGACCCATTCGAACAGGTGAAAATAACGCACAAGAGGGTGTGAGTCAATATTTAACTCACGCGAGCGATGTCGTTCGAACGGGTTCGAAGGCCCGTGTTCGAACACGTGAAATTTCATGAAAAAAAAAACGTTTTGGCTGGCCTTTTGGTCTTTTCACACCCTTATGGGGGTGTGTTTTGAATAGGAGGGTGAGTGGAAAAGCAAAATCCTAGTGTTTTTTGTAGCCTAGCTCAGCCCAAAACACTAGATTAGCGGGCCAGTTCGACCACTCCACATCTTAACAAAGGGAAACAAAAACAAATATAAAAGGTTGTTGCTTTTCTCACACTCCCTCCTACTCAGAAAACACTTCATAACCCTGCGGAAAGACCAAAATTACCATTAATGAATAAAGTAGCGCCTCTTTTTTTATAAAAAAATTAACTGGTTCAGACGCAGGCAACCGAACCAGTTCGGCCAAAAGAGACCGAGTGTTGAAATTTTTGACGCACACACCCTCCTGTGTAAAATTGAACTGTTTCAGATAGAATCAACCGAACTAGCTCGGTTAATGTCAGCGGAACAGGTAAATGCAGAGAACACAGGAAGAGGAAAATAGGCACCGTCAAGATGGTTGACTTGAAAGACTTCTCTGGTGTGAAAATATTAAAGCTGCTCCCTAATTTCTTCGAACCGAAGCATTCACTACAGGTACTCTTAAATGTTACTGTTTTTTTATTGTCAGATTTATAAATCCAGAATTTTGTTTCCTTTTTCGTTAAAATTTGTTTTTGGATTAAGAGAGAATTCTTGTTTAATTAAGTTGGTTTATATTAAGAAGAAGCAATTCATCAGTTCAGCTACCTATAACAATAAGGAGGAATATCTAAATTCAGATTTGGATCCTTGTCTTTGAAGAATATGAATCTTGGATTTTGTATCTTTTATGACAGAGTCACAGAGGTTTGAAGAATATAGCTGACATATCCAATATGAGATGTAAATTTCAGATTTCGATACTCAAAATCAGTTTTTCTGTTTAACCAAATAAAGATCTAAAATTTATTTGTTTGGCATTTTTTGTTCTTTTGAAAGCTGCTTAATGATACCGTCAATCAATTAAGTTGTGTTGTTTGGTCGGTGTTAGCCAAACTGATTCGGTGGGTGTGAGCCAAACTGGTTCGGTTGGTGTGAGCCGAAACCGTCAAAAACATTGCGTAGGGAGGTTTTCACGCGTGTTCCACGTAATGGTAATTTTAGAATATTTTAGATTTAGGGGTGTGTGCTGAGTAGGGAGGGGTGCGGGAAAAGCAGTGGCCATATAAAAAAGCAAGACTAGTTCAGCCTGTGGGCCAATTAGGCTGGGCCAAAATGGGTAGGTTCTTTATGGGAGTCTATTTTTGGTGTTTGCTTTTCCCACACCCGCTCCTACTCAAAAAACACCCCATAAAGGTGTGAAAAGACCAAAAGGTCAGTCAAAACCTCTTTTTTTTCACGAAATTTCACCTGTTCGAACACGGGCCTTCGAACAGGTTCGAATGACATCGTTCATGTGTGTTAAATCTTGACTTCACACCCTCTTGTGCGTAATTTCACCTGTTCGAATGAGGTCGCCACGAACACAGTTTGCATGAGGGTGTTCGAACACCCGATTTTATTACAAAAAATGGATTCTCACACCACATTCACCTTTTTTACCTGTTCGGTTGACCTCAACCGTATATATTCGGTTGCCCATCCCCGAATCGGTGAAAACATGCACTCTCCTTAAATGTATTTTTGGAATATTTGGAGTTAACGGGTGTGAAAGAGTAGGAGGGGGTGTGGGAAAAGCAAACGCCCTATTTTTTGAGCTCGATCCAATCTAGAACACTGGATCATTAGGCCGGGCCGCTAAGTTGGGCCAAAATTGACAGTTCTACCAAAGACACAAGGAACGACATTATCTCTCAAGTTCGATTTCAGCAATGACAAAGTTAATGTTGGTCAGGTGTGAAACACAAGCAAAAATTAGTCCTTCGTTAAAAATCTTGGAACACTCCATGGATAGTTAACAATGGTCCAAACCAAAAAAAATTATATAAATGATTTTACTTGGAATATGTTTTTAACTGCTATATAAATTTTGAAAAGTTAACCTGATCAAAAGTAAATATTTTCAAGGTGACAGTAAAAATTGAAACCAATGAGTTCAGTAGAAATGAATAGTCTCCGCAATGAAAGGAATCAAAGTTTGAATATCGAATGAGAAACTAAATGAGAAAAAAAGTATGGTTTCAATGTTTTGAATTCTTGTCACTAGAAAATAAGGAAAATTGAATGTGGATTCCATGTGAAAATTTTCTTCACAAATAGAAGAAAACCAGAAGCTGTACCAATATTCATTCCTTGTTAAACACACTACAAGAAGGAAAACACACTTAAATTATACTGCATATTTTGCAACCAATGTTTCAGAAATCCCAATTCTAATTAGTATCCGAACTTTGCAATAGGTAGTGTTGAAGAGTCCTCATTCATAAATCCAAATTGGATTGGTGTCTCTTTCTCTGTTTTTGGTGCTGCGCAAATAAGGCAAAGAGGATCAGTGACGAAGTTATCAATCTCAAACTCAATTTAACATGTTTATTATTATTAAAATTTGACATGTACAATTTGTAGCCAAGGGACTTGCCAATTAAGGGCCGAGATTACTAATCACCCGAGGAAACCCAAAATTTTGCTCATTTTTTACTAAGAAAAATTAAAAAGAAATTATATTTACTTCATCTTAAAGAACCATATGTTTTACCCAATAGCACTTGGATGAGATGGTAAGTGCCTCTTTCCAAATTTAATCAACGATGTCTTCGATCGAATTCAGTGCCAGGTGATGCGAAAAGTGTTAAAAAAAAAAAAACCATATGTTTTCTCTGTTAAACTGTAGCATCATTCTCTCACTCTAAAATTTATACATCTGAAAAAGAAAATCTGTAATACACACGGCCAACTCTTTAAATTAAATTATCTTATTTTGTCTAGAGTTTAATTAAAAGAGATTAGTATATTAAATTGATCCTAAATTTACGACCCTAGTACAATAGTAATTCAGAAATTAGGGAATCAAAATGTGACAGCGTTTGGAATACAGGTTGCTCTTTGGGAGACTTCAACCTCCCAACTATTTTTTTTCCAACTATTATTAAATTAGAGAAATGTAATTCTATTTTCTTAAAGTAAAGTTGTTTGTTTGTGTCTATCACACCGACTCTTAAAAATATCAGTTTAACCAAATGTGTAAACAATTATATAAATCACCAACACTCTTTTGCCCAATGGCATAAGCAACAGGAAACCAACACCGTTGTTCCAATAACATAAACTATTTTGAGACATGAAGGGCCAACCAGGTGTTCGCGAGTTCGATTTCCACAATCGACAAATTCAGTGTTAATCAGTGCAAAATTTGTTCCTAAATACGAGTAGATATTAGTCTTTCGTTAAAATTATTGCGACACTATGTGAGTAGTTAGCAATTATCCAAAATGCTTGAGATGATTGCTTTTTCAATTAGATCATTTTCACTAACACTGTGTTTCAGAAACCCCCTTGGCTATTCAGAGCAAAAGAACCCTCCCCAACCAATGTTTCAGAAATCCCAATTCCAATATGTATCCAAACTCTGCAATAAGCAGTGTTGACAAGTTCTCATTCATGAATCCAATTTGGTTTGGTGTCTCTTCCTCTGGTTTTGGTCCTGCACACATAAGGCATAGGGGATCATATATTAATAATATGGTAAAGCCAATTTGACAGGGTACTAGAAATCAATAGAATATGTGAACAGGACCATACACTTAAAGAAATGAAATTAGCATAGTGATTGTTATTATCAAATTTTAATAATAGAAACTAGCATTACGTAATTTATTTGCTGGTCAAAATGTACAATTTGTGAACAGTGCATGCCTGTGATTTTCTCTGCTAAGAAAAAATTTCCGCCAATTGACATATGACATAATCGAGTGGCGGATCTTGACCAAAAGTTGGGGTGGGCATTCTTGAAAGAGTCATTGAAACTCAAAAAGTATGAATGCAGACGCAGAAACGCAAATACTGATTAAAATCGATAAATATAAATTAAATGACTAAGAATATAATTTTGATTTATATAGAGACTCAACTGATGTTGTTAGTCAAAATGTAGTTTTAATTTTTTTTTTTTGATTATGATTCTAAATGTTGAGATATTTTTTCGAAAATTATCAACTAGATATTTACAATTTCTAGTTCTAATATAAGAGATATGATGATATTAAACATCTCAATCAAAGTTATAATTTAAAAATATAAAAATACCATATATATATATATATATATATATATATATATATATATAGTTATATATTACCTAGCTATATATATTGAGTAAAAAGAATTATTAATGCGTGATATATATATATATATATATATATATATATATATATATATATATATATATATATATATATATATATATATATATATACACATATTAGGAATTTGTGAAATTTCTACTAATAAAGATTGGTGGTGTCATGTTGGTTAGAGAGTGGAATGTAAAATGTTTTGGCAGTGGTCGACTCCCAAGATAAACATTTTGGCAAAAACAAACAAATATGTGCAAATTTTTCATTTTAAAAAATAAACAAAGTGACAAAAATCCCATGCCAAGACTCGAACACGGGGCCGTCAGATAACGGAGTTCAACCGCTAGGCCACATTCTCGCATTGTCATGTTGGCGCAAAGTTGGTATATATTACTAAAAATCACGTATTATTGGGTTGGGAACTTTCTGAAACAAAGTTGAGTTGAATGTGCCAAGGCTTCATGCAATTAGTACCTCTAAAATCGCCCCTGTTTGTGAACAGGTACATGTTCACAATTATTAAAATTTGACATGTACTATTTGTAGCCAAGGGACTTGCCATTTAGACATAGGGAAATAGAAACATAGAAGAAATAAAAAACAAACTAGTTATTTCACCTCAAGTAATCTATGATGTTGACTTTTGCAGAAGGCGAGTTTTGAAGCAAAAAGTCAACTATTCCATCAGGTAAAGGTGGTGCCCAATAATTTGCTTCTTCTAACTTGGCAACTTCTTCACGTGACTTGGCAGTTGCTTTCTGTAACTGACCTCTTCTTATAGCCAACCAAACTTCAAATTCAAGTGGTTTCATTTTCACTTTCAATGATGTCAAGTTGCTCAAGGATGGGGGATTTAGCTTCAATAAATCATCGGGACATAAGGAGAGAACCTAAGCAATGAAAGATAAGAACGAATTAGAATCAATAAATTGCAAGTCAATGAATGAACTTTGTGACAAAATTTACAAATTTATTAAAAAAAATTAAGAAGGTAAAAATAAAACCTTAAAAAATGGCCAATTAAGGTTACCTGAAGAGTACTTGCGGAGACTGTCAACGATTTTACATCACCAAACTCTATCAGCCACTTGAGTAGAATCAAAGGATTAGGAAAAAAATAACAACCATGTTCCACCTCAATATATACTTGTTTAACACAAGAAAGATTGCTCCCACACAGTTGATGATAAGGAAGACCGGTGAACACAAAGGTGCAAAGACTCGGAGTACAAAGCTCAATTTTGTATAAGTCGCAACTATGCATAGTTAAATTGACAAGCATCACACTTGATATGTAGAGGGTTGGAACATCTTTAACACTACAACGGTAAATAACCAAAGTATCGAGCTTGCGGAAGGCCGAAAAGGGATCGACACAACCATTGTCGCCAGCACAAAAGGCGAAATACCTCAGATGCAAACATGTTAATGCTGGCAAATTCAGATTCTTTGGAAACAAAGTTTTCTCATAACCTCTAGGGAAAACAGAAAGTTTAAGATGTGTTAAAGTTTGAGACGAAAAAAGGCAGGGTGGAATGTGTTCAATATCACAACGGACAGAGAGTCCTAATCGCTTGGATTGTTGTGTGAAATAGCATATTTCACAATTCTTTCAAGTAGGGGAGGTTGTTTCTCACAAATGATGTGATCAAAATCGAGTGCGTGCAAGGCGATTGAGCCATCCCGAAGAGATAAAAGACTAGAAACAAATTTGGTGAAACTATCGAAATTTCGGAAGATTTTGACGTAACCACGAGCCGACAACTCGAGCTACGCAATATAAGGGTGGGAAGTCGTTTCCAGAGGTGCTTCCATCTTGAGGACAAAATGCAAGTTTGAACGGCGTATTTGGCGTGCAAAAATGAAAAAATGTGAAGGAGAATGCAATCCGGTAAGTCACTTAGTCTGTCCTTGTCTTCACTATCGATGTGCTTCACTCTCTTCGTGTTTGGCAAGATCATCATCTCATCTGTTCTCTTCATCTTAACACATTAAAGAAAAATCATGATATAATAAAGGAGCCTAAGAACCGTGAAAGAAAACTTAAATAGTTGTTACCATAATTAAATTAGTCAAATTCTATATTTACTCAGGGCTAAGAATCACCATATAGTCACATGGGAACATAAAAACAAGGAAATACATCTCTTATTTACTTTCATGTATACAAATATATGAAGCACGGACACCTCTAGTTGACGACGTGTCCCGGTATCCGACACGATAGTCGACGTGTCCCGGTGTCCGATACGTGACGTGTCGGACACCGATACACGACACTTCAATTATTTGTATTTTTTAAAAATTTAAAATAAAACCGTGTCCATGTGTCTACGTCAGTGTCGTGGTCCAATCAGCCATAAATTCATACATGTTCGTGCTTCATAGATAAGAACCTCTGGAAAGGAAAAATTAGATATATGCCATAGATTAATACATATTGACATATATTTATACATTAATACATATATCTATACATTAACAGATATGTCAAGCACAGTAAATTAGAAAGTCTAAACTTTGCCTCAGCTGCTAAACTTTACTTCTGGAACAAGCTACCACTACAAATATAAAGGAGAAAGGATGTTTGTTAACAGTAAACGAATGCAAATAAGAAACTTATCAAATTAATATCAGATTCCAACTCTTCTTAATGCAGAACAAAATGTTGCAGAAAAAAAGTGGAATAATTTTCTTAGGCTTTGAGTTTTTAAAATTGTACAAAAACGTGTGACATTGCGATGGAAAACAATCGGGAAAACCTTGAGAGTGGAATTTGGAATGATGATTAGGTGAAACTAGAAAGTAAAATTAATTCAACAATTGAAAAATACCTTGCGATTAAGCTGTGACTTTTGGTGATTTATCCACCGGCGTAAAAGCTCTGCACGTTGGGGATGAGGAATGAAACGGGCGTTGGGACTAAGGAGAACTTACTTGCACGTTTCCAAAGTTAGTAGTAGGGTTTAGAATAGAGGTTGAGACGAGTTAGGATTTGTAAGGCTATGTGTTGAAATTGTAATGTATGGTTATTGCTCTTCCCACTCCCCCTCCTATTCTTTCACACCCCCTTAATGACGGTTCAAACGACCTTGTTTGAACACGTTCAAACAACATCATGCGAACGCAATAAAATTGGTGAATGTGGTGTGAGGGTTCATTATTTGTTGTCTCGGTTAACAGCATACAAACGAAATAAAATAAGGTGTTCGAACAATGTTATGCGAACAGGTTCGAGTGACCCCATTCGAACAGGTGAAATTACGCACAAGAGGGTGTGAAGTCAATATTTAACACACTCGAACGATGTCGTTCGAACCTTTTCGAAGCCCCGTGTTTGAACACGTGAAATTTCTTGGAAAAAAAGACACTTTGGCGGCCTTTTTGGTCATTTCACACTCTTATGGGGTGTGTTTTGTAGGAGGAGAGTGGGAAAAGCAAAACCCTAATGTATTAGGTTGTGTCTGCGTTAGACATGAGTTTAGTCTGTCGCCAAATTGTTTAAAGCTATTTCACTTTTTTTTTTCCAAAAGCCTAAAAAATTTAAGTGATGTATGGTTTTTGTAAAGGCCATTGCTTTTCCCACACCCCCTCCTACTCAAAACACACCCCATAAGGGTGTGAAAAGACCAAAAGGCCAGCCAAAACCTCTTTTTTTTTCACGAAATTTCACTGTTCGAACACGGCCCTTGAGCGAGTTCGAATGACATCGTTCGTGTGTGTTAAATCTTGACTTCACACCCTCTTGTGCGTAATTTCACCTGTTCGAACGAGGTCATGCGAACAGGTTCGCATGAGGGTGTTCGAACACCCCTATTTTATTACAAAAAATGGACTCTCACACCACATTCACCTTTTTTACCTGTTCGGTTGACCATCCCCGAATAGATTCGGTTGACCATCCCCGAATAGGTGAAAACACGCACTCCACTTAAGGGTATTTTTGGAATATTTGGAGTTATGGGGTGTGAAAGAGTAGGAGGGGGTGTGGGAAAAGCAAACGCCTTTGTAAATCGACTAAAATTTGATAGATCAATGAGATTAAAGTTCTGCGTCAAAAAAAATGAGATTAAAGTTCTATTTTATTTGACATCTAATTTAAATTCTATTTTAGGTTGAGACAAGCTAGACTTTGTATGACTCTGTGTTGAAATTGTATTAGGTCAATATTAACATTAATATATAAAAAATTGATGTATGTCAATATTTTTAAATAAACAGAAGATATCTGCAAATTCATAATTTAACACGAAGTACAAAATTTAAAAGAATAATAATAATAATAATAATAATATTATTATTATTATTATTTATCTTCACTTAAATAGGCTGACGTGGTAGACTTAAAATGATATTTCAATGGCATGTAGTTTGTCATTTTTCGGTAGATAGACTTGTAAAAAACTCTTAAGTCTTATCTATTTATACATAAAAAAAAAATCTAATTTGGTCTGCCTGATGTAACGGTCCCTGCCAATTTGTCTAGCCTATTCCAGCTGTTGGCTGTTTCAAAAGAATATATTCCCAGACAATTTTTGGCCAATAAAACTTCGCAAAACTTCTATTTGGTCCCGACATTTATATTATTGGAATATCTAATATGACTCGATCTAATGGTGGACCCTCCTATTTTTAGTAAGCTTTAATAAAACATTATTTTTATTTTCTATTTTTTATTATTATAAAATTCATTTATTACTAAAAATAGCAACGGTCCACCGTCCACCTTTGGACCTTTTTTGAAAGGTTCCTATTAGATACATCTTATATTATATCAACTTATATAATGAATTTTGCAAAAAAAGTGTTTCAATTCAATCAAATTGCTATATCAATTTAGTTGTTCTATTTTGCAAGAAAGGACTAAATTGAAACATTTTTTATAAAAGTCGGGGATTAAGTTGACATATTAATGTCATGGATTAAATTGAACTTTTGTAATATTTCAATGACTAAATTAACTAATATCTCAATTAGTAACTGAGATTTACAAATAAACATAATTAGTCTATCAATTCATCTTATTGATAAGACCTCAGTTAATTTTACGGACTTAACATGTTAGGTGCTCATGTGGCACGTTAACCCTACTAGGGGGTAGAACTTTGTTAAGGCCTAGGTGATCTATGGTCCGCCGAGAAAAAATCTTTCATGGGCCTATCATATAAACACACTCAACAAACACGGTGAAAGATAAACAAGAGGCGTTTGCTTTTCCCACACCCCCTCCTACTCTTTCACACCCCTTAACTCTAAATATTTCAAAAATACCCTTAAGTGGAGTGCGTGTTTTCACCTATTCGGGGATGGTCAACCGAATCTATTCGGTTGAGGTCAACCGAACAGGTAAAAAAGGTGAATGTGGTGTGAGAGTCCATTTTTTGTAATAAAATAGGGGTGTTCGAACACCCTCATGCGAACTCGCTTCGCATGACCTCGCTCAACAGTGAAATTACGCACAAGAGGGTGTGAAGTCAAGATTTAACACACACGAACGATGTCATTCGAACTCGTTCAAGGCCCGTGTTCGAACAGGTGAAATTTCGTGAAAAAAAAGAGGTTTTGGCTGGTCTTTTGGTCTTTTCACACCCTTATGGGGTGTGTTTTGAGTAGGAGGGGGTGTAGGAAAAGCAAACACCAAACAAGATTGTTCGTCTTTTACCCAACATGAGTCTTCACCTAATTTTGACTCTTTGAGTGATCTCACATTGATCTTAGCCCCCTCACTATTTTTTGCAATGAGATTCATGATCAGGGATAGATTTGTCTATCCCAAATACCCAAATTTTATATGTAAGTTATAGACCACAAGTAAAAAAACTCTCAGTCACCTGCATAATCACTGTCACAGTATCCTTACACTTCATGTTTATGCTTTCTCTTATACATAATTCTAAGGCCAACAATGCCTCTCAGATATCTCGGCACAAGTTTTGTAGCAACAAGATGCTTCTCAATGGGTTTGTCAGCTAATGAGACTGACAACATACATGATGAAATGTCTAGTAGCATTCAAGTACATCAGGCTCCCAACTACTTACTTAAAACAAGTAGAATCTACGCGCTTTTGTTCATTTTTGAAGATTTTGGATATTTACAACATTTTTATTCATTAAGGTTATTTTGGATATTTCATAGGGTTTGAGGAAGTGAGCTGAATAGGGGGAGTGAGATTGCCCGATTTCAATGAAATGTTGCATTTAACCAAAAAAAAAAGGTACCTAAAGGACTGCTGAGGTGCAATTATTATAGTAGTACGGTAAAAGAGTTGCCTACGTCAACAAAAGAAACTAAATCCTCCCTCCGTTCTTGATCTTTGATACTTTTGGCCTTTTATTTTTGTTCCAAGACAATAGTACTTTTAAAAACCTAATGTACAATTTAGCAAACTTTTAGAAAGCCAAGACAACTATTAACTCTTTTATTTGGTTTTCAATATTCCCAATACAATTGCAAAGAAGATATTTTAGTACTTAGCTTACACAAATTAATTGCACCTTAATTTGTGTGTAACAAGCTAAAAATACTAAAGATCAGGAACAGAGGGAGTACTTATTTGTGTTTTTTTGACCAAAAATATCTTTTGGTGTTGAAAAATAAAAAATAATTTTAAAAAAATGAGCTTCGTCGATTAAAATTTAGAACCTCGTCTCTACATACTTCATCAGTTCAAGCATTTTGATTACCTACCTTCTAGTATTTGTAAGGTTGTTGTTCTGTTGTTAATGAAAAATGAGAAGTCCTTCAATATCATCACCTCCAATCACCTTAAGTCCTTCAATCTATTCAATCTATTTATATAAAAACTTGAGTTAATAAAACATACAAAATTGTCTTCTGCAAGAAAGAGAGCATGAAAATCACTTGCAGAAGAATAGAAAAAACCATTACCAGATTTAACTAATCCTTGTATTACATCTCTGCTATGATAATGAATTCAGGTTCTAGAGCTTCATCAAAATTTTCAGGTAATGAATTCAGGCTCTAGCTCCACATTTGGCTTCACATCATGAAACAAAGAAGTTTACTACTTTGAATAAAGGTGAGTGTAATTAGCACAGCTACATAGAAACTAAAGAATCAAAGTAAAAAACAATAAAAAAAAATATTAGCCAAATAAATGATTGGTAAGCAATACCACTGCCCAAAACAGAAAGGTTGCATCTCTCTAAACCCTAAACTCAACCACATAGCTATAGTGCATATATCTGTCTTAAGAATTTTCAAGAAATTGAATCATCCAATACAACCATTCATCTTTATTACATTTCAATGAAGCTAAAACAAAACACATTTTATGCGTACCACCGGTAAGCAGGGTTCTAAAAAACGGCCCGTTGCGCCGAAAACTGCCGTGACAAAACTGTCTCGGTATTGATCGTTACTGCGACAAATAATTTTAATAAAACTTAATTAGCCAACATATTCAAGACATCAGCATGGTTCCGGACGTAGCTTGGACATTTGAAGAGGAAGTTGTGTGCTTCTTCATGCCTTCCTTTCTTCAAAAAGGCTTCCAACATTCTGAGATATACAGATGTAGATGGAGACCTCTTTGAAGTCATCGCCTTGAGAAACAGAACGGCGTCATCACCACTTCCACACTGTGATACGCGTTCAATAAACGGATCAGTAAAAGGAGGGAATCCATGGTTTCTCATTAAACCCAAAATATTCAAGGCATCTGCAAATCCTTCCCGTTCCAATAACATAGTTATCAGCAACTTGTAAGTAGAATGTCGGGGCTTTAACCCTTTTTCATTCACCATTTGACAAAGAATCTTGTATGCATCTACTGCTCTATTCCTATAGTAATAGCACTTTGACAAGTGCAACGTTAACCTATAAAAAGTATAACCTGCAGATGCAACCCCCTCTTTCTCAACCATGTCTTTAAAAGCATCAAAGGCATTATCAATGCGCCCCATAATAAGGAGCTCCTTAACTATAGATTGAAACGTTCTGTGATCTAAATTACACCCAGATGCTTCAATTCTATTCACAAATTCGTCGGTCTTTTCCTTGTACCACTGACAAGCAAATTTCTCTGCAATTTCAGACTGCAATTTACGACTAGGAACAAACCCACAATCTCGCATTTCTTTCATGATGTTATTCCACAATTCCCCCTCATTCGTCCTATCAGGAATGAAAAAAGACCTCAGGACGGCAGTAGCCATGGAATCCGTCAGTGCATTTCCACTTCCAGTAAAAACCTTCAACACCCTCGAAAACAATTCCATATCCAACTCCTCAGGCGCGGTAACAATCTTTCTCAACAGAAACTTGCAGCAAGAAGGCTTATTTCCACCCTCCACAGAAATCTGATAAAGCTCAACAGCATCTTTAAGCATTTTCCTCTTACAAAACTCCTTATAGGAAACAACCTTTCTCAACAGAAAGGTACAAGCAGCCAGAGAAGGCTTATTTGCACCTTCCATAGCAAAACGATAAAGCTTAACAGCATCCTCAATCATTTCCCTCTCACAAAACCTCCTCAAAATCTTAACAAACGTCTCGAACTCCATGTCAAACCCAGCACTCCTCATATCACCAACAAGCTTCCAAAATCGATCAATCGAATCCAAATCCTCCCTTCCAAGCACCCTTGCCATAGCATTATAGGTGCAACCATCATGCTTAAACATCCCATTCTCCTCTACCCTCCTGAAAAATATCAAAGCCTTATTCGGTTCTGTATCTAAATTCTCCAAAACCAACTTAACAACTTCACTAGAAAACTCAAAATTCAAATCCCTAATTTGCTTCTCAACATCATCACTCCACACATTATCCCTCACAATCCTACACAAACTAGAACAATTCCTTTTATACCTATTTTCATCAAACAAATCTTTCAACTTCACAACATCACTATGCATTCCCCTCTTTTGAAAACACTCCAAAACTCTCTTCCTCACACCTTTAGAAACACCATAACCTTTCTTCTTCATGAATCCAACCAAATCACAAAACTCGTCAACAATGCCATTTGCTCCCAAAACGCGAAGCATCGCGTTGTAGGATTTGGAGCTCAACCTTTCAGGATGATTTTCCGAGATCCATTTGAAGAATCTCCGTGCGACATCGAGATCAGAATCGAGCTTCCACAAGACGGCGTTTAAAGCGTCGTGGTTTATCAAAAAACTATTCGATTCGAGAAGTTTATTGACATCGTTGAGATCTCTTGATTTAGAGAATACGTTAGCGATAATGGCGAGATCGGAATCGGCGTGTGTGAGAACGGAATCGGAAGTGAAAGTACGGAAGCTAGGGTTTATGAGGAATGTGGAATTAATATTGGTGGTGAAGTGAGAGAAAGAGGGAAGTACCTGAGAGTGAGAGTGATTGGGAATGGTGTTGTGAGTGCGAAGAAGAAGATGAAGAACACGCCATTGATGTCTCATTGCGAGAAACAACGAATCAAGTATGAATTATGTGTGTAATAATAATGAAAACTTTGATTATCGGAGCAAGGTAAGCACGCCGGCGACGTTTGAGGGTGTGGCGTGATTGTGTTTGGTGAGAGAGGGTGTAGTGTTCTGTAGTGTGATGAGTATCGCTGCAGTGCCCAAAAACTCATTAACGTTGGACAATAAGGCCATGCTTTTCCCAAGCCCCTAATTAATCGGGGCGCACCCCCAAACCTCAAAATTCCAAAAATACCCTTATGTGCAAGACTCATGTCATGGATGACGTATTTTCCACAAGTTCAATTGCCTCCTATCGAACCGATTCGGAAACTGTCAACCGAACGTTGTAAAATTAGAAAAAATAGGTGTGTTTAGCTCTTTAGTACGTTCGTGTTTGCTGGTGTTTTTAGCAAACAATCACTAGTTTTCAATATTAGGACTGTGAGATCAAACTAGAAAATCTCTTTGACAATTGCCTTTAAGTTTTGTGTCTTTTAGCGTACGTAAGAACAGAAAATAGTAAGAAGAGATAGTTTGAAAGCAGAATGAAAGCAAGAAAGCAACAAACGTAAAAGCAAGTAAAAATTGCATTAAAATGGTAGAAAGAAGAAGGTGGTACACCAACACGTACAATGTAATCTGATTCACTCTTGTTTCGCTTTGGCTTGGAAGTTGAGTTTCTCAGTGTTTTTGTAAAATGTGGTGACCCCGTTTTCCTATTACAAGGGAGTATTTATACTCGTGATACAATCGTGGGCAAGCACGATAACCACTTCCTAAAAACTAGGGAAATAACCGCCCACTAATCGCCGCTTTCCTCGCACTTCGACCGACTTGTTGTCGAAGGATTTGGCGGTATTAGACCCGGGCCACGAACAATTGGGCCTTCTCCGTCGAAGGTTTTTGACATTGTTTCGTAGCTTGAAGAACCAAGTCAATGTCGTTTGCTTGCGTTGTCGCGACTGCACAACTTTACTATTGAATTTATGGTACATTGACTTGAACATTGACCGCGGCCCACGTAATACTATTAAATGTGCAATCAATACCATTTAAAGCTTAATTTAATGCCTCTTGCCGAAATTTTGAGGTAATGTGATTGCCCCAAAAAATGTTTTTTCGATTTTAATAAGGAATGGAGGGAAGAAAAAGCATTTTTGAATATCGTGGCAATGGTCATTTCTACCGCCTTTTGCATTTCAACAAAGGTCGAAAAGACAACCATCATTACTTGCACAGGTAAAACGAACCGTCTTATTGGCACACGTTGCATAGTTGGTGGGCCTTCACGCCTCTCAAACGTCGCGAACGTGCGAGTTATGGCGAACGTGCCAATAATCGTAGCTTCCCGAACATATATAAACGCTACAACCCTTCATATTCCTCTTTACTCAGTTTGAACTCTTGTGAAACCTCTCTGTATTCTTCATTCTCTGCGTTTTGCAAAAATCCCCAAAATCACTAAAGTTTCAAACTTTCATTCCTTTCCTTCAATCCACGCTTGAATTTCGTCTCGCATTTGCTTTTATCTCTCATGGCTTCTTCATCTGCTGCTGAATGTTCCACGAAAAACGCATTTAAACCAACAGACCTAAAACCCTTGATGGCTTTGTTGATGAGCCTGACATTCACGATAGTCGAGCAGTTCAATGGCAAACCCAGGTATTGATTCCCTCTACTAGGGTTTATACTCATGCATATCTAGGCCCTCTACCTGATATCTTATTAGAAAATACTGAGGTTTCTGAAATTTTCCCCAGTCATGCCTGTCTTCAACCCAGAATTTTCACTAAGACCCCTTTTCATTTAGAATTTCTGAATAGTCCTTCCAGGGTCTTTAGGTCTGCTCCTAGGCTCGACCAACAGATTTACATAGATTGGCTCGACAAGGTAGAGGCTAAAAAGGCCGACGTTTGGAAAAAACAAGGTATTTTTGATCTCATCCAGTTTGTCTAGGTATGGGCCTAAGTATGACACACCCTTGATATTGGCGGCTATGCGTTCTGGGACTGTGCCACTCATAGTCTTCACTTGAGATGTGGCATGCTGACTCCCACTTTACTAGATGTTGCTGCCATCACAGGTCTGAAACCCCTAGGCGAGACTTTTGACCCTGCTAATCCTGATTATGTATACCCATTCACTTTCAATAACGCCACTTTTGCTCCTTACATCACAGAACACCATAACCGTGACAATGACACGATTGTGCGCTAAAGAACACGTAGCCTTCTTAACCCTTTGGTTATCCTTTTTTTTCTCGCACTGCTCACTCCAGTTTCTAAAACTTATATTCCATCGGCAAAATTTCAACTCCACGAGAAAGAAAACATCAATCTTGCCAAACTGTTGTTGGGTTCTCTCTATCGTGAGCTTGACAATGCCGTTTTCTAGAACCGAAAGAAGACGAACCCACCAACAAGTTCTTGGCCTCTCGCCCATTGTGGTTATTGCAATTGTGGTCGCTAGCCACTTTTGAGTCTCGACTAGGTCTCAGATATCCCTAAGTCCTGCTCACCCAACCTTGAAGTCTAGGAGGATCAAGGGATTCGACTAGCTCACTTGAAACCCAAACAGATAAATATTCCTCCGTAAGAGTCTTTCAAATTCACTTCGACATGTTCCCGGTGCACAAGTTTCGTAGACTCTATGGCTCCTTTCAGGCAAAGGCCTTTCGGTCCAACTTGGTTTCGCAACCATTTCCTCTTCTTCCGCTCGAACAAGCCGAGGAGATTACCCAACCGCAAGCCTACCTCTCTCCCCGCTATTCTTTCTACCGACTTACCCCCGCAAAGCTAAAAATAGCTTCGAATTAAGAGATACTTCCCAAGTTATTCGCTGCATAGTTTGGCCTTTGTCGATTCGACTGCACGGCAGTGCTTTCATAGCGAGAATTCTCGAATCCGCACACGCTGGCAGCCTTACAAACACGCCTTCAAGAAATTCCACTATAGGGCCTTGAGTTTCGAGCCCTCAAATTCAACCCCGATTCTCATGCACTAAGGAATTTCATGAATGGTGGACTAGTTACTATACCACTGCTGCTGGAGAGGCTAGTGACACCTTTGCAGAAAATATTATGAAGAAATTGGTGGCAGCCCTTCCTTCGAACAACCCAGGTATTTACTTCTTGATACCCAAACCTTTCTGAGTCTTGAACATCTGTAACTTAGTTTTATTTCTGCTTTCTTACCAATGTTTTCGACGCCAGTCAACTCGCACCCAAGTCAAGGCCAAAGTAAGCAAGGCTACCACAGCAACATCTCCTCCAGCAACCAAGAAAACAGTGGACGCGAGATCTACTCCAGACATTGTCCTAAAGAAGGTATGTTGCCATTTATTCGCTTTAGGTTACTTTTGATTACGACTTTTACTTATGTCGAAAACCTTCTTTCTAGAAAACAACTCAGGCAAAATCCCCTCAGCAGACCAAAGCTAAAAGGAAAATGGTCCTCCCTGAAGACGAGGTACTATACTCTTGCCTTGTTAATCCGTCGAAATTTCTCTTCCCTTTGTCATTCACTTTCCTGTCATAACCACAATCTTTTTCTTTTTCTTTTTTTTTTTTTTTTTTTTTTTTTTTTTTTTTGAGACACTGAAAGTGATGATAACATCCCCCTTACTCAGAGGTCGAAGAAAAGAAACCTTCCTGAGATTCAAAGGGCAGCTCAAGGCATCATTATTGATGAGGCTCCTGAACCACCTTCTTCTCCTCCAATCAAGAGACTTAAGGTACAAGAGGTAAACTCCTTTCGACATTAGATTAGACTTATTCGGTCTCGCCTTTCCAATCCTTAACTTAACTCGATATACCTTTGCAGTGCATAGGTGGGTGGATCGCCGTGAACAATCCTCGAAGTTCATCCATGGTTGAGGCCACGATCTAGAGTTGTCAGTCCACTATGCTCCTTTTTCCTTCATCTCCTCTCGGTGCAATCTACAAGAAATTTTCCAAGCATTGGAGAACCCTCAAATCCTCGCTTTCGAGGAGTTTGCTCCAAGTGCCGGAAATGTCGAACAAGAGGCGGCCGTCGAAGAGAATGCTCTGTTATGGAGGAGGCTATTCCAATCGCTTTGTAGCGTCGAGCGGAGGAGGTCGTTGTTGGAGAAATCGCCAAGTTCCGTAACCTACCATTCCAACAACTGAAGGACTGTAAATAGTGGCTACCTCCGCGAAATTCCCAAGCAAATATGGTCGATCAAGAACCAGAGGAGCCTAGAGTGGAGGTAGCTGCAGATCAAGGTGCTTCGCGCAAAGAGTCATCCAACAAATACCGTCGTGATCAAGAATTGGTGAGCTAAAGAAGACGCGGATCCTCGGCGCTTTGAAGATTATGTTGAGCCTCAAGAGCTCGTCGAGCCGCTTGATTTGTAGTTCCTCGAACAACTCTCTAAGTTCTATCAACCAAGAAACGGTCGAAAGCCCGCTTTGCGGCTTGAAGACGAAGGTGTTAGAAGGGGACTTGGTGGCAACCATTGAGAATGACTCATCTGCAGTATCTTGAGGTAAAATCCTCTCATTCGAAGATCACCAGATTAGACCCTCCTCAAAATGTCCTTTCGTTCTTCATGGAATTTGGCCCTATTTTTGAGCAACTTTCTCTTTTGATCAACCAACTGGCCGACCACCTCTAAGCGCAAGATTCAAGAGACTCAACTCGCGAGGTGGAACTCGCCTCTCTTAAGGCCGATCAAGATGACATTGAGGCTCTTGAAACCCAAGCAAACTAAAGATGAGAAAGCAATCGCTGAATGGGATGCGTAGATTGCGCGCATTGATGAAGAGATAAAGACCCTTCAACTCAAATTGTCTAATGCTAAGCATCGGAAGGGCTCGCTCGTCGAACGCATGAGTGCTTCTTCGTCCACCAAAACCACCAAAGCATTGGCAAATATAGAGCACTTGGAGAGGATTGACAAGCACCAAGCTATTCTCGCCGACCTCGACAAAGAGTCAGCACCTTCTCGACACCTCTATTTCTCTAAGTGTCGAAGATTATGGAGAGCATAAGGCTACCTTGTCGAACTTCCGAGACGTAATAGTTTAGCATTCTAAAAATGGTCGTGTAACTTTAACAATTTCTTTATACATTGCCATTTATGAACAACTTTCGTTTACTTATAATTGCTCAATCTTTATCTCGCTTAATGTTGGCTTGTATCGCTTTAAATACTTGCCATTTATTCTAAAGATTCTATTTTCGCCACCTAGCTCTTCGACTTCATAAGCGCCATTCGAAAGCATCGCAACACGCGAAATGGGCCTTCCCACCCCGGTGACCATTTGCCTAAAACTCTATCTTTTTATCCATAGGTAATAGGACTTTCCACACTAACTCCCTTCCTCAAAGGTTTTTAACTTAACCTTTTTATTGTAAGCTTTAGCTACTCTTTCTTTCTCGTCGAATAAGCATTTCTAAAGCTAACAACCTCTCTTCGTCTACATCAACTAATTCATCAATCATCATATTCCAATAATGATCAAAAGGAATTTCACATTGTTTTTGAATCCTTGTTGATTGTAAACAAATCTCGACGGTAACACCGCATCATGCCCAAACGTTAACTCCGTAGGGAGTGGTGTTTATAGACTCTTTAGGTGAAGTTCGACAAGCCCATAACACTTGGTCAAGAGAATCGTACAACTTCTAGGCTTACGTCCAACGTGCTTTTTAATCAAGTTAATAATGATTTTATTGGCACCTCTACTTGACCATTGGCTTGTGGCGTAGTATGGTGTCGAAGTCAATAACTTGAAACCAACTTCAAGAAATGAAATCTACCATTTTTCGACCGATGAACCACAAGTGCAGCAGTCCGTAGTAATGGTTTCTGGAATTCCATATCTATAAATGATATGATTTTGAATAAACCTTATCACCGCTTCGATCTACATTGGCTAAAGGTATTGCCTCTACCCACTTAGTAAAGTAATCAATCCTACTAGAATGTATCTCGTGGCCTTTCGACGAAGTTGGTTTTATTTCTCCAATCACATCTAAAGCCCAACCCCTGAATGGCCAAGGTTTCACTATAGAATGCAACTCATTTGCAGGCACATGTTGTATTCCAAAGATGTTTTTGGCATTCTTGGCAACCTTTGGCAAATTCTATACAATCTTTCAAAGATAGTTGGCAATACATTCCTTGTCGAAATAACAACCATTTCATTTTGTGGCCAACTTGATGTGAGCCACATGCTCCACTATGTGTATCGAAATCGCCAAATATGCCTCGCTTTCACTAAGACATTTTAGTAGCACCCTTCGTGAGTTTGCTTGTACAATTCGTTTCCAATTAACACATAGCTTAGAGCTCTCAGACTTTACTTTTTGTTAGTGTTCCCTGTAGGATTGTGCAAATATTCTACAATGGGTTTTCGCCAATCATCATCAACCATATTGTCAATAGCAAAATTTCTCGCTAAGTCAATATCGTCAAAAATGTGACGTTTTTCGACGCTGCATTTCATTTGTATTTATTGCCCCCAATTTTTGGTGTTGACAATATCGTCGAAGGAGTATTATAGAGAGAGTCTTCTAAAATTAGTTTATCTTTTATCTCAATTAACTCTTCCAGGCTTTGCTTCGATACTTTGTAACCGGAAGCAATTTGTGCCAGTTCATTTGCCACGTGATTTTCAATTCGTGGTAAATGTTCTAGGTGAACGAATGTAAACCTTTTTAGCAAAGTATTGGCAATAACGAAATATTTAATAAGGTGTTCATTAATACATTTGTATTCTTTTGTCAATTGTTTGACCACTAGTTGAGAATCACCTTTTATTTCGACATAACTTGCCCCCAATTCGAGTAAAATTTTAAGGCCTACTATTAAAGCCTCATATTCAGCTTCATTATTTGAGCAAGAGTCTCGAATTTTAAATTTATACTTCGTTGGAGTATTTTCTCTCGAGAGATAATCAAAATTCCAATACTGCTTCCATTTTTATGGCTTGAGCCATCAAGTATAATCTCCAAGGACGTCGCCTAACGAATGTATTTCACATTCGACAACGGAATGGTCCACTATAAAATCAAGAACCACTTGTCCTTTAATTGATTTAAGGGGTTGGTAAGTTAAGTTGTACTCTAGCAAAGCTAAAGCCCATTTGCCAATTCGACTATGCAACATTGGTTTTGACAACATATGTTTAATAACATCAAAATGCGAATAAACATAAACATCTCACGATTTTATATATTGCTTCAATTTTGTACACGAAAAATACAAGCAAAGGCATAGTTTCTCAATTGGACTATACCTAGTTTCAAAGATCAATCAAAACCCTACTAAGGTAATAAATGGGTCTTTCGACACCACCATCATCCTCTTGCGCTAACATGCTACCTATTGTGTTATCGTAAGTCGCTATATACAATTTTAGCAATTTGTTTCCAATAACAGCAATAAAATTGGTGGCTTGACCAAATAAGACTTGATTGCGTCGAAGGCATCTTGGTGAACTCGCTCCCACTTGAATTCATCTTCTTTCTTCAATCTCAAAGAATGGCGAAAAAACTTGTGTTTTGCCACTTAGATTTGAGATGAATCTTCAAGGAAATTGATTTTCCTAGTAGCGATCGCAGCTTCTTTCTTGGTCGAAGGAGCCTTCGTTTCCATAATTGCTTTAGTCTTATTTTCGTTGATCTCTATGCCTTTCTTGTGTACTACAAAACCCAAGAATTCACCGCACGCATACGTAAAAGCACATTTGGTTGGATTCATTTTCAATCCATATTTCCTCATTCGCTCGAAAGAACGTCGAAGATGGTCTAAATGACCACTTTCTCGAGGATGACTTAACCACCACATCATCTATGTATACTTGCATAAAATCATCAATAAAATCGTGAAACATAGAATTCATTGCCCTTTGATAAGTGGCACCAGCATTTTTAAACCAAAAGGCATGACCACCCATTCATAAACACCTAATGCCCCCGACATCGGTTTTAACACGCCCTCTTCGGCAATAAAGATTTGATTATACCCCGAGTAGCCATCTAGCAAACCGAGGTAATCGATCCTCGCCGCCGAATCTATTAGCATTTCGCTACGGGCATAGCGTATTCATCTTTAGGTGTTGCATTATTTAAATCCCTAAAGTCTACGCAAACTCGAGTTTTCCATTTTTCTTCATTACCGAACTATATTAGCTAACCAATCAACGCGTACTGGCGCTTCGATGAATTTGCTTTTGAACACCTTTCTATTTCTTCCTTGATCTTAGCCAATATCCGAGGAGCAAATCTTCTTGGCGTTTGCTTCATCGCTTCTTCTTCTTCCCTGGTCGAATGGGTATTTGTAATTCCACCACTTCTCGACTCAAACCGTGCATTTCATTGTACTCCCAAGCAAAGCAATCCTTGAACTCCTGCGCAAGTGAAATGACTTGGGTTCTCGAAGGCGAGATCAAGATGTGCACCGATATAGGTTGGCCTTTTGATCAAGCCATTTCCCAAATCCACCTCTTCGATGGATCTTGAGCTCGCATGCGCTTTGTAGAATCTCTGGGTCTTTTTCAAAACCCAATGGTTCGTCGTCATAAATGCAATCCAGCTTTGTCATTTATGACTTCACCATTTTCTTCAGATGAAGTCATGGCTTCGATGTACCATTGTTTGTTGATTTAACTCGGCTTCCAAAGCCGCTTTTAATTTATTTTCGCCATGTAAGCCGTAATTCTATCCCAAGACTGGTACCGACATCTAAACCTTCTAAGAGTCGGTGTCCCATCCTGCTGAGGTAGCACACCATCGGGATAGACATTTGCACCTTCTATTTCCTCTCTTTCCCACACAAAACCATGTGTTGGGTATAAGTGAATGGAGGAAAGCACATTATCTCAAGAGATATATGCTTGGCTAGAAGATGAACATGGCGCAATGTTCGCCATTTGCTTCTCAAAATTCTCCCCGTGACGTTATTTACGCCGAAGAAGGAAATAACTCGTCCGCTTCGACGTACTCCACCGCACCATCATCCTCCACATTACCAATTTCTCGGTGTAGGCTTGAGGAACACGGCTCTACGCCATGTATCCACTCTCTCCCAAGGAGTAGATTGTAGCTTGCTTTTGATGCTATAACAAAGAACGTGGTGGTTCTTCTTACAGTTCCTACCACCACTTCTACTTCGACAGCTCCCAACGACCGGCCAGATTTCCCCTCATAATTGGTTAACATAATGTTATGAGGTCTAAGGTCTGTATCAAACAGACCTATTGTCTTCAGCATGGCCTGAGGCATTAAGTTAACAGCAGCCCCTCCATCGACCAGTATCTTATTAATACCTACGCCATTAACTTTTGCTTGGACGTACAAGGGCTTCAGATGATGTTGCATGCCCTCGTCTGGCCTCTCGAAAGTGGCCATTTGTTCTTCTACGCAGCCATTGTTCATGACATAGTAGCATACTGGCTTGTGGTTAGCCATATCCCCAATGAAGTCCTCTTCGACGTCGTTTGGGGCTATCAGAATAAAGATCGTACTCACTAGGGAGAATGGACACCACGCTGCGTATGACGCCGAAGCTAGCCTCGTAGTCGCCGAAGTGCGAGTAACATCTTCATCCATGTCGAATGAAGCACTTTTCTTCTTTAAAGTCATTAATGGAGGAAAATCCTCTCCATAGCGTGCCTTCTTGGTTCCTCTATCATAATAGATTTCCTTTTAGCCTTATTTCCAACCCTCACTTGGTTGGCAGCACCTATACTTATCTTTGTGTTCCCCACGGTTTTAGGAGTTACACCCTTAACCGTTTTTGGCGTTTGCTCGTTAGCAACCAGTGTTGCCTTCTTTTTCGAGCGCTGGTAACGACGCCACTGGGTCTTCGTCATGGGGTTCTTCCCCTTATAATTGTTTTTATAATTATACTTTGAGGCCTCACCTGTGATTGGCTTGGCTGCTCCAAATGTTGAACAGCGTTCTTGTAGTGTCTACATCCAGCATGTATCCACTTCTCATTGGATGGATCTGTTCTTGGAAAAAATGGTTTGGCAGAGGCAGATAGCACAAACTCCTTCTTGGCTACACTTACCGTAAGAAATCGGCTTGCTTGTCGGCCCTCGCTTGAATTCTTTACCTTGTAAGGAAGGTCCCTCTCTTGAAGTCAAATTTGGCCTCTTACCTGCCATTTCCTTTTCGGGGTTGTCGAACTTCGCAAAGATTCGACACTCTTAGCCGCTTTCTTTATCAAACACAAAGATCGCACCCTTGGACATAACATGACCTCGTGAGCTCAATTTACACCGATTTAGGAAGTCTATCGATCTTCCTCACCTTAGGGTACACAGACTGCACTCTTCTCTTCGTATTCTTCCCGAGTAACTCAAGCACAAAGATCACTCTTTTGCACCACACTTTTGATTTTTTCAGCAGGAGGTTTGGTAGACTTAGGAGAATCCACCATTTTTACGTCTACCATATTGATACTCATCTCAATTGGTTCCGCATACATCGCTCCACTTGATGGAGAGGTCAAAGATCAATTTGCATCGGTGCTTTATTCTTTTATCTCCAAACTTGAGCCTTCCTTCCTCGATCGCTTTCAACCATGTCCCCGAAAAGAACACAACGGTCGGTTGTATGTCCCAAAAAAATTATGAAACTTACAATAACCCTTTTTCTTCCTCTCGCTTCGAGAGGAGGAACTTTCGTGCCATTTGGCACTATTATTTGGCCATCGATCACTAGCAAATCGAAGATCTCATCACATTTAGTAACATCGAAAGTATACGCTTTAGGCACAAATCTATCATTCTTAGGCTCCACAGATTATTCCCATTTGCAGTGCCTTAATAATTTGCAAGCATAAGGAGGACCGTGCTTAAGTTCACCCACGTCTATTTCCTCATTCGACATCACCGAATGCGAAGTCGAATTGTTCGCCTACATAGGCTATCTTTTCTTTTTGTGAAAACCAATCGAGTTTTCTTTTTATTGTACTTATTCACTCTAGCCTTTTCCTCTTTAAGCCTTTTCGACTTGTCGAACTCTATCGGCCATTGGGCCATGTCTCTCAAATGAGACGTATCCAATTTCTTTTCGAATTGAATAATCAAGGCCACCGCAGCCATTTCGACAAGTTCATGTTCGTGCACTTGTGTAAAACATCTCGCTTTCAAGAAACTCTGAATCTATTCAAGTAATCATCAATAGCCTCGTACTTTTTACGTTTAACACGCCAATTCTTTGAGGCTAATCTTCGATCGCCCATGTAGAATTGCTCATGAAACGCCTTTTCTAATTGCCCCCATGTGTATATGGAACCGGGGGTAGAGTGGTAAACCACGTAAAGGCATTTTTAGTTAGAGAATTTGGAAAATACTTCATTTTCAAACTCTCATTTTGAGCTATGTCTCCCGCCTCGCCATGTACCTGACAATATGTTCGACACAGTGGACTCATTGGTATCACCCCAAACTTAGTAAATTTAGGGATTTTCCAACCTCTTGCAATTTCACCGCAAGATATACTCACGACAGGGGCGATATGAAGTTGGGCTATGTAAACCTATGTTAAGGCCATTCTGCGCCATTATGGTTTCGACCAAAGTGGCTATGTTGTCTTGAGCGCGCAAACGTTATTTCGTTGCACTTGTCGAACAACTTCATCGCTTTTTTGGTTTCGATTCACCATAACTACTTCGTGGATGTGATTTCCCATTTGTTGTTCGCCCATAACCGCCTCGGCTTCGGCGATCCACCGATCTCTCGGGGGGTGTTAGGCATGTTGTTCCCGCAATTTGGTAATCGCCATTGTTTCCGTAGGAGCCCCAAAGAAATCTGCAATCCTACCCATTTGGTCTGCTAACATCTGATAACTGGTATTTGTGTTCTGAATCAAAGGATTGAACACGGTACCAATTTGTTGAGTCAGCATATTAACCATATCATGATTGCTTTCGTCCACTTGTTGTCTTAACGCCAACAAGGACGCATTGGTTAATGCGATAGGATTTCACCAAGTACACCTCGTAAGAAACGTGTGAAGGAGAAAAGGTCGACACATGTGGCATTCCAAAGAGGGCATGCCATATACCCTGAGGGTATGGTGGTAGACTCATATTTTGGAAACGTGTTTCCAAACTATTCCCTGTTGCCACATAAGGACTCGAAGGAAGTCCTACGCTTTGTGGCAAGGCCATAGACGATGTCGAACCAACATTGGTCATTGACATCGTGGGAACGGTTATTGATGTCACTGGGGCCGTAGTCCCTGCAACATTTCCACCGCTACATTGGCGAGAATCTCACCGCTTGTTCCTTGCACTTGTGATATCATCACGGTCGGAACTAGAGGCGTTGTTAGAATTGGTACGCACCATTCTACCACTCCCTCGCGCATACAAATTTATACACTTAACGTAAAACGACACAAAATAATCGGCAAGGGTCCCATCAAGCGTGCCAATTTGTTTCTTTGGTGTTTTTAGCAAACAATCACTAGTTTTCAATATTAGGATGTGAGATCAAACTAGAAAATCTCTTTGACAATTGCCTTTAAGTTTTGTGTCTTTTAGCGTGCGTAAGAACGTAAAATAGTAAGAAGAGATAGTTTGAAAGCGTAATGAAAGCAAGAAAGCAACAAACGTAAAAGCAAGTAAAAATTGCATTAAAATGGTAGAAAGAAGAAGGTGGTACACCAACACGCATAAATGTAACTCGATTCACTCTTGTTTCGCTTTTGGCTTGGAAGTTGAGTTTCTCGGTGTTTTTGTAAAATGTGGTGACCCTGCTTTCCTATTACAAGGGAGTATTTATACTCTCGAGATACAATCGTGGGCAAGCACGATAACCACTTCCTAAAAACTAGGGAAATAACCGCCACTAATCGCCGCTCCTTGCACTTCGACCACCTTTGTTGTCGAAGGATTTGGCGAAGTATTAGACCCGGTTTACGTCGAACAATTGGGCCTTCTCCGTCCGAAGGTTTTTGACATTGTTTCGTAGCTTGAAGAACCAAGTCTGTCCGAAGTTTGCTTGCGCTTGTCGCGACTGCATAACTTTATCGTTGAATTTATGGTACATTGACTTGAACATTGACCGCGGCCACGCGTAATACTATTAAATGTGCGAATAATACCATTTAAAGCTTAATTTAATGCCCTTGCCGAAATTTTGAGGTAATAGCTCGACATCGGACAATGAACGAGTTCGTTAGGCGGTAGTCATCGAACCTACGTAATACTGCATCAAACAGAAACTTAAAAAGAAACACCTCAAATTCATTTTTATAGGTCCGGTGGTGCTTGACCGAATGGGTTCGGATAGAGGGACCAACCAAACGCGATTTCGGGAAAGAAAAAAAAAAACAAATGCACGAAAGTTTCAGGGACGAAAATGAGGAATGGTTAGTAGAGATAATACCTTATTATGGTTGCCAATGTTGATAAGTTGAGTATAAGGTAGTCTTTTTTTTTGGTCAAGAGTAGAAGGTAGCCTTAAAGGACCAAATTGTTTCATGTAACAATTTGGAACTTTCAACTTAAAACTTAAAAGAAAAAATGGTTCATCTTCTTTTTCATTTAAGTTGAAATGACCAAATTGTTGCATGACGGTAGTCTTAAATAAAAAATTGTTACAAGAGAGATGACATGTAGGCTCCGTCACAGTCACGTCAACTCTGTTAGTGTGAATTGAGTTTTTGGTAACGGAAAATGAAAAAGGACTATAGGTGCACACGTTATGTAACTTAAAGGACCTAATTGATACGAAAAAAACTTAAAGGACTAACTTGTTACAATTAAATAACTTAAAGGACTCTTGGTGTAATTTTGCCTCCTGTATAAAATGATCTAAACATGGTTAATCAGACATTTTTCATTTAAGACTACCTAATAAAAATGGAGTTGTATTATATAGCATAATTGTATACTTCATCCAAAGGCTCCACGACTCAACGAGGGTTGATGTTGTGGTTGGACTAGAAGAGATGAGGGAGACTCTATTTTCCCGAGGTGTGGTCGACAATGCGTATGTTTGGTGCAAATCTTGTGGAAGCGAAGTAAACTAGTTAAGATCGTTTCACCTACCTAAAGGGTTCAAGTCAAATAGGAGGGAAATGAGAATACCAACACCATTAATCCCCCTATGTAATGAAGATGAAAAACTGTAGCACTTTGTCCAACAACAACAGACAGTCTCAGGGGATCGTGCAACAAGAGAGCAGCATAGGAACAATTTTGACAATGATATGAGTGAAGTTAAAAAATAACTGGGAAAAACTTGAACAGGATCATGGGAAGGAGAACCCGTCAAAACTTATCTTCCAACAACATTTTCTAAGAAACTAAAATTTATTTCCAATACAAGGTGTTTTGTATAAAATTATTTATTATTTATAGTTCCCTTGTAGATTAGTTAATTCAGCTCGAAGAAAAAGTTGCAGCACGAAAGGCACCACATTACTACTACCTGTTAAACTATGAACATATGCATTCATTCCTTGTTAACACATTAAAAGAAGGAGAAAAAAACACTTTAAAATTATACTGCATATTCCAAGATAAACCCCCACCCTGTTTCTCAGATGAACATTCAAAACTCATGCCCCGGGTTGTAAGAAAGTAGTGCAGATAACTTAAACATAACAATACCATATGATAAATAAATGGTCTAAAACACCAAGATGAGTCAAAAGTTATCAACTTGTTTGAATCATATCACGGCCTATATTATATTTTCCCAAGGGGACGCCCAACAAAGTACTTGAAAACTGTTGGAATCCTCAAGTTCTCTAAATCTAATCATATTTGTCTACTCCTAAATCCAGCCACACTATAATTATTTGCCAAATACCATTTCCCCATTATATTGCTGTTTGTTCGTCTCCACGCCCATTCGTGTCTCCATTTGTCACTGCTGTTTGTTCATCTCCATGCCCATTTGTGTCTCGATTTGGCACCGAAGACGCTTCTGCAGCAAAACTCACAATATTGTCTTCTTTGGATGGCAATTCAGTTGATTTCCCATTTTCAGAAACCCCTTGGCTATTCAGACCAAAAGAACCCTCCACAACCAATGATTGTTTCTCATGATCAGTAGTTGACACTCGACTCTCAAAGTTCTTGATGGCTTCTGAAGACGCTTCTGCAGCAACAGTCACAATATTGTCTTCTTTGGATGGCAATTCAGTTGATTTGCCATTTTCAGAAACCCCTTGGCTATTCAGAGCAAAAGAACCCTCTCCAACTAATGTTTGTTTCTCATGATCAGTAATTGACACTCCACTCTCAAAGTTCTTGATGGCTTCTGAAGACGCTTCTGCAGCAACAGTCACAATATGTTCTTCTTTGGATAGCAATTCAGTTGATTTCCCAGTTTCAGAAACCACTTGGCTGTTCAGAGCAAAAGAACCCTCCCCAACCAATGTTTGTTTCTCATGATCAGTAGTTGACACTCCGCTCTCAAAGTTCTTGATGGCTTCTGAAGACGCTTCTGCAGCAACAGTCACAATATTGTCTTCTTTGGATGGCAATTCAGTTGATTTACCATTTTCAGAAATCCCTTGGCTATTCAGAGCAAAAGAACCCACCCCAAGCAATGTTTCTTTCTCATGATCAGTAGTTGACACTCCGTTCTCCAAGTTTTTGATGGCTTCTGAAGGGAGTGCAGCTTCGGATTTTATTTCCTGGAGGCCAGATTCATCAGTGACAGTAGCATGTGATTCTACCCCATTGTTGATATTTGCTATTTCCTGGAGGCCAGATTCATCGGTAACAGTAGCCTGCGATTCTACCCCATTGTTGATATTTGCTTCACTGCCCGCATTCTCAGCATGAACACGGCCCTTCTTATTTCTAGAGGGCTTCCTCTTGGAAGAATTCCTTCTAAAGCGAGCTTTCTTAGGCTTTGGGGCAGCATTTGAGGTCTCAGCAGCTCCAGCAACAGACTCCGCTGCCCTTTTTCTGGATGGAATGACAGTCAAATTGCCAACTTGATTCTCAGAAGCATGAGATGGATTTGACTGGATGGCTAATAATGCAGTTCTTGCAGCTTTTATCTCTGCTTCCTTCTTCGTTTTTGCTGATCCCCCAATATAGTGAATTCCCCCAATGTCAACTGTGCATGAAAAAAAAGGTGTTCTACCCGGTGTTTCATCCTTTTTGCAAATATACATTGGCATTGCATAGTTCATCTTCTGTGCATACTCCTGTAGTAAGTTCTTGCATAACCCAGTTTCATGCTGGAAGAAACAACATTAAAAAGATCAGAGGCAACAAATATACAATAATTCATAGAACTGCTATGTATATACCCAATTCAATAGGGATATTTCTTCTCATCAGATGATAAAACATGCAATGCAACAATTATATTTCTTCTCCTAATTGAAGTGGACAACAAAATGGTAGTGAATGACAAGGAGTATGGATGGTCAATTTAGGTTGAGCAAAAACAGGAACCAAATGTTTATACAAAGTTTTGGGTCTCAACCAATTACCCTCTTCTTTCATTCCCATGTACGTAATTATAATGTGGGTCTGGCTGAGGATGATTCATGGATGAATGAGAAGGAATAGCATGTCTTCAACTACAGTGGGACTAAAATATATACTCACCCCCAAGCAGGCAATGTTCCAGCAATTCAAATGGTACTTTATTTTTCCATAAACTCGCACAATCTAGGAAGTAATTCTTCCAAAAGTACAGAGAATAAAAAAGTACAGAATTATAGACAAGTAAACAGAAACATTCATCAGGCAGAAATTTAAGAGAATCTGAAAAGAAACATTGATGGAAAAACAAAATAAGCAATGACCAACCATCTTGCTGCATACTTAGAAGAATAAGCACTAGCTAATCAACATCAAGATGGCAAGATAACCAGTTGTACTACAGAATAAAAACTTTAAATACCTCAATGAGCTGAAGCAATGTAAAAAACAATTGACTGCAGTCACAAAACTCAGACCTTGCAACTACCGCTAACTACAAAAGTTCAAACTTAGTAAAGACGACTTACAACAGGCTGTGTGATGGATTGATTAACTTCACCAGATTTGGCCAACTCCACCAAAGCAACCTCTGCAGCTGACTGCTCTGCTGCTTTACGGTTGAAAAATCCAGACAAAGAATTATATCTAACATCATTCAATATCACAGTTGACCTGAAAGAAGGTTCGTGGGAAGGCCCTTCCTTCACAGTTTCATAGACAGGTGTGTGGAGTCCTGCCTTCTGAGCATACTCCTGCAATCGGCTCTTGAAGACATAGCAATTTGACACACCTGATATATATCAAAAAGTAAGTAAATAACTAGCATAAATCAATATCTCAACCTATATAAGTAGAATGACAAATAAGCCTGGTCTAATCTTCCTTTTATTAAGGTTTAGTGATTTAGTCTATGTTTCATTTGTCTACTAACAAATATATTGAATAAAGGAATCAAATTGCCACATGCCCCTATGAAAGCTGAATTGGGTAAGCAAGCAGTCCACATATTGTGAAGTCTAGAACACAATACATATATTTATATATATATATATACACACACACAAAATCAAAGGGTAGTCATTATCTTAATCTTAATTTAATAGTCAATAACCTTCAAAATCAAGTAATCAAAACCAATAACATTCAAAATAAATAAATTGATACTCATTAATATATCAAACTAAAGCGGCTTCCCTGATGGTAAGTTGGCGCAGCAGTATTCAACAGGTGGGGGGTTCGATCCCCAGAATTAGTATTTTTTGAAAAGGAACCTGCGAAATTTATTTGTGCAAAAATGGATTTAACCGAGTTGTCCGAGCCAAACCACGGGTTGATGACGTCATCACGGTTCAAATGCACAGTCGATCTGATGAGCAGACCGAACCGGGTCCTGGTCGACCCGACCCGACCGGCCGGTTCTGTCTAGGTTTAATAACACTGGTTGAAATAAACTAGAGCACTCAAGGTAGTCAAACTCGAGATCCCACCTAGGATCGGTGAGGGGTTGCAAGATCATAACTCGTGGGATCGTAACACGAAACGGAAGATCCTACCAAATTATTAAATCCGCATATATATAAAATACCATAACTAAGTGAAAATTTTCAAAACATACTACAAATACTTAGTATCTTTTAAGTCGTACACAACCCAAGAACAAAGAAATGTCCCTGAAAACCAAAGAATTGTCTGTGATATACAAAGAACTATCACTGGAAACCGAATAATTTATCTAATAAATTTAAAGAAAATAAATAGAGGAGTTGTAATGTGGTTGAACAGAAAAAGAAAAAAATATTTTAGGAGAGGGAGAACAAAGTTGGGTTGCAAACTGAGCACTGACTTGCAGAGAAGTAGAAGCAGAGCCCAGAGAGCGAGATAGGCGTGAAAATGGTGATACAATAAGATGAGAGAGAGAGAGAGAGACGGATAAGGTAATGAATCACATGAAATCACATTCAATTACCCAAAACACAATCAATTGATGAAAAATGGGAAGATTTTGGCCCAGAATTGGAAAACTGAACCGATACCCTAACCATTTCAGCAATTGTGATTCATTCATGGTAGTGCTTTCCAGGTTAGGGTTTGTGGATATCCATCAAACTAACAGCTTTTTGTTATTTACTCAGCTCATCAATAACAATCTGATCCCCATGAAAATGAAGTACACATAAAAACTAGTAAAAGAAAATCAATGAAGCAAAAAAGAAACCATGTAATGTAACTGAACAAAAAGGGGAGTGAGAGAATACATTGGAGGTCTTCGTTGGTGGACGTGGACATGGCCACGGCAGTTGAAAAATCAAGCAGGGGAAGAGACTAGGGTTCAATGTAGAGAGAGGAAGTGTGTGTGGTCTTTTTGGGAGTGAGAAGGAAGCACTTAAAAGGGAGTTGTGAAAAGTGAAATAGAATTAGAGGAAAAAGGTAATTAATCACCTAAAATCACGTTTAATTACCCAAAACCCCAGTAACTAATGAAAAACGGGAAGAATACGTCGGCGATGATGGCGAGATCGGAATCTAAGAACGGATTCGGAAGTGAAAGAACGGAAGCTAGGGTTTATGAGGAATGTGGAATTAATATTGGTGGTGAAGTGAGAGAAAGAGTAAAGTACCTGAGAGTGAGAGTGATTGGGAATGGTGTTGTGAGTGCGAAGAAGAAGATGAAGAACACGCCATTGATGTCGTCTCATTGCGTCAAACAACGAATCAAGGGATTGGCTTTTTTTTTACACCCCTCTCATTATCACTCCCACCCCCATAAATACCATTTCGGACAAAATGCTCCCGGCAATAGTGAAAATTTTGGAATTACTTTAGAAAAGAGGTAAATCCGGTAGGGGGTTTGGGGTTTTCCGGAATTACCAAAAACTGAGGTAAATCTGGTTCACATTTCATTTTTCACAAAATGTGAACCTGGATTTACCTCGCTTTTTTTGATTTCCTAAAACCCCAAACCCCCTACCGGATTTACGTGGTTTTTATGGTATTTCCGGAAAAAAAAAATTAATTAAAAAAAATTAAAATTAATTAAAGACACGTTTTTGATGACGAAACGAAATAATACATGAAAGTTCTGAACGGAAACAACAATATTAGATATTAAATAAGATATATGCGTAATACAGATATAATAACATATGTATGTAAGTATAAAAGTAAATAATAAATAAATATAATTAATAGATTAAAAGGGTTTTTAAACAAAAATGAGAAAAAATGAATGACCTAAGTATAATATATGCTGTCAATGTACCAACACATCAAGCAGCTCAATTGGTTGCAAGTTATAACTTGCATCTTAGGCAGCAGGTACTGGGTTCAATACCTAGACAATCCGTTTTGCTAAATAATTTTCGGTCAACAAGTTGATTTGACCGAGTCAAGGTCGGGTTGACTCGAGTTGGACCGGGTCAAAGGCGCGGGTCGATAACGTCATCACGGGTCAACTGCATGTCCGATCCAACATGTGAGCCACTCAGGCGCGGGCCACGGTCTGACCGACCGGGTCGGTCTGGGTTTGATAACCCTGGATGAAACAGTCTTGGAGGTAATTACTAAAAATAATCCCATATTTTCTGATTCTAAAAAGTTATGATACTTATCGTCAAAAAAAAAAAGATTTATGATACTTGTGACCTTGATCTGGTGACTTATCAATTACTTTTTTTTATATACATAGACGGAGTGGAGATACATATACGGATAAAGTCATGAAATCAATCGAGAGAAATGGAGCTTGTGAGATTGCTCAGGGCTCAATGGTTAGAAACTTGTTTGTTGTGGATCTATATTTTTTTGACAAAATGGGTGGATCTATATGGTCAAGCACAAATCATACACTCAGACTTATTGCATGATTATGAGGAGACGTTTTGAGTTTTGAAAAGAAACATTTCTCTTGTCAAAAAGAAGGGCATTGTTAGTTTATTACTATTTAGGAAACTAACACCTTACATTTTGAGTTTTTCAAAATGTAGGTGTTACATTTATCTCACTAAAATGGAACAAGTGGGCGATTGAACTCAAACCTCTCGAATACAATTTTTGTACGCTTCTACTAAACAAACCCCTTGAGTTAACCAACCATGCATATATCGTTATCAATTCCAAATTCCATGTATTTCTCACTAACTTTGTGATTACAAAAATTCAATTCACACTTTGTAACAAGACAAATAACATACCAAATTCATAATTAAAGATAACAATTTCAAAAAGTACAACATTCATTCCTCAAAACTAATTATACCCACCTTCACTCCCCCCTATTTCATTGTTAATGAAATACAAAGCATTACTAGTCTTCCTTGCCACATTAAGAATACTTTTTCTAATCTTATCTCTAACAATGGGGTCCACATTCATTTCATCCAACTCATCATAACAAGTTTGATCATTAGTAATAGCAGAACTAACCCAAGTCTTAATATTACTAATCTGAAAATCTCTATCAACTTCATCATCCAAATGTGACAAAACATCAAGAGAATCTTGCAATTGTTCAATGGAATCTCTCACATTCCCAAAACAATCTTGCACAACTTGTTCTCCTATGCTTGTTAAATTAATTTCATTGTTATTCAATAGCTTTGAAATTGTTGAAGAAGCACTTCTAGCTGAATCTAGGGCTATAGAGAGCGAAATATTGCTTAGCTTTATAGGATTAGCTTCAATTTTTGAAGCATATGGGGCTAATGATTTGTAGCATATGGAAGGGTATGTGGTTGAATTGCATGAGTTTTTTATGTAGGTTTTGTAGGTTTGAGTGAGGGTGTAATTAGTAAAATTGGAGGTGTTATTAGAATCATTGGAAGGGATTGTAGAAGGATTATCATCACATGCTGAACTAGTGATAGATATTGTGAGAAAGATGAAGAGAACAATTTTGAGAACATGGTGGAAAAATGACTTTGCGAAAAACTTTGCTTCCATATTTTGATCTTTGGCTCTTGTATTTTTTTTCTTGATGTGTTCTAATGATATTAAGTTTCATTATTTATAGGCTAGTCCATGAATATTTTATGTGTCCCTTTCTACATATAAAAATGCAACTTAAGAAAAAGAGGAAGGTGTGATTTGACTTTAATTATAATTTGTTAATAGTTAATTTTTGGGGCCTTAGTTTTGACTTTCATATAGATATGTGAGGATCATTATTTTAGTTCTTGAAAAATATTGCAATTAGTTTAATCCGTGTTCATAAAATAAATTCAATCTTTCAATTGTATAAACGTATCATTAAAATAAATCCATGAGGCACTAGTTTGATATTTTGCATGTGTTTGAGGAATATTTTTACAATGAGAATATTTTTTTATATTAAATTTGACTTTTGGAATTGAAATATATAATATCGATAATTCAAACTCCTCTACGAAAGGGCCAACGAAGGTTGACTCGGTTGGTAAGAAGTTGGCGCACACCTAGCAAGGACGTGGTTTCAACTTCTGCTGTCAGCGTGATGACATCTTTGATGAATGATTTGTAAGTACATCTGTAAGCTCTCAAAGAGCCCCGACCCTAACGAGTCCTCGAAGCTAAACTCCCTAAACTTTTTGTAAAAAGAAAAACTCTATATATGAAAGTTGTCAAAAAAAAACCTTCTCTATGAAATGTTCAATAATTTATAGTGTTAAATATGTTTTTATTTCCTAAAATATTTATTATTTTGTTTTTTGTCCCTATAAATATTTTCATCAACTTTTAGTCCTTCAATTTTTTTTTGTTTTTAGCCCCTATAAATGTAAACACATGTATACTTTTAACAAAAATTAATGATATTTTACATACACGTTATGGATATTAAAAATACTTCCCTCACAAAAAATATGGTCAAAATTAGATTTTTAGGTTAATATTTCCTTTAATTTGTTTCTTGAAATTTTGTACTTAAAAAATCTATATTTAATTCATCCATTATTAGAAAATACTAAGTTTTTGTGGGAGAGATGTTTATAATGTCATGAACATGTGTATGCAAAATATCACTAAAAAATTTAATGGGTATACATAAGTCAACATTTTATAAAGACTAAAAACAAAATTGTGAAAATTTATAAAGAGTAAAAATCGAAATTTTATAGGGACTAAAAATAAAATTAGTAAAATTTTATAAAGAATAAAAGTATATTTAAACCTACTTTAGTAAAATCGAAATTAGTAATATTGTTGGTCACACCAATGGTGCTTGTACAGGAAGGGCTCATCAAGTAAAACAGGTGTATGTGCCTAAGCATAAGGCTCTCAATAATGAGCAATCTCAGCAGCAAGGGGAGTTTTCTACTCAGGTAAACCAGCAGCAAGGAGATTCTTCTACTCAGGTAAATCAGTCTTCTACTCAAGTAAACCAGCAGCAAGGAGACTCTTCTACTCAAGTAAACCAAAAGCAACGGAACTCTTACGAGCAACCCTCCCAGACTCATAAACAGCAAGGGAGTCCCTCACCGATTGAACCTAGAGAAAATGTCACGCAGTCTATCGCGGCTCCTACGGATGAATCATTTATCCCTGACTCGGCTGCTGCAGATGTTGGTAAGCCTTTCTTGAAGGCGGCTAGCACATCTGCAGCTAGCCGAACGAATAGTGATTCCACTCAACCTCTCACCACCAGGCTTGATACGCTTTCTGATCATAGTTCGCCTATCAACTTTTTGGAGGAGGCTCATACTTCTTCTTCTTCTTCTACACAACCCACGACTCAGCTAGATGCCCCCTCTTCTAACGTTGTGGAGGCTCCTGACATGATAATTTTAGGGAAGAAGTGGGGGGATGTCTCAGATGATGAGGTTGTGCCTGTTGTCTCCGAACAAGTTGCTACATCGAACCAGTAGTTGAATCTGACATGAATATTTTAAGAAAGCTCTGGGATGGATCTTCAGATGGTGTTGGTGATCATGTGGCTTCTGACTCGCATGGAATAGCTGCGTCTGTACTAGTTGGTCGTTTGTCCAAGTCTCAAATGAAGAAATTCAGACAGCAACGACATTGGTTGGTTGGTGGTTACAATACTCGCTCAAGAGCTAATTCTGTCTCTGAATCCTTTTGATCTGACTTGTTTCTAGCTTGTATAGTTAGCTTGAGTATCTTCTATCTTCTGTTAGTTAGATTGGTTATAGTCTAGCTTGTAAGATAGAGTGCTTTGGGGCCATATTATGGTCTTTCTACTATTGTTTTATTTTCTTTGATGACAAGAGTTTCGGCCTAGTACCCCATTCGTCTTCTCTGTCTTTCTTTTTTTTTTTTTAATAAATTTGGGCAATTTACCTGTTTGTAAAAAAAACTACTTTATAAATTAACTTTGCCGAACTAGTAAAGGGTTATTACTATATAGTCCTCTTATTTGTAACATAATGAAATAATAGAGCCGTTATTTTTGTCTCTTTTACTGAACTAGGGCGATTACCCGTGCGATGTACGGGGAGGTGATTAACAGGCCTACAGATGTAGTTTCGAAAAAACATCAACATTTTATAAGGGGGGTATAAAAATACGCAACACATATATATAAGACGAAGAGGCAACAATAGCCCTTGATGGGATGAGGCAACAATGTCGGTCCAAAAATATAGAGTGGGGGTATATTGGTAAACAGTGGGGTACAAATGAGGGGTACATTTTGATAATAAAAAAAAAGTCTTGGACAAAAAAAATTTGTCAGGGGTATGTCGGTCCAAAAATAGAGTGGGGGTATATTGGTAAATAGTGAGATACAAAATGAGGGGTATATTGGTAAATGGTGGGGTACAAAATATAGAGTGGGGGTATGTCGGTCCAAAAATATAGAGTGGGGGTATATTGGTAAACAATGGGGTACAAATGAGGGGTATATTGGTAAATGGTGGGAATAAAATTTTCCCACCAAAAGTGGATAAAAAAGAGTGTTGGACAAAAAAATTATCGTATGTATGTCGATTCAAAAATATAGAGTGAGGGTATATTGGAGTGGGGTACAAAATGAGGGGTATATTGGTAAATTGTGAGAATAAAATTTTCCCACCAAAAGTGGATAAAAAAGTGTTGGACAAAAAAATAATTTGTCGTGGTATGTCATTCCAAAATATAGAGAAGGCGTATATTGAAATGAAGTGAGGTATAAAATGAGGGGTGTATTAGTAAATGGTGGGGCACAAAATATAGAGTGGGGGTATGTCGGTCCAAAAATATAGAATTGAGGTATATTGATAAACAGTGAGATACAAAATAAAGGGTATATTAGTAAATGGTGGAAAAATATTTTCCAACCAAAATGCTAAAGTCAACCGTTCTGTATTAATAGTTGTCGATAAGTGAAGAGGCAGTATTCTGTGGTCAACGTCACAAAGTACAAAATTACAAGCACTCAGGGTTTGGGTTCAGGAGATACTCAAGTGTACAATCCTTAATAATAAATTGGATTTTTTTACTACACCCCTCTTCCTCCCTCACACCATAATACCATTTATTCCAAAAATGCCTTTCATTTTTTTAAAAAAATAAATTTAAATTTCCCGGCTTTCACTCTATTGTTGGTAAATTTGGTTCGTAAAAATTAAAAAAAATATTTCGTGGGGGATTCCCGAATTTACCTCACTGGCTTTACCTACGTATGAGTAGGAATGACAATTGAGCTCATGCCCATAGTAGTACACTCTCAAAAATTACTCGCAAACAGCGAGTAATTACCCGCCCATATAGTGCGGGCTCAGAGACGGAACTACGATGCCCACCTTGCGCCCACTCCACACACACACACACACATATTAATAATAATACAACTTTACTTATATACAATTTAAAAAAAATGTTTTTTTTTTTTCACAAAACACTAAATCTAACTACTAAATAACATTTCAGATATTTTTAATTCACTAAATATTATTGTGTGTAATATTTAAATTATTAGATACAAAAAAATAATGGCTCTTTAAATTGAATTATAATGTTTTTTATGTTTTTTATTATTTTTGTTGTTGTTAAAGTGCGGGTAATGAGTGTGTCCATGGGCACTTGGTGCTCACAGGGTACGGGGACAGACACTATAGTGCCCTGCCCATACATGTGCGAGCTCGGGTACGTGCACTATAGTACCCTGCCCATAGGGTACCCATTGTCATCCCTACGTATGAGATAAATCCGGGAAACCCCGTTTTTTTTATATTTTAATTTTATTAAGATACGAACGTGTTACGATTTAAAATACGATACGAACGTGTTACGATATACGAGTAAAGATACGCCTAAATACGATCTAAAATACGTCAAAATATATAAAATACCAAATACAAAACACGAGTACAAATACGTAAAAAAAGAACTAAAATAAATCTAAGGGACCAAAATCCCTAAAACTGTCGAAAAAAATCTGATGTGCAGCAAGTGAAAAGTTTCCATCTAGCGCACCCCGGAGAACTGCAGCTTCTCTCTGGATCCTCTCCTCTGCAGTCTCTGGGACAACTGCCTCCTGATCTGCAGCTGCCTCATCATCTGGAGTTGCCTCTTGAACTTGCTCAACAACTAGCTCCTGAGTCAGACGGAGAATGGATACCTGACTGTACCAAGGTAGGTAAGCCTATTCAAATGTAAATATATAGAAGTTAAATTTTATAACCGACTTGTTGTTCCAGAATGGTAGTTCACTTACTTGAGTGAAAGAGACATTGTTGATGGAAAAACGTAGGTGTACGGGGTTTGAACCCCGCTAGCTAACTCAACCAACAAAACTGGCTTGTAAGGTGATGATTGCTCTTTCATTATATACTCTTATGAGACTATATCTCTAGTTAATGTGGGACTTTAGTTTCTCCCAATACACCACCTCACGCCCAACACTATTGGGTCCGGTGCATGGATAATAAGGGTGGGTGACCCAAATAATCTAAGATTGGTTTTGATACCATCTTAGAATGTGAACTAGGTCTAACTCAACCTTACAAAATTGACTTGTAAAGTGGGAATTGTCCTTTCATTATATACTCTTATGAGACCATATATCTAGTCAATATGGGACTCGAATTTCTCCGAATACCCCTCACCTCTAACAACTAACACACTAATTACTAACTATTTTGCCTATACAAAATATATACCAAACTTGCTAATAGGTTCGATTCTCATGGGTTGGACAATATGATATTTGCTTCTAAGCAAAAATAAAAATTAGTCTTTTGTTGAAAATATTAAAACACTTCGTAAGTAGTCAAGAATGATCCAAAGTCCGAACCAACGATGACTCTAGAATCTAAATATTGTAATAACAAAGATTCCTCTCAACAAAGGGCATCCATGTTGAACGAAAAAACAAAGGGTATCTTCTTGTAAAAATAAACGAAGGGTACCTCAAAGTCAAAGTGTCAAGATTGGGAGTTTCTTAATATATTATTTTTAACACGAGATTGGAAGTTTCTCTGAATTTTGTTTTTCACATATATAGATATTAATTCCATAAAAATTAAAAGTTACGTATATTTAAGTAACCCGAATTCTTTTACTCGAATTTTGTCAACAAAAATATGAAAAACTCTTTGCGAGTACATTTGATTTGCTAAAAAGTAAGATTAGACCGGACAACTCCAATTTTTCCCTGTTTGATTTGAAAATTGTTTATGGTACTAGACAAAAGTGAAGACAAAGAACTGAACAAAAACTCAAATTCTTGTACCTCACAAAATGACGGTACAAGTTTCTATCCCATAGTAAAATGTTGATCACAAAAGAATACCAAAATATTATTCTTATTTCATACTCGATAATTTTTTTCTCTCACCTATTCTCTCTCTCTCTCTCTCTCTCATCTCATTCTTCACTCGAATTTCTCTCTCTCTCTCTGTCCTTTGACCTCTCTTATATCTTCTCTTTTTGTGACTTCTCTTTCTCATCTCTCTTTTGTGTCTCCCTCTTTCATCTCTTTTACATATTCTCATCTCATGACCTGTCTTCCCCATATCCCTCTCTTTCTCTCTCTCATATTCTCTACTATCTTCTCTATCACATATTTTTCTTTATAATTTTTAATTATATTATAATATATGTTATATAAAAATCATTATAAACATTAGAAAAAAGATTAGGATATTTTTTTTCGTACCCCCCTCTTTCTCCCTCATACCCCTGTTTTAACAAAAAACCCAGAAATGCCCTCCACTTTTTATTAATAAATAAATAAATAAATAATTCCGGATTTATCTCATTTTTTGGTAAATCCGGTTCATAAATTTGGAAAGGGGGTGTTTCGTGGGGATTTCCGGATTTACCTCATACGTAGGGTAAATCTGGTTCATATTTTGTGAACCGGATTTACCTATGTATGAGGTAAATCCGGAAATCCTTTTTTTTTAAAAATTATTTTTAAAAGGATACGCACGCGTGTTACGATTTAAAATACGATACGAACGCATTACGTTATACGAATAAAGATACGTCTAAATACGATCTAAAATACATCAAATATATAAAATATCAAATACGGTCTACATATTGCCGACACTTATAAACGATCTAGATTTTGCCGACACTTTTAACAGTCCAGATGCAGAGTCATTTGCAGCTGTTTGTCGAAACCAGAAGGACCGTTGCTGAGGTCCTTCGTCGTTTCAATCCACCGTCTCAGTGGTTTCTGTCATGTTTTCATTTTGTTTTTGGATGTAGAATGTTGTTTTAATTAATGTTAATCTTCTTTTTTAATAAATTCTTTCTTTTTTTAAAAAAAAAATTATTTTTCCGGAAATACCTTTAAATTTGGTAAATCCAGATGGGGGTATTTGAGATTCCCAGATTTAACAAAAACGCAGGTAAATCCGGTTTCATTTAAATTAGGGGGATTTTTGTCCAAAACAGTATTTATGGGGGTGCGAGAGATAAAGTGGGGGGTACGAAAAAAAATCCAAAAGATTATAGTAAAATTTACATTTTTTGCTTGTGTTGTCGATTGTTCATCAAACAGTATACCAGACGAAAAGTTGTCCAGTACTATCATATCATTGTCAAATTTACATTTTTTACTTACTTATCTGCAAATTAAACGAGCCCTTATGCTGATATCAACAATTACATATTATATATCTGGTTTGACCAATGATTTTTAATTGACACAAAAAATAAATAACATGAAAATGTTAGATAACAATGGACAATTCCGTCCATTCCAAAGGATGTATGTCGCCGGCATTGGATTGTGACAGATAAGCTTCCTAGCTAGCTACATTTACATGATGACTAAATTTCAAACCCAGGGCATGAAAATATATGTCTATAATCTGAATGAAAGAACGTGCAACCAATTTGCATTTCATATATATATATATATATATATATATATATATATATATATATATATATATATATATATATATATATATATATATATATATATATATATATATATATATATATATATATTAAATGATGCAGAAATGTAGGGCGGGCATGTGCATTCTATGAAGACACATTTGAATTCTAACATGCTTGTACTTTCTATTCTATCTTACATGTCAACTCATTTATTTTAGGATGCCTATGAATTTGCAGCTATCTTTAGTGACCCTTAGGCTAGATCAAGCTATCTAATTACCAAAACTTTCTTTGTTGTTGAGTTGTTTAAGAGGTAAGTGAACATGGCTTTAATTTGTTTTTAATAAGTGGTGTGTCTGCGGTGGAGGTCTCGTGTTATAGGTTGGAAGTTGATGACTTTGATGGCGTCAACTTGACTATGATCATTAGCAGTGGGTGGTTCGTCTTGCGCGCGACACAGTTTCAAGAAATGATATCCTTTTCAGTTACTAGATGATTTCAGTAGGAGAGAAAAGACACGTTGAATAAAATGGGATCCTTTTCTTGTAGTATCTTGAATTGATGTTGTTATACCCCAATTTTGTCCGAGTTCTTTTTAATAGTTTTTATTTTGGACTTTTTTCAATCATTTTATTTTGGACTTTTTTTGAAAATTACAAAAAAATAGTAGTTTTTTTCGTATTTTTGGTGTTAGTTTTATTTACTATTCAAGGAAATTTCTCTCTCCTTGGACCTCGTTTTTACGATCTGAACGGTGAAAGTGAAGACATATTTCCCACGAACCCGCTGTAAAAAAATGAAGACGATCCGACGGTTAACGATTCCGGAATCGCACTTTTACGATGAGAGGTTTGAGAAAATCGGACAAAAAACTGCAGTTATTGCGAAGGCAATTTCTCTCTCCTCAGACCTCGTTTCGACGATCCGAACGGTGAAAGCGGAGATATATGTGTCACGAACCTGCTGTCAAAAAGAAAGACGATCCAACGGTTAACGAATCCGAATCGCAAATTTACGGTGACAGGTTTGAGAAAAACAAAAATTGTGTTTTAAAGGGGAATTGCTTTCTCTACTTTGTTTTAGTCCCACATTGCTCACAAGAAACAAGAGCTCCCTAGCAATTGGATATAAAAGGGGTTGAGAGGTGAAGATTAGGGAGGAGATCATTGGCGGGTTAAGTGATCTATTGGGTCAAAGCGATAGCGGCCCATTTCACTAAAAACTGTCTTTGATCATTTGGACGTTTTGAGTCGGCTTTCCGATTCTCAAAGCGGTTCTTGCGGTCTTGGAGTCAAAATGGACCAGATTGGAGTCCGGTTGGCTGCTCAGTCCGGTTCGGCACTCGTCGAGTCCAGGTTAGTTTTGTATTTATTTTGTTTATTTTTATATACATATTTATTTATCATTTATTTGTAATATAATTTATTTATTTATTGTTTATGTATATATTTATTCATATTTGTTTACATATATAGTTATTTATTCATTTATTTTTTTGCCTAGTCTTTATTTAATTATCGCTTTTTATCTTCTTTTTTTTTATTTATGCACAAAATAGTTTATTTCTTCAAAATTAAATAAAAGACTAAGTCGATTTGTACAACCAAGTTAGTCATCATCCTAGACCAATGAAATTGCATTCCAAAGAATCCTAAAAACGTATAAGTAAATAAATAAATCACTTTTTCCTAAAAATAGGGGACTAAGTCGGTTGTACAACCTGTTAGTCAATGTTCTAGAACTAATGAGTCAGATAGTCTCGGGAGTTCTAGAATACCTATTCTAAAACGGACCCACCTCATATCAAACAATCTTCTCTCAAAAATTCAAAAATCATTTTCAAAAAGTAGGGACTAAGCCTATTGTACAATCGGGTTAGTCAACATCTAGGAATCGAGTGGTATCAGATAGTTCAAGGAATCCTAGGACCCTACACTAAAAAAACACCAACCCACAAACCTTTTTCAGAAGAACTACGTAGCTTTGATTCCTCCATTGCATCCGGAGGTGCGTAGGAGCAAGAGTCCACTCTTGTCAAGCACTAAAACCAAAAACTTAAATAAGTCTTTTCTTTACAAATAAAAGGGTAATAATTAAATAAATCTTAATTAATTAGACCATGGATGTCGTGGGGTGCTAATACATTCCCCACACGTAATCGACTCCCTAACCCTAACAATGCCTTATCCTAAACATAAAGGGATTTTCCGAATTTGCCCTTAAACTAAAATTTGGTGGCGGCTTCCTTTCGAACTTCAAGAATCCGTTCTCGGATTTTTCTGGTCACCATACCGGCGACTTCACTGGGGACTTAATTTTCTTTAGAGAGTCAAAACCTAGTCTAATTATTTAGGATTAATTTAATTTTTACCCTTCCTTATTTATTTATTTATTTTTGCATGTTATACTTTTATGTGATATATAAACCCTAGGGTAGAAGACGATATTTGTATGCATGTTTGTTTTGTTTGCAGCTTTGGGTTATTTTAAACTGCTCCTACACACACTACACTCTCTACACATCACACACATGTGAGAAAAGTCCTCTACCCGACTCGAGTGGAAACCTAAGTTAGAACGAGAGATTGCGTAGTGATGGCTCATGGACGTGCGTCTCGTTGGGTGGTCATGAAAATCTCACCTAGAGTTTGATTCCTTTTAAGGATGTTATCCCTTCTAATAGCTTGCCTATTGTTGGGGTCGATATTCTTGATCCTGGGGTCCTTGGCTCTAGGGACCAAGTGTAGGATTCTTTAAAACTACCCTTGTGAGGTTCACTATAAAAGAAACCTTAGACTCACTCCATAGGTACCCTTCTAGGGTCACAAAGGAGCTTTATACCCTTGCATTCAAACGAACATTAATGCATACCGTCTTTTATCCAAAAAAATTAAAAAAACAAAAATTCAAAAATTCAAAAATCAAAATCATTATTTACTACATTTTTAGAAAATATACCACATGCATTTTTCTTTTTCTTTGCATAACAAAAACAACAAGATAAACATCTTATGTTGCGTACATTTTATGATCACCGAGAATTAAAAGCTTTATTTTGGAGAGAAGCCATGCATGCTAAAGTCAAAGTTAAACTTTGTACTTTACTCTCCAAATGTAAACTTATAATTCCCCGACGCGACAAATAAAATCATACATTATCATTTCATACACATGCATTACATTCGCATTTCACATACATTCATTCGCTCGCATTCTCATTTCATGCGCATTCATTCATTTGCATACTTACATCATGCATTATAAAAACAAAACAAAAACAAAACATAATTTTAGAAAAGATTGTGATGAGAGGTGAGACATTCTTGTGAGGTAAATCATTCTTTTTGAAAAAGTTTAGCCATACTTAGTTGCAAGCTCAAGGCGTTTCAAGGCACTCAATTTTTCAAATTAGCGGCTGTTCACATTTTTTTTTCAACAAAGTGTTGCATCTCATCCACCCCATGATGAATGACCAAAATAGTCCATCAAAATTTCATTCATGTTAAAACCGATGTTAACTCTCTATGAAGCATTCGTGTAGTGATTTATGTGTCACATGTGTCTTCATTCTTGTTTGAGTCGCTTAATGTCCCTATATTGTCATCATCCCCGTCCAAGTCTAATCCCACCCCGACCACCCTAAAGTACATACTCCTTACCTAGTCGACTTTTTGGTTTGTTCTCACTAATGAAATAACGCTTTAGGCCTTCCATACAGGGCAAATTTGTGATCTCTAAAATACCTTGTCAACGTTGTATTCCTTTGGTGCAAGTCCTTTACAAAAAAAAAAAAAAAAAATTCAAAAAGGCCCGTTAGGTTGAAAACTCGTAAGAGCAGCCTAAGCAAAAATTAGGGCATAAAAAAATAATAAAGAAAAAAAAAGAGCAAATATATAAAAATAAGTAAATTATTGTCCTTGAGTTAATTTTTGAGAAACCGAGCAATCACGATTTGAAATGAAGTTTGGACCATCATTCCATATCCTCAAAAATCCTTCGCTACCCACCTTAAGCCAAAAATCCCAAACCCTAGACAAGGATCGATTCCGCATCAAAAAATGGTGCATCACTTTTATCAGCTCGCTCAGCTCAAAAGAAAGAGAAAGAAAATTCACAAAAAAAAGTGAAAAAAGAGAGGATTGAAAAGAAAAATTCTGGAAAAAAAAGTAAAAGTAGTAAGAATCGTGAGCTGATATTTCGTACAATTAAACGCATAAGAGATCCTTGTCTGAAATAAACCCTCAAACACTTCCCAATCCATCTAAATGCATCCATTCTACCACGAGACATGTAGGAGATTCTTGTCTCAATAGACCCTCAAACACTCCTTTGAGCCTAATAAACCCTTCTTTCATAAGCCATTAACCATTAGCCAAACTACACTGCTGAATAAAATCATTTGTCTCATCAATCCTCAAACCATTCCTTTGGCCTCAACATCCTATCCTCCATAAACCCTTGGCTACATTACAATTCTAAACAAGTTCATCCAACCATGAGGCACATCAATTACTCAATAAAAATCTCAAACACTCCTTTGAGCCTAAAAACCATTTCCTTCATAAATCATCACCCATTAGCCAAGTTACATCACCAAATCATTTGTCCCATCATCATCAAACACCTCTTTGAGCCCAATTATCCCTTCCTTCGTAAATCATTAACCACCGCCACATTACAACCCTCTTGAGTTCGTTACGATCATTGACTGATTGCTTTTGTTTTCTCAAAGTTTTAATTTTAGGACAAGTAAGTTTATTTATTTATAATATGTTTGCTCAAAAAAATATATCTCAAAAAAACAAAAAGAAAAGAAAAATCAAAAGGCTTGTACCACAAGATTCATTCAAGTTACAGCTTATACTAAGACAAGGTCTAGTGATCACCAAGTGTAGTTTTCATCATAGCAAACTCAAGACTATTGTAGTCCGAGAGTCATTCTAAAGATAACCAAAAGTTTATACTAGGATCATCACCTAGATCCTAAAGTGGGGCATCCCTTTCACCATCTATTCCATTTGAACTTGGGGAAATTTGTGCAGTGTCCATCCCATACCACACCCAACCTTATAGCCATACCTGCACAAACTCCAAAACCCATAACCCTAACTTCGTCACCTTTCCCAATCTCACTAAAGGCAACCATTCAAACACCATTCCAAGTGGGCAATCCCGTCATTCTTCACTCCACCTACAATTGGGGAAATTCACCTACACCCATCTCATCTCTATTATATTCACGCCCGCAAAACCATATCGGGCAATTTCTCAACCCAAGATCCCAAATGTACCCTTTCGTAATGCTACTCTGGTTGGGTCAATTTTGTCCTTACCATAAATGGGAAACACCATCCTCTACATGGGTCGAGATAAAATCTCTTGCTTTCCGCTCTCATTCCAAAGCCAATGCATTCCCAATTCAAGATCTTCTACACCCCTATAGCTTGTCACCACTAGACAGGGGCAAATCTAAATCAGGGCGATCCTGCATTTCTTGGCTTGGGAAAACCTACCTTTCATGACCTCGACAAAGACCACTCACTCATTCACCCCTTCATGTGCCACAAATGTCCACACCCTAGGTCTTTAGAACCCCAAGTTAATCGACTCATTCATCTATATTCGCACTACTATACATCTTCACAAAACAATGCTTCGAGAGAGAAAAAACACAAGTTGATCATATGATGCTAAAGATCCACTTAGGTAACTTTGTGGACATAAACTTCGGTCATCATGGGGCATCATAATGGAAGAGAAAATGAACGAGCTTGCAAATACAATCAAGTACCTTTTCAGTCGATTAATCCGTAGATAACGACCTTGAGATTGCCGAAGTTTGAATCAAAACTAACTTTTCCAAAGAATGATCAATATTCATCTCCGCCTCGTATCCAAAGCCTCACATCTCATCATCACAAAAAAATGTTTCTACACCCAATCAATCATTTCATATCATCGCACCATGAACCATAGCATTTGCATTCAATCATTTCATTTGCATCATATTCACATTTGCATTTCATGCATTTAGTACGTAATAACAAGCAAAAAAGCAAAAACAAAAAGGAAAAAATCATTCCACCAGATACCAATCATCGCACGTCGCACGCTGCACCATTAATTGCATTGCCAAATGAAGAAAGCTTTTCCTCCTCGGGAAGATGCATTGTTAGGTATGTTCGGATAAACACGATAAGTGTCATTCCCTACGCTTTTGTTCCTCTAATATCGCTTTTTAAGCGTTAATCTCATATCATAGCACGATCACCAAGTTGATCCTCGGACTCGAGTGGTCCTTCCCAGAGCACTACGCCCCTTCGCGCCCTAAGTGGCCCAGTCGCAACGTCGAGTCGAGCCCGGCGGACCTTCGCGGACCGAGTGGTCCTTCGGACTAGTTGTGTCGACCCTAAGGCACGATGGACGTCCTTCATGGTCAACATATCGCTTCTGAACTGATCTTGACCCATCATGGCCGCTCGAATACCTGTTATACCCCAATTTTGTCCGAGTTCTTTTTAATAGTTTTTATTTTGGACTTTTTTCAATCATTTTATTTTGGACTTTTTTGAAAATTACAAAAAATAGTAGTTTTTTGCGTATTTTCGGGTGTTAGTTTTTAGCTACTATTCGAAGGAAATTTCTCTCTCCTTGGACCTCGTTTTTACGATCTGAACGGTGAAAGTGAAGACATATTTCCCACGAACCCGCTGTAAAAAAATGAAGACGATCCGACGGTTAACGATTCCGGAATCGCACTTTTACGATGAGAGGTTTGAGAAAATCGGACAAAAAACTGCAGTTATTGCGAAGGCAATTTCTCTCTCCTCAGACCTCGTTTCGACGATCCGAACGGTGAAAGCGGAGATATATGTGTCACGAACCTGCTGTCAAAAAAGAAAGACGATCCAACGGTTAACGAATCCGGAATCGCAAATTTACGGTGACAGGTTTGAGAAAAACAAAAATTGTGTTTTAAAGGGGAATTGCTTTCTCTACTTTGTTTTAGTCCCACATTGCTCACAAGAAACAAGAGCTCCTAGCAATTGGATATAAAAGGGGTTGAGAGGTGAAGATTAGGAGGAGATCATTGGCGGGTTAAGTGATCTATTGGGTCAAAGCGATAGCGGCCCATTTCACTAAAAACCCGTCTTTGATCATTTGGACGTTTTGAGTCGGCTTTCCGATTCTCAAAGCGGTTCTTGCGGTCTTGAGTCAAAATGGACCAGATTGGAGTCCGGTTGGTGCTCGATCGGTTCGGCACTCGTCGAGTCGAGTTAGTTTTGTATTTATTTTGTTTATTTTTATATACATATTTATTTATCATTTATTTGTAATATAATTTATTTATTTATTGTTTATGTATATATTTATTCATATTTGTTTACATATATAGTTATTTATTCATTTATTTTTTTGCCTAGTCTTTATTTAATTATCGGTTTTTATCTTCTTTTTTTTTTTATTTATGCACAAAATAGTTTATTTCTTCAAAAATTAAATAAAAGACTAAGTCGATTGTACAACCTGTTAGTCATCATCCTAGGACCAATGAAATACATGCAGATTCAGAATCCTAAAAACGTATAAGTAAATAAATAAATCACTTTTTCCTAAAAATAGGGGACTAAGTCGGTTGTACAACCAAGGTTAGTCAATGTTCTAGAACTAATGAGTCATGCAGTTCGGGAGTTCTAGAATACCTATTCTAAAACGGACCCACCTCATATCAAACAATCTTCTCTCAAAAATTCAAAAATCATTTTCAAAAAGTAGGGACTAAGCCGGTTGTACAATCCCAAGTTAGTCATCATCTAGGAATCGAATGAGTCAGACAGCCAAGGAATCCTAGGACCCCTACACTAAAAAAACACCAACCCACAAACCTTTTTCGGGAAGAACTACGTAGCTTTGATTCCTCCATTGCATCCGGAGGAGAGTGCGTAGGAGCAAGAGTCCACTCTTGTCAAGCACTAAAACCAAAAACTTAAATAAGTCTTTTCTTTACAAATAAAAGGGTAATAATTAAATAAATCTTAATTAATTAGACCATGGATGTCGTGGGGTGCTAATACCTTCCCACACGTAACGACTCCCTAACCCTAACAATGCCTTATCCTAAACATAAAGGGATTTTCCGAATTTGCCCTTAAACTAAAATTTGGTGGCGGCTTCCTTTCGAACTTGAAGAATCCGCTCTCGATTTTTCTGGCCGCTCTGAGATGTGATCGATCTTAGGGTGTGTCCTCCAAATCGCGTTGTGTAACATTCGATTTTCGACATGTCTTAGCTAGCAGGGTGTTTCCAATATCTATGTATTGTTGAGACAAAATCTCAAATGATTTTGATGGTTAACAAACATTTTTGTTGATGAACTTCTCTGATTTCACATGTTTCTAATGTGTCTTCTTGAATCATTATTTTAAAATAAAAATAAAAAAAATCATTCATGTTTTCACAAAGACAATAAAAGTATTTACTAAAATCGTTACACATTTAGATTAGACTGTAGATCATTAGCACTCCAGAAAATGGGGTGTTACACTCTCAACGGTTGGAAGAAGAACTTTTGCACATATTATCAATATCCAAAGAGACAACCAAGCCAAGAAAGAGTTATTGTTTATTCTTTCTACAACCTTTTCAACTTGTAATATCTTAAGTTTTCTTATTCTAAACTTTGATGAAGAGAAGAAAAATCTTAATTTCAAAACTCTTTTGAAAACTGTAATTTTTCCATTAGTGTGGCATTTACTTAGAGGCCTAATTAGACATTGTTAGCCTAAGAAGTTAGAAGTATAGTGAATGTTGGCATAGATACTCGTTAGGTTGTAGCCTTTTGAAATAGTGAAAATCCTTCTATAGTGTTGAAGACGCCGGGTTAGTTACTAGGTGGTAGTATTAAGAGTTAAACTCTATCTAAGAATTGAAGATAAATTTTATTCAAATGAATGGTGAAGTAAAAATTTAGTACAATATGAAGAGGTGATCATTTATATAGTGCACCTTCTAGTGAAAGTAAATACAAAAATCTAACTAACTAACTAAGAAAAGTAGTTACAATTGAAAACTAATTTAACTAACTTGTAAACTAACTTTCTAATACTCCCCCTCAAGTTGGAAGAGAGATGTCAAGATCTTCCAACTTGGAGATGAAATGCTAAAATAAAGCTTTCATGCATCTTGCACTATCGGTCAACCAAAAATTCAAATACACAAGCCACGTGAATATGAAGTCCATTCAGCAACCACATGTAGACACTTTAAGAAACTTAGGAAATTGAAATCTCATTCTACAAGGCCAAAAATCAGTGCTACTATATTGATGGCAATTGAAAACTTGCAAGAAACCACATATCGACAAAAAGAACATTGAGCGATCTTCAAAAACCCTGCACAAAAATGTGGATACAAGAAATCAATCCAAGAATCCAACAAAAAAACAAGATGAAATACAGCCAAACGGTGAATTCCTTATCAAACATAGCAAATCTTGAATTCTATGGAAATGAGAAAGGCTAAGAATAGTAGGAGCAAATCCTAAAATGTGCCAAACATATCCTAAAGACCATTCCCATGGTGGTGCCGATGATGGAAAAAACACAACCAAATGTTGAACGAATTTTTAATTTGCAAAAATGAACAATAGTTCTGGCAAAAAAATTGGATTGTTAGCTATATGAGTTGAAAAAGACTTCATTTGCTGATCCATTCGCTCTTCCATAGCTACACAGCTCGACTAGGAAGAAACAAGAGACAAAAACACTACAATGATGATGAAGCGGGCTCGATGGATGATCGAGGAAGAAGCTTCAAAGAACTTCTTGAATACACGCAAGAAGTGACTGAATTTGTTCTTAGGGAGATGTTGAGATACCAACACAAGAGCGGAATTATCCGAAGGATGGAGGTATTGTCATACCCCAATTTTGTCCGGCTTAGGTCAAAACCCTAATTTTCCACTAAAACAAGTAAACTATGAAGTGAGTATCATTTTGCATGCATTTCTAGGGTTTCTAGGGTTTTTCCTAGCTCAAGGGGTATTTTGGTAATTTCACCAAAAAGGGCGCATTTTCTCATTAGGCATGCATTTTAAAGTGTTGAAAACTATGGTGGAATTTACAAAGTCATGTCTTAAGGGAAAATGCATTTTAAGCAAAAATTAGGGTTTTCAGGACCAAAAGGGCATTTTGGTCATTTCACTAAAATTAATAATTTCTCGGTAAGAACCACTATGCATCTCTTGAGGAATTTATTTGGGTCCAAGTGAGTGGAGTTGTGCGCATCATTGGAATATTTTTGGCATGAAATTCGCTTTTGAACAAAAGGGTATTTTGGTCATTTTGCAAAGTAGGATATCACTTGGGCTTGGATCTCCAAGATCTCCTAAAAACCCTAGCCGCCCCTCTCTAAGCAACTGAAACCCTAGTCTCCCTCTCCAAGTAATTGAAACCCTAGTCTTCCTCCCAAGTAACTAAAATCAAATCAAATCTAGGTAAATCAAATAATTAATGGTCGACCTAATTTTCTAGTATAAATATACCTCAACCCTTTTGCTCAAAGAAAAGAAAACCCTAGCACACAAGACTCTCCTTCCCTCTCCTTGTTTCAAATAAATTCCCTCCCCATTCTCATCCAAATTCTTCAAAAATCAACCATCAAACCTTCATTATTCTTGATTCCTACACTAAACATCCTTCTAAGCTTCCATAATCCTTCAAGTTCCATCAAAATCCACTCAAGAAGAAGGGTTTGCGTGAGGATTCAAGCTTGTTGGGGCTGTTCTTCAAGAGTTATTACTTCCATTTTGCATCTTTCTTCCTTTTCTAGCTAGATCAAGAGGTAAGCTTCTCATATTTTGCATTTCTTTAATCATCAACATGTAAATCTCTCTGCTACTCCTCTTTCCTTTCTCAAAAGGCTTAGAGGACTTGTTTCCAACATTGTGACAAGGACATTGGGAGCCTTGGGTGTTGGCAATAAGTCTTTGGCCTTGAGAGGACTTTTCTTGTGTTTTCACCATGTTATTTCCTTGCATGTTCCATCATATTTGTATGATTTAAAGTCAAAAATAGCTCATCATTCATATGTGGGGTTTTCTGGCCAAGGGAAGATTAGGGTTCTTGTGTGTTTTTGCTTATTTCATGTCTTGTGTTTTATTGGTAACTTGATTGTGGGTATGTGTAGCTTAGATTTAATCCCAAAATTAGGGGTTTGTGTTTTTTTTTGGTTTCTTTTGATTCTTTAGTGTGAATAAATATTTGTTCTACTTGATCATTGTTTTGTAACATAGCATAATAATTTAGGATTTAATCTTGTGTTGATTGTGCATTTTAATCATTTCATTTCGATTTGGTTATGGAGTAGAAGTTGGTTGAAACGTTCTACTTCTTTTCAAATTTTCTTTCCAAACCATTGTTTTCAAAAAAACAACAAAATATCTTTCCTTTTAATAAATCTTTTCCAAAACTCATAAGGAGGCAAGTCGGACGTCGGGGCTTCGGTGTTGTCTAGCGCTTCGAGACCGGAGTCAGATGACTCAAACGTCTTAGGATACTTGTGAGAAATAAAACAAAAATCAAAAAGATCATTTTCCAAAAAGTAGTGGGGCACGTCGTCCAAATGCACGGGCGGGATGTCTATGTTTTAGGTCTATTGGACATGCATATCTAGGGCCGAGAACCCCTACAATAAAAAAACACCAACACACCTCTTTCCTAAAAAAATCACAAAAGCCGCCTTGGACGCAAAAAGCGCACTTTCAAGAATCACAAAAGCCGCCTCCGACGCAAAAAGCATACTTTCAAAAATCACCAAAGCCGCCTTTTGGACGCAAAAACAAGAACTACGTAGCTTTGATCCTCGGTCGGTGAGGGTACGTGAGGACCGGGTTCATGTCCCGTCAAGCACCCTTTTAAAAAAAAAATCTTATTTTGTTCCGCTTTTCAAGGATATCAAAAATATTATTTTTTCTCGTTTCCAATAAAATATTTTCTCAATCAAAAGAAAAGCAAAGAAGTAGAACGATTTATTTCAAATCAAATATTTCAAAACCACACATCAAATTAAAGGTTCCCTTTAGGTAGAAAGGAGGTGCGGTGCTTATACCTTCCCCGCACTCTAACCGACTTTCCGAACCTACATCTCTTGTTTTCAAAAAGGACCACCCGCCTTGTATAAAAAGACGTTTTTTCAATGTTTTCGCCTCAAAACCAAAATATTGGTGGCGGCTTCATAAACCTTCCCACGTTGTACATCGAGAAGTCCAAACCGGATTTTTCGGGTGCAACAAGTTCGGCGACTTCACTGGGGATAACTCTTCTTTTTTAGAAAAAAAACGAGGTCAAGCCTAATTAATTTGGTGCGTGGTTTAAATTGTTTGAATTGAAAATTTTTCGTTCTATCTCCTCTTTTTCTTCCTTTTCTTTTTCTTTTTCTTTTCTTTCTTTGTCTGTAAATGCTTGATGGTTTCTCTTGCATTATTGTGTACATTGTGTTGCATTCATGTGCATTTGTTTATCTCTACACTTGCTTCTTGTTTCTTCTCTTACCCCTTTCTTTCTTTACTTATGCATCATATCCCCTCATCTTGCATATTCCCATCTTCTTCGCTCCCTTTCTTTGGTAAGTTCATACCTTATTCCCCTTCTATTATGATCCCCTCTTCTTAGCTCCTATTCTTAAGGTAAGTAGAGTTTTAGATGATTGTTAGTACCTTAGGTTGATTTCTTGCTTATACTTGAATGATATGTGCAAAACCCTAGGGTAGATGAATCTCTTTGTCTGGACTGTTTCTGGATTTTCTTTGCAGGTAGGGGGGTATATGCATCATTATGCTCCTACACACACTTTCACTATTTTTACCCTTGTGTGATTTTTGGTGAGACAGCCTCTATACCCGCTAGAGTATATCTTAGGCTAGAAACGGTCATTAGTGGTCGCACACCGACGTCACGCCTTTTCGTGTGTGGTTGCGAAGACTTCACCTAGAGTTTGGCTTTGTTCGAAGGGTTCATCACTGGACGTCGTCCCCGCCGATCGGTGCGCTCGGATGAGGTCGTTGACTCTAGGAACCTTATTTAGGGCCCTCTTGTTAGTGCTTACCTTGAAGTACCCCTAAAAAGCCTTAGATCCTGTCTCCTAAGAAACCTCAGAGGACACAAAGGAGCTTGCATACCCTCAGCATCGAAATTTTTGTGAAAATAAACCGGTGTTTTTCCAAAAATGTATAAATGTCCAACTTTTGAAAGTCATTATGTTGAAATTCAAACATCATGCATTCATTCATGCATTCATTTCGCATGCATTCTCACCTGTTAGGGAATCAGGGGTATCGCTGACAATTTCCACGGCACTACGTGAGAGAAACGCATCCGCATTTCATACGCATACATATATATTTATGCATCCATTCATTTCATGCATTCTAGCACTCATAAAAACATTTCTTTCCAAGTTCGTGAGAAAAGGCAAGCTTGTTTCGTCCACATCGCTACTTTACCCGCTTGCAAGCAAAACCGATGGCGCCCAACGAAGATGCGGTTTGGGTCCAGAGGAAACAACGGTAGAGATCCTTAATCTGGCGGTGGCTCGGAGAACCAAGCTCAAAAACTAAGATGGAGGCCATGGAAGCTCGGATGGCCGAGGTAATGCAAAATCGAGGAGCGGAGCGCCGCCGGCCGCCGCGCCGCATCGTGAATCCGAAGGGGTTGTTACCTTTGTTTCTCCTCCTCGTATCACCAAGTCGTGCTCGCTCATCCTCTCCCGTGCCGTAAGTGAGTCATTATTCGGGGCAAATGGTCGACACGATCAAATACACAAAGGCATCCTTGGGGGATGCCCATGAATTATACGCCATCCACCGCTGGAGCCATTCCTGTGGTGACAAGTCAACTTTCTTTGTAGTTGCTTCTAGTGGAGCCGTGGTGTGCCACACATTCGCATCCCTAGTCCCAGATTATACCTCCAAGAAGTTCTCCCGCTTGTTCCGAGATTACCGTGAATCCTCAAAATGTCGCTTATCAAATGGGAAACCCCGCCAATATGGGGTTACTACTTCATCCGTGGAGCTATCCTCGGGGCGGATGGTTGAAAGTTCACGGCCAAGTGGACGTATATCATTTGCTAGAAGAACGATTGAGGGCAATGGAAGGGTCAGGTACAAGGGCTAAGGATGCGCGGGACCTGTGTCTTGTTCCAGGTGTTGTTATACCTCCCAAATTCAAAGCGCCAGATTTTGATAAGTACCGTGGCACCGGGTGTCCCTCCAGCCATCTGACGATGTATGTTAGAAAGATGGCAGCTTATGCCCATGATGATAAAGTGTTGATCCATTTCTTTCAAAACAGTCTGACCGGAGCGTCTCTAGACTGGTATATGCAGCTGCAATCCTCCGACATCCATAGTTGGAAGGATCTCTCTGAAGCGCTTTCTTAAACAATGATCGATCAATATGGATCTTGCTCCCGATGTGATCTCAACTACAACACATGAGCAAAGGTGACAGGAATCATTTAAGGAATATGCCCGTAGTGGAGGAGAGTAGCGGCCTGTAAAGCCACCGCTGATGTAAAAGGAAATGGTATATATGTTCATGGAAACTCTCCCAGGGATATACTATGATCGGTTGGTGGGTAGTGTCTCCTCTAGTTTCTCTGATATGGTGGTCATTGGGGAGCGTTTGGAACATGGATTGCGTAGTGGAAAGATTGCCTGAGGTTTTGGCAATCCCTTGCAAGGCGTAAGAAACCTTTTTCTAATTTCCTAAGAAAATGAAGGGGAAACGAATGTCATTCTCGCAGGAGTCGGGTCCTTCAACTCTCCACCACGAGAGTTCCGTTCTCTATTCCCCGCTCACCAGCAGCAGATAACCTGTGTCACAGGACTCGTAACTACCAAGAGAGGAGACGTACGGCTTTGATCCGATTCCCATCACTTATACCGAAATGCTTAATCACCTCATTGCCAAGAATCTAATTAACACTCGCCTCTATGAAGCCGGCTCAACCCCTTTCCTGTGGGATATAATGCCGATGCAACATGTAGTTTCCACAAAGGAGGGGTTGGTCATACAAATCGAAGATTGCAAGGCATTCAAGTATGTAGTCCAGACCTAATTGATGCTAATTGGTTATCTTTTAAGCGTAACAATCCGAGCACGACAATTAATCCCTTGCAAAGTCATGGGGCACCATCCGCCAATGCCATAGAGGATTCTCGGGAGCCGATCATGATAAGAAATGTTGAGAGTATCAAGACTCCTCTGGAAGACATATATCTTTGAGCTATGCGCAGATGGGAATAATTCGTAAAGGTCGTGTGTGTGCCGACCACTGTGTGTGCAGTGCTTGTGAGGTTTTCAAGTCCGCTTTACAAGATCCGATGGACCGCTATGTAGTTCGGTTAGAGGTAGTTGAGAAAGAAGAAGGTGTGCTCATGTTACGCTTCAATGATGGCGGAGATACCAAAAGCCAATTGAAAGTCCACGCAATCTCGATCTAAAATTGGTTCAAGCCAAGGCTAGACCAATAGTCACCAAGACTCGCCTTCCGCTTCTCATGCGAGGAAGAAATCAACGAAGACGTAACGATGGTGCCTACAAAAGAAGGATGTTGGGATACCCTAGGGGTGCCCAAAGGAAAGTTTGATTACTTGGTCGATATGATGCTCCCAAGAGTGCTCAAATCCGAATGGAAGACATCCAAATTTACGTGATGGGATGAGGAAGATGAGCAACACAACCAAGTTGTTTGTCATCATGGATAGTTCTCGAGTCCAAGAAAGAAGAAATAGATGGTTGGCCAAGCCGAGAGGTCGACCCCACGGTCAAAGAAGATTCCGATTTGTGATCTCTCTCAGAGTTTCAAGAGTGCCGGTATGCTGAACCCGGATTAGATCACTGCTATTGAGGATGATTCAGAGAATGAAGAAGGCGGAGCCCGTTTAGTCCGTCGCCGCAAAGACTACTGCAGGAGCTCAAGAACCGGAAGTCGTTGACTTGCCCATTACCTTTAGTTCAAAGTAATGATTGTAATGCACACCTTTGGCTCGCCCAAGGCCTTAGGGTAGTTTGTTAGGGCATGCATGTTTTTATTTTCAACAACATTATCATCAATAAAAACGCTTGTTTTGAATTTCATCAATAAAATTTCCTTTTCTTCATTTATCTCTTTGTTTTCTTTCCGCTTTGTTATGTTTGTTTCGCTTTTCATTCTAGTGTCTGCTTCCCCGAATGCAGATCAAAAGTAATTATCTCTCAAAATAATAGTGCCAACAATTCCTATTACGACTTTGATCATCCGATTAACTAAATCAAGGGGGATGTTGATAAATCGAAACTCCTCCTAATTAATGAGATTAATAGAGCAAGAGGAGAAGATAATTCAACCTCATGGGGAGCCGACTAAGATTGTCAACTTGGGTACGTAAGAGGATAAAAGGGAAGTCAAGGTTGGTACCGCCATGGAAGATGGTGAACGCAAAAAGTTAATCCAGCTCTTGTATGATTATGCTGACGTCTTTGCATGGTCATACAAAGATATGTCGGGTTAGATACCAACATTGTTGAACACATGTTGCTTCTGGCCAAGCCGTGCCCACCCCACCAATGCGCGTAAATTAAGAAGAATGAAGCCGAGATGTCACCGAAAGTCCGGGATGAGGTGAAGAAGCGGCTTGATGCGGGGTTCCTAGCAAAGGGCCAAGTACCCACAAGTGGGTTGCCAATATTGTCCCAGTTCCCAAGAAGGATGGGAAGGTCAAATGTGCGCCGACTACAGAGATCCAATCGTGCTAGTCCCAAAGATGATTTTCTTCAAAAAAAAAAAAAAAAAAAAAAAAAAACCAAAAATAAAAAAAAAAGGAGAGGGCAAATATATAGGAGTAAATAAATTATTGTCCTTGAGTTAATTTTTTGAGAAAACGAGCAATCGTGATTTGAAATAAAGTTCGACCATCTTCCCATATTCTCGAAAAAACTATGCTACCCATTGTAAGCCAAAAAATCCAAGAATCACCCTAGACAAGGATCACCTCAAATGTCAAAAAAGATGCATCACTTTTATCGAGCTCACCCAAGCCAAGGGAAAAAATCAAAAAAAAAAAAAATCAAAGAAAAAATCAAAAAAGAAAAAAAAAAACAAAATGGATTTAAAAATGAAAATCCCAAAAATACAAAATAGGTGGTGAGCTGATACACGTTACCACAAAACACAAAAGATCATTGTCTCAATAAACCGCAAATACTTCCCTTTGACCTCGGCATCCACCAGCCCTTAGCCAGGAATAAAACTTCCAAACACCTCATCAAGCCAAATAACCATCATAAGTCATCAAACGTCAGCCAACGCCGAATAAAAATCATCCTACCATTAGCTTCAAACACTTCATCCTTCCTCCACAAAAACCCACAATCTCCAAAAATCCATCCCGATCAATGATCGATTGTTTTTGTTTTCTCAGAGTTTTAGCTTTAGGACAAATAAGTTTATTTACTTAAATATGTTTGTCGGAAAAAAAAAAGAAAAAAAAAAGGGAGAAAGAAAAATCAAAAGGCTGGCACTCCAAGATTCATTCAAGTTACAATTATATCAAGGCAAAGTTTTAGAGATCACCAAGTGGGTTGAAGATGCCTCATATTCAAGTATAACCAGTTCAGTGGTTGCCAAGTTTGTCAAGAAAGATCTGATCTGCCGTTACGGTCTTCCCAACAAGATCATCACCGATAATGGCAAAGAATTTGAACAAAGCAGAATGATGAAAGACTTATGCGCCGAGTTCAAGATTCAAAGATCACAATTCATCCCCGCATCGGCCCCAAAATGAACGGGGCGCTTGAAGCGCCAACAAGAATATCAAGAAAATAGTGCGTAAAATGGTGGTAACCTACAAAGACCGCACGAAATGCTCCTTTCGCTTTGCATGGCTATCGTACCTCGGTGCGTACATCGACCGGGCAACCCCTTTCTCCCCGGTATATGGGTCGGGCGCGGTGCTTCCCATTGAGGTTGAAATACCTTCCTCGCGGTACTAATGGAAACCAAGTTGGAAGAAGCGAGTGGGTACAGGCCGCCCGGATCGACTAAATCTCATTGAGGAGAAAAGAATTGCACCTTGTGTCATGGGCAATCAGACGCAGAGGATGAAAACGCTTTCGACAAGAAGGTTCGCCCCCGAGAATTCAATGAGGAGAACTAGTACTCAAGAAGATTCTCGCCTATTCGAGTGATCCCCGTGGGGAAGTGGACGCCACTTATGACGGACCGCACGTGGTCAAGAAAGCCTTTTCCGAGGAGCGCGATACTCACAAATATGGATGGCGAAGATCTCAAGAACCAGTCAATTCCGATCAAGTGAAGAAGTATTATGCCCAAAAATAAGTAAAAAGAGAAAGATAAGCCCAAGAAAAATAGCTCGCTAGGTTGAAAACCCGAAAGGGCGGCCTAGGCAAAATCGTGAGCGACCGGTGGATTGAAAACCCGCAGCGGCGATCCAGCAAAAATTAGGGTCGAAAGCTTGGGCATGAAAAGTAGGCAAGGGCATACAACGCCCGAAGGTCCAGTTAAGAGGGTGGTCAAAGTCATGGAAACAAATGGTTGACACTATCCCACGAGAGATGGACAATCGTAAATTAGCTTCTCTCTTTTCGTGTCTTTTGTAGTTTAAACTTTCAAATGTATTGAACAGTCGGCGTAACCTTCAGTATGACCGCTTTCTACATCAATAAAGTTCAATCTTTCTCATATCTCATTTGCTATTTCCTCGCTTTTTCTCGCTTCAAAATAAGCGTTTTTCGATGATGATGACATTGATCCAGAAACATGTGCATAAATCATAAAGCATCACAATCATTGCGGAATTTCTAAAGGTCATGGAAAGGAAACAACTTTCCAAAGCAAATTAAGTTCGCAAATAAACAATTATGCTCGTAATCATCCTCAAATGATAAAATTATAAAGCAAATCAAGACTTGGCTCATACGCCACCACAATCCTAATCAGTTCTGCAGTCGTGTCACGGGTTGGCCGAACCAACGCAAAAGAAAAAGCCAAAAGAGCAAAAGAGCAAATGAAAAAACAGATGATCAGAAAAAAGAAAGCTGATCAAGAAAAATTAAATCAAAAGGAAAACCTCAAGAGTGTTTTTCGCCACATGCATCATCACGCCAAAATCATAGCATTGCATGCACTCGCATAACTCGCTCTGCATAACATGCCTTTGCATAACATGCACCCATGCTTCATGCACCAACCGACGTATGCGCAGTACCTCAATTCAATACCCAAAGATTGGCTATCTCAATCGACCAATCAACAGATTTGCGAATCCCTTCAGACCCACGTGTCCCTTCGGGACCAACGCGTCCTTCGTGATCCCGTCGTTATCGAGCACCGACAGATCATCGACCCTGTGGTCCTTCGCTTTAGTTCAAATCAACACCCAAACAAATGACTTTGAACTCGACCTTCATTTCGCCAAGTCATCACTGAGCATGACGGATCGGCCCCTCACACCTTGTGTCCTTCATTTCGCCAAGTCATCACTGAGCATGACGGATCGGCCCCCTGCACTCGTGTCCTTCGTGACTAGCCGTGTCGATATAAAGCATAGCGTAAGTCCATCCGTAAAAATGTATCGGTCCACAACTTGATATTGAACCTCAGGCCGCTCGATTAGGCCACCTTCAGAGCCCGAGTGCTCCTTTAGAGCCACAAGTGCTCCTTCAGAACCCAAGTGTTCCTTCAGAGCCACAAGCGCTCCTTCTTTACTGCATTCTTTACTGCTTTATTTCTTGTTTTTGCTGCCTGAGGGTTGGCACCAATCTGTTTCCTCGCTTGGTGTCTACTACCGTAAGTTTGGTACACTCTTTATCGCTTTCTTTATTTCTTTCTTTATTTCCTCGATTGTCGCCTACCAGAGGCCTACGCCGGTACATTCTTTATCACTTTCTTCATTTTCTGCCAGTGTCGGCCTACCAGAGGTCGATACCATCTTTACTGCTTTATTTCTTGTTTTTGCCACCTGAGGGTGGGCACCAACCTATTTCCCGCTTTTGTTGGCTCGCTGAGGGCTGGCACTTCATTCATTACAGTCATTTCTGGCTGGCATCCATTCACCCAAAAAGAAAAAGAAAATTCGGGTTTTTCCCTAAGTTGACAAAATCGGTATAGTTTCTGAATTCTTTATCTCTATTTTGCCTCTAATATGTTTCGCCAATTCATATTCCTTGTTAAAATCCGAGATAAAGAGGGGCACTGTCATACCCCAATTTTGTCCTACTTTAGGTCAAAACCCTAATTTTCCACTAAAACAAGTAAACTATGAAGTGAGTATCATTTTGCATGCATTTCTAGGGTTTCTAGGGTTTTTCCTAGCTCAAGGGGTATTTTGGTAATTTCACCAAAAAGGGCGCATTTTCTCATTAGGCATGCATTTTAAAGTGTTGAAAACTATGGTGGAATTTACAAAGTCATGTCTTAAGGGAAAATGCATTTTAAGCAAAAATTAGGGTTTTCCTGACCAAAAAGGGCATTTTGGTCATTTCACTAAAATTAATAATTTCTCGGTAAGAACCACTATGCATCTCTTGAGGAATTTATTTGGGTCCAAGTGAGTGGAGTTAGGCGCATCATTGGAATATTTTTGGCATGAAATTCAGTTTTTGAACAAAAGGGTATTTTGGTCATTTTGCAAAGTAGGATATCAGTTGGGCTTGGATCTCCAAGATCTCCTAAAAACCCTAGCCGTCCTCTCTAAGCAACTGAAACCCTAGTCTCCCTCTCCAAGTAATTGAAACCCTAGTCTTCCTCCCCAAGTAACTAAAATCAAATCAAATCTAGGTAAATCAAATAATTAATGGTCAGACCTAATTTTCTAGTATAAATATACCTCAACCCTTTTGCTCAAAGAAAAAGAAAACCCTAGCACACAATACTCTCCTTCCCTCTCCTTGTTTCAGCGAAATTCCCCTCCCCCATTCTCATCCAAATTCTTCAAAAATCAACCATCAAACCTTCATTATTCTTGATTCCTACACTAAACATCCTTCTAAGCTTCCATAATCCTTCAAGTTCCATCAAAATCCACTCAAGAAGAAGGGTTTGCGTGAGGATTCAAGCTTGTTGGGGCTGTTCTTCAAGAGTTATTACTTCCATTTTGCATCTTTCTTCCTTTTCTAGCTAGATCAAGAGGTAAGCTTCTCATATTTTGCATTTCTTTAATCATCAACATGTAAATCTCTCTGCTACTCCTCTTTCCTTTCTCAAAAGGCTTAGAGGACTTGTTTCCAACATTGTGACAAGGACATTGGGAGCCTTGGGTGTTGGCAATAAGTCCTTGGCCTTGAGAGGACTTTTCTTGTGTTTTCACCATGTTATTTCCTTGCATGTTCCATCATATTTGTATGATTTAAAGTCAAAAATAGCTCATCATTCATATGTGGGGTTTCTGCCAAGGGGAAGATTAGGTTCTTGTGTGTGTTTTGCTTATTTCATGTCTTGTGTTTTATTGGTAACTTGATTGTGGGTATGTGTAGCTTAGGATTTAATCCCAAAATTAGGGGTTTGTGTTTTCTTTGGTTTCTTTTGATTCTTTAGTGTGAATAAATATTTGTTCTACTTGATCATTGTTTTGTAACATAGCATAATAATTTAGGATTTAATCTTGTGTTGATTGTGCATTTTAATCATTTCATTTCGCATTTGGTTATGGAGTAGAAGTTGGTTGAAACGTTCTCTTCTTCTTTTCAAATTTTCTTTCCAAACCATTGTTTTAAAAAAACAACAAAATATCTTTCCTTTTAATAAATCTTTTCCAAAACTCATAAGGAGGCAAGTCGGACGTCGGCCGGTGTTGTCTAGCGTCTGAGACCGGAGTCAGCATGATACCAAACGTCTTAGGATACTTGTGAGAAATAAAACAAAAATCAAAAAGATCATTTTCCAAAAGTAGTGGGGCACGCCGTCCGCACGCAGGCGGGATGTCTATGTTTTAGGTCTATTGGACTGCATACCTAGGACCGAGAACCCCTACAATAAAAAAACACACAACACACCTCTTTCCTAAAAATCACAAAAAGCGCCTCTTGGACGCAAAAAGCGCACTTTCAAGAATCACAAAAGCCGCCTCCGACGCAAAAAGCATACTTTCAAAATCACCAAAGCCGCTCTTCGGACGCAAAAAACAAGAACTACGTAGCTTTGATCCTCGATCGGTGAGGGTACGTAGGGACCGGTTCATGTCCCGTCAAGCACCCTTTTAAAAAAATCCTTATTTTGTTCCGCTTTTCAAGGATATCAAAATATTCTTTTTCTCGCTTCCAATAAAATATTTTCTCAATCAAAAGAAAAGCAAAGAAGTAGAACGATTTATTTCAAATCAAATATTTCAAAACCACACATCAAATTAAAGGTTCCTTTCGGTAGAAAGGAGGTACGGTGCTTATACCTTCCCCGCACTCTAACCGAATTCCAAACCTACATCTCTTGTTTTCAAAAAGGACCACCCGCCTTGTATAAAAAGACGTTTTTTCAATGTTTTCGTCTCAAAACCAAAATATTGGTGGCGGCTTCATAAACCTTCCCACATTGTACATCGAGAAGTCCAAAACGGATTTTTCGGGGTGCAACAGGTATAATGTGTCATCATGGTTCTGTGGAGGATTTGCCATGGCAGAGATGAGTTGAACAACAACCAAGCAGGTCAAAGAACAAAGGAAGAATGATGAACGCTGGGAATCTCAAAGAACATACGGAAGAAAAAATCAAGAAATTTCTTTTGATACCACGATGAACACTATTGTTCATGAATCGCAACGCAAAAGAAGAAATTTGCGAGAAGACAATGGAGGAATCACCGATGAGATATGAACGCGGAAGCTACATAATCGCTTGTGATACCATATTAAGAGTTAAACTCTATCTAAGAATTGAAGATAAAATTTATTCAAATGAATGGTGAAGTAAAAACATAGTACAATATGAAGAGGTGATCACTGATCACTATATATAGTGCACCTTCTAGTGAAAGTAAATACAAAAATCCAACTAACTAACTAAGAAAAGTAGTTACAATTGAAAACTAATTTAACTAACTTGTAAACTAACTTTCTAACAGGTAGTGAACTAGGGTACGTCTTTGTGTCTTTTACTTTCTGCCTCTCATTACTTATTTCACACAAATTTATTAAGAGAAAAAAAAATTAGAAAACACTAATTCAAACCCTTTTTTTCTTGTATTTTTCTCACGTTCGACCATCCACCATTTTTTCGCGTTAACGGTTAACTTGTGCAATGTTGAGTAAGAAATTTTTAGTTTGAGGGTGTTGAGGGTGGAAAAGAGATAGGTGAGGTAGGCCAATGCGACGACGCTGGGAAAGGTGGGGGAAAAGATGATGTTCTCTTCAATTAAGAGGGAAATGAGTTGTGAGAGGGAGTGGGAGGTGGACACAAAACTACAATTCACCAGCAGTGCTATATCTAGCGAAAACTTTTCGCTAAAATCACCAACGAATGACGTGTATGTAAATCCCGCCGTCAATAATAACACATGGCAATGGTGTTAAAAAACTAAAAAAAAACAAAGGCACCGCATAACCCAACATGTTGTTCGTGGGACACTTTTCGCTAATTCTCTTCGCTAGGAAGAGCATTTCCCACAATTGACTTAACATTTGTTATTTATTATTTGAGGAAGTTATTTTCGCGTTTGTTATTTTTTTTTGTTAGCTTATTGTTAATTTCATTTTTTTAGTTACTTGCTACCGCTTAGGTGGATATCGTTGATACCCATTGATGTGTTCATAGTTACACATCACTAAATCATATGTTTTCTTGAAGTCCATCTTCAGAATCAAACACTTATTTCTTGACTTCTTCGCAAGGTCAGTCATCTCATTTACCACAAATTAGGATACTACAAATACTCAATTTCTTGTCCCCACAAAAGTATGAGACCAAAAGTTGTCCCTAAAACAAACCATCAACAGACAAAAATGCCCATGTGTGACAAACCATCAACACACCAAAATGTCGAGGTGCTTTTGGTAGGGGAGCAAGGGCGAAACGTGGTATTAGTTTGATTTGGCATTGTGTTTTTTGGCTGCTTTGGGAGGCCTGTAATGGGCGCATCTTTCCCGCCAAACATCCAGAATGTGGGTAGATGCTGGGTAGGATCAAATTCCTCTCTTGGCGTTGGTTCCTAGCTAAGTCGAAAGGACCAACTTGCCTCTATTATGAATAACAAGTTGCTCCTCTGTCTTGTATTAGTCGAAACTAGTTAAATTTATGTGCTCCGTGGATTCCTGTTTTGGGTTCGGATACACCTAGAGTGTGTTTGGATGAAGCAATTTTTGAGGGTAATGTAATTTAAGAGTGTAATTCAAATGCTTCAAACCAAATAAATTTGTTTGAATAATAAAAATGATGAATTTTCGAAATGAATGGATTTTATGAGGTATTTTAGTAAAAATGAATGGATAATAAAAATGAAGAATTCTCTCTCTCTCTCTCTCTCAAGTTTGCATAACTTTATTTACCCCGACATGCATTTAGACTGTTCCAACCACTCCGAAAGGAACCCAGTGGAACGAAGGGATTGAACCCCATGTTCTTCTGATATTAATTACGTTAAGTGGATGCTTGATATTCATACTAATATTATAATGATGTTTGATCCTGACAAATAAGGAGTTACAAGCTAACATTTTCCAATTTTTAAATTAAAATGCACTATCTTGTTAGTTTTGCCTTTTGCACGTGGAGAATGATTATCGAACAAATTGTTAGTTTTGCACTTGGTAAATTAAAATTGACCTTGGCATAATTCTAGAGAGAGAAAGAGAATTTTTTATGATAGCAAAATTATATTGCACTTTTTACTATGCTATGTGGGTCGGGTAGTCTACTTTGTCACCTCTAACTTAGTAGGTCGGGATCGATTCACTCCCAGTTTGTCGGACCCGACATCCAGTGGGTTGGATCGATCCATCGATTGCTGAACTCGCATGTCATTCGACCCTTGGGTAAAGTGAATAATTTTAAAAAATATAAAAAAAAATGAAGAATTTAAATTACTTTATCCAAACAAGGAATTTTATGAATGCATAATTTTAAAAGTTCTATCCAAACAAATAATTTTACAAATGAAGGCACTTCAATTGAAGCAATTGAATATCCTAGAATTTCAAATTCCCTAAAAATTTGAATTACCCCATCCAAACACTACCCTAGTGTCCGTTTTTGTGAATATATACATATGAACTTTTGCTTCTCAAAAAATAAAACACCAAAATGTCAACTTGTATCTCTCATTAAATTAAATACTCTCTCTCTCTCTAAATCAAAAGCACCCTTCAAAAATTCACTAAACTTAAGTGCTTATATTTTGGTCTTTTCCTGAAAGTTAGGAAGACACAAAAAGTAAAAAGAAAGAAAGCAAACACCAAACCAACAAAACTTTAAAATTAAATGATGAGACCAATTCAATACATGAACGTACGCGTTGACACACATCATCAAATATGTTAGCAATAGTTTATATTTTTGATCGGTAAGAAAAATAAAAGCAACAAAACAAACTACTCTCGACTATATTGCATTCTCATAGCATCAGCTAAAAGACTGAAGGATAAATCACTCGGATAATGACGGCATAAGAATTGATCAGGACTCGAGGAAACTCTGTACTTGGCCAACCAGTCAGCAACATGATTACTATTTATATATATAATGTTTTGTCAAAAAATTTGCTCGTATATTTCTTTCTTTTGCTTAACCTACAAACTAAAAGCACATGGGTTACCCTAAAATTTCAGCTATGCTTCAACAAAACGCATAAATATACCTACCAGGTGAAAATGGTCACTAAGTTCAAAGAAATTGTTCCATCCCCTATTCTTGAATAAGTCTACTTCAGAAAAGATAATATATACAATTTTCTCTTGCAGCATTACATGCATTTTTATTTTTAATTTTATGAAATGCAAATATAAATATATATTAGATAAGTTGCAAAACCATTAAGAACAAGATGTGCAAATGTCAAGCAAACAAATGTGTCCAGAAACAATATAATCAATAGCTTAATATTGAAACTATATACTGTCATGCATCAAACTGAAGAAATTAAAGAAAATCAGCAGTAAAGTCAGAATTACAAACACATTTTAAAAAATGGCTGCTGATGCACCTAAAAACTATATATTGTGCATGCATGTCAAAAAATACACACCTCAACATTTTCATCAAATTATATATATATAACTCTCTATACTTCCTGTGCTATTAAGTAATAGAACTATATATTAATTAATTATTGTTTCAGATAAGATTTTATTCTTTCTTTCAATTGAAACATTCACAGTTTGTATCTGTGTCATTCATTCTTCATTATCACTTTCAATTCATCCCACAGGTTTTTCATCTCTTCACTCCACCTACAAATATGTATAATTATTTATATAATGCATATATATATTGCTCAAAACCCAAAACCAATTAACAACAAAAACATCAATCACTATTATATCTTAACTCTCTTCTTATATTCTTCAGCTAAACTCACTATAGAAATGGAAATCTTTACATTCTTCAAAATACTCTTATTGTTAACTTCAGTTTTCTCAAAAGTATCATCAAGAAAAGGACCTTCTTCCAATAATAACAACATAGATTATTGGTGCAATTTAACACCACATTCTGAGACATGCAAACACTACACAACTCAAATGAAGAACAATCAATTCACAATCAAACACAGAACTGAATTCAGAAACATGCTTATTCAACTAGCTTTAAACCAAGCTATTATCATGCAAAAAGAAGCACATAGAAATTCTCAACATGGTGATTGTTTGAAGCTATATGAAAACACTATTTTTCATCTGAATCGAACCGTCGAAGGCATTAACAACGAAAAGAGAAGCTGTTCGTCAGATGATGCACAAACTTGGCTCGCGACTGCGATCACAAACATTGAAACATGCAAGACTAGTGCTATAGAACTCAATTCTCATCACAAAGATCATTTCATTGTTCCAAATAATGTTACTGAGATGATAAGAAATAGCTTAGCTATCAACATGCATTTCATGAAACAGAATAACCACACAGCAGAAACAGAAACAGAAACAGAAGATGAGTTTCCAAGTTGGTTTTTAAGGCATGAGAGGAAGTTATTGCAATCTTCTTCGGTGAAGGCGAATCTTGTGGTGGCAAAAGATGGTTCTGGACATTTTAAGACTGTACAAGAGGCTCTGGATGCAGCTGCAAAGAGAAAATATAAGACAAGGTTTGTGATACATGTGAAGAAAGGAGTTTATAGAGAGAATATTGAGGTTGCTGTGCATAATGATAATATTATGATGGTTGGTGATGGGATGAAAAATACTATAATAACAAGTTCTAGAAGTGTTCAAGATGGTTTCACTACTTATAGCTCTGCAACAGCAGGTGAGTTATCATATATTCTTCCATCTATTTCTTTTCATGTTCTGTTTTTAGATAAGAGGTTTATTATTCATATATAGTCTTGTGTCATTCCCCTAGCTTGTGTTGAATGATTCAAATTTAGGTATTGATGGTCTTCACTTCGTTGCACGTGACATTACGTTCCAAAACACTGCTGGTGTTCACAAGGGTCAAGCAGTGGCGCTTCGATCAGCATCAGATCTCTCGGTGTTCTATCGATGTGCCATATCAGGTTACCAAGACACCCTCATGGTTCATGCACAACGACAATTTTACAGACAATGTTACATCTATGGTACAGTAGACTTCATATTTGGGAATGCCGCAGTAGTTTTTCAAAATTGTAATATCTTGGCAAGAAAGCCTTTAGATGGCCAAGCTAATATGATCACGGCTCAAGGCCGAGGTGATCCATTTCAAAACACTGGAATCTCATTCCACAATTGTCAAATTAGGGCGCGCCAGACCTAATGCCCGTTGTTGACAAGTACAAGACCTTTTTGGGTAGGCCTTGGCAACAATACTCAAGAGTAGTTTTCATGAAAACTTACATGGACACTTTGGTAAGTCCATTGGGTTGGTCTCCATGGGGTAATACTGATTTTGCTCAAGACACATTATATTATGGAGAGTATGAGAACTATGGGCCTGGTTCTTCTACAGCCCAAAGAGTGAAATGGCCTGGTTATCATGTGATTACAAGCCCAGCTGAGGCATCCAAGTTTACAGTCATTGGACTCCTTGCTGGCCCAGCATGGTTGGCTACCACTACTGTGCCATTTACTTCTGGTCTTTAATTTTTTGTTATTGTCATTGCTTTAGTATGTCAACTAATACTTTCTTATTTGTAATTAAATTACACTATGATTCATGTAAAATCATATGTAATATTCTTTTCCGACCATTTGTACTAAGCATACAAAAAAATCTGCAATATTCTTTTGTACACTAAACATGATCAGGGTCTGTTACAAATGAATTTTACCAATAAGCCAAGCAAAACTTTTGACATAGGATGCAAATTTTGAGCACATGATTTGAATGTATTAAAATTCAAGAATCTTAATCCTGTAAACTAAACATGGATTAAGAATTACCAAACCCAAGTAACCTTAATGACATTTTGGTAACATATCAACAATCAGAAAATGTGTACCAAGTATGACACAACTAGAAAAACAAAACCAGTTTTTGTTTCTTTAGACCAAGATATTACTAATCAAACTTCCTGACAGGCCCACCTATAGATACACTTTTGGGAACTGTAAAAATGCCAACCTATCAACAGAAGCTTAGCTAGATGTGAAAATCACAATAAGAAGTCCCATGAGCAATGTGAAAAGGTAGCTACATCCAATAGTAGAAGCTTCAGAAGAAGAAGGCTGCTTCCTGCAGGTACAAAGAAAGTAAATTTAACAAGAGAGAAGATATGCAAAAGGATTAAAACAATGTCAATGCAAGCATGAGATAGTACTTCTGTAAGTTACTGAGGGGACCGCAAAACAGAACATTAGCCGGTTCAGTCATCTCTGTGTCTCCCCTTTCTTCAGGATTGACAATCCTCAGATAAGTTTCTTGGCCTAGGTACCACCTGTCCAGGTTTGCTGCTCTCAGGTTCCATGATCCAACATTGTCTAGAGACACAAAGATTGCTGTCCATCCTCCAGGATAAACCTGTAACGAAATTCAACTTTACATTAGAAATGATCCCATACCATTCCAGTGTACAATTAGAGAGACAAATTCCTATAACACACCTGAGTTGTGCTGCGAAAAATTGCATCCCACTTATTATAAGAACCTCTAGAATTTTCTGACCAATCACCATAGGCCATCCTGAATATAAGAAATCAACTTTTGAACTGTGATCGGCAAACAATTTGGTAAAATTAGGAAGCGGGAGGAGATTCTTACCCTACAACGAAAAAGGAGTAGCCGTCCAGATGGAAGTTCTGAATACTGGTGTCATTGTTTTGCAATATAATCTCAACGAATCCTTTATATGTAGCATTAATGATTGATCTGTCAATTACTGGTGTTCTGTTCATTGGCTTAGTGGGAAAATCGAGCTTATAAGTTCCTCTTAATTGATGCTTGTCAGCAAGCCGGAATGGAATGTCAGGCTTAAGGAATGAGATTCCATTAATAGTAGCTCGAGTAGTGCCATTGATGGTCACAGGCGGCGCCACCCTTAACATGTAAGTGTCAGTTACATTGATCGAGCCATACCGAAAAGGATCCTTGTGGGTTAGGACGAGCTCCACTAGCAGATGTGTTTTGCCTGCTCAACAATGGTATGGAAAAATCAATAGAAATTGATCATGAAATCATCAAAATAATGAACAAAATGAAGAAATCAAAATAGACGTGCCCTCAATTATTTACGCCATTTGAACTATTTAAAACACCGCTGTGATCATTTTTGCAAAACTCAGTCAACTTAAATTAACTCTTCATCTTACAGTGTGAGGTGTCACTTAAGATGCAAAGCAAGCAAATATGTTAAGTATGAAATCATCAAGAAAGAATAAAATGTAGACTACAATGACTTACTCCTCAATTAGAGAAAATTACTCTAAGCAACTCAGTTCTGTTATAATAAGTGATTTCAGATATGTCAAGCAAATCCTTCCACCATTATATACTAGTTGAATGGCAAGTTATTATTACCTAAATCCTGTAACTGTAACTGGTTACAATTGAGAAGTACCCAATATATGAACCTCACTTGAAGTCGTAACAAATTGTGAACACATTTATTGAACATGCACTTAACATAGATTGAATAATATATAATGAAATTATTATATGCTTTTATCTGTAAAATAAGCCAATGGAACAATACTAGAAAGAACAATGCAAAATTGAAGTGTTATCCCTGTCATATAAACCAGTATGATGTCAGATTCTAAGAAACAAACCTGACAGTTTTTGCTTGGTTCATTGAAAACTCCTTGTTATAAAAATCATCAGGTGGGGGAGGCAGAGGACCAGTTACTGCTCCCTTGGAATTAGTATAGTGTAAAACTGCAACACCTGTAACCCTCTCCCACAGTGATTCATTCACAAACCGTGCACTAGCAACAATATAGTAGTCTGTACTTGCGTTCTGGTCGGTTGAGAGCAGAAAAGAGTAAGACTGGCCAGCATGAATATCAAAATTGGTGAAATTCACCTGATTTGTGTAATAGCCCTCTGTTTCTACCAGCAATAGATTATGACTTTGGATTCGGAAGTTCAAAGTAGTTGAAATCCCCACATTATGAACCCGAATTCGTAAGTCTTGCCTGCAAAATATATATATTTTTATTTTTCCAGTCAAAATTCAAACTCTTACAATTCCAACAACTTACCAGGGAAATGCAAAATAAAAATCTAGATAACATTTAAAGGGGAAAAAAAAAGAAACAATGCAACCAGCTAGCTAGTACCAGTCTGTGGATGACTGTGATATAGAAGTTACAACAACATTAATCACATCAGACACCAAAATCATAAATAAAAATTTACAGTATGGTCAACTTCCAGATGGTACACATAACAGGGAGCAAAAGAATGCATTTCAAATCCTAACAGATATCAAGAATTAGAGCTGCAAATTTATATATGTTTTTTTGTGACAGTGAAAACCAAGTGGAAATTTCACCATTAAGTGATGGAATAAAGCACACTAGCTTCATCAATGAAACAAAGATGTCATCAGTGATAATAATACCTGGATCAACGGTTATTGTTTCATAAGCGATGCCATTAGGGACAAGAGTATTGTTGTACTGGTAAGGTCCTTCCCATTAATAAGAACACCATCTGGAATTCCAAGGTCTTTTCCATCATCAAGTGTTGTTCTTAAAGCCTAGCATTTTTCAAACATGCAGTAGACAAAAAATCAATCACAACCTATGAAGCATAGACATAGACACGAACACCGAACACTACACGGAGACGCATACACCGACTTTAATTTGAAAAATACAAGTAATTGAAGTGTTGGTGTCGGTGACCAACACTAGACGCGTCTTCAATCGGATCACAACTCTCTCCATCTCCAATATTTACAAAAGAAAGATTAAGAAAAGACAATCACTAACCGTGTGGTTCTGATTAAACCAGTCACCAATCATGATGAAAATGTCTCCATCTGGCTGTGCAAAAGGGATTGGGATAACCTCCCTATTATTGATAACAAGGGGACCAAAGCCACCAGAGGCTCTTTGGAAGTTGAGAGAAGGGGAGTAAAAGAAACTCCCTATTTGATCCTTGACTTGAAACGTGTATGTCCAATTCCATTTTGAAGGAATCGGACAATTGCGTCCAAGAACTCCGTCTTGCCACGAATTACGCCGCATCTGAACCCCAGGCCTAGAACAACCATTTTGTCTCAAATTTGTTAGATTACAAACATATGAACAAATCCAAAATAATGCAATGGAACAGTAGAACCAACCAACCATGTAATGAGAAGATCTTCATCCAAATCATTGTGCACATTCACAGATACATGATTATTAGTTGTAACATTAATGACAGGTCCTGGAAAATTCCCATTGACAGCGATAACCTGAAATCAAATTTCTCATCTAAATCAACATAAGCTTCCTAGACTCCTACTACCTTGCAAACTTATGATCATATTAAAATCAGTAGCACCATTTGAACACAAAAAATCGACAACAAAACCAACAACAAACTAGAAGGTATATCGAAACTCGTTAATCATCGATGTAACTTCATTTATCAAGAATTTAAACATGAATACCTAAAAATTATGTTTAATCACATTGAAATTTATTTCTCATTTTTTTTGTTTCCAGAAGTACCGCCCATAAACTCACACACGCAAAGTGCAAAGTGGAAATTAGGGGTTTCGAACACGGATAATCACGGAAAATATCCAGCATGACAACAGCTGTTTTGCCAGTTGTGCTAGGTCTAACATAGAACAACAACAAACTAGAAGGTATATCGAAACTCGTTAATCATCGATGTAACTTCATTAATCAAGAATTTGAACATGAATACCTAAAAATTATGATTAATCACATTGAAATTCATTTCACTTTTTCTTTTGTTTCCAGGAAGTACCACACGTAAACTCACACACGCAAAGTGGAAATTAGGGGTTTCGAACACGGATAATCACGAAAAATATCCGGCATGACAACAGCTGCTTTGCCAGTTGTGCTAGGTCTCACATAGAATAAAAAAATCAACCAAAAATAAGGACACATAAGGAAAGACGATAAAAAATATAAAATACAAAATAGGGGGAAAATCTCACTGATCTCCATTGAAATCACACAAGAGCCAATACTTCACCATCACCACCATCATTTTCAATCTCACACAGATAAAACTAATCAGAAAATTGAACAAACTAACAATAGCTTCAATAATCCATAAACTATATCAGATATACTCGAAAGCGACTGTTACGTAGAAATCAAACCATCATCGAAACAAACAAAAAAATTAAGCATAAAAAATTCATCATACAGAGAAAAAATTTGACCAACTTTCAACCTAAGAAACAAACTATTACATATAATCTCAACGTTCAACAAACACTAAAACGAAAATCGAGCATAGAAAGTAGAAAAGGAGGTACAAATAGTAAAGAAAAAAAGATCAGTGAAGAACGAACCCGTTGAGGAACACCGAGAGGGGAAACGGTGGTGTAGGAAACATGAAGGTCAGTGAAAATAGTAGGGTCACCACCATAAGTGAAGGTTGAGAAGAAAGCAATGTGGAGAAGATGAAGAAGAACGAATGAAAAGAGAGAGAATCTGAAGAGAACCATTTCAACGTGTTTGCTGCGCACTGCGGAGAAAGAAACAGAAAGAGAGTGAAGAAAACGGCTATTTATTTTTGTTTTGTAGTGAGAGAGAGAGAGAGAGAAATTGTGATTTTACAGATTGTACCTTACTCAATGACTTGCTATTGGTTGAGCCTTTTCGGCTTTTTTTTTTTATAATTAAAAATTTTAGTATTCTAGAAAAGTCTTTTTTTTTTCATATTAAACATAATTAATCACATTCAAAGGGACTATAATTTTTCATTAATGGCAATGAATTTTTTTTTGACTAAAAATAATTGTAATGCTAAAATCACCATTATGAAAGTGAATTTTTATTAGGCGGTTGACAGAGTGGCAAATACTATTGTAAACTCGTATATGCAAGGTGGAGATATTTGAATTGAACTTAGGTGATCACGCAACAAAATTCAATGTAAAAATGTCGACATTGTCTGTTGTACTAAATTTTAGAAATAGGAGAATTCTGAGATAATTATGTAGAGGGTTTTACCTAATTGCTTCGTTAATTTGAAAATTAATTAATCTGAGTTATTTTTTTAGGAGATTGCTATAGTTTTGGCATTTGGCTTTCGGTGGGTTCATAGCGTATTTCTATAAGTTAGAGTTCTTAAAACTCGTAAGGAGATTAATCTAAGTTTCGTTGTTTATTTACGCTTAAGTAGGGATGAGAATAGGATAGAGTGAACATGAGTAATACTTGTGATTATCTAATAATAATATAATATTAAAAAATAATACAAAGTTGATGTATCAAATTGCTTCTTCTTTTTTTCTTTTCTTAATATAAGTAATTTTTAGTTTCCAAGCTTTCCTTTTTTTCATGCAACAAGGGTAAATAATGAATCATATTTATCTTTTTAGTTATTTTTAAACAATTAAATGAAGGAAGTATTAGTATAATCTTCACCATCATTTAGAATCAAATCTTGTTGTCAAAAAAAAGTCATTTATAATCAAATTGCAGTCCTTCTCCCTAATTTTAGCATGGTCAACCAAACAAAATACTACCATTTTTTTTTTGACAAAATACTACCATTAAAAAGAGTCTCTCATTCTTTTTTTTTGGTCCAAGAGTCTCTCATTTATAATTTACAAATCTTCTTCAAAATTTCCTGATGTAGAGGGAACGGCAGAATTTTGTCCTGTTTCTTAGAAATGGATTCCAATTATTTTTAGATCTAAACAAAAATTGTTCCTCACTTTCATTGATTGAATTTTCTTCTTTGTTGCACAAAATTTTGTTTTGGTCCCATGGTCGGAGTCGCAAGTGTCATTACCTAACACACATACAAACACGAAAACCAAGACTCGACACTCGGAAAATCGAATTCGGCAACACAATATTTACCGCTGCGACGAATCAACCTCATATCTTTGCTACAGAAAATGGCATTGAGTTATTCAATTTCGTCTCTTGCTTATTTTATTGTGAAATAAATATATTTCCAACTGTAAATTTATCATTGCCTTAAGAAATGAAAATTCTAAAATTGTCACAAAGGATCTCTTTGATTTACTTCCCACTAATCACTCCACATACTAGCATTGGAACAAATAAATTTATTTTAATTTATTATGATGTCTGATTACGCGTAACGTTATTAAATTATTAAATGGTTTGTTTAGGTATACTCCTAAATCCTTTCAACACATATTTTTTTTTGTCGAGACCAGAGTATCCACCGCTGAACGCAGTGACTAATCCTCTCGCTGGATTTGAGGTCTCTCAACGCATACTCCTAAATGTGTCAAAAAAAAAGAGATTTTTTTTGATTAAAAATGTTAATAAAAGATTTTATTTGTTTAAAATAGAGAAAATAATAAGAGATTACTACTTCATATAAAATGCTAAAACAGCAAGTTTTCAAATTACTGAGATTTGGTCACAAAAAATATTATTGAGAAAAATGAATACAAGTACATTAATACATACTATATAATATAAATTATTATATATATATATATATATGTATATATTACCTAATAGTAAAAAGGAGTATAAAACATATTATTAAAAAAAAGGAGTATAAAACAGTTTCCTAATAAATCTGTCCAAAAAAAGTTTCCTAATTTCCTAATAACCACAAAGACGATAATTGTAAATGATTAAGAAAACAAGCGTCTCTAGTTTTATGAATAAATTAAATTTCATTTAAGATAATTTGTATTTAAAAAATAAATAAATGACAACTATGAGTGTGACCAGCTATCGTAAGAGTTGGTGTAATACTTAGCTAGCACTAGCACAACTAAGGGTGGGAATAGACCAAGTCGGTATACACGAGCCTATGACCGAACATATGTCAAATCGAGAGTAGACTAGCCTTTATTCTAAAAATTTATTTAGGTAAAAAGGCCGCACTACAGACCAACGAAAAAGCCTTATACGCCTACCAGGTCGGCCTACTTAAGTAAATATAAGTAATATTTTTTAGACTAAATTGCACCAGAGGTCCTTTTTAAGTTATTTAATTGTAATAAGTTGGTCTTTTAAGTTTTTTCGTATCACTATCCTTTAAGTTATTTAATTGTAATTAGTTGGTCCTTTAAGTTATTTAATTGTAACTTTTAGCTCCAATTTTTCAACTACAATTTGTTACAATTAAATAACATAGAGTACCTAAGTAGTACGAAAAAACTTGAAAACCAATTTGTTACAATTAATTAAATTAAATGACCTAAGTGGAACGAAAAAAACATACCAACTTGTTACGATTAAACAACTTAAATGTAGTTTAACCTAGTTTTTATTACAACTATTAGTATTACATTAAATTTTCTATTTTGTGTTAAATCATAAATTTGCTTGCATTTTGTTTATTTAAAATATTGACCTACATCAATTTTTTATATATTTAAATTTATTATTATAAAATAGAATTTAAATATTATGTCATATAACAATAATTATGTGAAAGGTTTTGTTGGATCTCGAATTAGAATTTAATCTTACTCACCTATATTAGGTTGTTAGATTAATTACAAATTACAAAATCTACACCACTCAAAGGTTGTAGACTTTCATAAAAAAAATTGGTGAAATATGTTTTACAACATACTTTCAGGCATTGTCAGGTTTGCTAAAAAGTCAGGTTAGGATTCAAAAGTCGGTCTATCCATCGACATGTGAGGCTCGAGTTTAACATTTTCAAACTCAGACTATGCAAATGCCAGCTCGATCTAACTTATTCTCACCTCTAAGCACAACTATTAAAATTTGTGTTGATTGCCTAAATAATTTTCTTTAGTTATTCGAGTTTGAACTTGAAATCTATACTTTGCAGATATAAATTTACGGGTGATAATTATCACTACGTATATAAATTCAACACAAAATTAACACTTGAGTAATTAGATAGTGATTGTCACTCCGTCTACGGAGGGAAAAAAAAAACTTGTAAGAGTGATGAGAGGAAATGAATGAGGAGTTGAGGACAGGCAAGGCATGCCACCAGAGAGAGACGAGAATGCAATGCTCAGGTGTGTGTGTGTGCGTTGGTTTGGCGCTCACATTTCCTTTTGAGTTTCGTTTTATCTCATTATACTCGCATTTCACGTTCAGCTTGTCCTTCAAATCTGAATTGGGTCCACACCAGTAGTACCACACTTCTTTCATGCATCACTTTGGCCCCACTTCAGAATCTAAAATAGTAAAATTAATCTAAAAAAAAGAAGAATCTAAAATAGTAAAATAGGACTAAATTGCTATTATTTGTGCCATCAATGTATGCTTTTAATTGCCTTCACCTAGAAAAAATCTTTAATTATTTTTGTAACCAAAGAAAGAATTTTGCTTAATCTAATTTCAACTGCTTTCTTTTTATCATGTGATAGGTATAAGGTATTTAATGATAAAGCATTTAGGTGGGTAAACCCTCCTAGTCAATTTTTTTAATGATTACAAAGTTTGTAGGCAAAAAAAATGAAAAAAAATTAAATAGTCTTGCATTGATTTTAACTGAAAATGTTTTTTTTAAAGAATCTTAATTATAAATAGAATATTAATAATTATAGATAAAAAATTGTAAGGAGAACTAGGACACAGGATGTGAATATGCAGTGTGTACGTGAGAGTAAGGTAATAACCAATGTTGTTTCAGTTGGTGTACTAAAATTTATTCCATGCATTGATTTAAGTTAGGTGAATGCAAATTGAATACGGTCTATACTCACAACTAGAGCCGTCAGTTTGGCCCACGTGGGCCAGCCCATCCCAAGCCACATGGGCCTAGGGCCAAATGGGCCACTATCCAAAGGCCCACAAAGGCCCCAAAGCCCATTAAGCCCATGAGGGCTTGGGCCAGCCCATGGGCCCCAGATTTCTGCTATTTTGCAAAAAAATGAAACTTTGACCCTTCCAATTTTGTGGGCTTGGGAAGAAATTTAGCTGCAATATTCAAAAACAAAAGATCCAACACAAACATAACGTCAGGCCATCATAAATTGCAGAGGAAATATTTATACCATCCATCATTATATATAATAACCCAAAATTCCCATGCACATATGCCAAGCTCTGTTCCTTAAGGGAACCATTTGCAGGCAAATGCGGTACAACAATTAGCAAAATATTCATATTAGTCCATAGATGTGATTTGCTAGGGATCCTTTTAACGGAAATGTAAAATGTTAGAATTAAGAATGATTGATAATGATAGAGTACAACAATTAGCAAAATCTTTGATGTATATAGTTTGGATGATAAAAAACCATCATGTATAGTTTGGTCAATTGCCAATATAGTTTAGAAACCTAGGCTATCTATATGTACCTGTGTTTGATTTATTTATTTTTGGTCAAACCTGTGTTTGATTTTGAAGTGAAAGAGTTTGACATAATTGATTTTGGGTATGGATCTTGTTCATATAATGCATTTTTTTGGTTGGATATATAATTGGAAAGGTGAGAATCATGAGAAGTGAGAGTGAGTCGTGAGAGTGAGTCGGACACTGAGAACCGTGAGAAGTGAGAGTGAGAACAGTGAGATCCTTTATTTTGTTATTTTGTATGTAAGTGGGTTAGTGGGCTGACCCACATAATTTAGGCCCTAACCCACAATATATTTTAAAATATGGGCTGGGGTTTAAAAGTGTCCATATAATTTAGGGCTTAAAATTTAGGGGCTTAAACAAGTGGGCTAGTGGGGTGGGCTAGTGGGGTGGGGCTGTTTTGACAGCTCTACTCACAACATATCAATATCAGAGCGAGTGTAACCCCCTATATTACATATGTTGTGCACTTTTAAGATCAAGGCGTACCATACGAAATTCCAATTGCAATAAGGTATTTAGTAATTTGAATTAACAACATCAAAGTTCATTTCGTCAATAAAAGTTTTGTTTCGTAAAATCATTGTTGTCTACGACATTTTAAAAGTACCAATACTACAATTCATTTTTGCAAGTATATACAATTTTGTGTCAACATTAACAGTGATTCGACCGTTAAAAATGAAATCAGTTCAATAATAAACCATCGAACCAATTCAAAAGAAATTTGGGGTGTGCATCACAATTTACAATACTCGACAGTCTGCAACCGAACCGAATGGGTTCGGGGGTAAACTATCGAATCGTTCTAAACGCACAACAAAGTAAAAAACACAGTGTTTCATCAAGGGTATTTTGGGGGTTGGGTAGTTTGTGATGGGGGTAAATGGATGTTGGCCAGGGGGTGAGGATAGAAGAGGAAATGACTCAATGAGATATAATGGGTTGGGGTTTCATGGGTAATAGAATTGCACCTTGTTTTGACTTAAACTACATATATGCCAACCAAAAAAATGACAATTGGAGCCTAAACTTGCTAATAAAATAGATCTTGTATTAATAAAGAGGGATGATATTCAAAATTAATAGGAGCAAAATAGAAATGTATGACGCTATACGCTAGTAGTTGTCATACATTTCTATTTTGCTTCTATGATCTGCTATAAGCTACCTGTTAAACACTATTAAGGCCCCGTTCGGCAAGACCAATCTGCTAGCTTTTAACACATAACTTATAGTAGATAAGCTCTTTGTATGTATTTGACACGACTAGTTTATAACGTTTTTTCATCAGCTCATAGCTTATAACGTTTCATTTTTTCTCTCATTTTGTCCTTACTACTTTAATTAATTTTCTCATTTATCCATCATTAAATGAATATTCTATCTCATTTTTAAGTATTTATTACAAATGTTCATTTATGTCATTTTAATATTTACGAGCTAATCCAATTGTTAATTTAACCAAATACTTTAAATTTAGTCTACTACATTATCCACTATTTATTATTATCTGCTATAAACTCATCTAATATAAGTTGATTTATTCGTTATCCACTAATTTATCTGCCATTTGATATTTTTTATCAAAGGGACTAATTCTTACCTAACAAAGCCTTAATTGTTGGGTTGAGTTTGTGTTAATTATTCAAATCTCATTGAGAATGTAAATAAAACAATAATGATATTTGGACAAAAGTTTTTAGCCAAATACAACCAAATAACCAACCTACAACATCAGTTAACCAAGTTTTTTAGGTTATTAATCAAGTAATCAATTAACCAATTTTTTAGTCAATAGCCTAGAAAACTGTGAAAATACATGTTGGTTAATGAACTAAAAAACTTAATTAATTGGTGTTATAGATTAATTTTTGGTTATTTTTATCTGGAAGTATTTGGTTGAATAACATTAGTCTAAAACAATATGAAGTTTTAAAGTTAGTTAACAACAATGGGACTTGAACCTCACATGAAAAAGGTATAACGGCTCCTTAGCCAGTCAGGTGCAGCCTTTGAGTTTAGACTTTAGAGATCACCTCCCCAACCAGCCAATCCACACACCAATTATTTAACTATCAAAATGACCAAAAGTAATTAAATAAATGGATTTGGATCAATTTTGGAATTCCTAGAACTTTAGCACTTCTTAGCCAAATTCTCTCTTCTCCCTTTATTTTGATTCATGTGAATATCGTCTTTGAATAAATTATTATTTCTATGAATCTTTTGGTTAGTGATTCAATAGTATTCTTTTTTAATGGATCTATTTCATAGGTGCGGCCAATTGTGCAAAGGAAAAAAGTTCCAGAGATCAAGAAACATCTTATATGGGTGACGGCTTGTTGGAGCATATGGATCGCAAGGACCAGAGCTATTTTCAAGAACGAGAAACCAAGTGTCGATTCGGTTGTTACTCGGGTCAAAAGCTATATTTGAAGTTGGTGTATTTATAAACTGAACTGTAATTCCTCTATTTCTATTTCAATATGGTGGATTAACTCACTCCAATGCCTAAACAATATGTAATCTAGAAGAGGAAGAAACAGTGGGTTAGATTAATTATCTTCACTGTAGTGCAGTTTATGCGAGATACTCTTTTTCCTGCCTAAGTCTTTTTTCCAATGAGTTTTGGCTCAGAGAGGTTTTGAGGAGACCATTCCCCTTTCCATTGTAAGGGTTGGACACCTCTTGTACTCCCTTCAATGAAATTATTGTTTATCTAAAAAAATTCTTTTTTATTCTAAAGTGATTTTATATTGTTGAGCAATTGTCAGATTTTTATATTTCCTTTGTAAAAAAATTGACTTACGCATAACCCACTGCTAAGAAAAAAAATACATATCTAACACGTCGGAATACTTTATTATTATTATTATTATTATTATTATTATTATTATTATTATTATTATTAGCGGGGTAAGACGGGTCATTCTGGTTCGTCTTTCATGTGTTGGTGTGTTATTGAGTGGTTATCATCATTAGAAATAGAAATGTGTTAGTGTGTTAGTGGGTGGTTATTATTATATAACTCGTACTTTTTTTTTTGAACAAAAACTTGTACTTATAGTAAGAACATTTTTGTTAGAAAAATCTGACACCAAAATGGACGGTTATTTTTTGAATCCCCTTTATTAATAGTTATAGATTATTATTATTATTATTATTATTATTGACTTTTTTTACAAGATTATTATTATTAACTTAGGTGCCAGGAATCCAAGACAGCAAATATTTGTTTGTGACATTCCTCCCCAATCAATTAATTTCACATTCTTTTCTGCACATGCAATATATACAATATATTTGCAGTGTGGCTCGAACCTAGAACTTTACGTCGCGAGACCTCCATCTTGTATTGGATGGATTATTATCAATGAAATGATATAGTTAAATTCCAGTCAAGAAAAAGGACTTAAGATTACTGGGAATTCATGGGTTAGGAATGAACATCCTCATGTTTATTACAAGTTTGAAAAAAATTATTCTTTGGCATGAAGATTTCTAGGAGTGAGATAACTTCCAATAACCTCTAAGGCGTTTGTTTCCCGATTAGAAATTACATTCCAAGGAATTACATGTTTAGGAATCCATTGACTGAGAATGTGATTGCTGAGTATTTTCTTAAACATGTTTGGTTTGTTACAAGTTTAGGAATCCAATTCTTGGGAACAATTTATAAACTTGTTTGGTTGATGTGCACTATACATTCCTTTAAATAAACATTATAATTATCAAAATACCCTTGTTTATATTTGTTTTTTTGTTACAATGTCCTTGTTTATATGACATGTTATTTTAACTTTCTAAGTTATTAAAGATGAAATAAAAGTATAAAATTAAAGTGATTATTAACTTATAATTTTCTTACAATAATCTTTTGTAATAAAGTTTATTGTCAAAAATTATATATATATATATATATATATATATATATATATATATATATATATATAATGTAGTGGGTGGGTGAGGGTTATAATGTAATTCGTCTAAAAATTGAAACCACTCTATCTTTGGAATGGAGGGCGTTTGTTTGGGAGAGACACAAAGAGGTTCCAAGGAATCTGCAGCTGAGAATGAAAGATTCTCATGTTTGGTAAGAAAAAAAAAAAAATGCATTCCAAGGAATTTTGTTTAGTCTAGAAATTATTTTCCCACATATATGTTGGAATCGATCTTTCCAAAATTGGTGGTAATCTTTCATTCCAAAGATAGAGTGATTTCACTTTTTAGCACGAAATTACATTATTAACCCTCACTCATCCCACTCACATTATATATATATATATATATATATATATATATATATATATATATATATATATATATATATATATATATATATATATATATATATATATATAGTTTTTCTACAAAAACTTTATTACAAAAGATTATTGTAAAAAATTATAACTTAATAATCACTTTAATTTTATACTTTTATTTCATCTTTATTTAATTAGAAAGTTAAAATAATATGTTATATAAACAAGGGTATTTTTTTTGAGAATAAACAAGAGTATTGAAACAAAAAACAAATATAAACAAGGGTATTTTGGTAATTAGAATGTTTATTTCCAAGAATGTATAGTACCAACCAAACAAGTTTATAAATTGTTCCTAAGAATTGGATTCCTAACCTTGTAACTAACCAAACATGTTTAAGAAAATATTTAGCAATGACATTCTCAGTCAATGGATTCCTGAGCATGTGATTCCTTAGAATGTAATTTCTAATCGGGAAACAAACACCCCCTTAAGGTTTGGTAAAAAAAAATTAGGTCAAGACTCACTCACGAGTGCGAAAAAATATATTAAATTGTTGGGGAGGTCTCTTAACTTAATTTCAGGTAATGATTTGTTTTTTTTTTTATTTTAATTTTTGTATCTCATATCAGTCATTTATGTTTTAAATTTTTGGCACCAACAAGGGGTTGGTCCGAGTGGTAACTGAACTCGGATCCACTCGGACCCTACTCCAATATCTCGAATTCGAATCTTAAGTGTGGCAAAAAATTTATTGGGAGGGAAGAACCACTCGGGCCAGTAAAGCTGGTACTCGTGGCTCGCCATACTTATTCTTATTCGCAGCAAATAACAACTTATAACAACCAGCCGCAGCGGGTTTACATCACCGCTGGTCTCTTGGCTACTGCGTAGAGGAATCGGTTGCAGCAGCTCCAGCTCGGTTTCGCCCCACTCAAACAACATATCCAACGCTCTATTAATTAAATATAGACTCGTCTTATGTCTCAACTAAACAAACCCTAGCTACTTGCAGAATTATCCATCATGGTTACTCCTCCACAGTAGGCACGTCTTATGTAGACTTCTTTATCTCTCTGCTCAAGTAGTAATTAAATATAAGAAGACACAGACACACAACATTATCAAACTTACATCATTACCCAAGATCAATATCATTAAATAAGGCTAAGGCCATCAAATTTCCATGTATTTAAACACATGCCAAGGTTCCTAGACATAACCATATTTATTAGATTCTTTAAACCCAAGAAAGTAAAGGGAAGACAAATATCTGACTTAGGGCCAACAAAATTAAGGCCTATATATAGCAGCTAAATATTCATTAAGTGTTACCACAGGAACAATCCAGCATTCATCCATAGAGAATTCCAAATCATCAAAATCAAAAATAACACCAACTTAGCCAATTATGCAGGAAAATATTTCATTCCTTATACTATCTTCAATTGTCTATCATTCTTTGGTTAAAGATCAACAACCTATGCTCCAAACCCAAATACTCTCTGCGGTCCTATTTATAAGCAACAACTGTAGTTTTAGGTTCATTGAATAATTGATAGAGATTGCGATTTGACTCGTAACATCTCACGATTTTGCGATTATCGTACGATTTCGCTCAAAATACGATTCTGATTACGACTCAACTCGTGGAGGCCCTGTAGAATCGTAAAGTCATGTGATTTTACGAGTTTTATCGCGATTTTGATTACTATGGATACATTAGTTACTCAATGAACTTAAAACTACAAATTTTCTTATAAATAAGACTGGAGTGAGTATCAGTTTAATTATGCCTCATCCATCATTTACAGAGCATAGTCCCACCAAAGAATGGATCCAATCTAAGAGCCCTTACTAAAGAAAATATACAACTTGTTTAAACAAAAGAGAGATGTTTGATAATCAATGAATTTATTACTTGTAGCTTTATACTACTCCGTTACAGAATATAAGCAAAAACTGGTCAACAGAAGTTGATGTATCAGTTTTTGCTTATTTCTGTAACGGATGAAGTATATTTCTATTGGTTGATTTCACCATCCAGCAGTAAAGCTGTTCAACCACCACTTATTGGAGGTATTATGGCCAACTCATCCTTGTCTTTAACAATGGTTGAGTCTGTTGTGTACTCTTCATTGAGAGCCAAAACCATGCACCCTTTTATTTCTTCCAACTTTGGAAATTGAACAAGAAGCTTTTTCAAACAATCATGAGTAGTACTTTCAGATGACACCTCCAATGGCACCTCACTCAAGCCAGTAAGATCACGCGCTCTCGCGAAAAACAATACATTTATTTTCACCGAGGAACTTTCTTTTTTGTTTTGTGTGTTGCCTCCATCCCAAATGTTAGTATTTTCTTCCATCATATCTCCTTCCTTCATACAGTAAGCAGATAGAGTTTAATTTATATACACAACATGTGTATACATGTTTTACACTATCTACCAATGATAGTCTAACATGTCATTAAAAAGAAGTTACTCAATTAGTAACCACCTGATGTGTCATCCCTACCATGTATTGTGATTGGTGGATAGCGTAATAAGCTTTACAAAAAATGTGTATACTAATTAAACTCTAAGCAGATGTTGAGTATGGACAAACTAGTGTGGATGCAAGACATGTTTTCAACAGGACAATATGAATCAATGCTCATAATTTATTCATTGCAAAGACTAAATAAGTTGAAAAGTAACAACTTCTACATTTAAATCATCTCCAGCTAGTAAAGTAATATAATGAAAACATCATAATCTCCTAAGTCTCAATTGATAAAGTAATAGATATAAGGTTTCTAGAGCAATTAGAATCATGTGATTCTGATGCTCAATAGTAAAACAAAAGGGTCTGCCTGAAATAGGCATTTTGGCAGAAATAGCCTTGATCTTAAGTCTTAACAAAAATCTGGTAATAATCTGCAAATCGAAGAAATCTGGAATTTTCATAGTTAATAGGGTATTTAACAAAAATAAGAATAAATATATGACTGAAGGATCCAAAAGCTGAATGCACAACCCAAAATTATGAACAAAATAACTGAGTAACGGCAGAAGCATAACAGCACACGTTTTAACAAACTATTTGCAGAATTCGTAGCGAGTAGAAACCTCGCAATTTGAGGCGCTGTAGAACATTGGTCAATTTGATAGTCAAGACACAATGCATAACCCTTTGACTAGACACCTTGGAACAGCAGAAAATAATGCTGATAAAAAATCTCCCAGTGAAGCATATCTCCATGAAATTGATTCATGATTTCTCCAAACTTGAAGTACTTGATGCTAAGCTTGTATTTTAGGTTTTAACCACAAAAAATCATCAATTACGAAAACCGAAATAGTGTTGACCATCATCCCCAAATTCAGATTCAATGAATTAAGTACTATGATAAATACCAAGTATAAGTATAACAGACATAGAAAGATGACAATAGCATATGTAATAAAATTTCTTCTTTCAGACCTTGTTCGCAAACCAAAAGAACAAACTAGAATCAATCAAACTTAGCAATAAGTAAAGGTAATTTGTGAAAAGCAGTCCTGAAAACTAATCATAAGTCCCAAGTGTATCTCTTACACTAGTTCACACAAGAGTAAACAGTCATTTTGGTCCTTAAATGTGTGGGGTGTTGTCACTATAGTCAGTGAATGTATCAAAATTGCAATTACATCTCCAAGCGTCTCTTTAGTAAGTAATTTTGGTCCTCAAATGTGTTTTTCGTAATTCATTTTGGTCCTCAAATGTGTGTTTTATTAGTCAATTTAGTCCCTAAAATTACTAAAAAAGAGAGGCACTCAAGGACGTGTTTGTAATTTCGATACATTCAGAAACTATAATAACAGTGTTTCATACATTTAGGGACCAAAATGATTGTTAAGCCTTCATACAACTAATTCCAGCACAACGAGTGTAGAAAAAGAAAGGAACTGGTTAGGAGAGAAAGATATGGAAGAGGTAGGCATAAAAGGGGTAATTTGGGAAGGGTAAATATTCTGTGTTTCTGCATAACTTCTCTTGTTATTTTCATTCTTTCAATGCATTTTATTTGTGATTTCAAATGGATACCACTCACTCCTTGTAAGGATCAACTCTAATTCCAAGTTCTAATCAGTATCCTAATTGTGCAATGCCTATTATCCACAAACCAAAAGTAATTAATTAATCTAAATCTTGCTTAACCCTACTTCTAAAATAGTTTAGGCAAAGACTTTTGCAGATTCATTTCTCCTCAGAAACATTATTCACAAAAAAAAAATGAAATTACAAAATTCAGCCACAGGAGTGGATGATTCAATATACAATACCAAATTTATCAAGTTACAATAAACCACTTCCAGAAATTAAACCACTTTTATAAAACAATAAATTTCAAGAATGATTAATCAAAATGTTCATATCCACAGCTATTTGCCTACTGATTTAGCATCAGATAATAAAGGATTGAAATTGAATTGTGCTTAGGATTTACCTTTGTTAGGGTCGACGATGGAATTTTCTGAGACTTCCACTCTTCGTTTCCGAATCCCTGTCAACTCAACTCTCTCGTTCTGATATCCTCCTTTCTTGCCTTCGTCTATTTTATTTCGAAATTATAGCTTTGGTCCCACATTTTCATAAATTCATATATTTGATCATTCTATTTTCATAAATTCAGATATTTGGTCCTATTGTTTTAGAACTCGAACATTTAGTTCAAATAGGGATTTTCCATTTTCTGTTATGATAGAGGCTTGTAAAAAGATGATGTGGATCTCATTAATTTACGTGGCGTCCGAAATGTGGCTACCACATCAATTAGTTATCCACATAAGCATATAAACATATTAATCCTAAGAAAGATTGACAATCTTACGTATCTTCTTAAATGGGCTTAAACTGATTCTCAGCTACATCACTCTTTTATACCTTTTTAACATCAATACTTAAAAGGGACTCAATATCTCTCTAATGCAGCACCTATAAAAAAATTCTTAAATAGATCCCACAAATAACTACACATAATCATTTTATCAACAAATAACTCACATTATTTTTAAATGGGACTTGCATAAGGAAGCGATAGAAAGTCCTTGTACTAGGAGTTCTCCTTATAAGTTTCAAAATTATTTTTCTCTACGATAGGTATTCCTTATTAAGGAGAGTGTTAATAAGAAGAAAAAAAGCTAAGCACTATGATGTTCTAAGTAGTTATGGGGTCGTATAACAACACACACCCACATTAAACTTCATATAGAGTAAATACATGTTAGATTTGCCAACTATTTAATTAAACCTACCACCATCAAAATCCATGGCCATAATGTATTATAAAAGGGGAAGATATGTAGAGAGAGAGAGAGAGAGATGAAACACATCCAAAAAGAGAGGCAAAATTAAGAAGGCCACCATTAACTCCGACGACCACTGCACCACCACCGAATTTCCACCATCTCTCTCAACCATCTCACCACCAGTATCGCTCTCCTTCTCACCCTTTTTCTCTACGAAATCCCTCACTTTCCACCGCCGCCATTACCATCTCACCCCAACATCACCGCAAAACCCACATTTCTCTCTCATCAGGGACACAATGTTCAAACTCCTTTCCACATCTAACAATACAGTGAACCAACAATACGATAATAATTTGCGGCAACCACCAAACCACCACCATCTCTCTTTTAGTGCAAGAATCCTTCTTGCCTCAATTTCGCTGGACACCCACTCTCCTTTTCCGTCCCAGATTACCGTTTGTTGCGAGCCTACAGCCGTCGTCATCCCTCTCCTTTTTATGACATAGAGTTTCCATGGTCGGTCAAAATTTTAGGAAGCAACTAGATTGTGATAAAAAATAGTTTAAAAAAACATTTTTTTTAAATTCTGCAAAAGGCATAAAAAAGACGATAAAATAACCACCAAGAATTTTAGGAAGCAATTAGAATTTCAACCACACCATACGTTTTGTTATATTTTCAAGGAACCAACCTAATTTAAAAAAAGTTAGGGCCAAAACATGAAGTTAAGATGAAAAAAATTGTTCGCAAAGTTTACTTCTTTTTTGATCTGCACACGGAGTGACAATCACCATGCACCACTAGTAAACTCATACATACATAAAATGAAGATTTCGATTTTGAATTTGAGTAGTTCTGAAAAATATCCAATCTACCAACGCCTGCTTTGACAATTGTACTAGTTTTATGCAGAAAGTTTATTGGTTTATTCACTAAAACCCATTTCATATAATGAAACATTTGTATATAAAATTTTACTTTTATGGTGGAGGTATGTTTATTTTATGGAAATATAAAACTTTATCATTTAAGAAATATTAAAGTATATTCAAAACTTAATATAGGTGAGAAAGGTTGTATAAAGTATTTTGTTTCAAATGCAGTCAACTAAAATATAACCTAACTGATAATTTTAGTCCTATGTATTTGCAACATTTCATTAGTAGAAGGATCACAATGTAGCAATAATCATAATTAAAAAAATTGGATGTAGAGCAAACCCTTTAACTCCAAGAAAAATAAAAATCAAAGTAAATACTCCTTAAAGAGAGATCAACTAGATGAAGGATAATTTATTATTAGGCAATGTTATTTAATAAGAATGATTTTTGTAACAAATGTAAAAAATACACTAGAAGCTGACTTGTAGGCACCAACTAACACTATTCACTAAGTGTGTTGCTTTTTTATTCTAACTTTTATTTTTTTTCCTTATCATCTAACATTTCTCTTTATTATTGTATTGTTTTCGTATTTATTATTGACTTTTTTTTGGAGTAAAGACTTATTATTGACTTTGATCAAAGGGAAAGGGGCCTATATTAGCGGAATTCAAATGCCAAATCTTGATGGAGGCTTTGATGTTTATCCCAGTTGCATTGTTGAATAGAAACAATTTTGCAGCTCCATCTATTGCTTTTGTTGGATAAACTCTACCTGAGATCACAGTTCTCCCTCCCTGAGCAAAGCTCTCAATTATTGAATGGTCAACCTAATCACATTAACAAAATTTATTAGTTAATTGTCACAACCACCAATATATATATATTTATATTGCTTATCAAGAAAGAGAGAGAGTGTCTATGTATATATATATATATAATTTAATCAGTATACATCATTGTCAAAAATTGGCTATGGCGACACCATGACTGAATGACCCGACAGTTTTTCGACAAGATGCTATAAAATGGTGGTTGTGTGGTGATTTCCACATGTCGAACGCCACAGAGGTAATGAAGTGGTCTTATGACGCCGTGTCGGAGAAAAAATGTGAAATTTTACAACAAGAAAAATTGGCTTAGGTCGTGTTACCCAACTCAAAATGCAGACTCATAGGATTAAAATTAAACCCTAAAACCTATCTCTGCAATGCAATTTGACCAACAAAAAAACTCGCAAACGCAACCCCTCTCTCTCTCCTCTCTCTCTCTCTCTCTCTCTCTCCTCCCCCTCCTCCTCCCTCCCTCCCTCCTCCTCCTCCTCCCTCCCTCCCTCCTTTGGGTGATATCAAGATTCACACTACCAAGTAATAAGAAATTGAGATGTTATGAAATGATTAACTTTTATCTTAATCATTTTGAAAGTGACACACTATAAATTCTTATTAGTCGATAGTGTGAAATATACTTATAACGGTAGTGCATACTGACTAATTAAACTTATAATAAAGTAGTAAACGGTAGTGCATACTGACTAATTAAACTTATAATAAAGTAGTAATTCATTGATAAAATTTTGCACTTACCAAGACCCTCATTGATAATTTTTCATCACTAAGAACAGGAACTTTGCTTCCATAAACTGGTTTTGTAACCTCAGGAGCAATAGATGACCTACAACATTCAAAAACTTATTAGTTACATATGAACACACAATAACTAATTATTAATAAATACACAATTTTTTTAAACAAACAGGCAGACTGCCCGAATTTATTAAGAAAAAAAGGAAAAAGACAGAGAAAAACGAAGGTGAGACTAGACCGAAACCTCTGCCATCAGAAAAGTTCAATCCAAAACTATAATAGAGAGCCCTTAAAACACTGAAGCCTAAAGGCTAGACAAAAAACCTCAAACCAATCTAACCTACAAAAATTAGATAAACAATCGAGAGAACGGAAGACCAACCAAGCGCTGGCTAGAAAGGATAATAAATACACAATTGATTTTCATCAAATGAAATTTTTTACCTAGTTTCATCAACACAGAAGAAAGTAGTTGAGTTGCCAAGATTAGTGTTAGAGAGGCTGAAATAAATTGGTGTTTGTTCAGAAAGTGTGTCATCTGCCATAGCTATAATTCCAAATGGTCCAAAAGCACTTCTATCTATAGCACCTCTTCCACAACTTATATTGTCATTGCTTATATTCCCTTCAGATGCCAATGATTCAATCTCAAATTCAGCAAAAATGTCCAACTGCAATGATATTAAAATGTTGAATATTAGTTATTAAATGTGTCTTTTGATAGTCATTTTAATCATCAAATATATTTTTTGTTAGTCAATTTAGTCCATAAAATTACTAACGGAATAAATACTTAGAGAAGTATTAACAATTTTAATACATTTAGGTATTATGATGACATTGCCTAACACATGTAGGAATCAAAATAACTATTTATCGAACTAAAACATTAATTTAATATTATAGTTGAAATTTCATAGTAAATGTTCCTGCATAAATTAATCTTAGGAGGATTTATATTCATTCCTTCATATTTTAATGTAGTATTTATAATATTGTTAAATATATTTAACCCTAGTTTATAATATTTTAGTCCTTGTTCTTTTGTTTCTGCCCCTATAATATTGTTTATGTTTGGTTACAATTTCTGAAATTAGAGACCATCTTAGGAGGACTAAAAATCAGGATTAATTCAAAAATAGATATTTATTTTAGTGACAAAAAATTAAAATAAAATTCGGGGGACAAAAAGAAAATTTAGTAAATTACAAGTATAAAAACAAAACAAAAAAATCTAGGACAAAAAACAAAAACCTCTATAATTGCAAGGACAAAAAACGTAATTAAGACTCGAATAAATTTCTTTTAATATAAGTCACTAGACAACTATTTATACATATAAATAAAGTATATAGTGCAATAGTCTTGCAGTAAAGTAAAGTAAACTAAACTTAATTAGAGTCTGAATGGAAACTTTAAAACTGGGAGAAATTAAAATATTAATTTTTGTAAGGGTATTAAAGCAATCATAGTATATAAACTAACCTGTGTTGCCTGGCTAATGTTCAGTGGCACAAGAGAGCCAGGTTTAACCACAACTTCTTTAAATTCATCACTGTTTTTTCTCAAGCTCTCTACTTCTTCTATTGGCCATAACAGCAAATTAGTCCCAGTCTTCTGGTCCAAAAGCACTGTTCTTGGAATTGTCTGATTAACAAGAAAAGTGTACAAAAAAGTTATTTCTTTTTATTTCACAACAATTATTCTTATATATATATATATACACATTAAAAAAAGGAAACAAACACATACATACCTGAAGAGATGACCAACCTTTCTTCAAATCATCTTTATCTGTATCAGTTTCATTAATCCAACCCCACAAGATTCTTCTCTCTTTGGCTTGATCATAAAAAGTCTTAGAAGCATAGAATCTTCCATAGTCATAAAGTAACCCAAGACCCACATCTTGATTAGGGTTATTGGGCACCCATGTATCATTTTCAATAAAATAAGTCCCGAGTGCATAACTATCAACCCTTGTATCATCCATACTAGCCTTTAGCACATGCTTAACTTGTGGACCATGAACTGATGTATCCAAACCCTTTAACCCGTTTATCGAAACCGGGTAAAAGTCAACACATTCCCACATACCGGTACCTGGAACTGAATGCAAGTAATTTTCATTGAGCTCATACGTAGTAAAATTTGTTGTCTTATAAACAAATGAAAGACCCGCATTTTCTTTCTTTGACCCAACCGCAACTCTCCATTTTCCATCTGATCCGATCCACGCAGTTGTCGGGTCACGGAAATCCTTCGGACCAGTTTTGGGTGGGGTCACCATGATAGGGTTACCCTCATATTTGACCCAATTTATAAGAAGGGGATCAGATAGGTTAGCAGGGGAAGCAAGATTTTGGACTTGCACGAAATCTTTAGTATCACCTGTATAAAGCATTATGATTTTGCCATCTGGCAGAAGCGTGGCGGACCCCGACCATACACCGTTGATATCGTACCACTTGTCGGGTTTCAAGGCAATGGGAAGGTAGAACCAATTAATCATGTCCTTTGATACGGCATGACCCCATGTAATGTTGCCCCATACAGCTGAATCGGGATTATATTGATAAAATAAATGGTACCATCCCTTGTAAAACAATGGACCTGGAAACATATAATAAAACAATCAATATTCAAGAACAAAATTTCTTGTGTCTTGTTTTTACTATTCTTCAATCCAGTTCAACAAATGGAATAGAAAACTGTATTAAATTTGGATTTTTAATTAAAATGTAATTTGCATGGCATATTATAATTTATATGGAAGATTGAAATAATTAATGTCAGAAGAAAAGAAAAAAAGTGTAGGGTCCAAAGAGAAACCAAAGAAAAATATGTCCCAGAAGGGTAGCTCACATGGTTGAGTGAAAGTGACATCGTTGGTGGAAAAATATAGCCGTATCTAAAAAAAAAGAAAAATATAAACATTATAAAGATAACATTTTGCTTTTATTGACATTTTTATATTCTTTTAGGTTGTTTTCTATTCATCTAGATGACTTGAGAAATTTTGTAAAAGTTCTTTTGAGATAAATATAATTCATTTCATAAGTGTATAAAAAACATCATAATTTTCTCAGCAAAAATGAGATATAATTTCTTTATCCTCGTTTTATTATTATGACAGATTTATAAATCTAAATCTCAATTCTCAACATATCTGCTTCTATCACTTTCAATTAGTTTATTCATTTGGTCAAAAAAAATAAGTTTTTTTTAATATTTTGGCATTTAAACACATATGTTAATTAAGTACTCCCTTCGAACTAAATAATCATAAGTAAGAATGACTATTTTCACACATATTAAGCATGATAATTTTTCTCTAAAAAAAGGATGATAATTTTGTGCTTTTTATTTTTCTTGATGTCATGCACAAAATAAATGATTTTACTAAAATAACCCTAATTAATAGTCATCTTCTCACAATATTAATGAACTATTGTAAGTAGGTTGATATTTGCTAATATTTGATTCAACCAAAAGTTGATATGAAAATAATAAACGTACCGTTGGGATCTGAAGTCAATCCAACCAAACATCCGCACGAAACAGCAGGTGCAACAAGTCAACAAAACACTTTGATTAGCCTTTTAATCATGATTATAAATAGTATTAAGAAAAACCATAATAGAAAAGATATATGAATATGTGACATGTGAAACATGAATTTGGATCCTCTATAGCATGTAGAGGGTACAACAACTTGCAAAATCGTTAGATCTAGAGATAGAAAGAGTTCTCTCTCTAGATCTAACAGTTTTGCAAGTTGTTGTACTCTCTACATGCTGTAGAGGATCCAGATCCGTGAAACATATTTTTAAAAAAAATAATAATTAAAATAGATGGTAACTAAGGTACACTAGAATACATACCATTCATCCAATTCTTTTGTGGTTGAAAGTGAAAAGTAGTTCTTTGCCAAGAAAACATGACATTTGTCCAATTATATGTAATTTCATTGAAAAGTGATGGATATGACTTTGGTGAAACCCCTTGAGAAACACCTCTAGGAATTTCTTGTATTTTAGAAAAAGTGGTAAGATGAGTAGTTTCCACTTTTTCAAAAGAATTATGGCTCAAATTTATGGTTAGTGCAACCAATGATACTAGAACAATGGAGCAAAATGTTACAAAAGCAACTTTTGAAATTCTTTGGTTAGTGTCCATTTTTTTTGGTTGTAGTGTAATGGATTGGTAGAGGACTTTGAGGTTTTACTTATAGTAAAAAAATTGAGGTCAATTTATGAGGAATAGGGTGAAAATGGTAAGTTGAAAAAATTAATGAAAGTTGAATTTGAATGGTTGGTTCCAACATAATTGGAAGTTTGACTCCAAAAAAATAAACAATTGGAAGTTGAAAATGAAGAATTCAAAAACATTAGGGGGAAATGAATGAATGCCTTTTTTGTTTGGAAAGTCAAATTATTCGATGAATATTTCATCGTTATCCTATTTAGTAAATTTACTCGTGCCATGCACAAGTCAAAAGGTTTAGTTAATACATTAAGATTATAGTATTGTTTTGTAGAAATACGTGGAAGGTAAGATTATAGTATTCAATTCCTATCTACATTCGAATAAATTAAAACTAGTGAATTTACCCATGTGATGCACGGGTCAAAAACTTTAGTTCTTTAGTTAATACCCCAAGATTATAGTATTATCTTCTAGAAATATGTGGAAGGTAAACATCACGGGATAAATAAAAGAGTAGAAACAATGTAAAGAATGTTGTCTAGGGAATATGATTAAATTACGTATTTAGTTTGGATTATTGTTGGCTACACACAAACTGTCTCAATACTTTTAATGAAAACTAATATCCACTTTTGCTTAGGAGTAAATTTTACACTGACCAACAGACTTTGTCCACTGTGGAAATCGAACTCGGATGCACCGAGTCAACCCCCATGCCCCATGGTAGCTTATGCCACTGGGTCATGAACGGTGTTGTTTTATAATATATAGAGGCTTATAATTGTGAATAAAAATTAAATTACAACTATAAATTAAATACGAAGATTGTTAAATTAAAAAGGAACATTAACACATTGAAATTGATCCATAGATAAAACAAAAATATATTGGTGATTTGGTAGTAGCGAAACTAATTAAATGTATTCAATAGATATTTTACATTCAGAAAGATAAGTAGAAGATGTATAAAAATAAATTCTGTTAAAAATAATAAATTATTTTTAAAAGTTCAGAAAAATATGGTCCTAAAAAAATTAATACAAGAAATATAAAAAGAAATTGGTTTTTTATATTTGTGGAATCGTTAAAAGGGTGAGTTACATGGGTTAGTCTAACAGTTTGTTTTTCACCTAACTATTTATAGAGGAAATTTTTTGAGGGTTTGAAAAGTTAAAAACCCCAAAACACATTGTTTAACATCGCACTTTACGTACTTTGTCTCGAGATTATTTTTTCACAAACCTAAACCAGCTTATTGAGGAACAAACACCATGTATTTGAATCGTTAAATTTTTTCAAAGGCTAAACTACCGCATATGCAAAACACACTGCTCAAAGATCACACTTTACATAATTTGTTAAGAAATCATTGTTTTTTTTTACACCAAACCAGTTCTTGACGAGAGAACTTCACATATTTAAAAATCTAATTTTTTTTTTCTAAACTCTAAAATGTCTCAAAACAAAGGAAAGGGCAAGGAGTTTTGGCGGGAATGTTGAATAGTAGACTCCTAGGATTTTTATTTATACTAGTGTGTGATTCATCCAGATGGGCGCCAATGCTCGTGCTTCTATAGATAGAGAGAGTGGCAATGGTTTAGCGTTACACTTTACATATTTTGGCTCAAAATTAATTTGAAATTTTGTTACAAAATTAACTTTTTTAAAAATAAAATTCGTTATTAAGGAATAAACTTCGCATATTTAAACAATTAAAAAATTTCACACTAAAGCACCCAAAAAGTATACTGCATAGTGTTACACTTTATATAATTTGTTACGAAATTAATGTTCGATTCCGTTAGTAAGAAATAAGCTTTGCATATTTAAACAATTAAATTTTTTCAGACAGTACCGAAAATGTACACTGTATAGCGTTACACTTTTTATAATTTGTTACGAAATTAATGTTCGATTCCAAAAATTTAATTATGGAGGTACATTTTCTATTTAATCGTAAAGTACCACTAAAATATAAAACATGAAAGAAGAGAGTGAGAGAGGAGAAAAGGGAAATAAAAATATGAAGGGGAAAAAAGGAAGAAAAAAAGGGGGAGAGAAAGTTTGGAGAAAAAAAAGGGGGGGGGATAGGGGTGGGGGTGGGGGGGAGGGGTTGAGGTTTGGAGGGAAATAATGCGGGTCCTTCAAAGGGAGACTCTACAAAATGTATATTCTTAGATATAAAGATTCACATTTTCATGCCTTCTCCATCCAATTACAACTTTCTCTACTGCTCTAGTTTCATCACTTTGGTTATTGGACTCTACTTCATGCTCTCTGATTCATGTTAACTTAGTTTCACAGCTTCTCCAATAAAGTATTTTGAATTTATTAATAAAAATCACAAGCACTACGCCAGATTTGTTAAAAAAGAGTGCCCCTATAAGCAGCGCTTTAAATAAAAACGCCATGGATGGCCAAAACAGTTAACCCATACCCAGCGTTTTTTTAAAAAAATGTCGCCATCGCTTTTAAACGCACTAGTCATACCCAACGCTTTTTAAAAGTCGCCCATCGCTTCACACGCTTCTCCCAATACCCAACGCTTTTTAAAAAACGCTACCCATCGCCTATAAACGCGCTAGCTATACCCATCGCTTTTTAAGAGGCGTTGCCCATTGGTGAAGACGCCTCAAGTGATAAGCAGCGCTTTTTACAAACGCTGCCCATTGGTTTAATTTTTTTTTGTTCCTCGCGTTCTCTCACTTCACAGCTGTTAACATTCACTTTTCCCTCACTCTCTCAACTCCGAACACTCTAACTCTCTCCCAACTCCTCCTCCCAACTCCGTCCGCCTTCCCTCTCCTCTCCTCGCTTTCACTTTCCATTTCGCTTCTCTCTCTCCACCATTTTGTTTTGGTGTCCGAGGTAACTCATAAACTCTCTCCTCCTTTATTTTTCTTCTATATTTCTCTCTTATTTGATTTGTGATATATTGTAGATGTGGTTGTTTTGTTGTGTGTTGTCTTTCTTGGTTTGCATTTAAAATGTTTATGTTTTTGACTCAAAGAAACCCAATTTCTATTATATTACTTGGTTTATGATATTTTGATATTGTGTATATGTGGTTGTTTTGTTGTGTGTTGTCTTTTTTGGTTTGCATTTAAAGTGTTTGTGTTTTTGACTCAAAGAAGACCAATTTCAATTATATTACTTGGTTTGTGATATTTTGTATATGTTGTTGTTTTGTTGTGTGTTCTAGAAATTTGGATGCATGTGAATGTTATAAATGAATGAATTGGTGAGAGAAGAGAAGAGAAGAGAAGAGAAGGGGTTGTTATATATAGAAGGTGAAAGTTGTGTTCCTATAATATGTTTGTAGCGACTGAAAAATCCGGGAAAGGATTCTTCGAAAGGTTCTTAGGAAGCCGCCACCAAATTTTAGTTTAAGGGCAAATTCAGAAAATCCCTTTAGGTTTAGGACTAGGCCGGTTTAGGGTTCGGGAGTCGTTATGTGTGGGGAAGGTATTAGCACCCCACAACATCCATTGTCTAATTAATTTAAGATTTATTTAATAATTACCCTTTTATTTGTCGAGAAAAAGACTTATTTAGGTTTTTGGTTTTTAGTGCTTGACAAGAGTTGAGTCTTGCTCCTACGTACCTCCGGATGCAATGGAGGAATCAAAGCTACGTAGTTCTTCCCGAAAAAAGTTTATGGGTTGGTGTTTTTTTAGTGTAGGGTCCTAGGATTCCTTGAACCATGCATACCATCGATTCTAGGGACGACTGACTAACCCGATTGTACAACCGACTTTAGTCCCCTACTTTTTGAAAATAATTTTAGAGTTTTTGAAAGAAAGTGGTTTGGTGTGAGGTGGGTCCGTTTTAGAATAGGTATTCTAGAACTCCCGAATCATGTGACTCATTAGTTCTAGAACGACTAACCCGATTGTACAACCGACTTAATCCCCTATTTTCTTAGGAAAAATGGTTTATTTGTATTTTATTAAGTTTTTGTAGGATTACTGAACTGTACAGCTCATTGGTCCTAAAATGATAACTAACCCGATTGTACAACCGACTTAGCCGTTTATTTTTAGAGAAAAATAATTTATTCGTATTTATTAAATTTGCAGGGTTACTGAACTGTACAGCTCATTGGCCCTAAAATAATGACTAACCCGGTTGTACAACCGACTTAGTCGTTTATTTAATCTCGACAGAAAAATTATTTATGTTCGAGTTGGAAAAGAATTAAAAAAAGAAACAGGGGGTGCAGATTGTAAATTGGGGGTTTTATTAATCGCAGGGGTTGTATAATTAATTGGAGGTGCAAAAGGAAGGCCCAGTTCGCATATGGGAGCCCAGAATGCGAACTGGGCTTAAGTGAGGGAGGGGTGCGTGCGTGAATTGGAGGTGTGCGCTTAGTATTCTTAGAATTAAAAAAAACAAAAAATAAACCTATGTTACAAAGGCCCAACAGCAAAAACCTAAAAATTCAATCACCCTCCTTCCATTCAGCTGCTGCACCGCACAGCACATTGAGAGAGAGGGGCGAGATTTCTGGCGAAGATCCAGGGGAGAGGGAGAGAGTTTTCCGGCGGAGAATCCGCCCTGTTTCACGGCGAGCTCATCGGTTTCCTGGGGAGTGAGAGAGCGCGACAGTGAGAGGGGGAAAAGGCGCGGTCCCGATGGTGGGTGATGATGGAGGAAGACACCGCGAGTGACGACGGCTGGAGGGGGTGGCTCGCGACGCTAGCTTCGGTTTGGGGATAGGCTCGCCGGTTTCGTGGTGTTTTTTACTGGGTTTGGTTCGTTTTGGGTAAGCTTCGCAGCTGCTGGGACGATTTGGGTGGAGCTGGCGTCGGTTTGGTGAAGCTCACGAATGGTGGTGAGGTTTGGAGGGTAGTTGATGGTGTTCTTGATTATGTTTTGATTTCAATGCTATCCTAATATTCTTCTCAAGTATCATTCTTGATCCAAACTTTAATTTCTCCGTAATGTTAATGTATCTCGTATTCATACTTGTGATGCACTAATATAATTCAACAATCAGAGATTGCTTAATTTTCAAAAATCATTACAAGTTCTATTATTACCACGTTTTTCTGTTTGTTCTCACGTTGGTTATGTACAAAAATCCAAAACAACATGTTTGAGTCTATACTAAAGAGTTAAGAGAGAAACATAACTAGAGTATGTATTTACTGTTATAAAAAGGTGACCAACCTAGATTCCAGATTAGCTTTCCTTCTTGCTGCCGTAAGCTTGTTCTCTTGGTCTACTCCTTTAATCCGCTGCGGCTTATCCGATGGCTACTGCTTCGTTCTTTAGATCTCAAAAAAGTTTCAGAACCGTGTTTAGCGGATTAGGGTTTCAATGTGAAACTCTAGTCCTATTTTGGGTGATTTTAGCAGTAGTTTTCTGCCTTGGTTTCTGTGTGTTTTAGACCCTAGGTCAGCTGTTTATTTATAGGTAGAAATTAGGTTTTAGCATTAATTGCTGTTTGACTGGGCTTTTGCAGATCTGATAATGTGGGCATGCTGAGCAGTCTTGGAGAGCAAGAACAGACCCCAGGGATTACTGATGCTGCTCCTTTATTTAATTTTCGTTTTTTATATTCTTTGTATTTTTAATATTATCATTTTTTGTATTTTTGGACTATTAAGTGCTTTTAAATTGTAAATTAAACTAAATACAATTTTTTTGACATTTTTGGATTGTACATATGCTTAAATAAATTAAATAAACAAAATGAGAATAAAAATAATAAGAAAAAGGAGTCAAAGCAATACAAAGACGAGGACGGGCCGGACTCGACAGATACGCTAAAACTAGACCAAAAATGGGCGTGTTAACTATAAAACCCAAAATTAACTCGGAATCGCATTATTAAGTCTGAATTTAAACCAAAAAAAGACTTTAGGTGGACTGCGTTCACGTCATTTACTAAACTCGAATACGAACATTAAATTGAAGAACGCACGAAAAAGATCGATCATTCGCGCGTGCCCTAATTTAAACAACGGCATTTCGATTTAGGCTGAACGGAGTGATCGGAATTGGTTTGGGTTGGTAACCGAGACTCTATACTAATGATTCTCGTAATCATGCGACTCAAACACGCCTTTACTAAAAATAAACGACTAAAGCGAGAAAAAGAAGATGGACAAAATTGGGGTATAACAATGTTGGTCATATATTTTTTTATCTTTATGGGAAGCAAGTTACTTGTTCGAGTTCGAGTTCGCTTTGTTTTCGAGTTCACATCCGATTCGCATTCGCTCGAGTTGATCATTGTTGCTTCCCCTGCTCGTACTTTTTTATTATCATGTTCTCTTGTTTTTGTTATTGTTTAGACACTTGATCAGAATACTTATTTTAAAAGTCTTCATAACTGGTGTATTTGTGTACTTTTGTATTGATAGAATGCTTCTTTGGTTTGGATATTCGTATATGAAAGTTGAAAGTAGTCGATAGAATGCTTCTTTGGTTTGGATATTCGTATATGAAAGTTGAAAGTAGTTGATAGAATTTTTGCACAGGCTCTCGCTCATCTCTCTCGTGCGCTCTCTTTGGTTCATCTCTTTCGTTGTTGGATCTCATTGTTCAGGTACTTTTGTTGTTTTGTTGCTTTAGATATAACATGCATTTTTTTGACAAATACTTATTCCAAATTTTATTTTCCCGATTGTCAGTGCCAGACATACTCTGTTGAGCAGCTTGCTGAGTTTAGGGGAGAGTGGTGCGGTTATGTCTCCCAGTTTTTTAAAGTTTGATTTGGATACATATAAGTTAGCTAGCTAGTTTTGGTTCATATTGTAAGTTGATAGCTAGTTTTGGACACCTATGAATTAGATAATGTAACTTGTTAGTTATTTTGTTTTGGTTCATCTTATGTTGACATATTGGTACATTTGGATATTAAAAGTTTGTTTCACTTCATCTAAGTGCATGTATTGTAATTTGTTGTTAGATAATTATATATATATATATATATATATATATATATATATATATATATATATATATATATATATTTATATATTTGTATTTATGTGTGTGTGTGTGTGTGTTTAAGTATACATATATGAATTGGATTGGATTGGATTGGATTGTATTGGCTGTATATAACTGTAAATTGTAAATATAAAAGGAAAATACACAAAATAGAAAGAAAAAAATTATACAATGGGTAGCGCTTTTATGGAAGTCTCAAGCTATTTGAGGATGCGTTTGGGCAATGAGTAGCGCTTTTTAGAGAGTCTTTGGCTATTTGAGGACGCAGCGTTTGGGCAATGAGTAGCGCTTTTTAGAGAGTGCTGGCTATTTGAGGACGCGTTTGGGCAATGGGTAGCGCTTTTTAGGAAGCGTTGCCCATTGTTGGAGTGCATTCAAGCAATTCACGCTCAAAGACTATTCAAAAGCTACTGCGCCATAGATGGAAAAATCATTGCCCATTGACTAAATCATTTGTAGTGAAGTTAATGTTTTATAACTCTAGCATGTAGTAAATCATTCTAAATTGTATACTCGAATGTTTGAAATCATGTCTCTCCTTCTTTTTTGACATTGAGCTAGGAAAAACACCCAAGAATCAATTAGCACAATAATTTCCTTCCAAGTATACTAGAGACATAACAAATTGATGTTTACTTGATTGTATGAAGAAGATACAATGCACAAGTATATATGAATGTTTTAGGTATATGTATATAATATGTGCAACAGAAAAATGAAGAATTGTGTGGAGGAGTGACACCCACCTATGTTAGCAAACTATTTTTGACTTGTACTAAAAACTCAATCATCGCTAAGTTAATGGTTGATCTAGAGATTGATTGATAATTAACACCCATTTTTAACTGTGTGTAATGTCCAGTTTTGATCTAGCAACCTACAATTTTTTACTTGGAATAAAATCTCATTTGTTTAGCTTAAAACCAAGCTAATCAAAACTGGACCGGATACTGAATCAATATAGGCACTCGTTCAAGGTTCAAGGGCCGGATCGGGGTCGAATCGGAGTCGGAACGATATTAGCTAGTAATAATATATTTTTAATATAATATTTTATGTAATATTAACAAAAATGAAAATATTCTTTCATACTCCTTCAGAAAGCAGATATAATAAAAAAATTGTCAACAAAAGTTGATGTATTTAAATTCAAAAGACAAATCAAACATACGGACTTTTCTTGACCAATTTTTTCTTATATTCTATTATAGATTAATATTTTTAAGTATATAAAACATATTTTACATGTTATCTAATTAAATTTAGCCAAATTTTAAGTATGCTTTATCAGGACTTTTGTCATAGAGGCTTGGAACTCTTGCTTGGTTAATGGAAATAAAAGCATTCGTAGTTAAAGAGTGTAACAATAACAACAACTAAAAATCTTGCATGTTGGACAAACCCTTAAACTCCAAAAAAAATAATAATAATAATAATAACTCAAATTCAAAGTGAATCATCCTCAAAGAGAGATCAACTAGATGAAGGACAATTGATTATTGTATTGTTTTTGTACTTATTGACTTTGATCAAAGGGAAAGGGGCGTATATGAGCAGAATTCAATTGCCAAATCTTGATGGAGACTTTGATGTTTATCCCAGTTGCATTGTTGAATAGAAACAATCTTGCAGCTCCATATATTGCTTTTGTTGGATAAACTCTACCTGAGATCACAGTTCTCCCTCCCTGAGCAAAGCTCTCAATTATTGAATGGTCAACCTAGTCACGGTAACAAGTTTAATCAATTAATTGTCAGAACCACAAATATATATTGCTTATCAAAAAGAATATATTGTCAAAAAAAAATTATAATTATTGGTTACAAAATTTTTAGGGTGAGAAAATGGAATCTCAAATCAAAATAAAGAAAACCTTCGGACTCTAACACTTATGAAGAAAATTACAATTACCCCACCCGAAGAAAACTGGTAGAGATTTCAACTCATTAGTATATGTTTTGAACTGACTTCGACCTAGTTCGATTATGGGAAGCGCGACATTCACACCCCCTACTTGCAATCAATGATCGAGATCGGCACAGATCTCATCCAACGGTCAAGAAATGACCTCGGTCGCAAAGATCAACACATAATCACGTAGGTAACCTCATGCGCTCGCACGCGACTGGCAGGTAAATTCACGTAATTGGCACGATTCCCTATAAATTTGTTGTCCAATCAATGAATTAGATACACATTTATTATTGACTCATTCTCATTCCTATGTGGTGACCTAAGCATTGGGGTGTGTGCATGTACCACCCCTCTCACCTGAGTGACGCAACAGAGCCACAATCAGAAGCAATTCCGACTACTCATCTCGACACTATTACAAACCACCTCGGCTCAGTTTTAATTTACTGACGATGTAAATATTTTTTACACTACCAACCAACGAGAAATTAACACATCATGAAATGATTAGCTTTTACCTTAGTCATCATCTTGAAAACCACACACCATAAGTGTGAAATATATTTATAACAATTTTTAATAAATTTGCAAACTTACCAAGACCCTCATTGATAATTTTTCATCACTAAGAACAGGAACTTTGCTTCCATAAACTGGTTTAGCAACCTCAGGAGCAATGGATGACCTACAACATTCAAAAACTCATTAAATGTGCATGAACACTTATTAACTCATCATTAACAGGGAAACAATTGATTTTCATCAAATGAAAATTCTTCCCATTTGTCAAAAAAATAAATAGCAAGTTCTTACCTAGTTTCATCAACACAAAAGAAAGTAGTTGAAGAACCAAGACTAGTATTAGAGAGGCTGAAATAAATTGGTGTTTGTTCAGAAAGTGTTTTATCTGCTATAGCTATAATTCCAAATGGTCCAAAAGCACTTCTATCTATAGCACCTCTTCCACAACCTATATGGTCATTGTTGGTACTCCCTTTAGATGCTAATGGTTCAATCTCAAATTCAGCAAATATGTCCAACTGCAAACGAAAAAATTGTTACACATTGTTGTGATTTGTGAGTGATAGTCCTTCATGATGCTTAATAAGACTTTCATGACTTTTAATAAGCGCTTTTTGAATCTTTGATTGTCTTTCTAAGTCTTATTAAAAGTCACGAATGACTAAATTGATGGAAAGTGAAATTTTTTGAAAACTAAAACCAAAAGACCAAAAATTTTATAAAGGCGGAAAAACATATTTAACCCTACTTTATATATATATATAGAAGTCTCGTTAAAACCTGTGTTGCATGATTGATGTTTAGTGGAACAACAGAGCCGGGGTTTAACCAATACTTCTTCAAATTCATCACTGCTGTTTTTTAAGCTCTCTATTTCTTCTATTGGCCATAATAGCAAATTAGCCCCGGTTTTCTGGTCAAAAGCACTGTTCTTGGAATTGTCTGAAAGGGAAAAAAAAGTGTACAATAATTTTATTTTTGCTTTCACAAGAATTTTTGACTTAGAAAATTTATGCAATGTTAAATGTGCAAAAATACAAAATTAAAACAGAGTTAGATAAACAAAATTAGAGGTCATGAAAAAGAAGATGAGTAAAAAATTAATTTTTTACTTTTAATAAAAAATAATTATACTAATGACTCATCACTACACATTATCACACAGTTATTGTCATATCACCCACGTAATGAATATGTCAGCATTTTTGTAACAGTGATGAAAAAAAAGAAAAACAATATAAATATTTTAAGAGTTAAATGACTTATTTGTCAAAAGCGTAATGATATTTGGACAAAAATTTTAGACAAATATAGATAAAAACCAATTCTCAACACCAATTAATCAAGTTTTTTAGGTTAATAACCAACTCGTCTTTTCAGAGTTTTTTAAGCCATTAACTAAAGACTTGGTTAATTGGTTACTTGGTTAATAGTCTAAAAAATTTGGTTAATTGGTGTTATAAATTAGTTTTTGTCTATATTTATCTGAAATTCTTTGTCCATCTAATATTATTGTTGTCAAAAAAACTTCAAGAACTAGCCTAACATGAGAAAATAACTCAAAAGACACCGAGATTTGCTTATGAATACATACCTGAAGAGATGCCCAACCTTTTTCCAAATCATCACTTTCTGTATCAGTTTCATTAATCCAACCCCACAAGATCCTTCTCTCTTTGACTTGATCATAGAAAGTCTTAGAAGCATAGAATCTTCCATAGTCATAAAGCAACCCAATACCCACATCTTCACTAGGGTTATCGGGCACCCATGTATCATTTTCAATAAAATAAGTCCCAATTGCATAACTATCAACCCTTGTATCATCCAAACTAGCCTTTAGCACATGCTTAACTTCTGGACCATTAACAGACGTGTCCAAACCCTTTGACTCGTTTATCGAAATCGGGTAAAAGTCAACACATTCCCACATACCTGTACTCGGTACTGAATGTAAGTAATTTTCATTTAGCTCAAACGTGGTAAAATTTGCGGTCTTATAAATTAATGAAAGGCCTGCATTTTCTTTCTTTGATCCAATCGCGACCCTCCATTTTCCATCCGGTCCAATCCAAGCCGTTGTTGGGTCGCGGAAATTCTTTGTGCCGATGCCAAGTGGGGGCTCCATGATAGGGTTACCCTCATATTTGACCCAATTTATTAGAAGGGGATCGGATAGGTTGGCAGGGGAAGCAAGATTTTGGACCTGCACAAACTCATCTGTATCACCTGTGTAAAGCATTATGATTTTTCCATCTGGCAGAAGTGTGGCGGATCCCGACCATACACCGTTGATATCATACCACTTGTCGGGTTTTAAGGCAATGGGAAGGTAGAGCCAATGAATCATGTCCTTTGATACAGTATGACCCCATGTAATGTTTCCCCATACAGCTGAATCGGGATTATATTGGTAAAATAAATGGTACCACCCCATGTGAAACAATGGACCTGCAAATAAATATGTTACAATCAATAAAAAAATTATGCAAAATTTCTTGTGTGTTGTTTTTACTATTCTTGAATCCAGTTCAACACATGGAATGTGTTGTGTATCCAATAGGCATGTTATTATGAATAACAATATCAAATTTGTATTTTTAATTAAAATGTAATTTGCATGGCATATTATAATTTTGTATGGAAGACTGAAATATAAACTTTATTATTTTTATTCTAACTTTTTTTCATTTTCTTTGCATTATAAAGATTAAACTGTGACCTTATTCACACTTATATATATATATATATATATATATATATATATATATATATATATATATATATATATATATATATATATATATATATATAGCTTGTTTCCTATTCATCTAGATGAGTTTAGAAATTTTGTAAAATTTCTTTTGAGATACATATAATTTATTTTGTAAGTGTTTAAAAACTTCATAATTTTCTCTGCAAATGAGACATGATTTCTTTATCCTCATTTTTTATTATGAAAAAAATATATAGAATGCTAGAATTATAGATTTAAATCTCAATTCTCAATCTAAAAGCCAATGAAATAAACATCAAATATACTCCCTCCAAACTTAATCATACCTAACAATGATTACTTTCAAACCTATTAAGTATAATAATTTTTCTCTCAAAAAATAGTAATTTTGTGGATTTAACTTTGCTGATGTCATGCACAAAATAAATTATTTTACTAAACTAATCCTAATTAATAGTCATCTTCTCACAACATTAATAAACTAATTTAAGAGTAGTTACGGAATAAACGTACCGGTGGGATCTGAAGCCAATCCAACCATACATCCGCACGAAACAGTATGAGAAAAAAGGAGCAACAAGTCAACAAAACATTGTTGATTAGCCTCTTAATCATAATTATAAATAGTATTAATTAAGAAAAACCATACTAATATATGAACGAAGAAAAACAAAACAAATTTGGAATATGAATCTCACCTACCATTCAACTAAAAGCTACTAGTACTACTACAATACATGTTTGAATGTGAGAATTTGACATGTGAAATATAAAAATATAAATAAAAATAAATAAAATAGAAGCTAAGGTACACTAATATATATACATACACACCATTCATCCAATTTTTTTGTGGTTGAAAGTGGAAAGCTGTTCTTTGCCAAGAAAACATAGCATTAGTCCAATTATATGTAATTTCATTGAAATGAGATGGATTGGACTTTGGTGAAACCCCTTGAGCAACACCTCTAGAAATTTCTTGCATGGAAGAAATGGTGGTAAAATGATGAGTAATTTCCACCTTTTCAAAGGAATTATGGCTCAAATTTATGGTCAATGTAAGCAATGATACTAAGACAACAATGGAGCAAAATGTTACAAAGACAACCTTTGATGTTCTTTGGCTAGTGTCTACCCTTGACTTCATGTTTAGTAAGGAAGTGTGAATAGTATTAGAAAGATTGGCCTCCATTTTTTGGCTATGGTGTAATGTATATTGCTAGAGGACTTTGTGGTTTGAACTTATAATAAAAAAAGTTGAGGGTGGGTTTATGAGGAATAGGTGAGAATGGAAAGTGTGGATGGAAAATGGTGAAAGTTGGATTTGAATGGTTGGTTCCAACACAAATGGAAGTTGAAAATGAAGAGACATATTTAAGGGGAAATTAATGCATGCTCTTTGTTTAGGTGTTAGGAGGAAGGATGTATAGAAAGAAAAGGGTGTTTAGGACCACATGCATTTTGATTAGATATTCAATGGAAACTTGTTTCAATCTTATAATTAAAATTATCTACTCCAGCAATAGTAATGAGCTGCCAGACTGAAATACCTAAGGAGTGTCCACCGCTGGCTGACCCAATGATATGGAGTAGTTTTAAATCTCTGGATCAGCTGTCCCACCTTTTGAGGTGTCTCAAATCCAGCGAAGGAGTTAGTCACTGCGCTGGTCTCAACCAACAAAAGAGTGAAATATGCTTTTAATGAAAGACTAATATTTGGTCGTGCTTAAAAGCAAATTTCGCACTAGTCAATACCAAATTTGTCCATTGTAGGAAACGAACTCAGAGCAAGCATATAATGATAATGATAATGATACTGATATAAAGTAGTTTCTATAAATAATAACATCCAATATCCACACAAAAAATTTAACACAAGGAAATTCTCCCTTAACTTGAAAAAATATAATCCTCTATATATTAATACACAACCAACTTTTTATCCAATTTGAGGGGCAAAATTTTTCTTCCCAATTTACCTCCACTAAATACCCCTCATTTTGTACCTCACTGTTTAGCAATATACTCCTACTTTATATTTTTGGACCGACATACCCCCACTCTATATTTTGTACCCCGCCATTTACCAATATACCCCTCATTTTGTACGTCACTGTTTACCAATATACTCCCACTCTATATTTTTGGACCGACATACCCCTGACAATTTTTTTTTTTTTTCTACACTCTTTTATTTTATCCACTTTTGCTGGGAAAATTTTATTCCCACCATTTACCAATATACCCCTCATTTTATACCCCACTCCAATATACCCCCACTCTATATTTTTGGACCGACATACCCCTGACAATTTTTTTTTGTCCAACACTATTTTTTTTATCCACTTTTGGTGGGAAAATTTTATTCCCACCATTTACCAATATACCCCTCATTTGTACCCCACTGTTTACCAATATACCCCCACTCTACATTTTTGGACCGACATACCTCCACTCTATATTTTGTACCCCACCATTTACCAATATACCCCTCATTTTGTACCTCACTATTTACCAATATACCCCCACTCTATATTTTTGGACTGACATACCCCTGACAATTTTTTTTTTGTCCAAGACCTTTTTTTAATTATCAAAATCTACCCCTCATTTTGTACCCCACCGTTTACCAATATACCCCCACTCTATATTTTTAGACCGACATTGTTGCCTCATCCCACCAAGGGCTATTGTTGCCTCTTCGTCTTATATATGTGTTGTGTATTTTTATACCCCCCTTATAAAATGTTGATATTTTTTCGAAACTACATCTGTAGGCCTGTTAATCACATTCCTGTGCATCGCACGGGTAATCGTCCTAGTAATCCAAGAACTATTAAGCCAACATCGTTGACTCGGCCATTTTGGTGGGAAATTCTTTTTCCCACTATTTACCAATATACCTCTCATTTTGTACCCCACTGTATACCAATATACCCTCACTCTATATTTTTGGACCGACATACCCTCACTCTATATTTTGTACCCCACCATTTACCAATATACCCCTCATTTTGTACCTCACTGTTTATCAATATACTCCCACTCTATATTTTTGGACCGACATTTCCCTCACAATTTTTTTTTGTCCAACACTTTTTTTTATTATCAAAATGTACCCCTCATTTTGTACCCCACTGTTTACCAATATACCCCCACTCTATATTTTTGGACCGACATACCCCTGACAAAAATTGAACCAATCTGATTTATCTCTATATATTAATACAAGATCGTTGACAATAGCCACTTTTAGTTTCTATATATTAATACAAGATCGTTGACAATAGTCACTTTTGGTGGGAATTTTTTTTTCCACCATTTACCAATATACCCCCACTCTATATTTTTGGACCGATATATTCTTGGCCAATTTTTTTTTGTCCAACACTTTTTTTTTAATTATCAAAATGTACCTCTCATTTTATACCCCACTGTTTACCAATATACCCCCACTCTATATTCCCTAACTATTAATACTGAGTCACATCTTTTCTCCATTTGGGGGGGAAAACTTTTTTTTTATAAGTGTCTTTATGTACTTTTTTTTATAAGTCCCTTTGTGTGTGTTACTTAGTCATGTATGTGTTATAGTATGATACACTTTACACTGACTACTTTATTAATCAATTTGGGGAGGCATTGGCATTTTTTGATAACATTAGTTGTAAATAATACAAACTTTATGTCCATTATTAATCTAGCAAAAATTAAGGTCCCACTCTTTGGTTTTTTTTTTCCATAACTCATTTTTTTAAGCTTCTGGGAGGGAATCGTATCTAAATAAATACGATGCGAAATTTGCTGGAATTCGTATCTATCTCCTGGAAGGTAAATACGACGAGCTCTAAAATATTTCTGATCAAATCGTATGTAAGTAAAAAATGGTAAATATAACATAACTGTTGGTTAGTTGATATGTACAAGGAAATTTCAAACTATACTATAACACATACAAAGTAAAAAAAAAGAGGTGCATAAAGGGACATAGACTTCGTCCCACCAACGACTATTGTTGCCTCTTCGTCTTATATATATGTGTTATACCCCCCTTATAAAATGTTAATGTTTTTTCGAAACTACATCTGTAGGTCTGTTAATCACATTCCCGTGCATCGCACGGGTAATCGTCCTAGTAATCTAAAGATCTAACGCGGCTTGGCATTGGCATGCCGCAAATTGGGGCGGGAAGAATTTTTTTCCTCTTCCATTTTTTTGGTCACTTAGTTTTTTTTTTTTCAATTTCTCTTTTTTTTCCTTCTTTTACTTTTTTTTGTTACTATGCCATTAGCGTCAAGTTTTCACCGGCTTTACTGCCGGAAAATTTGGCTGGACACGAGCATTTGGCTTTGTCGGCTTGTGTGGTTATCTTCTCCCAACAGAATTTTTGTCATACCCAAGGTTCTTCTTTTGTATTTTAAGGTTTTGCATTTTTTTTCTTTTTTATTTTTAATAGGTACTTTACAATCTCGGAAAATTGTACATGTTTAGATATGAAAATTTCCGGTGAAAAAAAGATTTAATTTCGTAAGAAATAAGTAAAGTTAGATGTCAAACTGTGTGTTATGGCGTACTTGATGGGGACAAAATTATTTTGTAGCAAAACGCGTAACGTGAAATGTTAGGCAGTGTGTTTTGGGGTACTTTAGGATTCAGAATTTTTTTAACTCTTTAAATACGAGAAGTTTCTTCGTACTTTAGGTAAAAAATAATAAGTTTGTGACAAAATACGTAAACTCCGATGTTGACAGTGTATTTTGCGAAATTTAAGGGTCCAAAAAAATTTAGATGTTCAAATACGCGAAGTTTGTTTCTCAATAATCAGTTTGATGAAAAAAATTCATGGCAAAATACATTAAGTGTAATTCTAGGCAGTGCGTTTCGGGGTATTTTAGAATCTACAAAAAAAAATTATATGTCCAAATTAGTATTTTCTTCTTTATTTAGATAATTCCGCATCAACAAGTATTAGAAGCATACTTAAATTGACGTTTAGTTTTAAATCAAACTCTGTATGATACCTACGTACACGTTTCACTTTCTAATATAGATAATGTTTTTATAGTTACATTTGATGAATATAGATAATGTTATTATAGGATGTCGTTTATGTTACAACTTTAAGTTATTTGTGTTAAGACTTGATCTAATATGTGTGATTAGGTTGTTGTTTATGCTCCAACTTTAAGTTGTGTTTTGACTTGATCTAATATGTGTGACTTTTGTCTTTAACTGTGATGTCTTTCTAACCCTTAGAATTTGTTTGATGTTGTTATTTATTGTTGTTTTTGTTTAAAAGTAATTTATTTAATCAATAGTGAGACAACCCGTCCATAGGACGGGAGGTGAGGCTAGTAATAATAATTCATGTTCAACCCTCCAATTTTCTGGATAGGGGCAGTAACCAATGCTGAATAAAGAATATGAATTAAATACAATAAGCTTTGGATAATGAAAAAATAACCCTCTAAAAAGATTTTCATAATCTCTCTCATATCTATAATTATGAGCCATGAAAATACACCTACCAAACGAGCTTTTAACAATAACTAAACAATGACAATGTTATTCCTAACCCTTTGAAATGTTCTCAAACAAACCCAAAATTGAACCTCTCTTTAATATATAGTATAGCAGAGCATATTCTTCTCTCTCTATACATTATACTAAGCTTTTTTGCTAGCTTGATTTCCATATAACAAGTGACTTGAGAAATTCCATGACCTGCAAATTAAACATTTACATTATGGTACCAGAAAACATCATGTTTAATACCAAAGAAATAGTACAAAATTGCAAAGAAAACATATAAAATAAATTACAAGTAAGAGAACTACCTCTAATGGATCACGAAGAGAGTAAACTGCATTGCTTTCTTTAGGGGCAGAGGATACTAAGATGCCACAACCTTTATTAGCTTCTCCTAAAACCTGTTACAGTCCATTTAATGTCAGTGTTGAGGACTATGAACAACCGACACGAGATATCTGCAGACACGGTTTTTATTTGAAAAGCACAAGTAATTGAAGTGTCGGTATCAATATCCGACACGATACGTGCCGAACACTGGACGCGTCTTCAACCAGAAGTGTGGGTGCTACAGAGATTGAGGAAATACAGAAAGGACAAGAAAAATTGAAAAACATGCAATTGAAGAATGGAAATTGGCAACATGACAAGCAACAACATTACCTTAAATGCATCTTCATCTGTTCGATCGTCTCCGATATATATCGCTAGAACGTCATCGCTGTCGTTAAGTCCTAAAATAAAAGATAACTAATGTTATTTACTGCAAAACAACAATTTGATCCTTAAATACAGTAAAATTAACAACAAATGAACTTACCAAGTGACTCTAGCAAAAATGTAACAGCTTTTCCCTTGTCCCAGTCAATCACTGGTCGGACCTCTAAAACCTAAAAATTAGTAAAACATGAATTACTAAAAGTTCGGAAACATGTTTTGTTACTTAAAAAGTAAGAAAACAATTTAGGGTTAGAACTCAAATACTACCTTTCGACCATGAGTTAAACGTAAATCCGGATAGTCTTTCAGAATATCATAAACGCGTTGTGCCACCAAATCCCAACTCTGATACGTAGACATCAATAATAATTTGAGAAAATGAAAGTGATTTAATGTAATCACATGTGTCTGTGTCGTGTTGGACACCAGACACATTTTTTTCAATCTAAAGTGTCGGTACTACATAGATCACATAGATCAGAACAGAAAGTAGACAGTACCTCTTCATCAACATTACGGTAATGTACAGAGACGCAAAACTTATTGTTCTCAACTTTTGCTCCTTCGATGTCTTTTGTACACTCGACAAGCGACCTACGCACCTGCGAAACCAAAATTCAGACAGGATACACATTTCAATATGGAAGAAAAATTGAAAGATGATTCATTCTAGTATTTTTCATATTTACATTATACATTATACATACCTCATCAATCATGGGCAGGAATTCAGCAGCAGGTTGAAACAAATTAACTTCATTACCCTGTAATTTTAATAAAAAAAGTTATACTTAGTAAGATGTTTCTAGAAACACAATGTGAAGTAAGATACGTAGGGCATTTTTGTACTTTGTAATGACTTATTTGAGCTTATCTGCTAATATAAGTACTCATGAGACAATTGGAAGAGCTTATGGAACCAACTTATAACATGTTCATAAGCTATTTTAAGCTTATTTCCATACACTCTCCAAAATAGCTTATGAAAACATCTTTTTTTATACATAAGCACTTAAGTGATAAGTCTGTATGCTATAAGCGCTTAATTAAGTTGTTTATCCAAACACGAATTTATTCAGATAGATATGCTAGATAGAGGGTTTGAAAACCAGTACCTGCTTGTCAGTAGACCTAATGCAATTAGGGTGATTATCAGAAACAGATTGTCTAAGAGGGCCAATGATGTCCATTCCATGACTACCAGCATAATGAAGATCTGCTACTCCAACAAATTCATATACCTGAGGAAATAGCGTAACAAAGGTTGGAATCAAAACTGAATACAAACAAGGAAGTTTGTTATCCGCATTTCACGAATGCCGGTATGATTTAACATAAAAGCGAAATGAAGAACACGAAGAAGATCGTTTCCTTTTTATAATTCTTTAACTACCTTTTCGCGACTTCTTCCACTAATTATTGCTGTAGGAAAATATTCTGCAACGCTTTTAACAGCATCACGCATCTGCAAATGTTGCAAAAATAAAATCAATAAAATCATATAAAAAGTATGCGTCAAAAAAATCATATAAAAAAGTGTGTTGCTAGCATTTCTCTCAAGGAGAATATTACATACATTCTCGGACATGAATGCGCGATCAGGATTGTCCACAATTGGTGAAAGAGTCCCATCATAATCCAAAAACAATACTATTCTCTTGCCTTTAGAACAATTAGCAATTTGCTCAAAAGATGAAATTGCTGATGGATACTTCAGCTGTGAAATTACAAAAATGGGAAATGAATAAGGAAACTGCATAAACATAACTTCCAAAATTATCTAACACAATAAATACTCTCTACGTCCACTTTATACGAAACAATGCGCTTTTAGATTCATTGAATAACTTATGTATCCGGATCACATCGGTTATTCAATGAACCTAAAATCGCAGATGTTTTTTATAAAGTGGATCGAAAGTAGGAAAATTAAGTAGAGTGAAAGAAGTATGTATGTGATACCAGCCAGGTTAAATAAGCAGCATCAGCATCTAAAGATGCAATTCCATGACCAACATCCAAATATATTTTCTTGTTGGTAGGAGAAGATGATTTCATAGCATCGAGCCAACCATTAGAAACGAAACGTCGCCGAGGATTCCAGCTTTTCTTCCGTGGAATTGCTAGCGCGGGACTATGCAGAAATGTTGTAGCACCTGTAGGGGAGCAAGACAGACTAGAAGGCGCGCCGAGCCTTGACCTTGTCCTTGTTAAGGTTGCTGTTGTATCAGCAAGGAGAGAAGTATGATTTGCCTTCAGGTCCATTGGATCCAGAACTATAGAGGCAGCAACAATGTTAGAACAAATTTAATGTCTACAAAATTTCTACTTCAAACAACTCTTTTATCAATGAAACAATGTTTTCTTGTCACTATGCACAATGATCATAAAACTATTGAGATTTGAGCTCCTATGCACAATGATCATATAGTTACTTAGTTTGAAATCATTGAATTTCAAAAATATTAGGTGTAATATATTTTCTCTTCCACTTCAGACCTATGTAGCACTAACTAACACTTCGGGTTGAAGATGTGTCCGGTGTCCGACACGTATCGTATCGGGCACCGACAGAGACACTTTAATTACTTGTATTTTTCAAACTAAAACCAATGGCTGCGTGTCCGTGTCCGTGTCGGTGATTCAATTAAACTTCTCAGAAACAACTATTGAAGGCTGATAAATTGAACATGGATTGATGTCAACTTCACAATTCTGACTTTTGTAACAATTTCTTGACTTTTTTTTTTCTTTAAATCTTATTAAACGGTTGAGAATAGTTTTCATCACATGATCACGACAAGACAACAAAGCAATTAGACTAAAATAATCAGAAAACAAAAAACTGAAAAAACCGAATCAAAATTAACTTGGAGGCTCAACATAGAAAAAAATTTGGTTAAGCACTCTTCGGGACTCATTAACAACCTACGTAACTTCATTGATCGCAAATTTCAACATGATTAACCACAATTTTCAGGTATTCAAATCAAATCAGGTTAATTTAGGTGTTTGGGTGTTTAGTTGCCAAACAATTGAAAGTCAACATATATACGCAATCTCTATTAAATAAATAAATAAATAAAAATAATTATAAAAACAAGACACATTGAAAACAAAAATTTCAGAATCTGAAATTTGCGAAGCAGAGAAGAAGATGCATAGGATTAGAGAACATTACCTAATATTAATATACAAGCTCAGCCTCCAAGTTAATTTTGAGTTCAAAATGCAAGTTGAAGAGGAATATTCTACAATAGAGAAAAGAAATCAAAAGGACAGAGATTAATAATAATGTTAGAAAGGGAACAAAGAAATAAATAACAAGTGTTTGTTTGGTGCGAAATTTAAGAAGAAGAAGAAGTTTCCTTTAGAGAGAGAGAGAGTGTGTGCACGTGGGGAAGGAGAATGGAGAGTGAAGAAATAACATACCAAGGAGAAGGGAAAGAAAATAATGAGAAGGGGTTATTTTTGCACTTTCAGTTTCTGAAAGAGGAAAAATGGAAGGAAAGAAAAGAGGGGAAGGGAAGGGAGAGGAGAGAAAAAAAAAAGGTTGAAGAAGGAGTATTTATAAGCGCGGTTAGGTCTTCACCTAACTTGTTTTACAGGGAAACAACCTTTGCGCGGCTGTTGAATGAGAACGAAAGCAAACACGCGCGGTATTTAATTAATTTAAGGGAGCAAATCAACTACTAAAATTCTTCGTTGGATATCGTGTAAAATGCTATGAGTGATTAAAATTGAATTAAATAATATTAAATCTCAATTTTTGATGAAATTTTATACTATATCCTAAGGTGAAATTTAGTGATTCACTAGTGAGCGACTTAATTTGATCACTCGCTCTAGAAGCACCCGATTTATATAATACTCTTAATTTTTTTATTGGGTCCGACTAGTGGCATAAGCTACTCTGGGATTTGGAAAGTCGGCTACGGCTTATGATACTAAGGGTATCATTAAAATAGTTACTAAATTTTTCGGTGACCGTTATAGAACAATTCAATAATTAGTACATACTAACCACAATTTAGTTTTTGTGTGGTGAGTGAGCGGGTAAATGAAAACACTGGTTAGTACATGCTTGACACAATATAATTTTGGTGTGGTCACCGAATTTTTTCATTGATGGAAAAATTACAAAGGATATTCTTAGTATCATAAGTCAAACTCTGGAGAGTTGACTTGTTGCTTCTGAGTTTGATTCTCGTAGTGGATAAACTCGATGTTTGCCTGTGCAAAATTTACTCCTAAGTACAAGCAGAGATTAGTCTTTCGTTAAAAGTATTGAGACACTTTATAGTAGCCAACAATGGTCCGAACTAAAAAGTATGTAGCTAAAATTAGTTCAAAATTAAATTTATTTAAAATAATTAAATATAAAAATTTGATATGTCATTAAATAATTAAATGTTAGGTTACTATACCTAACAATTTTTTTTTTTTTGAGATTTAACAAAATTTTAAGGCATGAAAGTGTTGACCTTAATTTAATATTCACAACTGCTCACATTCCATCCCATCTCATACAACTCAGTTTTTAACTTTTTTTTAATTTTTAATGTTTAAATAGAAGTTTTAAATAGTGTTATTTCTTGTTCGCCAAGCTTATAATTTAAAATCTATTAGCACCTCTTTGATTGTTCGGAGGGTCAAGGAGAGCCTTCTTTTGCAAATAATTAGGGCAAGATGGGTCATGGAGGGAGAGGTAAATACAAAATGTTTTTATTCTTATTTGGTTGAAAAGGAGGAGAAGGAATCTAAGTAGTGAATGTTAAAATAGGGAATGATTGAGTGGATGGAATTTAAAATGTGAAAAATAGGTTAAAAACTACTTTGACGATAATTTCAAAGAAGCAAGCTTTAGAAGATTCACCCGCAATGGAAGGAATTCAATTTAAACAGATGAAGGTAGATGATAAATTGAGTTTAATTGCACCGACACCATTCTCTAGAGATGAGATGGAGGTAGTATGGAGTTGGTGAAAGTAGTAAATTCTCGGGTCCAGATGGGCTTAACTTTAGTTTCATTAAATCTAGTTGAATCTTTTTGGAGGATGATGTTATCATGTTGAGGAATTTCACTCAAATGTGAAACTCTCCATTGGTATATTACCTCATCTTTTCTAGCTATGATGCCAAAGAAACATAACCACTAACTCTCTCGAAATATAGACCAATTTCGCCAATTGGTTGTTTGTATAAGATCACTGCTAAATTGTTGGCTGAAAGGTTGAAAAGAGTGCTTTGGAAAAATTATTTCTACTTGCCAAAATGCCTCCTTACCTAAGAGGCCAATTATAGATGGAGTCTTAATTCCTAAATGAACTCTTTAGTTTTTTTTAATAGTATAAAGATCATCAATATTGACAAAAAGCCTAAACCTAAAACTTTTTGATTTTAGCGTCAAAAAAAAACTTTTTGAGTTTAAAGAATGTCTCATCTAGAATTCGTTTAGCCCTCACTCACTAACTAATTACAGAAATAGTTTATACTTCTCTTGTAAGTAAACTTTCTTCATTCTCTCTTAAATTAGAGTTATAATTTTTGCACACTTTTTACAAAAATAGCTTATACTTATAGGTTTTGTATGGACAATGATTGAATAAGTTATTTATTTTTATTTTTTATTATCGTGTTATTGGTGTGCAGTATATCCGTCAGTTTTGTCGGTGACTAATCAATGCAGGGGAATCTAATTGGCCATGTGTACATGGTTTTGACAATCCTCTCTCAATAGAATTTTTTGCAAATCTAAGATTCAAACTTCAGATATTCGAGTGTCATTTTAACCCAGTTACTGCTTAGACCAATCGTTATTGATTTAAATAAGTTATTTACTAAGTTGTTTATTTCAAGATCCCTTTAATCCTAAATCTTTTTTCATGCAATTTAGAAAGGAATATCACACAACAAATGTTGATCCAATTATAAGAATTCAGCTCACATCCGACAAGAACGTGAGTTCAAATTCTACTGTTGATGTGAGAATCTCGTTAATAGTAATATGTAAGTATCTTCGTAAGCGCTCAAAATCTTTGAGGCTTCGCCCGAATCTGATAAGCCTCCGAGACCTAATTCGCCTAAGCTTTCTCACATCAAAAAGAAAGAAATATTAAATAATATAATAGTCTCACGCAGCGCACGTTTTTGAGTATTCTTTTTTTGTGAATGTTTCTGAGTATATTTTATGTATACGCTTCCACCTCAAGCTTGCGTGTTCTCCATTCACCAAATATTTTAGAAACTTTAGTTTGACTTAAGATAATAAGCTATGTGTCTTTCATTTGACCATTAAAAAAAACTATTCTTTTATTTTTGATTCAAAAACTATTGTCTTTTACTCCTTCCCAAACACAACACTATTTTCCTTCCTTGGATTAAAAAAGTTAGATGAAGTAAATAAATTGAGCATCGCAATTGTATTTGAAATTATTTTTCTCTAGTAGGGAAACTAAGAAGTTGAAATTTATTCTCAGTTTGGGTAGTAAAATAAAGGGAAAGTAAATAAAGAAAGAAAAATGAAAGAAAGAAATAGCACAAAGTAATATAATTTGGCAAAAGTAGAAGAAAAGAAAGGTGAAGAAATTATTTTCTTATTAGATTAGGTAGAAAGTAAAATAAAAAAATTAATATATATAATTATATGTAGAATGACAAAAAAAAAATAGTATTTATCATTTTATATAGAATGACAAAAAAAAATAGTATATGTAATTATATATAGAATGACAAAAGAACATCGATTCCTAGTTCCTACTAGAGTATTAATTAATGCTACAAGAAAATGTTTTATGAAGCAAGTAGTAATTGAAAATAACAAGGGGAAATAATAATGTGGTATATGTACAATGTACTATAAAACTTTCTTTAAGGGGAAATAAATGTAACATGCTATGGAAAACTCCACTAACAAACAATAATTAGTACATAATCATGGTAAACGAAAGATCCATAGTTTTTTAATACAAGCTGAGCCATAGTTTTTTAATTGTCAAAAAACCATACCATTAATTAAATAATAAACTTACAAAAATGATATAAACTAGTTGTATGAAACAATGCTTTTGTACCGGTATAGGGATGCACGTGCGAAGGTTGGTGGGGACATCCTAGCTGGTGGTGACACGACTGTGGAGAAGAAACATGCATTTGGTCAAATATGGTGATGGTGTGGTGTCGCTATTGGACAGAAATGATGACAATAGATTTGGCTGTTGTGATGTGACAAGTATTTAGTGTCTCATGTTGGAAAGGAAAAAGGGTTTTTAGAAAGGTTTTAAGAAAACTTTTGGTAGAGGAAAGAGGACCCTATGTGTTCCGGACTGGGCCATGCCTAATCTGTACAAAGAATGGTCAATCTAATGCTAGATATGGCTGAGGCATCAATAGGTAAGGGCGAGTTGAGATTAGGTACGTTTCGTTCATTTGTATTTTTTATTAATTTGGTATCGTTGATTTTGGCGTCAGAGTGTCTGTATGTACCCATCATCGATACGATCTCAAGCTCGGGAGGGACGACTTCAACAACGACACTACCAACTGCAATCTCGGATCCTTATCTCCAAGCAATGTGTTGAACACTATGATTTCTATACTGAGGGTATATTTTGCTATGTAGAAATTATTGTTTGGTTGCTAATTACTTGCTTTTTTTAGTTTACAAATGACAAATTTTCCCCATTTTATAAGCTCTAAGGGAGAGTTCTACATAAATCTAGAGAATATTTTATACACTTCTAGATAGAGATCTACACACATCTATTCTCAAGAATCTTCTTTGGATTAGAATACTAAAAATAAATGGGTCTAACACTTGATTAGTCCAACTGGCCAAATCAAATTTACTTTCCAACACCCTCTCTTAAACTTGATTTGTCATTCCAAGTAGGATTCTCAACTTGATAAACTCTTCAAGCTTGAGTGGCTCAAAGAAGAGATATCACCTACTTCATCTTGAGACTTCACATTTTCGACCCGCACACTTTTAATGATATGCACTCCTCGTGGTAGCAGTGCTTACTTCCATCATGGAATATTGGATTCTTTGCTAGAGCTATGACCGAATTATTAACCACACAAATCTTGGGCGCCTCCTCTTTATGACATGCCTAATTTCGTTAACAAATTTTTGAGCCAAATTGCATGGCAAACATATGATGTACCTGCTACGTATTTTGCTTCACAAGATGAAAATGTGACTATCAACTGTTTCTTTGACATCCAAGCAAAACCTGTGCTTCCCATGAAGAACACAAAGCTGCTAGCACTCCTTCGATCATCTCCATCTCCTCCCCAACCATTGTCACTATAACCAACAAGCTTATAATTATTATTTTATGAAAATCATAAGCTAAAGTGGATTGTTCCTTTGATATAGTGAAGAATCCTTTTTGCATCCTTGAGATGAGTTATAGTTGGATTCTCTATGAATTGACTGATGAGACCAGTGGCATATAGAATGTAAGGTCTTGTGCATGTCAGATACTGCAAAACTCCCAACAATACTCTTGTAGAATTCACCTTTTCTGCTTCATGATACCTTCATAATTTCGTTTTACGCTCTATTGGTGTGTGGATTGGTTTGCGGTTATCTGTCTTGAACTTCTTCAACATCTTCCTTGCATATATTTGTTGTGAAATGAAGACCCCATCTTCCTTTTGTTTCACCTTGATGCCAAGATAGTATGACATTGATCCAATATCAGTCATCTCGCACTTTGGATCTTCTCCTTCCCACTCTCTTACATCTCCCTCCATCCTCTCCATCCTCTCCATCTCTCTCTTAATTTCACTCTCCCATCATTAAAAAAATTATAAAGAATGATGAGAGAGTGTGAAATTAAGAGAGGATGGAGGAAGATGTATGGAGAGTGGGAAGGAGAGGATCCATATTCGTCATCTCAAACTCATATATCATTACCTTCTTTAACTCATCAAACATTATTGGATTACTTCTTGTGGAGACCAAGTCATCCCCATATATGCAGACGATCAAGATATCTTCATTTTTAGTCTTGACATATAGGGCATGCTTGTGTGGGCACTTTCTCAAATTTTTTTCTTTGAAGTAGTTATCAATTCGACTATACCACACTCTTAATGCATGCATTAATTCATAGAGTGCTTTCTTCAGGTTGTGAACTTTGCCTTCTTGTCCTTTCATCTTGTAACCTAAAGGTTACGCTTCTTCTTCTTCTAGGACTCCATTCAAAAAGGCATACTTCACGTCCATCTGGTAATTTTTTCGCTTGTGTTGGGCTGCTAGAGACATTATTAGTGTTATGGTTTCCAAGCAAGCGACGGGAGCAAACATGTAACACCCCCTTTTTCTAACCTTAAAAGGTGATGCTACACTTAAGTACTAATCCCATTTCTAATTTTTTTTTTCTAAAACACCTTTGTTTACTTTTAATAAGAATTTTCTAAATATTAACCAAATAAAAAAAATATTATCATACACTCATCATAACATATATATATATATATATATATATATATATATGCATCATATGTAAAAGTCAACACCTATCGAGTCATAGTTTTGCCCTTTGAACACAAGATCAATAGTTAGGTATCATATCTAATAATTTCCAATACAATCGTCCCACCGAGTCACACCTACACCACCATGTTACGTCCTAAGCGATCGAGTTAGTACACCTATACACACGATATATATACCTTTGAAAATAAAGAGTTATGAGAGGTTACAAAACAGTCTATGTCCCAAAAGAAAACCCCTATACTCCATCCCCCAAAAACCATCAAAACAAGACCAACATCTCTCAAAAGTTAATGATAACCATTAGGGAGATCCCCATTGGTACCACTTCCCTCTGAACCATCAGCTGGTTCCCATTCAGGTACGACCTGAACGGGTTCTTCATAAACTTCCGGAGTCACCACCTCAGGAACTACAAATTCTGGTACTGCTACTTCCGGAATTACAATGTCTGGAACTACTACCTCAGAAACAACTATATGTGGTAGTAAAACCTTGATCATCTGGTTCATAGGTAGTGTGATCGATAAAGTAATGTGGGATGTAATGGGAGTCATAGGTACCCCCCAACTCCATCTGTGGTTTGTACATGACCTGTATAGGTGATAGTCTGTGTAGGCAGATCAATCTCCCAGAGGGGATTGCCCTCCTCCTCCTCCAGAAAGGTGATATGTCGGTGACCCGAGTGTCTCAGAAGTCCGCCTCCCTCCATCTGAAATGTAAGGGGTGAAATACTCGTACACAAGTTTGCAACACGATGGTTACACAAGTTACAAATAATATTATACAATCACAAATAATAGTATATAAAATACATGACACACAATTCAATCGCGACTAAGGAAATTGACCACTCTTAATCCCAAATCCTGCAAAAACATAATCAACATTCTAGTGAAATCAATAATTGATTGTTAGCCAAATGAACTAAGTGTCACCCTTATTCTATAATCCATCAATGAAGTTAATCAAATTTGTCGAAAAATGGATTAAAAATCTGATTCATGTAATCCATGAAGATAGCGGGTGCATTCGTTACTCCGAATGGCATCACCAAATACTCGTAATGACCATAACGAGTCCTAAATGCAGTTTTTGAAATATCCTCAGGTTTTATCTAATTTGGTGATATCCCGTTCTCAAATCAATTTTTTGAGAAAACAACAGTTCCACGAAGTTGATCCATCAAATCGTCAATGCGAGGTAGAGGGTACTTATTCTTTATCGTCACTTTGTTCAATTGACGATAGTCGACACAAGGTCTTGAACCTCCATCTTTCTTTTTCACCAAAAGACTGGTGCTCCCCAAGGTGATACGCTTGGTCTAACGAACTGTTTTGACAACAAATCCTCAAGTTGACTTTTCAGTTCTACTAACTCCGTAGGTGACATCCTATACGGTGCAATAGATATTGGACCTGATCCGGGTATGAGATCTATTGAAAATTCAATATCTCGCACAGGGGGTAATCCGGGAACATCTTCTGGGAATACTTCCGGAAAATCTTTTACGATGGGTACTTTGCTTAAAGTAACTTCTTTTTCCACTTTTAAGGAAGATAACAACATGTAACCTTGAGCACCTTCTTTTAAAGAAGCTATTGCTTGATTAGCAGATATAAATTCTGAAATCCTAGGGTCGGGAAAAACTAAAGTTTTATGCACACAGTCCAAAAGGATATGGTTAGAAGACAACCAATCCATGCCTAAAATCACATCTAGTTGTGTTAAAGGCAAACATATCAAATCAACAAGGAATCTCCTATCATGGATAACAATAGGGCAGTTTAAACACATAGATTGTGCCACTATAGGTTTAGCGATTGGAGCGCGAATGATCAAATCAAAAGGTAATGATGTAACGAGTAAATTCAGTTCTTTCACTCTATCCAAAGAGATAAAATAATGGGTTGCTCCAGAATCAAATAATACGGTTAAGAGCTTACCTTCCATGTCACAATTCCCTAGTATAAGATCTCCAGATTGCGAAGCCTCAACACCACTGATGGTGTAAACCCTTCCTTTTGCCACCGGCCTGTCAGCTCTCGTATTATTCACCGTCGGTTCCACTTTTGGCTCAGTGCAGTCTTTCACCATGTGTCCCGATTTTCCACATTTGTAACACACCACTCCCCTCAAGGGACACGTGTCAAGCATATGGTCTTGCATTCCGCATTTGAAACATCGTCGGATGGGTCCTGGATCTCGATTCCTATTTAGTCCACTGCCAAAAGCAGATGAGATTGGACGATATGGTTGTTGATTCTGATTATTCCCTGAAGGTCGGGAATAAGGCTTCTTGTAAGTAGGGGTGGGAATAGGCTGGGCCGAGCTAGGCTTTTCTTGGCCTGGGCCTGGCCTACATTGAAAATGTTAGGCCTAAGCCTGGCCTGTGGCCTGTCGTAGGCCGAGTTTATTGGCCTGGCCTAGCCTTTCTGAAAGCCTGACAAGGCCTGAAAGCCTGTTTAAAAGCCTATTTGATTATTTTCTTAAGAAGGTCAACAACATTTCAATGGCATAAGTCATTTAAATAGACTAACAAATTAATAGGTCAATGAGATTAAGTTCTAATTGAGATCTAACAAAACCTTTTAGGAAAATATCTTATATGACATCCTATTTAAATTCTATTTTATAATAATAACTTCAACAATGTCAAAAATTGATGTAGGTTAATATGTTTAAACTAACAAAAAATGTTAGTGAAGTTATGACATAACACAAAGTATCAAATTCAATACAAAATAATATTAGTAATTAAAAAAATTAGTTAGATTTATTTAAATAGGCCGGCCTGATAGGCCCAAAAGGCTTTTTCGATGGCCTATGGCCTGGCCTATTTAGCTAAATAGGCTTTTGAAAAAGCCTTGGCCTTATCTATTTTCAAAAAAAGTCTGGCCTGGCCTGGCCTGTCGTAGGCTGGGCCGTAGGCCCCTGTTAGGCGGCCTGGCCTATTCCCACCCCTACTTGTAAGGTTGTTTCCCCCTTTGGTTCCATCCTTGTGTTGGATACCTGGACCTAGACGGCCCTCCGGTATTTCCCCAGTTGATTCCACCTTCCTTCATTGTCTCTATCTTCCTACACTTTTCCACAAGTGGTTGAAATTGCCGAATTTCGAGTGGTAAGACTGACTCTTTGATGTTCGATCTCAGTCCTCCTTCAAACCTTTCGCATAGCCAATCTTCATCCACCTGATCCTGAAAGAAACGAAAATACTTTGCCAGCGACTCAAACCTTGCCGCGTATTCTCCGACTGTCATTCCTCCTTGTTTCAGAATCAGGAACTCCTGTTCCTTTGCAGTCCTAGCACTCTTGGGAAAATATTTATCTAGAAATTTAGCACGAAATACCTCCCATGTGACTTCCTGGTTATTGGCTTCGACTATCTGTCTCCTCTCCACCAATATTCTGCATCACCAAGCAACAGGTAAGATGCATAACTAACCTTCGCTTCATCTGAGCACCTTAGCACGGTGAAAATCTTCTCGATCTCTTGAAGCCATAAGTCAGCTTTTTCGGGTTCAGTTTCTCCATGAAATTGTGGAGGATCACGACGTCTAAAGTCAACCAAACCTTTAGACTCAGTAGCTTGTTCCTCCCTCTGTTGTTTGCGAATATTCCTTTGATTTTTCGCAGTAGTTTGTTGTGCAATGGATGTCGCCATATCGGCCATAACTTGAATAGCTCTATCCATGTTATTCCCAGCATTGTTGTTTCCTTCTCCAGTGTTCTCAGTATCTAATTGTTCATTTCTACTAGCCATTGGGTTCCTATAAGGCAATACTATTCAGAACTTAATAAGAAAACAATCCAAACAATTTACAGAGTTCACACAACAAAACAGATAGAAAACAATCCAAATAATTCACATTGTTCACATAACAAAAGACATAGAAAATAATTCAAATAATTCAGAGTTCACAAAACAAAAACACAATAGACCTACAACCCATAGTCTACCCGATAGACTAGATCTGCTCTGATACCACTATTGTAACACCCCCTTTTTCTAACCTTAAAAGGTGATGCTACACTTAAGTACTAATCCCATTTCAAATTTTTTTCTAAAACACCTTTGTTTACTTTTAATAAGAATTTTCTAAATATTAACCAAATAAAAAAAATATTATCATACACCCATCATAACATATATATATATATATATATATATATATATATATATATATATATATATATATATATATATATATATATATGCATCATATGTAAAAGTCAACACCTATCGAGTCATAGTTTTGCCCTTAGGCTTACACAAGATCAATAGTTAGGTATCATATCTAATAATTTTCAATATAGTACGTCCTACCGAGTCACACCTACACCAGTCATGTTACGTCCTAAGCAGTCAGGTTAGTACACCTATACACCAGATATATATACTGCCCCAAAATATAGATTTATGAGAGGTTACAAAACAGTCTATGTCCCAAAAGAAAACCCCTATACTCCATCCCCCAAAAACCATCAAAACAAGACCAACATCTCTCAAAAGCTAATGATAACCATTAGGGAGATCCCCACTGGTACCACTGCCCTCTGAACCATCAGCTGGTTCCCATTCAGGTACGACCTGAATGGGTTCTTCATAAACTTCCGGAGTCACCACCTCAGGAACTACAAATTCTGGTACTGCTACTTCCAGAATTACAATGTCCGAACTACTACCTCCTCGAGAACAACTATATGTGTAAGTAAAACCTTGATCATTTGGTTCATAGGAAGTGTGATCGATAAAGTAATGTGGGATGTAATGGAAGTCATAGGTACCCCCCAACTCCATCTGTGGTTTGTACATGACCTGTATAGGTGATAGTCTGTGTAGGCGGATCAATCTCCCAGAGGGGATATTGCCCTCCTCCTCCAAAAAGGTGATATGTCGGTGACCCGAGTGTCCCAGAAGTCCGCCTCCCTCCATCTGAAATGTAAGGGGTGAAATACTCGTACACAAGTTTGCAACACGATGGTTACACAAGTTACAAATAATATTATACAATCACAAATATTAGTATATAAAATACATGACACACAATTCAATCGCGACCAAGGAAATTGACCACTCTTAATCCGAAATCCTGCAAAAACATAATCAACATTCTAGTGAAATCAATAATTGATTGTTAGCCAAATGAACTAAGTGTCACCCTTATTCTATAATCCATCAATGAAGTTAATCCACTATCTAAAATATTATTCTCAACCTACTCCATGGAGATTTCTATCATCATGAGCGTAAGGCCGTTTCAACTGCCATAACATGATCGTTTATAAAGAGCAGATATACAATCCATACTCTAATCATTCTGGCCTGAGCGCTGCACCTTATTATAGATAGTCCTGTATAGTCAGGCTCACCGTGTCGGGTAATACGATTTCCCCCAGCTAGAGAGACACCAACTGACCATTGGTAGGAATTCGAAACACAAGTGCCCCCAGAAGGTCTGTAGTCGACCCAACCGAACCTATCATCAGTCTTATATACTTGATAGTACTATAAAAAAGATCCTGTAAAGCTCTTAGTAAAAACATCAGTCTTACCAAATCTAATCCATAATCAACTTGACAAATCAGTCCTTAGGATTCATATCAACAACTAGTGAGACACACCTCAACTTATCAATCCTCATATGTCATATCCCTAAGTAACATAGACAACTCCTATTTCAACCAAATCTAAAATGTACTTAATTTGACTCAATTACATAGAACTCAAACAAAACACAATCACATAGAACTCAAACAAAACACAATCACACAAATCACCTAAGAATAGCTAAATAATATATATACAAGCAACACATAATTTGTGCCCATCAACTTATTATTAGTATTTCCCCTTACCTTGGAATTTCTCGAAACTTGCTTGGTGATCAACAATTTCTTCCAACTCAACAACACCTATTACTCATTAAAACAACTATGTCTTAATACACTATAATCATAACTTAAATCATAATTAACTAGAAGTATTTTACTAAAATTCTACTTTGGATCCTTATGCGTTTCAAGTGAAATACACATTTGTTTAAAGAAAATCTGTTTTGATAGCCATAGTTTTTATTCTCGAATTTTGGGTGTATTGATAATGTCTCTAAGCTAAACTTAAAATTCTTGAATTAAATCCTAAGAATACCCCATGACAGGTTCAGTTTCAGTTTGTAGAGTTTAATCTAATGGTTCACCTATTAAATCAAGTTCTTGAATAATCATCCTAATTCATTCCTTAATAAATATTGAACCTAAGTAATAAAATAGGCTAATATCCTATGTCCTTTGTTTTGTACAGAGGGTGAGAGTTGTTGGAGAGTCTTAAAAGTGATTTTCATGAGCTACAAGCAATAACTTGATATAACATATAATAGACTAACTATACTAAAGTAAAAGCTTTGTTATTTGTATTTTGAAATGTACTATTTCTCATACCTCAACATTGAAATGAGTATATGATAAAGATTAACCTACAGCTTAATGTTAAAATCTGTCAATGAAATGAAGTAAAGAATGAAAAGAATTGTTACTGGAAAAACTAAATAATGACAAAAGAAGGTTTTACCGTTTAGACTAGAAGTTCCAGTTTTTCTAGTGTGATAAAAACTATAAAATCTAGTAAAGGGAAGAACTAAGTAAAAGCTAATAAAACAAAAGAAAAAAGAGATTAGAACTCGCTTGAGAGAAAGCTTTCGGAAGTTTTGTGTGAAAGTAAAGGGAGAGGTGAGTTGCTATTTATAGTGATAATAGTCTATGATTTAAACCTCCAGGGAGTAAACACGTTTTCAATAATAGAACCTTCCCTCTGTACGTTTGTGTTGGTGAAAAATGGACCACACATGGTTATTCCTTATTTTACTATAGACGTATGTGATTTTCTCGGTAAAAATTAAGAGACATATTTTCAGTAAAATAAAATTTCTGGATGTACTTTCGATCTTTATATTTTATAGAACTTAATGAACTAATTTTCAAGATTTTCCGATAAGTTTGGACTTTCTAGTGCGAGACAAACTTACAATCGATGCATCATTTTTAACTATAATTTGATGAAGTTTTAAGCTCAAACTTTTTCCATAAGTTTCTATAATATCTCTCTTTAGTCCTACGATTTTATTTTTCTTGAAAACATTCTCTAAATACCAAACTAATTATTATTCTATATAAGAAAATATATAATTATAATATAAACAAAGAAACTAAAATTTTAGGGTGTTACAAAACACCTCATCATATTCAATCCCAACCTTTTAGCTGTAACCTTTTGCAATTTGTCTTGCCTTGTATCTTTCGATTTCTCTATTGGCGCTTTGCCTTGTACACCCACTTGACACCAATGGCTTTATTCTCTTCTGGAAGAGAGACGAGTTCCCAAGTGTGGTTCTTCTCGGTTGTCGACAAAGATGAATCGTTAACTCTTATCGTCGAGTATGCTCGTCTCCCGTCAGGTATATATATATATGGGCTACGCTTCCAAATATTCTCAAGTGTGAGATACATTGTTTTCTTCCACAAGGTTCTTGTAGAATCATTCCCCATAAAATTCTTGTTGGAGATCAATTTGATAGATAGACTACGCACGCCACAACTTCAGCTCAAAATTCTTTTGGCAGTTTCTTGCTTTCAAGCATGCTTCGAGCCATGTTGATGTTTATTCTATTTTTCCTTTCTGTCACGCCATTTTGTTGAGGTGATCTTAGTATCGTCAAGGGATGTCTAGTTCCATTCTCTTCACAAAACTCATGGAACTCTTTAGAAGCGAATTCTCCTCCTCGATCATTTCTCATAGCATTGATGTCTCGACCACTTTGTTTCTCCATTACAAATTTGAACTTCTTGAAAACATTACAGACTTCTAACCTCTGTTTAAAGAAATATACTCGTCTTTCCTGAAAAGTCATAACTAAATAGGAGGTAGTAGTTATTTTTATCAAATGATCTTGGCTTGATTGGTCCACAAACATCGGCATTTATGAGCTCAAGCCCCTTTTTGGCTCTTGAGCTTGACTCCTTTGGAAAACTTGTCATGAGTGAGGTGCTTTCTGAGTAAACATCTTTCACAAAGTTGATCGGGTTTATTGATAGACTGTAGCCCTCTCACCATAGTCTTTTTCGACATCTGACTCAAGCCTCTAAAGTTTAAGTTCCCAAATCAAAGATGCCAAAGTCATGTTGCATCGTTATAACAAGCTTTGAAACATTTTGCCGTGTCATTTTGGATATTCAATTAGAACATCCTACTTCTTGACATTGGTACGTTGGTGATGAGATTATTTCTTTGATCTCTGATGGAAATACTAGAATCTTTCAAGTGAATATGATAACCCTTTTCTAAATAAGTTGTTCCAGACTCAAAATATTGTTTTTCATATCCGGGACGTAGTAAACATTTGAAATAAAATCATGGCTTCAATATTTTAGACGACTTAAGATCTTACATTTGCCTTTTACTGGAATCCTATATTCATCGTTGAAAAAGACATTGACACTTATTGATTCATCAAGATCCATGAGCATGCTTCTTTTTCCATGCACATGGTTGCTTGCACCGATGTCAAGGTACCACATATTTTCTTGGCTTCCTTCATTACTTCTACGTTCTAGAAGCACTGTTTCAATTTGCTCGTCTTTTTCCTCCACATAGTTGGTCTCCTCTTCTACTTTATTCTTTGAAAGTGTACATTCTGAAGCGTAGTGGCCAAACTTCTGAAAATTATAGCATCAAGTTTGAGATTTATCAAGCATTGTCTTTGGAGATCCTCACCTACATCCTATTGTTGAGCTTTCTCCCTTCTGATAATTGTTGCTAAAATTTGCACCCCGTCCACTATTCTAACGTCCAAATTGTCCTCGACATGAACCTCAATCTTCATCTTGTAGGACTCTCTCATTTTCTTGACTTCCTTCCTTCTCCTTTAGTTACATATTGAAGAGTTGCTCAGTGATCTCCTTCTTTTTCTCGTGTTTCTCCTCGTAAACTTGCAATGATCTTTAGAGTTGTTCAATCGTCATGGTCTCTAAGTCTTCTAATGTAACACCCCCTTTCTATTTACTACTATTTAGTCAATTTTAAAATCAGAGTTTTCAAAAAAATATTCCACGCACCTCAAAGAGAGTGCTACATTTAATCAAAACACCTTACATAGCTCCAGAATAATGATTACAATAGAACTCCAGTATACGATACATAGCACCAACAAGTCTGAGGGTAAAATAGTACAACAGCGGAAGATAATAACTTAACATAATAGTTCAAAACATAATGAAATAACAACCACTAAATATTTCCCCCCCGGTGCTACGTATCAGAGCCGACTCGACCACACTAGAAGAAGGATCTCTAAACACCTTTAGTCACTCACACACTGCGGGTTCTTGGACATACGAGGCAACACGACGCAGTAGGGTGAGTCTCAATACATAGATAATAATAAATAAAACAAGAAACACAGTAGAGTAGGTACATCAGATATACAGTCAATTCAAATACACCATTAACACAGTTACGCCAGGAATACAGTTACGTCAGAATACAATTACACCAAATACACCATTAGTTTATGAACACCCAATTAATCACCAGAGTATGCATGCAATGTATGAAATGCAATATGCATGTGGATCCATTAGGGCACACACCGCTTTGGCCGAAGCCCATCACCTCTTTGGCCGAAGCCCACCTCACCGCTGAATGCACATGATTTATGTGAAACCATGACAATGCACCACAACACAACACATTTACCACAACAATCATTAACTCACCACTTTTCATTTCACAATTCAACTCTAATCACAATATTTGGCCGAAGCCTACACACCGCTTTTGGCCGAAGCCTACACACCGCTTAATCATCACCACAACACAACACACCTCATTATTGGATTAAATGTCACACCAAGGACTAAACCCACACCTAAGGACCAAATTACCTCCCAAGGACCAATGTGACACCTAAGGACCATTTCGGCACCTAAGGACCAATTCAGCACCTAAGGACCAATTTGACACCATAAGGACCATTTTAACACTTCGGGGACCATTTTGACACATAGGGACTATTTTGTCACCATAAGGATTATTTTAGCACTTAGGGACTAATTTGAACCCACACCTAGACACCCTTGCACACCTAGGCGCCAAACAGCGCGCAGTGGCAGCAAATGGCGCCCACACTGCTTTCACGCCAACACAGCGAAGATTTCTGCACACACCCGGGCGCCAAACTCCCAAAGAGTTGGCGCCCGCTCTCTGTTCATTCCCCCTCCCGGCCACCTTTGCACACACCACGGCGCGCCGGTTTCCACAACTTGGCGCCTTGTGCACGACACGCCCCACCTCGCACACACATTGCACACCAGCGCCCAAAATCATGCATTTTGGCGCCTCCCCAACACACACCTGCCAAACCGAAACAACAACACCCGGCGCCATTTTCCCGATGAATTAGGCGCCCTACACTATTCACAGCCCCCCTAATTTATTTTTCTCAACAACAACCTACACCCTCCAACTAAACTCTAATTCAAACACTTTATCAACACCTAACAAACACCAATATTTCTCCTAATCAATTATATCAATTAACACCAATCACCTCATTATTATTTAACACCTATTACACACCATATTGCATTTAATTCATATAACTCACCTTAACACCCAACCAAGAACAACATTCTCATGTAAAACATCACACCATACCATCTTATAAAACATATTCATGTTCATTCAAACATATCATCAAACACCTAGCCATCACTTTAATTCCATTTATTATTCTTCATTTACACATCATGTCATAACACCATATTATCAACAATCAATACAATCACATTTCAATCTCCATACAACAATTAATATAACCACATATAAAATCAAGCAAACACCCAAACACTCAATTACTTCATTAATTAATTAAACAACTACTCCTAACACCTAATCCATATGATTTCAAGGTTTATATATTATTAATCATGAAAGAGAGTCCCCATACCTCCAAATTGCAAACCCAAGAAAACCCCTCCACCAATAATCAAAGAACCACCAAATAATAGCCTTTCTCCTACACTTGAGCTTCTAACCCATCCATGGAAAAGAGAAAAATACACAAGATTAGGGGATAAATCTTATACTAAAGGATAGAGGAAGAAAAATTGGAAAGATTGGCATCACCTAACACTCACCACAAGCAAGAAGAAGAATTTCCTTCCCTCCCTCAAGCTGTCCAGCAGCGCGCCTCCTACCCCTTTCCCTCTCTTCAATTTTTCTTTTGTTTTCTTTGTTCTAAGGAGATGAAACCCTTACCCTAGTTTAAGTCATGACTTTGGGCCTATTTAGTGGGCTTGGGCCCCTTATTTTACACCCCTTAGGTACTTACACACACCCTCCCAATTTAACTAAAATACTCCCCACTTAACTAAAATACTCACCATTTATTTACCACACCTCACTCCTTAATTTAATTAATCACCCTATATTTATTTTAATATAGACAACTAAAATATTACTTAATTAAATTAGTCAAATAATCACTTAATTAAATTAGTTAAATAATCACCTAATTAAATTAGTTAATTAATTCACCTAATTAATTTTGGGGCGTTACATCTAATTTCCCATCATTTCTTTTTAATTGATTTGAGACAATGATAACTCTTTGAAAAATATTCAGAAATAGACTGCAACTCTTTCATGTGCAAGGATTCAAACTCACCTCTTAATTTTTGGAGACGCACCTTTTTTACTTTGACTTCTCCTTCGCAAGACATTTAAAGCTTCTCCCATGACTCCGTAGCGGAGTTTGCATTTGAAATTTTCTCAAACTCATCTTCATCTAATGCTTGGTAGATGAGGAATGGATCTTTCTTGAATCCTTCAAAATATCCCTTTGTGCTTCCTTACACCCTTTTTTTGTGATTCTTTACACCTTTTTCAACATTCTACCAAACATCATGTACTCCAAGAAGAGTCTTTATTTTGATGCCCAATTGTCGTAGATGTTCCCTTTTAGAAGTGGAATTTGGAAGGATGTTACACCATTGCTTGCAGTGACTATGGAAGGATTTCTTGTCAGAATGTAAGCTCGAGCGTCGCTTTATTGAAAAGGAGAAAGGGTTTTTAGGAAACTTTTGGGAGAAAGAGAATAGAAGACTATGATTTAGAAATTGAGGGAATACTTATCTCTGTAGAAATTATTGTTTGGTTGCTTACTTGCTATTTTTGCTTGGTTTACAAATGACAAGCTTTCCCTTTTTTTATAGGCTCTCGGAGAGAGTTCTACATAAATCTAGAGAGCACTATACACACTTCTAGAGAGGCATCTAGACACTTCTCTCACGTGTAATACGCATGGAAATCCAAACACGCTGAGGTTTGGATTGGTGTGGTACTTCAATATCGAACAGGTACGGTACTTTGATATCGAGTTAAGGAAAATTGGAGCATGATACCAAAGTACCAAATCAGTTCGGTAATGAAGTGATGGGTGTGTTATACGGAGTGCGGGGCTTGATTACACACATAGGGTACCAAACGAGACTCACAAAACCGGTTTGGTACTATATTATTGAACCATATTACCGAATCAATTCAGAACTAAAACACAGAGGTTGCTACAAAACTGATTTGGTACTATATTACCGAACCAAGCGCGAACCCAAAAATAGAACTGATACACAATTTCTATGTGAAAAAAGGAAGATGGTGGGTAGAGATGATACCTTAATAAGGTTGTCAATGTTGGGAAGATGACTAGAATGTGAATGAAGTGGGTGAGAAAAATAGAGTTTGAAGTGGAGAGATGGAAGGTGTGGGGTTTAGGGGGGAGTGTGTAGAGATGGAGGGGAAGAAGGAGGAGTAAGGATAGGGGAACATTTTTAGAGTGGTAGTAGGGGTATTTTGGTATTTTCATAAGATAAGGAGGTGTGTGGGTAGGAGGGGGAGTGGAATAAGTATGAGCCATCTAATAATCCAAGTTGGTCCATCCACAAGTTTACCCAAAATGGACCGGCCCGTTATATAAGCCCAAAGATCCCAATAAACTAAGATATGATAATTATTCAGCTTCTATTTTTGAAGTTTAATTTATTGTTTTTAATAAAACAATAAATTATGCATAAATCTATTCAAGTAGCTACTAAGTTTTCTTTCCAATAGTGCACCCATTTTTATACTTATGAGATGAAAACGAGATGAACATTCCTCATCAGTTAACAACCTAGGAATTTCATTGATATATTCACATGAAAACAACCAAAGGTAATTAAAGTAGATATCAATGGAAAGCATCAAGAGACAGAATGTTAAAATCAAAATTAAGAAAATATAGAAACTGGACCACTATATGCTCAAAAAATCACCTTTGTAACAAAGGTGTTGGCCCAAAGTTAAGAATCCAACATGAAGAAATTCTACCATTGAAGTAAAAGTCGATTCGTGTCAGCTAATTACGATGTAAAGAATCATTTTCCACATAATTAAGATGAAACGCACAAATTCATCTGGATCCAAATCCTCTACTGCGAGCAGAATGGTGTTGTGCTGGCGTGAACCGTCAAATCTAGAGAGATAAGTGTCCTCTCTCTAGATCTAACAATCCATGCAGAGGATCTGCGCACGGTTCATCCTTGCATGTCAAGATCATCAAAGCTGCAAAATTAAGAATATGATTATATTCACTTAGTTCTGTGATGATTCCCATTCCCTTTCGCGCCGATAAGCATTAATAGAACTAAGCACTACTTTACCAACTCTTCTATTTCTTCGCGCTCTTCTGCTCATACTTCTTTTCCTTTGCTTTTCCTCCGGATCGCATCGTGTCATAGGTACCGAATCAATCCATCCTAAAGGAAGTAACGCTGCAACAAACTGTATAAGGATTCCTACGGTCAACCCTGAGTAATCGCCGGACGTAACACCAAGCAACGAGGCCAATCCAACGCCCAAAAAACCACTAACTATTGATGATAGAATCAAAGTTGATGCAAGGAAAGAGGTAAGTGATCCTTCACAACCTTTTGGACATAAAGTTGCAAATAGAACTGAGAAAGGAAGGAACTTAAACTGTGCTAGAACTTCTGCTACACCAGAAAAGCAAAGAGCAAACACCTCATTAGGAATTCCCCACTTTAGATTTATCTGTTGAACCAAAACAAGATCGAATAGTAACGACGCAGCGTATAAAATCTGCACCGTTCTTATCAAATTTCTCATCGGAAGCTTTTTCCAATATCGGTTATAAAGCACGGTGCCTAATAGAAGCATCAATTGACCAATCACTTTAGAACACCCAATTACTGTAGGATCAAGATTTAGACACTGTGTTTGATAGCAAAATATGGACCCTGAGAGCATTGGAACCGTGGCGATCGATCCAACAATCCATAGTAGTGGTTGAGAAATGCTTTTGTCGCTGATAGCCGTTACGAGATCAGCCGCTTGTTTTCTGATATTTTCTGAGATGGATTTCTTTGCAAGATTTTGATCACTTGATGGTTGTTGTTGAGGTATGCCTAAAGAATCTTCTTTTGTTGATAAAGAAATTGCTAATTGTAGAGACAATAAAGATGAGAAGATCATGAACATGGTTTTAGGAGGCAATTTCTGTAAGAAATAGCCACCAAGTAAGTTTCCTAAGATTCCACCTGCAGCTAATGCCATGAATGCATATGATTGTAGGCCAACAACTTTTTGCTTCTTTCCATATTCTGCTACAAGAGCATCTTTTGCTACTTCTGTAATGGATGCCCCTAAGTTACTTAGAAGCACGGTTGCAACTAAGCAAGTAAGCACGCCACGTGCGGCAGGGACGAATGCGAGAAGATTCCAAGCAAAGATCTGCAAAAGAACTGAAGATTGAACAAAATAAGTTTTGTTAGTCCACGCATAAGGACTTGAAAGTCTGAATCACATACACATAAGGCCTAGCCACACTGGCAAATGTCGAAACTATTAGGCTCAATATCACGTCTCAGCTACGAATTCGAGACCTCACAGTTGTGTGTGTGAGTTTTTAGCGGTATTTATCACTCCGTCTACAGATAAAAAAAGAACTAAGGGTATGCTTGGATTGACTTATAAATAACTTATTTGGGTATATCTAAGCCACAAACACTTGTGAATTGTCATGGTATTTGAGAAAACTTATGGAATCAACTTATGACATATCTATAAGCGGTTTGCAGCCTACTCTTCATAATGGGTTAGGAAAACAACTTATAGCTTATATAAGAACAATTTAACTATATTTTCTCTTTGATCCTACAAAACATCTTATACATAAACTTATAGGATAAATAGTCATTTTAGTCCATGATGAGTGTGTGATTCGCTGTTATTATAGTCCTTGAATGTATCAAAACTACAAACATGTCCTTAAGTGTCTCTTTTGTTAGTAGTTCTAGAGACTGAATTGACAAAAAAACACATTTGATGACCAAAGTGTCAGGGATGCGTTTGCAATTTCAATACATTCACGGACTATAATATTACAACATCACCTCACACATTTAAGGACCAAAATAGCTGATTACCCTAAATTTATATGTTTAGTGCTTAATTAAATTATTTACCCAAATGAACCCTAAAACTATATGAATATTTGACACACACACACACACACACACACTTGAAATGAAAAAAAAGTTTTTACCACTTTACAAAAGGTAGCCAAAAAGCATTAAAAAGAAAGATAAACAGCATAAAAGGCATGTGATGTGAGCTTAGTTTACCTCCAATGAGAATGTAAGGAATTCTATGAGCACCACCAATATAGATAACATCAGAAAGAATACCATAAAGTGGTTTAGCCACCATAGGAAAATTAGCACAATTCTGAACAAGTTGCAATGTTGAAGGGTTCAAATTAAGATTACTAGCCATATGAAAATTGAGTGCAAGCCATGGAAAACATCTAAACCCTTGTAACCAATAACCAAACCCACACAATAACATCATCTTTTTACTATCAACTTGAGAAGTTTGTGGTGCACCCCCTTCTTTCTCATATACCCCCCCTTTCTTTTTCTTCTCTTTCACAACAAACTTGTGAGTCTGTGTTTCCACCTTGAATGTGGGTTGTTCCTCAATTGCGTTTTGAGAATTCTGATGATGAAAACAAATTATGGGTCTTCTTAAAGGTCCCATCTTTTGAAACTTTGGCTTGTTAATCACAAATGGGTTTTGAGATGAAATTGCAAGATGAATCATGGTTGTTCAAAAAAATTGAGAATTTAGAAGAAAAAAAAAATATAGGGTTTTTGTTATATGAGTGGCACTTTGCTTGTAGGTGTAGTTATTGCCATTGGTGTGAAGTGTACAATGAAAAAGAAAGAGAATGAGAATATGAAGGACAGAGAATTGAGATCTAGAAGAGTCGTATTGAGGACTATTTTGCAATTTAAAAATATATATAGAGAAAGATGAGGAGGGTTCTCCGAGGTTCGTTTTTGTTTTGTTTTGCGAGGATTTGGGAACGGACGTGTATGACACGCGCGGAGAGTAAGAGTGGTGGGGACTGAGGAAATTTGGGATCCCATGATGTTTGAGTGTGACATGGATTTTGGTTTCTTTGATTTGTAGCTGCAAATGTTTGTGACCGCTGAAACTCGTTCTTGGGAAATTTGCGGCTGACACGCGTGTTTTGAAAGTCACGGACATTTTTGGTCGACGTGTGTTACTTTTTTTTGTGACCGGACATGTATTTTTTTTGTTGCTAATTTGCTAATAAAAATGATATAGGAGATATTTTTTTTGGCTCACATGGGAGATATTATTTTTTTGGTTACACGCATAGGAGATATTATTGAATGAATTGAATTTGACCGACGTGAATTAATAGATTTATTAGTCTTCTACTATCTGTCTACTATAAATAAATAAATAAATAAATAAATAAATATATAAATGTATATAATAAATATATACAATCAACACACCACCAAAATTACTATCTTATCCTTTTCACTTTTTTTCTCTCACTCACTTAAATAATAAATAAATATAATATAATAAATATAAATATATACAATCAACCCACTACTAAAATTACTATATTATCCCTTTCATTTTTTAATCCCGAAAATAATTTGAATTCACTCAAGTGAGGTAATTAGGTTCACATTAATGAACCGTAATTACTGACTTCGAGATAATTCAAATTCTTTTCAATTACAGTAATTCAAAATCTCTCTCCGTATTTACTTACTTTTTTTGGAATTATGAAATCTGATTTGTGAAATCTGATTTTTGAAAGTTTTCATGGGCATTTTCGTCCGTTTGGGTAATTATGGGGGTGGGATAGACACGGAGGGGGTGAAAAAAAAATCCGTTAAATAATGCAAATGTGTAGTGAAGTGACACATATGATAATGATAATTTTGAGCAAAATAACTTTTGAGTAAATACTTTATGACAAAAACTTGGCTTGTCCCTTTTAATCATGGGGAGGATGATTTGTCCAGAAAAAATCAGGGGGAGTGTAACGCCCTAAAATAATTTATTTATTTATTTATTTAAGTTATTTGAGGGATTACAATATTTATTTAAATTGAGTAATAATGTTGGAATTAATTTTATTGCAGAGGGGGTCTAACTAAGTAAATAAAGGGGTGCAATTAGGGCCCAAGCCCATAAGTGACCCAAGCCCATCCCTAATAACCCCAAAACCCTAAGAGGATCTCACTCACACTAATCCAACGAGAAACCGAAAAAAGAATTCGAGAGGGAGAGAGTGAGGTGCAGGCGACGCAAGCAAGTAAAGGAGAAAGGGAGAATTTCTTCTTCTCAAGCTCCATAGGTAATGCTTTGGATCCTTTCTTTTCTCCATTCTTCTTCCTTTTATTTCCAGTGTGTAATTCCAATTCCTCTTTCTTTTTTTTGCTCCTCCTTGTGTTCAAAGAAGAGAGAGAGCCACGGTTTGAAGAAGAGAAAAAGGGAAGCTTGCTCACGTTGATCTCCTTGGTGTTGAGTTCGAATTTTGGGCTTTTCAGTATGGGGGCTCTTCTTTATGCCTATAATAACTCTTAAGATTAGTATTATGTGTAGGTTAGGTTGTAGTGATGGAAATTGGGAAATTGTTGAATTGATGTGCTAAGGAAACCTTGTTTGATTTGTTTTGTTGAATGGTTGTGTTAAGGAAACAATGCTTGAATTGTTTGTTGAATTGTTGTGTTAAAGGAATGTCATTAGATTGAGTTGTTGTAATTGTTGTGATATTGCCTTGTTTAGTGAATTGAGTGTTGTGGTGAAGTATGTGGTAATGTACTTAATAGAATTGTGCCTTTGGGGTGCTTGATTTATTGCCTCAATGATGAGTTAAGAATAGATGAGTTGGTGAGGCACTTGATGAAATGTAATTTGAGTTGGTGTTGGGGTGGGTATGGATCAATTGAGAGAATGTGAGGATAATTATGTTGTTGGGAATGAGAGGATGTGAGGTGGGTGGTTGGTGTGTCACAGCGCCACGGCGCCAATGAGCGCCAATGTCTTTGAAGTCACGATGTGTGATCGTGTCTAGCACAGGCGCCATCTGTGGCGCCAAGTGCAGTGCTGTGTGTGTGTGTGTTGTGTCTAGCACAGGCGCCAAGTGTGGCGCCAAGTGCAGTGCTGTGTGCGTGTGTTGTGTCTAGCACAGCGCCACACAGGGCGCCAATGTCTTTGTGTGCGTCGCGTGTCTTTGTGTGTTGTGCAGAGCGCCAACCGAGGCGCCAAGCTGCAGTGGTGTGCGTGGGTGTGTCTAAGGCGCAGGGCGCCATTTGGGCAGCCTTATGCGCCTATGTGAATGATGGGACCATGTGACCCCTAAAACGTCAATCTGGTCGTGGTGCGCGGGTTTGGTCCTTAAAATGTTAAGTTAGTCCTTGTGTGTGTGTGTCTTGTGTAATTGTTGAGCTAAAAATTATTAACTTAAGGATTACCCACTGAGTTGTGAATAAGCGGAGATGTGAAAGCGGTGCGGGACTTCGGTCTAAGCGGTGTGGTGTTTAAGAATTATATATATATGTTAATGATGTGCATCGAGAATTATAAATGGTGATTAAAATTATTATTGCGGTGCATTATCATAGAGTACATAATCATGTGCATAAGCGGTGTGTAGGCTTCGGCCAAAGCGGTGTGGTGGCTTCGGCCAAAGCGGTGAGTGCCCTCCAGGCAACATTGTGGTGATGAATGATCCTCATGCATGTTGCATACATGCATATATATACATATATATATTCATACATATACTAACGGTGTCTTGCGATGACTACAACTTAGGAATGAATTGTGAAATAATGACGTAAGTTGATAATATTATGAATTGTTGTGAAATAGTGCCTCTTACTGCTTTCCTTATCATAATGCCTATCTTAATTGTTATTATTTGTGTAAAAAGACTCACCTTACTACTTTATGTTGCCTCGAATGCCGGCAACTTGCAGGTGACCGCGTGTGAAGGCCCTCTCTTGCCTTTGATAGTAGTGTGTCCAACTCTGATATGTAGCACCGGGGAGGGACGTCTTAATAATTTTATTTATATTCGGATTGTGTTACTTTGTCATTGGTGATGTACCAGTTATGTTTTAATATTTATGATGTGCTGTAAACTAAAGCAGGAGCTTGTGGGCCCGTCCCCATACTATTGTGCTATATATCGTGCTATTTAACATTGACTTAACGTCACTTGACTGAATGCCTGATTGTTTTTTTTAAGCGTCGAAATGTGACACTTTCTTTCAATTATTTTTTTAAACTCAAAAAATAAATATTAAATAATAGCTAGTTAGAAAAGGGGTGTTACAGGAGGATGTTCTTATTTGGAAGCATTTTACTGATTGTTCTTTAATTTTTAAATATGCTTATGTTTATCTCAACCCTCTGGGTTCTTCTGTTAGATAAGATAACTCAATACAAAGTCAAGCTATTCCTACCTCCAAGTCATCCATTTGGAGAATAATTCATAAAAAAATGGCCTCGATGATAATCTTATATCTCAAGGATCCACTCTGGTCTCTATGTGTAGCATGTGTGGTAAATTAGTGAGACCGTCGATCACCTTTTCTTGCATTGTAATTTGACTTCTAGATTTTGGCGTTGGTTGGGGATCTTCTTCATCTATCCATTGATGTTTGTATCATTCAACGATTGCTAGTCTTTGGGTATTTGTGAAAAACCTTGGAGCTCTCATATACATGATATGGTTCTTTCTGTCATCGCTCACATTATTTGGGTTACTATCTATGACAAGAATCAGACTCGTTTCAATAATGTCTTTGTCCATCCCTTTTGCCAGAGGCCTTCTTCTTATCTTTATTGTTGTTTCACTATTTGGCAACATTTCTACAGGAGTTAATTCGAACTCCATGGATGAGTTTCGTTTTTAAAAAATTTCTCTTTGTTAGGTCACCCTCCAAAAGCTCTATCTATTATTGAAGTCACCTTGCATAAGCCTCGAAGTGGATAAGTTAAATACAACACAAACGAGGCTTCGCGTGGTAATATTGATCCTACAACTTTTGGTGGTTTGTTCTGTGACTCGAGTAGGCAAACATAGGTTGCTTATCAGATTATGGTGATTTGAAGCTGGGATTCTGATACTTATGAAGTCAATTATAGTTGCTTATGATAATAGGTGGTGTGAGCTTTGGATAGGATGTGACTCTGCTCATGTCGTGGAAGCTTATAAGTCTATTGGTTTCGCTATCTGGAGACTCAGAAATAGATGACGTAATTGCATCTCTATAACCAGTATGATGAGTTTTATTATTGCACAAATCTATCGGGAATGTAACTCTTGTGCAGATAAACTAACTAATTATTGCTTTATTAGTCATGGTTTTAATAGGTGAGATTTGCTTACTAGTTTTGTTTTCGGGGACTTCACTCGTAATAGATTAGGTCATTCGTATTATCGCTTTTTTCTCTTTTCAATGAAGATAGGGGGAGTACTATTTTTTCCTTTAGATGGATGCTTCTTTTCTTTGCCCCCAAAAAAATTGTGACAAAATCTATAAAGGAGACGTAATAGTCCTTGCATATTATAGGTAGTATGACATGTTGAGTAATTTTTGTTTTGTTTTTCAGAAACAAATATTATAACTCAATTTATATGAATCAACGACTGTCTAATCTATATAAATCTCTAAAGGAAGTTTTTTTCCAAGCTCTAGGATGCTCCACATCACTTCCATTTATTTTTCAATAAATTTTTAATTTTATTAATATTTATTTATAATTTACAATTAAAGGAGACTTAAATTCATTATTATCACTAACTTATTATTATTAAATGCTACTCTTAGTGGAATAAAATATTTGGTGATGCCTATGAGCATTCTCAAGAAGTATAAAAACCTACGGTTATGGATTGCTAATAGGAATTAAACATAAAATTATTCATAACACAATGAAGGGAAATGTTTATCTATATCTATACATATAAGTAAAAGAATCCCCAATGGAGCCTCCACAATAATTCTTGAATTTTTGCTCTTATTTTTGTCTATTAAAAAAATCCTCTTTTATTATTTATTAATTCCTACCTTTGTGTCCAACCCACTATTACTAATAAATTCCAACATAGTAATAAATTTACACATTATATTATATTTAATCATAATTTTTGTATAAATGAGACTTTGATTTTAATTTTTAATATATAATTAAATATAAAAAAACAAGATTTTTTTTATATTAATCAATGTTCATTCTCAATTCATGAGACTTATGAGCTCAATTATGTGTTCATTCTAAACTCAATTTTATGTTCTTATATTACTTACTTTTTATTGTTTTGTTTTTTATATTTATTACTATTTATTCTAAATGTTTTTTTTAAAATTATATATTTATTTACATAGAAATTATATTATTATTAGAATTGGTCAAAATTTAAATTAATTGAATTAATAAATATATTTATCAATTATAATAGTTTAGATGAAATAAGAAATAATAAGTTGACCTTTAAAATTCTTTTTTTATGTAACCATTATGCATTGAATGGAGGGGTTTCACATTTACATGAATTATTGCTTTAATTTACAATAAACTCAGGAGTTAGTGGAATATGAGTGGAAGAAATAGAGTTTAAACTAATTATAACAAGAAATGACTATTTAAAGGAGAGATCTTTGGATGGTTAGGGTAGAGGTTTTGACATAAAGAATCATATAAAAAATAAGAAGTAGAAGAAAGGAGCAAGTTTCACAAGAAGGTGTAGAATGCACAAAAAGGGTAAAGATTTTTATGTTCTTAATGAGTTTTAAGTTGACAAATAGGCAATGATTTTTGTAAAGTTATAGACATTGAGAAATTATGTATATTTTAATATTGTTCTTAAGAAAAATGTTTAATTTTTGTATGATTGTATGATGTGTTAGATCTAAATGAGTTGCATATGTTCCACGAGCCTTCATAATCTTTGGTGTCACTTCTAAGAAGGAAATTACATTAGGTGCAAGAATCATATAGAAAACACGTAGTAGAAGAAATGAGCAAGTTGCACGAGATGTAGAATTCGCAAAAAGGATAAAGAATTTCATGTTCTTGATAGTTTGAAGTTGACAAATAGACAACAACTTTTTGTAAAGTTATAGGCATTGAGAAATGATGTATAGTTTAATATTGTTCTTTAGAAAAATATTAAATTTTATTGTTTTGTAAAATTGTATGATGTGCTAGATCTAAATGAGTTGCATATGTTCCTTGAGCCTTCATAACCTTCAAGTTATCACTTCTAAGAAGAAATTACATTAGGTGCAATAATCATATAAAAAACAAGGAGTAGAAGAAAGGAGCAAGTTTCACAAGATGTAGAAATCACAAAAAGGGTAAAGAATTTTGTGTTCTTGATAGTTTGAAGTTGACAAATAGGCAACAATTTTTTGTAAAGTTATAGGCATTAAGAAATGATGTATATTTTAATATTGTTCTTTATAAATATGTTTAATTTTTTGTCAAAAAAAATGTTTAATTTCATAGTTTTGTAAAATTGTATGATTTGCTAGATCTAAATGAGTTGCATATGTTTCTTGAAACTTCATAACCTTTGGTGTCACTTCTAAGAAGGAAATTACATTAGGTGTCTCTTCTCTATATCACAAAGGAAAAAAAATATCATTTTCTTCAACTATCACCATATCTAATGCCTTTAGTATATATTCTATCTAATACTTTTTATTTACAAATTCACATCTAAAATGGTTAATTTTAAATGAGAATAGTGCTTGAGGTATAAACAACCAAATAAAACTTCAGATTTAAATGTTTCAATTCTTTTACAAATATTATATGTTTACTCTCCACTTTATGTAGCTTATTTAGATTATAAGTTGCATAAAAAACAATTATAATAAAATAAATCTTTCATTTCATATTGTGAATAATGGCCATATCATTATAAAGAATAAAAATAAAGATTTGATTTTGATTGTTTTCTCTTTCTAAGTTTCCTATTAAATCTAAATTCCTTATTATCACTTTTGTTTTAAGTTTCAAATTTTGTTTTAATTAATATTTATGAATTATTAATTGATGAATAAAAAAAGAAATAAAGAAAAAATAGAATAAAGAGTAGTTACTTTCTAATTTCTATAATTTATATTTATTCATACACAACCATTAACTTATTTAATTTAAACTCATCCAAGCTTAATATAATAATAATATTTAGAGGATGTCACTGAAATTTGGAAGAAGAAAATAAAAATAGAATAACATTATAAGAGAAAAGCGAATCTGCAAGCATTTACATTCTGAATGTAAATCACTTCCAAACATGTTTATCAATATATTATGATCACTTTCTTAGTATAACTTAGTTATTTTTATTCTAATGTTTTAAAAGAAATATAAAATCTCATTATTTTCATCCTTAAACTTTCACATATTAAACCATTATTTTTTTTTAAACAAAAAGAATTTTTTTTACGTAGTGTTTATTTAGACTATATGTTATATCAAAAAATATTCTCATTAGTATTGATCTTCAATTAGTATCATTATTATTTTTCTTCTTTGTCTTACACATATTAAAAAATGCTATATCAAAAATATTCTTATTATTTATATTATTTTTCACATGTCTTTATTATTAAAATTCATGCTCATAAATTCAAGATATTAAATTGAATGGCATTTATTATTACTAAGTAAAATGAAGTTTAGTAAGATTTTATTTTCAACAATTAAGCTCACTAAAATTTGGACAATTGTGCATATTAAAAAACAATACACTATATAAGAATATGGCATAAATAAAAATTCAACAATATATTAATGTAATACTATATTTTTAAAATACATAATTTATATCGACAACTTATGTATATATTTGTATAAAATCTATATAAAATTAAAGGAAAAAATTATATAACAACTCGTGCATCGCACGAGTATTCTCCTAGTAGTTTATACTAAGGGAAATGTATTCATTAAGCATAAAATCTCATAGAAAAGAATTATGTAATTTATTTAATTAATTATGTTAAAAAAATTATGATGTTTTTTTTTACCAATATTCCACAGCCTAATAATAATAATAATACCGTCTTCGAGGTGCCTCCAATTCAGCGAGGAGATTAGTCACTGCGTTCGATGGTGAATACCTTAGTCTCGACAAAAAAAAATAATAATACCGAAAAAAAATACTGAAGTTGAAGCTCCATCTAAACTAGGTGCGTTGGTGGAAGCTGGAAAGAAGAAGCAAAGCAATGGCGTTTCTGAGAGCATCATCACAGTGCCACCGCAATACACCTATCCTCTATTCACTTTCTCCGTCACTCTCCCTTAACTTCTCATCTTCACCAACCAAAGACGAAAACGACGCCGAATTAATCTCAAAAATCCTAATCCAACACCACAATCCATTCCACGCAATGGAATCTTCACTCCAACTCAACGGCATAACCCTAACCCCAAATCTCTTAACCCAAACACTCCTCAATCTCAAACACCACTCCAAAATCGCACTCTCTCTCTTCAATTACTCCAAATCTCTCCCTAACCCTCCTCTCTCTCACTCCTCTTACCATCTCATCATCGATTCCATGTCCAAAGTTCATCAATTCGATGTCGCTTGGCAACTTATCATCGAAATGGATCAAAATAACCTCACTCCAAACGCTACAACTTTCTTCACGTTAATCAAACGCTTAATCTCCGCTGGCCTCACTCGACAAGCCGTTCGAGCTTTTCATGATATTGAACCTTTTACTAACACTGAAACGACGAATGAACACTTCACCGTTTTGCTTGATACTCTTTGTAAGTATGGTTACGTTAAACTCGCTTCTGATATCTTCAACAAAAACAAAATTAGGTTTAAAGCTGATGTTGATGTTAAAATGTATACTGTTTTGATTTACGGTTGGTGTAAAATTGGGAGATTGAAAACGGCTGAGTCGTTTTTGAATGAGATGAAGGAGAATGGGATTGAACCTAATGTTGTTACTTATAATGTTTTATTGAATGGGATTTGTAGGAAGGTTAGTCTTCATCCTGAGGAGAGATTTGAGAGGACAATTAGGAATGCAGAGAAGGTGTTTGATGAAATGCGTGAGAGTGGAATTGAACCTGATGTTACTAGTTTTTCGATTTTGCTTCATGTTTATAGTAGAGCTCATAAACCACAATTGTTGTTGGATAAATTGATGTTGATGAAGGAGAAAGGGATTTGTCCGAATGTTGTTACGTATACGTCGGTGATTAAGTGTTTGTGTTCTTGTGGGAGGATTGAGGATGCTGAGGTTTTGCTTGATGAGATGGTTAAGAATGGTGTGAGTCCTTGTGCTGCGACGTATAATTGTTTCTTTAAGGAGTATAGAGGGAGGAGAGATTCTGATAGTGCTTTGAAGTTGTTTAGGAAGATGAAGGATGATGGGTTGTGTTCGCCTACGACGCATACGTATGGTGTTTTGATTGGTATGTTTTTAAAGGCGGATATGATTGGGGTTGTGAAGGAGATGTGGAATGATATGAAGGAAAGTGGGGTTGGGCCGGATTTGGATTCGTATACGGTGTTGATTCATGGGTTTTGTGAGAAGCAGAAATGGAGGGAAGCTTGTCATTATTTTGTTGAGATGATAGAGAAGGGGTTTCTTCCTCAGAAAGTTACTTTTGAGACCCTTTATAGGGGACTCATTCAGTCTGATATGTTGAGGACTTGGAAGAGGTTGAAGAAGAAGCTTGATGAAGAATCCATAACATTTGGTTCAGAGTTTCAAGATTATCACTTGAAGCCGTATAGGAGATGAGCTATTGTTGTGGCATACGAGGTACTTTTAATATTTGACACTTTTTTTATTTCAACTTAATTATATATCTACAGTACAGTTGTTTATATACATAGTGTTATTAGCTAGCTACTATATCTATATATCCTTAAAAGCCGTGCAATGTTTAATGCCAACACTTTAGTGGTAGTTTAATTGTTAATCATTCCTCTATATGCTGTCAAAATTGTAGTTTGCACAATCATTAAAGAAAAGTTAAATTTCAGATTGCACCTCTTTATCTGCATGTGAGGAGAATTTCGTTGCCTGTAAAAAATGTGTTATTGTTGTGAATACCGAGTTTGGTGTGACCTATTTGAATTTCATTATTTACTTTTTGGTATGATAAAGAAAGCATGAGAAGAAGTTAGGAAAATAGTTCAAAGGAAGAAAAAACCGGACAGGTAAGGAATAAGAATGGAAAAGAATAAAGATAGTTGTACTTGAGGAGTGAGTTCTTGCCTTGCCTTGCTTCTGTCTCAACAACATGCTGATGTAGCTTTGGTTTTTGTCTCATTTAACAGTTTGACAGCATTTGCCCCACTCACTTACTTCTACTGCTTGGCTCCACTCTCGTCCACCCGCTGCCATCTTTCATAGCTCTTTGTCACGATATCAATTACACGCCGGGGCAGAAAATAGGGCCTAACAAGTTCATTCTAGACACTGAGTAGAATCACATCAGCAGGAGAAAAAGTAGGAGAAAAGCTGGCTTCTCCCTACACCTTGCTCTTAGCCTATGTTTTCGTGGTGGAGAAAATATTGATGTGCGTTGATGCAAGAAGTTGTCGGCTTGTGCGTCACAATACAAATTGTAGCTTCTCACAAAACTCAAATTTTAAATGCGAGTCCAAACCATGCCAACGAGTACCACATTCAGTTAGTGGATCATCATCACCTAACATGGTCCTCAGTAAAACTCATTGAGAGAAAATTGAAAATGAGAAAGAAGTTTTCTTTTTCTTTGAGAATTTTCAGAGAAAGGAAGACAAAATTCAAGAAGATCAATACTAGGGTTTTTGGAGAGGCACAAAGTAAAGAAAGAGGAGTCATTTTGGGTGAGGAAGTTATTTGGCATTTCCTGAATTGAGCAAGAAGCAGGATGAACATCGAGAGCTAAAGCATCCAATAAAAAGATGCATTCTAAAAATTTATCGTTGTATTTGCGAATACAAAATTTGTGAACGCCATCGTAGCTCCAACACAAAATTCTGTAAAAAATAATGACAGTAGTATGAATATTTTTGCTGTCTATTTCAAGGAATGGAACATGTTGATTTATATGATACCAATAATGTTACTACGTTAACTCCTCAACAATTAGTGGAAAAAGTCACAATATCTCGAATGCTCTCGCAAAATACATTATTATAACTCTACTGACTTTGAGTAGTTGAGCACCACTTTTACAAGGGACTAGTTGAAGGACGTATCTGATTTTGGAGGTTTTGAAATCAAAATTCCCGGTTGTTGCCATTGGAAGACGAAAACAAGGGACTAGTTGAAGGATATTAGATTTCTGATTTCATTACTAATAATGAATGAATGTAAAACTTCTTTGGATTTACTCAGGCGTCAGGACGTTGAGTATCTATGATATATCAATAAGGACAAAACTTAGAAACAGTACCATACAACCTGTTGGTACTGTTGTCTAATAAACACATACACATCACATTACTAATAATATGGGTCCCATAAAAGCTGTGATTTTAATGTGATGTGTTATGTTTTTATTAGACATTAAATCTTAAACAGTTGTATAAGATCTTGTTTGTAAGTTTTATCCTACCAATAATAACTGTAGTATATATTAAGACCCAAAATTTAGCGACCTAAACTTCACTATTGACGGCATGCACGGGACAAATTATGCACACAATATTATTTCAAATACAAAAAGACTATGTTTGGAAGAAAAAAAAGAATAATCATGATGGATAAAGACATATCACAATAAGTTAGATTATAGCGGATAAACTAATGGGTCGAATTCAATCTTTTTTCCTCTTTGTTGTTTCACTTCCAATAAAGAAACCTTTGTTTGTGCTTCTAGTATTCTTTCCCAGATATCCCTAGCTGCCCGTCTTCCTCCAACATTGTGTGCACGTTCAAAATTGCTCCTCTCAATACCCAAAATAACCCGCCACAAATTAAGTGCCCTGCGTTCATGTTCTATTTTAGTTTTTTGAGGCTAGAAAAGAATCGATAAAAAGAATGGGTGTCGTAAGGTTAGAAAAGAATAAATAAAAATAGTATATACTTGAGAGTGATTTCTTACTAGAGAGAAAATGGAAAATGAGGAAGTGGTTTTGGCGGTACTTTGTGGGAGCGGGGTAGCCGCGGCATCCTCTAAAAAAATATATTTTTTCTTTATATACTGCTATCAAAATAACGTCGTTTTGAGGGGTTAGTTTTTTAAACCATTAATCGTGTAGAAACAAAGCAAAGTGGCCGAATATTCAAAAAAAATGAAGCGGCAGAAGCAAACATGAAACATAACACACTAAAGTAAAACGCAGAAGCAGCAGAAACAAAATCCACAGGAAGGTTTTAAGATATGTAGAGTATTTTCAATATTCTACATATTCTAAATTATACGTCGTTGTCTTTTTTTCCTCTTTTTCAAACTCTTCTCTGTTTTTCAGATAAGCCAAATTCGTGTATGAATTCAATACAACCATAATCAAGCCTTTGGTAGATGAGTGCTCTTCTAGACACATATCCGCTTAACTGTACGACAGTTAATTCTTGATGTCTTTCTAGAATTGAGATCGTCCTCTTTGCTAGATGAGTGCTCTTCTAGACACATATCCGCTTAACTGTCCAACAGTTAATTCTTTTGTCAATTTTTTCTGAAATGCACAGAAAATAATCTTTCATTGCAGCGAAAAGTGCGCCGAAAATTCTTCAAGAAAATAATCATTGTAATTTACACGTTTATATGCATCAGGGCCGGTCCTGAGATTTTGGAGGCCTGGGCTAACCAACAAAATGACGGCATAATTATAAAAAAATGATTAAATATCTACATTTAAAAATATGAAAATAAAAGTTTGGATTTTTGAAAATACAAGACCAAAAACATAGTTTAGTCTAAAATTTATTAATGCTATTATTATTAAATGCCATAATAGTATGTGAAATAATTTGTTAGTGGTATCTATGTGGTAACATCAACCAACTTTATTCAATCTTATTTTATTTTCTGTAAATATATCTCATAAAAAATATAAATTTAAATATTTTAGAATTTTATTTTTCAAATTAACTATTTTTCATTGTTATTCAAAAATAATTTTTCTAAATAAAATAGAAAAAAAACATCCCATATACCTGCAATATATGAGTCACACACTTATTTTAATATAGAATGCAAGATAGTGAAAATTGAATGAAAAGAGATACTAATCAAGTTAACGAGGGAGAAGAGGTGACTGAATAATGTTTTATAAGATAGAGTGGTTTTGTTATCATGTATGAGTATCACGTGACAATTGTGTTTGCTATCAAACAACAATATTGTGTTTTCTGTGTAAAAGTTGTTAGTAGATTTCATGTAAATATGCAATTCTATTTGCAAAAAAACATGCAATTCTAATGTGGTACTAGTAGTTTTTAAAGAAATAAATAAATAAAGACATAAGGTGACTTGTATAACATTTTTTTGACTCGGCCAAGTGACTTGTATAACATTTTAACTAACACATAATTTGTTTAACTTTTTTTTACTAGCCTATTAAAAGATACATTGATAAGTCAAAAACAATTTACCATAATCTTATTATGGAATAGGGAACTTAACATTAAGTTGCGTATTTTTATGCATTTTGCTGCTCTCATGCCTTAGGACATAGTTGATCCTAGGATTTTGATTATCCCGGACGAATCAATAAAATGATGCCTGTTGTAGTTTTTTTTTTGGTCAAGGATGCCCGTTGTAGTTATTTGAATAATATTCTCATTGCATTTTTGTTAAAAATCATAAAATTGTATGCATGTTTAATATAAAAATACTTTATACATACATATATCGTTGTTTTGCCATATATATTACTAGACCCTCCCCCGTGCTCTGCACGGGGATGAGTGGCCACTTCTATCTATTTTCAAATAGTATCAACATAGCTATTCGAAACACGGGTAATGTCGTGTTCTTTCTGTGCATAGACTCAGACAAATTTTGGTTAGTTTGAATATTACCCATGAAAATCAATGAGGCCATGATTAGAAAACTAATTAACTTGTTTGATACCCATATCTTCGTATTTGAAGGCACAACAATATTTTAAGAACACGACAGGTAAACAACGATGGCTTTGACATAGGTATAGGTACTGCTTTCAATTTACCTCCCAGATGACAAAGACCTAAGTAAAGATATTAGACGGGTAAATTTGGATGATTAAAAAGAAAGCAAAGTGAGTAATACTTATAGGAGGTGGGGTTTCCCAATTCCCATATCCCTCAATGACCATGGTGAGTATGTATACTTGCTTATAAAGTTGGAATGCATGCCTTTTGATAACCATGCATGACATATTCTTTTATTCTTTTAACCCTTATTACCTATGGGAATTTCATATGCATAGATTGCATGTAGTCTAAATGGAATGGATTTGGATTATAAAGGAAAGATTGGAGAAATCCATTTAAAAATTTAAATCCATTAAGATTGTACCCAAAACTCCAATCCAATTCATCAATTGAAAAAAAATATTTATATATAAATTTATATATATATATATATATATAAATATATGGATATAAATTTATATATTTTATTCATTTCATATATATATATATAGATTATAAATATATAAATTTATTTATTTTTTGACAACTTTTTAAATTTAAAATATATAAATATAAATTAAATATATTTTTTTTGACCAAAATAAATTAATATATATATATATATATCAATATATATCAATATATATTTATATATTTTAATTTATATTTATACATAAATTTATTTATTGACAATTTTTAAATATTTAAATATATAACTATATCTAAATTTACATTATATATATATATATATATATATATATATATATATATATATATATATATATATATATATATATATATATATATATTTATATATATTTATATATATAAATATATGCTTCAAAAAAATATATAAATATCTATTTATATATAAGGTGGTGGAATGTGGTGACCGAGAGCGGAGTTCGTAGAATCAGGCACGGTGGTCTATTTGTGGAGTTCCTAAGCGACAACGGTGGACCCTACGGTCGAGCTCCGGCGACATACGGTGGTCGACGATGCTCGATGGTGGTGGTGGCGGCGGCGGTGACCTGACCAGGCACAAAATGATGGTGGTGGTGATGATTTAATATTATATTATATTATATATATATATATATATATATATATATATATATATATATATATATATATATATATTACTCCTCCGTTCGATCTTTGGTACTTTTGGCTTGTTACACACAAATTAAAGTACAATTAATTTGTGCAAGCTAATACTAAAATACCCCTTTTGTAGTTGTATTGGGAATATTTCCAAATAAAAGTGTTAATAGTTGTCTTGAGTTTCTAAAAGACTCAATAAATATGAAGGGTATCTTTGAAAAAGTTTGTTGAATTGTACATTGGGTTTTTAAAAGTACTATTGTTTTAGAACAAAATAAAAGGCTAAAAGTAAAGATCGGGAAAGGAGGGAGTATATTATATATATATATATATATATATATATATATATATATATATATATATATATATATATATATATATATATATATACACACACACGTATTGCAATACATGGTTAAACTTTGATTCGGTTATGTTATATAGACATATATTTTTAGATAAAAATCGACAAAAACCAACTTACAACACCAATTAACCAAGTTTTTTAGAATATTAGCCAAGTGATCAATTAACCAAGTTTTTTAATAACGCTTCGAAAACTGTGTGAAAAACAGGTTGACTAATAATCTAAAAAACTTGGTTAATTGGTGTTGTAAGTTGGTTTATGTCGATTTTTGTCTAAAACTCTATGTCTAAATAACATTTTTGAACCTGATTTTAACCGATCAACCTTAAAGGGGCGGGGATTTATTGAGTATGACAAGTAACATGTTGCTTTTTTATTTATTATGCAAGACACTTGTTTTTGGACTTATTATTAAATGAAGTGATAGTTAAAATAATCTAACACCGATAAACACTTGAGGTGTTAGCTTAGTGGGAAGAGCTGGTCTTGTTTTCTCAAAGTGCTGAGTTTAAATTCCCTCGAGGACAGTTGTAAAATGGACATTAGTACCACTTTTTTTTATTAATAAAATTTCTCATTCCCCGATTTAAAAAAAATAACAAATCTTACACCGACATGCGTTGAGGGTAGAGGAAAAAATGGTATAAAAAGACCATGATAATATTACAAATCAACATCTTCATCCAATTGTCTAAATTAGTTGCTCACAATGAAAGACACACATTCAACTAAAGCAATTTTTGTTCATCTTTGGAGGGAGAGATAGACCTCCTATATATATAACTCACACGAATTACGAAATACAAACTCCTCTTAATGAATGATTAATAACAAATATGATTAAAAGTAGGTTGAGCATGTAAGAAATAAGTTAGTTTTAGCTTAGTACTTATATTAAAACTCTTGAGAAGGTTGAATAATCAAACATTCTCTTAGTTTGAAAAACAACAAGTTATAGCAAGTGTGCAAATAGTAAGAAAAACATGTAAATAACACAATAGAGTTTTCACCCAATCTTGACTACATCATCTCCCCACTTCCTTGTGAGTATTTCCGCTATTTTCCTAAAATTATACTTGCTTTTGATCAACACACAAAAGACTTTCACACACTTAGCTTTTGATCACACATAAAATACTCAAGTGTACCCTTACACAACTACACCTAAGTGTTTCCACCTACTAGAAAACTCTCTTCTAGTTTCCTAAAAGTTCCTCTTATCAAGTAAGTTCAACACCAACACTCACCTCTCTCTAGGTAGTTTGATGGAATGTTTACAAGATCGTGTTTACAATAAGGGGTTTGAGTTTTGGGATGATAAAGAGCTTTCTTATACAATAAATACAATGTATAAGATACTTAACAAGCTGACACGCACTCAATGAAAGAATCCGAGAACTGAACTTTGAGTAGCTTGAGTGTAGGATGAGAATGTTGGATTACTTTGAGAAGTTTGACTTGTGAAGGTGCCAATTAAATCTAATGCTTTGTAAATTCGAAATGAAGTCTTTAAATAGTCCATGAGAGTTGAATATAGTCGTTGGAGGTTGAAAAGAGCCACTAGAAGAAGTCCATTGGTCCATGGGAGTGTCTAGATGGAAGTTGGTCAAGGTGACATCTTTTTGAACCTTCTGAAGCTGCACCTTGTACTTTCTTTGTGCAGTTCAACCTTCTCATGCTTACACAATCCTTTCTTCTCCACTTTTTAACCTTCTCAAGTTGACCCTAGAGGTGTCAAAATGGATTGATTTGATGGATATGGATTTGGATTATAATGGATGGATTGGAGAAATCCATTTAAAAGTTTATATCCATTAGGATTTACCAAGAAAATCCAATCCAATCCATCCATTAAAAAAAGAGTCCATCCAATCCATCCATTAACAACTTTTTTATGGATGGATATCCATTCCATCCATTAACAATAATTTGAATATCCTTAAACTAACTAACAATAACTTAAATAAAAAATATTTATATGAATACAAAGTAAAATAAAAAAAGACACATAATTTTTTATAAGCATAAATATGCATATTAGATTATATATATATATATATATATATATATATATATATATATATATATATATATATATATATATATATATATATATAATCTACAATTATATGTATATATTTATAAATATAGATATATATAATTTATATAGTTATCTATAAATAAATATAGATTATATATATATATATATATATATATATATATATATATATATATATATATACTAGTATAATTCACTAGTGCAAAGACGGAGTCAGATTCACTTGTAACATAAAAATTGACAATTTTGTTACAAATTAAAAAAATAAAAGTTGTATATTTAAGCCCATTGTTCAATCAATGAATATATATATATATATATATATATATATATATATATATATATATATATATATATATATATATATATATATATATATATATATATATATATATATATAGTCGTTTTAACACATAACCATATCAATTGTAATAAGGCTTAAATAATTAGTAAATATATAGTTGATTTAAATATAATATAAAACTTGTTGGCCTCTTATATTTATCCATTCCATTAAGTTAAAGAGTTTACGTAAATTCAAATTTAATTAGTGTCTAACATTATGGTGTTAAATATTTTTGTTAAAAGATAATGATTTTTCTATAGATATTTGAAATGACATTGTTGTATTTCTTTTATAGATATTTGAAATTGTAATTGATAAAATAAGAAAAAAGATGAAATACAAAGCATATTTTACGATATAAAATTACTCTTTAGTTCAATTGAAAGTACAAAGCATATCAAAAAAGAAGACATTATGGATTTTTTTGTTTGTGTTTTTATGATAAACCATATGAGAAAAGGGAATAAAAACAATAGAAAATTACTCTTTAGTTCAAGTTAAAGCAATAAAATGGACTAATATATGAGAAGAGAAATATATGTAAGAATCAGGGATTATAAAATAATCAACAGCTGAGAGAATTAGGGATCCAATTAGGTAGTACTGGTACATTGATGCAATTCGCACTATAGCAAATTAGTTATTAGTACGATTAGTACATCATAAACACAGTTTACAGATTAGTAACAAAACATAACCTTAGTTTACAGATTAGTAACCAAACAAAACCTCAGTCAAAACTCTAACCCTCTACTAATTTGTGTTTGGTGTTTAAACCAAAAGGTTTGAACTTCCTATTCAAATGAATTACAATAACTGGTTTAAAATCCAATCAAATTAGGGTGAAGGGTGGAAGAATTAGTTAATAAAATTCTACCTAAGTACATGGATTTCAATATCATAGGCATAGCACCACGAATCCCTGTCCAAAACCATGTCACGTGATAAAAAATAAACAACGAAGAAAGAGCTCAACAATGGAAACATAAATTTTCTACGTCATATTTTTTTCAAGAAGATAAAAATTATAAATCATTAACGAAAATGGCCAAACCAATTCAAAATTTACCAATAAGTTAATAGCCCTAAGATGTTGTCATATTTATGTATGGATAATATACAACAAAAGGGTTGTGTATCAAGATTGGTAGTAAACACTAAAATGAAACTTCTTATTTTAAATTTTAAAATATCATTGATCATAAGTTTCTAAAATTTGGGTGATAAAAGTAGCCATCGAGCACCATACTTTTGCATACATCCTGAAGATAAAACCAAAGAATCAAAATCATTAACCTATAAGAAAGTCACAATAAAAATACAATACAAAACTATTGAGTACAAATTACATCTCAAGTAAATTCATGCACATGATATCTCAATAGATAGTTTCACCTTTATCTCGCATACGAGATGTAGAACTCACTCAAAGAAAATCAAATCAAATAAAATTAAATAACGGAAGAACCATGACAATAGATAGTTCCTCTTGTCATTTTCCAGTTGTTATTTTGGACACAAAAGGTGTGAAAGTAACATTGTTGTCCATCCGTTGATTTTCACTTCACACCAAGCAACATAAATGTTAAAGAGTTATTGGCAATGTAAATAAAATGGAAATACGAAGATGATGATATCGAGGGTGGGAACTCATCAAATGGGTCTGATACCCTAAGACAAATATTTTGTTTTTAATTTTGCATTTTATTAATTTGTTTAAAAACATTTGTTAAAATAAAAATAAGAAGTTTTAATTTATTGTCCAACTTGGCATGCCAAAATGACCTTCCATGTAGGTTAAAGGATCGACAACACAACAATAATTTTGACCAAATTAGTGGGGACTTTGATTTTACAAATTGGGAAAATAGGGGACTAAATTCACAAATTAAAAATTGAGGACTAAAATCGTGAGTTGATGATAATAGGGGACCAAAACGTAATTAAGCCTAAATAAAATAAAATTTATTTAATTTCTCAACTTATTGACAACTTCAAAGTTTCATTCTGAATAAACATATACAGTAAAAAACAATCATATATCCAACAATTGAAATTGAAGATTTTATTTAAAAAAAATCGACATTATTAAACCTATAAAGACAATGCAATTGTGGGATGCAAGAAAAGATGCTGAAATATTGTGGCACAAAGACAGGGCTGCAGACAGATGTGTAGTCGGAAGAGGTGCAGTGTGACTTCTTCAAAAACCATTTTTTGTTTTATTTTAAAGAATTAAATCGATTTAAAAGTAGACTAAAACTCAGCTATAAATCTTTTTGAATTTACATATCTTCTCTCAATTGACACAACACTAATATTGCACCCATATTTGTAGTAACCGGTCATTTATATATATATTTTTTGAAACCAAAAAATTCAAACCGAAAGAAGTTATGACAATTGATTGTGGGTAATTGTGATTTTGAATGATAATTAACACGTTTGTTTTCTTGTCCCCTATGTGTTAATTTACTCCAGCCGAAATCCATTTTAACTGTGGCCGTTGATTTTTTTCATGATATTAAGGCCCTTGATTTTATTGTTATGTGACTTGATCTAACGGCTCTAAATGTATGCGGTGTTAATGAGGTGATGTGGCGCACGCATGGAATGGTTGTGCTTAGGTGGATTTATTTGGTGCTGACATATTTATTGACGTGGCTGATTAGGTGGATGCATAGGTGTCAGATTCATGGTTATATATAATATAGATATATATATATATATATATATATATATAATATTTATAGGCGGTGGTGTTGGTGGCGGCGGCATGCTCGGTGGTGGCGGGCGGAGCTCTAGCGGCAAACACACAATGCACAGCAACAATGCTGGCAACCCGCCGTGTTGCTCCTGGTGACCGACTGGTGGTTCATAGCAGCGGCTCTGACGTCCGATGGTGGTGGGTGGTAGCGCTCCGGTGAGAATACTATATATATATATATATATATATATATATATATATATATATATATATATATATATATATATATATATATATATATATATATATAATATTTAAGTTTTTTTTTGATTTTTTTTTTTAAAATTATTGAAATTCTGATCTATTTTTTTTAGTTTTCCAAATTATTTTATTTTAGATTTTAGTGTTTAAAAATATATTTTATAATTATCCAATGGATTATGATTTAGTAGTTATTGTAATCCATTGGATTTGAAAAAATTAATGGATGGATCACACCCATCCACAAACTCAAATGGATAGATCCAATCCAATCCATTAATTTTTTTTTTTTGTAATGGATGGATTGGATGGATTTTTGTATGGATTGGATGGATATCCAATGGATAAATGGACTAAATTGACACCTCTAGCTGACCCTGTCCTTTCTTGCAGTCATGGACAACTCATACGAAGCTTCTCATGCTTTTATGAGCCCGTTTGTTACGAGTTATTTTAAAAAAAAAAAACATTTATGACGAGATGTTGTTCGTTTGTTACAAATTCTTAAAAAAATATAAAGCTGAAAAATAATCTAAAAACTGCTTCATATGAGAAGCTGTTTTGAGTTGTTTTTCTTAAAAATCAGTTTTTTAAGAATAATTTTTAAAATAAGTGATTTTCAGTATGTTACACAAACACAAAACAACTTCTTATTTTTTTTAAAATCTCTAAAAACTAATATTTAAATTATTTAACAACAAAATCACTTATTTTTTTAATCCGTAACAAACGTACCCTATTTCTTGAAGAAACCCTTTTGTGAATCCTCGGATTAATCAAGGAGTTTCTCTTTTTACATTTAAAATATTCCAACTCAATTAATGCTAGAGTTCAACATTTAACTCATCTTTAATGCATATGATAGGAAAATAATTGTTTGAGTAGGTTGTTGTTCCGAACCTTCTCAAACTTCATCCTTCTCATGTCATTAACCTTCTTACTCACTTGAGATATTGATTTGGTCAAATCTTCTTTTGACTTTCTAGTAAAATATTCTGTTGACTTTCGGCAAATCTTATTTTGATTTGGTCATATTTTAACCTTCTCATGTCATGACTACCATTGTTATTTTCACATGTTTTGGTCACTAGGTAGGTTCATTCTTTTGCATTTTGATGACCTGTGTTGACTTTCACTCAACCTTCTTTTGACTTGGTCATATGTTCTCATATTTTAACTTTCTCATGTCATGACTACCATTGATTTTTTCATACGTTTTGGGGTGCGTTTGATTCGCTAAGCGATGAAGGATTGGACCGGACAATCCAGGTTGTACCTGCTTGATTTGAAAATCGCTCACAAGATTAGACAGAAATGAGGGCAAGGGATGGACAAAGACCCAAATTCCTATACCTCACAAAAAAACCACAAGACAACTTTCACATCTCACAAGACAACTTCCCGATCACTCAAAAAATATACCAAAATATTGTTTTTATTTCTTATTCATTAATTTTTTCTCTCTGTTTCTCCTCACTCTCTCTCTCCTCTATTCTCTCTCTCTCTCTCCTCTCTCTCTCTCTCTCTCTCTCTCTCTCTCTCTCTCTCTCTCTCTCTCTCTCTCTCTCTCTCTCTCTCTCTCTCTCTCTCTCTCTCTCTCTCTCTCTCTCTCTCTCTCTCTCTCTCTCTCTCTCTCTCTCTCTCTCTCTCTCTCTCTCTCTCTCTCTCTCTCTCTCTCTCTCTCTCTCTCTAATCCCTATCCCGTTCTTCTCTATCTTTTCTATATCACTCTAATACATTCTCATCTCATAACCTCTCATTCATCTTTCTTTCTCTCCCCTCTCTACCTCTCATCTCCCTTGTATCTTCTCATCTCATAACCTCTCTCCCTTCATCTCTCTCTTTCTCTCTCATTCTCTCTCTTCCATCTTCTCCATCATACTTTTTATTTATAAATTTTTAAATACGTTATACTATATAAGTTATATAAAATCATTATAAACAATAGAAAGAAAATTATAGTAAAGTTTACATTTTTTTGCCTATGTTGTCCATTGTTCACCAAACAATGTATCTTTGGTGTCACGTCTCGTTGTCTGTCCCAGGTCAGTCAATCTTGTCTGCTTTTGCGAATCAAACACACCCTTGGCCACTAGGTAGGTTCATTGTTTTGCTTTTTGATTGTCTGTACTTTGCACTAGTTAAACATGTACTTTGCACTAGTTAAACATGTTAGATCACACTTAAAAAGAAAACTTAATTCCTTTCTAAGTTTGTTATCATCAAAAAATAAAAGAGATTTTCATTCATACAAGTAGAATATTCTGCATAATTTTATGCAGAGTATGTGTTCAAGGCATGGAATATTATGCTACATATTGAACCAATAATGCCAATGCCATGGTTAATTGCTTTTGCCTAAATGGTTTACTATAACTCCTTTTATCTTTGAGTAGTTGAATTTCACTTTTATAACAACACATGATTTCAGTGAAAATTAAGACGCTAATGAATCGTATTATTTTCACCATATATCCTCCAAAAATATATCTCAAATCCTATAACCTTACTTGAGAAAAAAAGCTAGAGAATGAAGAAAGAGTTCAAACCTAGCTACAAGAGGACTAAAATGTTTTCTCATTATGATGCATTCCTTACTATTTCACTCTCCTAACTTTGCTTTCAAGAAGATCAATACTAGGGATTTTGGAGAGGCACAAAGTAAAGAAAGAGGAGTCATTTTGGGTGAGGAAGATATTTGGCATTTCCTGAATTGAGCAAGAAGCAGGATGAACATATATCGAGAGCTAAAGCATCCAATAAAAAATATGCATTCTAAAAATTTGTCGTTGTAATTGTGAATACAAAATTTGTGAACGCCATCGTAGCTCCATTACAAAATTCTCAACGATTAATTACTTGACCAACACCATTGACGATATTCTCATTTGCATTGTCGCCTTCAACATCGGTATGAGATCCGTATTTGCATCAACATTTTCTTCAACCTCTAGACCATCATTGTAAAAATCCTCAAAAACTCTAATCTTTTACTGTATAATATATATATATATATATATATATATATATATATATATATATCTTAAACTCTTATGCGGCTTGGCATAGGTTGTAAATCGATTGTGATTTTGCCGCCCAATTTTTGTGTCCAATTTTGCTTATGCTGTGATCACTTTGGTGTACGTCATTTTCCATTTTTTTAGACCAGCAACATTTGATAAATGCATAACCAATGGATCCTTTAAAATCTACAATTTCGCCACGTACACCCACTCAAAGCTAAACTCTATCATTTCCCCACGTACACCCACGCAAACCTGGATATTTGATTTATAATTTCCAGTTTCTGTCAAACTAAAACCACAGCGTATTTTATATCAACATTTTGTTAACTATATATTCATTTTTTCCTCCTCTTCTTTTGGTAGCCAATCTATATAAATATCTAAAGGAAGCTTTTTTCCAAGCTCTAGGATGCTCCACATCACTTTCCTTTGTTTTTCAATTAGATTTTTAACTATATTAATATTTATTCATAATTTCCACATAAATGAGACTTCATTTCATGATAACCACTAACTTATTAAATGATACTCTTAGTAAAATAGTATTTAACTATTATTTATGTGAAACCCCTCCCTTTAAATGCATAATTGTAACATGAAAAATAATTTTAAAGGTCAACTAATAATTTCTTATTTCATCTAACCTATTATAATTGGTAAATATAAATAAAAAACTCATGTCAAATAAGCTTTTTATATTTATATAAGCTTTTTATTTCTATATCTATCTATCTATGCATACATACATACATCTAAAAGAATCCCCAAAGGAAGCTCCACAATTTTACTCAAGATTTTTGTGTATTAAAATATTAATTTATAATACAGATATAATTAATTTTAATGAAAGAAATAAATTGTCACTAACTTATTAAATGATTCTCTTAGTGGAAGATCAATTAACTATTTTATATTTATATTAAAATGATTCTATTCTTTTATAAATATAGAATTTTTTTTCTTCACAAAAAATTATAGCAATTGACAAGAATAATTGCCGACATATATCTACGTATAATATGATATAATGTATTATATAATAGAATATTATATGTTGTGTTACAATAGAATATAATATAATATGTAAAAAAAGTTTCTATATGTTAATAAAATATGCCTACGTTTTCTTTAACTTATATTGCATATATTTAAATGTATAATATAAATCAAACTTAGTCTATTATATTATTATAAAGTTAATCTTTATTCAACGTATTTGTTATTTTATTCATTGTTTAAATCCTTACTTAATATCTCTAATTAATTATAATAAAATTTAATCTAAATTTATTTGAAATAAAAAAAAATAGTGGGTTCTTTGAAATTCTTTTTTGTGTAACTATATGCATTGAAAGGGAAGAGTTTATTATTAATATTTTAATAAACTATGCCAATGTTTTCTTTAAATTATATTTCATAAATTTAAATGTATAATACAAATCAAACTTGGCCTATTATATTATTATATATATATATATATTTAATCTAAATTTATTTGAAATAAAAAAATTAGTGGGTCTTTGAAATTCTTTTTGTGTAACATATATGCATTGAAAGGAAAGAGTTTCTTATTAATATGACTTACTACTCCTTTAATTACAAAAATAAACTCATGAGTTAGTGTAATATGAGTGGAATAGGTATAGTTTTAATTAATTCATCATATATTTAATTGTTGAATTTCATTATGACATAGTTAACTTATGTATTTGCTTATTTTTCTGATCAATTAAATATTTTTAACTTATGTTTCATAAGTTTAATTGTATTATTTATTTAAATGTATAAATATTTACATATATTGTTGTAAACACATTTCCCAATCAACATATATATATATATATATATATATATATATATATATATATATATATTTTGAAAAATAACACTATTTGTAACTTAAAAATATATTTTTATGGCTCTCATTAATTCCATTCATTTAACTTAACTTCATGTATTTCATGCGTTGAACTTGGTTTGCTAAACAATAGTATGTCATAATTGGAAAATTGTGAATCAATGCTTTCAATTTTGAAGGTTATAACTATTGCTCTTCCCATTAATATTTTATGAGAGTGTCTTATGATTGTCACTTGCTCTTCTCATATTCCTTCATTGTCACCATGACAGTTTTTTCATTTGTACTTCACTTGCTATTCCTCATCATATATAAATAGGTATTCCAAAGACAAACCAATTTCATCATCTCTACCTCATCTTTTAATTTGCTTCTTATTGTCTAATTTCAACATAAACAAAGGAGTTCTTCCTTTTTGAAATACATGTGCCCATTTCCAATTTTATTTGCCTATTTTTCCTCCCTCGATAGTATGTATCTTTATTTATGTTTCATCTTATATGTATCTTCATTGCCTTTGTAAAAACCTCTATTTACACATAGCCTATATATTATAAATGTGGTTGTTAATATTATGTTTCAAATAAGGAGAATATTAAGGTGAGGTGTAGAAAATAGTACTAATACGCTTTGGGTTAAAAAAATGTAAGTTGCTGACAAAACAATCCTTAATTTTTCAAGTTACTGAGGATGATGAAGAATCAAGTAATATGCAAGAAAAAGAAGTAATCAAAAAAAAGGAAGAAAGGGAAATTCTAAAAGATCTACATGAGTGAAAAAATAGATTCTATTTCAACAAATTTACGGTATTTCTTCAATAAATTGACAGCATCACATATTTTTATTTTTGTGTTGAAAGATCTATATTTGATTTTTGATCATTTCAGCTTTATTATTTTTGACCAATAATGTATTAATTTTTTTAATGAGTTTACAATTACCATTATATTTTATGGTAATTTGACTTTTGAAAAGTGTTCACTTGATTGTTAGTGATGTTAGAGAGCAGTTTTACTCACGAAAAGTGATTATAAACTCGACATGTGATGATTAATTTGGCTTCCACTTCCCAAGTCAAAACTATGAAATGACTAAGTTAGTGAAAGGACTAATTTAGTACTTTTCTAAATATGAGGGACCAAAAGTTGATGATTTTTTTTTTTGAAACTAAAACCAGAATGTAACCTAATTTAAAGGACTTGAATCATCTTTAAATTTCATATCTTTTTATTATTTATTTATTATAATATACAATTAAGAGTTGAAGAAGTTTAAACTTTTTAGCACACAACTTAGTTTTTATGGTATGGCCAAGTTTTTATGGTACGCCAACTCTTAAGGAAGCCATGTAAATATGTGTTAGTGATTCAAATATGGTAAAACCACACAACTTGGTTTATTTATTTTTACATTTTTATTTTCCTCTAATTAAGACTAAAATTTGAATTATTCTTTGCTTTCTACATCATCACGATGCCAAAGAAACTCAATTTTACTGTTAAATCCAACATCGAGATTTTACATATTTCTATATTTTAGATGGTGGGCATTTGTCACTCTGAATGAAAAAGGTAGGAGAAACTTGAGAATGTAAATTAAAGAACGATGAGAGCAAAAATATATAAGAAAAAGAACCAAAGATCAAAAAAAAAATTAAAACATTATTTATTCATTATAGAAAGACACTTCTTATCTTCTTATCGGGTAACATCATTCTATAATTTTTCAAGAAATATTCAATATCACTTTTTTTTGACAAAAAAAATATTCAATATCATATTATTACTTTTATTATATTTTATTTAATAAAATGATTCTTACATAATTTTCTTTTAAGTCCCGTGTTAAGTCACTGAAGACAAAAAATAAATTTTGTATCAGACTATTCTACATTAAGCAGGATGCGCTTAAAATTAACACAGGAGTAAATAAGTCATTTTGCATTTTTCTATAACCAAAGAATAATATAAGAGGGATTTCCATTTTTCTATAACTAAGATGTGGGCACACTAACAAAATAAAAATAATTAATAACATTTTTCAATGATAGACTTACTAAAAACTGAGTAAATAAGTCATTTTGTATAAATTCCAATATAATTACATTTAACTATTAAATGTTTCATCACTTAATAAAGTTTTATGAATAAAATAAAAACAATTAGTTAAGAAACTCTAATAAAATATAAATTATTTTTTACATTTGACATTCTAATATTTTAAAGAATTATATAAAAATTTTGCTTCAAATATATATATATATATATATATATATATATATATATATATATCGAATTTTTTCATATTACAAGATTAATGAAGTTTCTAACTTTTGTAAAACTTTATTTCAAAAATTAATCTAATTAAAATTTTTGTCAATTAATTATATCAAAAACTTCATACACTATATAAGAATGTTGCCTAATTAAAATGAATAATTTTATATATAAATTGCCAGTACATAATACTATATTTTTAATATACGTATACATAATCTATATAAAAATATTATATGTTTTAATATATAAACTTTATTAAATTAAATAAAAAAAATATAACAACCCGTGCATCGCACGGGCATTCACCTAGTCAATCTAAAAGGGTGGTTTGGACTTCTTTTCTCCTACATGTATTTGAATAATTGGCTCTACCGATATTTCACTCATTTATTTTCCTAGCCAATCAACCTAAAAGGGTGGGTTGGACTGCATTCCTTCTATATATACACATATTTCACTTTGCACCTACTAATTTATTTTGATTTCTCAATGATCTAAAAATCATCTGTTATTGTTTTTGGTTTCATTTTCTCGTAAAACAAAGCCCCAGCTTTCTTTAACACTACTAAGCTACCATAAGCTATATCGGAAGAAGAAGAAAAACACTCTGAACTGCTGCAGAATATCTTTGGTCTCGTATGAAATTTAAAAGAGAGTTGAAAGGGGAAAAGATTGAGGCCATGAAGTTGTAGATTAAGTCTACTTGGAAGGATAGTAGTTTTATTATCCAATGGGGTGGTGAGGGAAAAATGAAGGAGTCTTTTTGGTATAATTCTTCCATGGAAGATGAGTGTGGTGAAGTTTCATAGATAGATGAAGGATAGTTGAGAGAAAGAAGAGACACGAGAGACAGATGTACAAAGTGATTTTTGCATGGCGTGGCAAAGACATAACACGTGTCTTTTGCATGTGAATAAGAACATGATGTCGTGGCAATCTGCATGAGAAAGTGAAACATTTTGATATGATCTTCCTTTTCCTTTTTTTTTTTTTTTGGTCAACTTGATATAGATTTCATTAAGAAAAGGGCTAAGCCCACCAAACAACACAGAGAAGGCCCAAAGAAACCGGCCCAAACAAAAGAAAGAACAAAAAGCACCAAAACCAAAAACCAACACAATCAGAACAAAACGAAAAACGCGATACAATCGAAGATAGAAAATCCCTAATATCAACCCCAAATCGAAGACCACCTAAATCCGTTCAAGAAACTTTCAAACTCCAGAATCAATCCTCAAAAGCCCTTCCTTCATTTGGACTCTCATGGTCATAATATATCATACCATGTTGAAGCCACAAGATGGGTGATATGATTTATCTGCTTCATGCATATACAACAATGTTATTTGAACAAAAAAAATTTAGACAAAAATAAACAAAAACCAACTTACAATATCAATTAACCAAGTTTTTTAGGTCATTAACCAAGTGATCAATTAACCAAATTTTTAATCAACGCCTCGAAAACTGTGAAAAAGCAGGTTGGCTAATGGTCTAAAACACTTGGTTAATTAGTGTTGTAAGTTGGTTTTTGTCTATTTTTGGCTGAAATTTTTGGCTACATAACATTATTGATGCAATATATATCATTGTAGAGCAATATTATTTGGTCTTTATATTGTAGAAATAATTAAAATTTCTGAGCCGGATTTTACGGGTTAAGATCCAAAGACCACGGTTTAGGAATTCTGCATATTACTACTATTTCTGCATTAGGCAAACTTTTGAGTTTGTTTTCTTATTTTCCTGATTGTTTGTTATGCCTCGTTGATTTAGATTTATTTTCCATCCTATCACAGAGATTTCAATAACCACTTGCATTAGATTTATTTTATATACTACTACTTCTATATGCTTTTATTCTAATGTGTTTTAATTAATCAACCGCTAGTCAACCCGTAGTTATAGTGGGGAGAAGTTCCCGTAGATTATTAAATTTACGTTACTTTGTATTAATGCAGATGCACGGGGAGGATATAACCACAACAGCAGTAACTTATGCTTACATTTTGTTTGATTTTGTTATGACTTCATCTAATATGTGTGATTAGGCTGTTGTTTATACTCAAACTTTAAACTGTTTGTGTTATGACTTGATCTAATATGTGTCACTTTTGTCTTTAAATGTGATGTCCTTCTAATACTTAGAATTTGTTTAGTCAAAAAAATACTTAGATTTGTTTGATGTTGTTATTTACTATTTTATTTAGATAAGCGTTGTTATTTACTGTTGTTCTTATGCTTCTTTTCTTTAGAGGTTTACTCTTTAACCAATTGTTAGCCAACCCGTCCATCTGGACGGTCATAATGTTTATGGAAAATACTTGACACATGGACTAATTAGGTTAAGACATGTCATTTGGGTATAGATACCCAACTATTTCGCTATAGTGACAAGGAAAGTATCTAAAACATGTATGCGGCTTGGCATGCATGTTAAATTTGGGGGGAAAGATTTTTTGGTCAATTGGCTTCCAATTTTTTGGCCAATTGGCTTTTTTTTCACTTTGGCTTTTTTTTCCTCCTTTCTTTTATTTTTTTGTTACCATCTCATTAGTGTGTAGTTTTCATCGGCTTTATCGATTACTAATATACACCGGGAAATTAGCTGCCACGGTACTTGGTTTTGTCGGCGTGTGTGATTATATCCTCCCAACGAGTTTTCCGATGACTAATCTACATTTTTTTTTATATTTTTATATTTTAAAGTGGGATGCTAAATAGTGTGTTTTAGTGTACTTGATGAGGACAAGATTATTTTGTAGCAAAACACGTAACGTGAAATGTTAGACAGTGTGTTTTGGGTTACTTTAGTATTCATAAATTTTTTTAACTATTGAAATACTTCGTTCGTCAATAATCTATTTGATGTCAAAATACATAAAGTGTGATTGTAGGCGGTGTGTTTTGGGGTACTTTAGAATCTTGAAAAAAAATTACATGTCCAAATTAATATTTTCTTCTTTATTTAGATAATTTTGCATCAAGAAGTATTAGAAGCATAATTAAATTGATATTTACTTTTAAATCAATCTCTGCATGAAACCTACGTACGTGTTTCACTTTTTAATTATGGTGTCTTCTTTTCTCTTTAATTATGTGTTAAGTTTTCATTTGTACATATTTTTGGTATAAACTGGGTATCCTCTACGCGCAACTCTAGAGAATAATCCCTCGAACCGGTAAGACGGTATTATGGGTTAAGTTTTTATGGTTACATTTGATGAATATGAATAATCTTATTTTAGGTTGTTGTTTATTTTACAACTTTAAACTGATTGTGTTATGACTTCATCTAATATGTGTGATTAGGCTGTTATTTATGCTCCAAGTTTAAGCTCTTTGTGTTATGACTTGATCTAATATGTGTGACTTTTGTCTTTAAATGTGATGTCTTTCTAATACTTAGAATTTGTTTAGTAAAAAAAATACTTAGATTTTGTTTGATGTTGTTATTTACTGGTGTTTTTATGTTTAGGTCTCTTTAACAAATTGTTAGTCAACCCGTCCATCGGACGGGTCGTAGGGCTAGTGTGTGTGTGTGTATATATATATATATATATATATATATATATATATATATATATATATAAATCAATTAGAATTTAAATACTTAATATATCAACATAACAATTATGAGTTTATGAGAGTATACCAACCTATATATTATCAACAAATACGATTAACATATTAACCACCAAAATAATACCCTCAAACCCATAATTAAGCAACCAAATCTACTACTATTATTATTATTATTATCATTATTTTATCAAAACAATAATTTTTTTCTTTATATACTTCTATCAAAACAACGTCGTTTTGAGGGGTTAGCTTTTTTCTTCCAAAATCTTCTTATTGCTACTCTTCTTTTAAAACGCTATCCCAAAAGCCACACCGGAACTGTAGAGAATTTGATTGAACTCTTCACGACTTAAAAAGGTATCCTTCTTGTCAGCATAAGCAAGGCAATCAAAGACTTTTAGGTGGGAATAGGAGGGTGAGGTTTGATATAGTAGCTCATATGGAGTCTTTTTGGCAAGGGTGTGTGAGGGTGTCCTGTTAATGATGTGTGCTGCAGTGCATATGTATCACCCCAAAAGTTTGTGGGGAGAGCAGATTGGTACAAGATGGCTCTTGCCACATTCAATAAATGTTGATGCTTGCGCTCAACAATAGAGTTTTGTTGAGGTCGATATGGACATGAGAACTGATGTAATGTGCCCTGTTCCTGTAAGAAATCAACTAGTGCCAACTCTTTGGCATTATTAGACCGAATACATTTGATGATTTTAGAAAATTGAGTTTTCACAAGTGCAAAAAACTGCTTTATCTTCTCGATGGCAGATTTAGATGATAAGAGGTATATCCAGTAAATCTGTGTGATCATCCACAATGGTCAAGAAATAGTTCTGCCATCATAGGTATGATGTCCATATAGTCCCCATACATCACAATGAACTAAATCAAAAGGTTCAACACACATGTAGGGATTGGTGGGAAAAGGTAAATGTTTGAATTTAGCTAATGGACAAACATTGCAACTACTAGTAGAGAAAGTATTAGGAACAATAATAGAAAGTGTATTACTAATAGATTATTGATATCTCGTATCCATTGATGCAAATTGAAGATGGTGTGAGACGACCCTCGTCCTCATCTTAGTAACCCTTGACACTTAAACCTCTTAATCTAAAAAAATATATAAATTTAAAACTTAAGACATGTATAACTAAACATACATCACATATATAAAAACACAATTGTTAAGAGTTTTACAAAACATGTGGCTATACTAAAGGCTATCAAAATATAATCAGAGTACAACAAAATAGCATAACATAAAAACATAAAACAAAAGCCACTAAATGAGACTCAAAAGACCGACACACTGGCTAAACAAAACTCAGGTTTTCTCAATGAGACACCTGACAGCTCCATCATATCGCACTGGCATCCTCTGGCCTCCGACGTCTATCATGGAAGGAATAATATTTCCTTCGCTACTCTGAGTGACTCCTCATTCGATCTAAATGATACAATACATATACAAAAGAAAAACACAAGGGCTAAGATACATGCACAAGTCAGAAAATGGGAAGATAAGGTAAAGCTCAATTTAAACATGTTACCAGCACATCAATTCAATTTATTCTTTACCTTATATCCGTTATTGATATCTTATGTTTATGACTCTATCTATGAATATGTGACAATACTATATGCTAACTCTGGCCATATCCTGATGCCACTGACGTCCCTACTATACTTCGTAGACGCCACTCGACTGTCACAATGGAGTCCGAGTGTTATAAGTCTTTCCCTGCCAAAACTGATCAGAGTAATCTAAACCTAGCATTACCCCATCCGGCCGATAAATACAAATATGTCCTACTAAGGACCCCGACCATGTTGTAGAAGAAAGCCTTTATAAGCTTGAGGAAGAAAGAGTAGAGAACAATATCGTAGAAGAAAGCCTTGATAATAAGCTTGAGGAAGAAAGAGTAGAAGAATTATAGTGTTTGAGAACGAAAGACTAACGCGACGAAATTACGTTTACGCTATTTTCGTTTTTTTCCAGCATCTTTCCCACAGAATAATTGAATTCAATTCAGTTCTATCTTAATCTTTTTTGGTTTATACAGAGGTTGGGAACTAATAACTCTGTAGAAGGAAGAAAGTGCTTCCGTCATCTGGAAGATAAGCATAAAAAAGCCTCACATGAATGCATTTGTCCCTGGTTCTAAGTATCTCTTCCTCCGTCATAAAGAAAAAGCCCACTGACTCCACGTTAATGGTTGAGCCCTCGATGGTGAGAACCACGTCGTAGAAGAAAGCCTTCAGAAGCTTGATGAAGAAAGAGTAGAAGAATTATAGTGTTTGAGAACGAAAGACTAACGCGACGAAATTACGTTTACGCTATTTGCATTTTTCCCAGCATCTTTACTACAGAATAATTGAATTGAATTCAGTTCTATCTTAATCTTTTTTGGTTTATACTGGGAACTAATAACTCAGTAGAAGAAAGAAAGTTCTTTCGTCATCGGGAAGATAAGCATAAAAAAAGTTTTACTGTAATGATGAAAGTGATGGAGATGCCATTAAAAAAGCATTTTTTAAAGAAAAAGTTCAACATAGGAAAAAGTGGATTCTTGACTATGAAGTTTGATGTTTAGCACTAGGGAAAGTGGCCTTGAGCATTGGCAAGAGGGACAACTGCCCAAGTCTCCATTTTGTTAAGAGCACCAAAAATTCTTTTAGTTAGTAATATACAGATATATTTAAAATAAATATTTTATGTTATTATTAGAATTATAATTATATATTTGAAGAATTGAAAATCATTAGAGAGATATTTTAATAACCGAAGAAAAATCAAGTTATATAATACTGAATTCTTTAAAGACAATTAATTGTTTTCTAATGATTGCATATATATAACATGATATTAACTATTCCGGTTACAAAAAAAATATTTTTCTAAATTGAAATTGTTAAAAACTTATTTGAAACCTATAATATCACAAATTAGATTAAGTAGTCTCGCTTTAGTTTCTGCTGAAAATAATTCTCAAAAAAATTTATTTATGAACAAATTATTATTGGTTTTCAACAAAAATGCAATTAGAATATTATTCAAATAAATACAAAGGGCATTATTTTATTGATTCGTCCAGTATAACCAAAATTCTAAGATCAGTGAGGGAGCAACAAAATGCATAATAATATGCAACTTAGTGTTAAGTTCCCTATGCATAAGAATATGTGATCGAATAGAATAGAATGAAAAAAGATACTAAGTAAGTATGAAAGATAGTGAGAATAGAATGAAAAAAAATACTAAGCATGTTAACGAGGGAGATGACCGAATAGTGTTTTATAAAGTAGAGTGACTTTGTTACTATGTATGAGTATCACGTGACAATCATATTTGCTATCAAGCAACAATATTGTGTTATATGTGTAAAAGCTGTTAGTAGGTTTCATGTAAACATGCAATTCTATTTCCAAAAAAACATGCAATTCTAATGTAGTACTAGTTTTTTTTAAAGAAAGAAATAAATAAAGACATAAAGTAACTTGTATGGTATTTTTTTGACCAAGTGACTTGTATAAATATTTTAACTAACACGTAAGTTATTTACCTTTTTTTAACCTATTAAAAGATACATTGACTAGTCAAAAACAACTTAGCATGATAATATTTATTGAGTATGACAAGTAACAGGTGCTCTTTACCAAGTGACTTGTATAAATATTTTAACTAACACGTAAGTTATTTACCTTTTTTTTAACCTATTAAAAGGTACACTTGCTTTTAGACTTATTATTAAATGAAGTGACAACCCATTATTAGATGATAGTTAAAATAATCTTACACTGACAATGCATTGAGGGTAGAGAAAAAAATGGTATAAAAAGACCATGATAATACGACAAATCAACATTCAACTAAAGACTCAAGTGTACTCGTACACAACTACATCTAGGTGTTTCCACCTACTAAAAAAACTCTATTCTAGTTTCCTAAAAGTTCCTCTTATCAAGTAAGTTCAACACTAACACACACTCACCTCTCTCTAAGTAGTTTGATGGAATGTTTACAAGATAGTGTTTACAATAAAAGGTTTGGGTTTTGGATGATAAAAGTTTGCTTATACAATAAATACAATGTATTCTATGATACTTAACAAGCTGACACACACTCAATGAAAGAATCTGAGAACTGAGCTTTGAGTAGCTTGAGTGTGGGATGAGAATTAATGTTGGATTACTTTGAGAAGTTTGACTTGTGAAGGTGCAAATTAAATCTCATGAATTCGAAATGAAGTCTTTAAATAGTTCATGGGAGTTGAATATAGCCGTTGGAGGTTGAAAAGAGCCGTTATAAGAAGTGCATTGGTCCATGGTCTAGATGGAAGTTGGTAAAGGTGACAACTTTTTGAACCTTCTCATGCTTACACAGTCCTTTCTTTTGCACTTTTTAACCTTCTCAAGCTGACCCTATCCTTTCTTGCAGTCATGGACAACTCATGCGAAACTTCTCATGCTTTTATTTCTTGATCAAACACTTTTCTGAATCCTAGGAATAATCAAGGAGTTCCACTTTTTACATTTTAAACATTCCAACACAATTAATGCTAGAGTTCAACATTTAATTCATCTTTAATGCATGTGTTAGGAAAAGATATGTTTGAGTAGGTTGTTGTTATGAACCTTCTAAAACTTCATCCTTCTCAACGTTTTAACCTTCTCATGTTATTAACCTTCTTACTCACAACCTTGTTGAGATCTTGATTTGGTCAATCATTCTTTTGACTTTCATGTCAAACTTATGTTGACTTCTTTGGTCAAACATTTTGTTAACTTTTGATTAACCTTATTTTGACTTAGTCAAACTTTCTCATATTTTAACATTCTCATGTCATGACTACTATTGATATTTTCATACATTTTGGTCCCTAGGTAGGTTCATTGTTTTGCTTTTTGATGGTTTGTACTTTGCACTAGTTAAATATATTAGATCACACTTTAACCAGAAAGCTTAATTCCTTATTGAGTTTGTTATCATCAAAACATAAAAGAGATTTATTGGATCAAAAAAAAAAAACATAAAAGAGATTTTCATTCCTACAACTAGAATATTTCTGTTGCATAATTTTCTGCAGGGTATGTTTTCAAGACATGGAATATTATGCTACAAATGGAACCAATAATGCCAATGCCAATGCCATGGTTAATTGGTTTTGCCCGAATGGTTTACTATAACTCCTTTATTTTTGAGTAGTTGAATTTCACTTTTACAACCTAATAGAATGGGTGATAAATGGTTAATTGATATTTGTATTATTTTAAAAAATATTTATATTTTTTAGTTTTATAATAATTATACATTGGTTCTGTTCAAAAAAAAATATTATCCATTGGTTTTACATTTTATATTTTATATCAGTTTCTCTCTCGCGGCGGTTATCCGTCTTCCCAAATCTTCCAGCAGTTTCTCTCTCGCGGCGGCGGCGGCGGCGACGGCCTCTCTTCTCTCCCATCGTTCGTTCTCTCCAGCGTCCTTGCGTGTTCTTCTATCTCCTTTGTCCTTACAGGTAACATCTAATCTCCCTCTATTCTGCTCTTTTTATTTTTTTTTGGATTTTGTGTAACTGAATCAGAATAGAGATCTTCTAGCTTCTGTGAAGTTGTGAGTGCCTTCTGGAGTTGGTTGATTTTGCCATTTTCATTTGATTCATTGCTTGATTGTATGAAGAATATTCAAATTCTCAGATTAGTTTATTCTAATTGCAGTGTAATATCATTTCGAGTAGTGTAATAGTATCTGACACTTTTTATTAATTTATGCAATGTAATATCATTTTGAGCAAGGAGCAATGGTATTTTTGTTCCTCCTAATTTTTTTATTTTCTATTTTTTGAATTGAGAATTGCACACACATAAGTGAAATGGATAACTATCAGCTTAAAAGATACAGCAGCAACTTATACGAAGTAGGAAAGGACAAGTTAAATTACCTTAATGTTAAAAAGACTTTTAAATAGGCTTTCAGGCTTCATTAGGTCTTTAAAAAGGCCAGGCTGAGCCTAAAAATGGGCCTATAACAGGTAATAGGCCAGACTTAGGCTTAAAATTTTCAAAGTAGACTAGGCCCAAGCTTTGGAAAGCCTGGACTGGCCCTTCCCACCCCTAATAGGTGGTGCAAGTTGTGCTACTGCACAGGTCTCAACCTAATCCAAGTTTTTTTGGGCACAAAAAGTAAATAGTATATGGAACTGACTCCCCACAATAGACCTAGCCTAGCGCCGAATGTTGTTAAATATCGGCCATGGTGGAATGCGGTGGCAGATTTCTTGACAACTGCCATGTGCAATTTGTGAAGGATGGCAGTTTATGGCGGCCTAAAATGGCGGATTTTTAGCTCACCGCGATTCGCCATTGACAACCTTGGCGCTGCCGACACTCCAAAAACGCATTGCAGCGCCATTGGCATGCATCTGAACTTGCAGTTCTCAACAATAGAATTTGGCTTCTCCCTTTTTCGTGGCCATCATCATGTAAGGGGTTAATGGGTTAGGCAATTCGTTCATGGCCTTCTTTGCTTTCCTCTGTGCTGCGTCTTTTCTTTCTGTTGCCGTTGTTGCCGTCAATCTCCTTGCGTTTATTCCTCTGCTTTCGAACAGGTTTTGCAACTCAACTATTATGCCCTAGACAGCCATTTTCGTCTTCCCAGTTGACACCGAACATTACTGCTGAATCTGCCGAGTCGGTTTTTTCTCCTTGATGCTGCTTCTTTATCCTAATTCCTCTCCTTTATTATGTTGATTGCATATCTTGAAGATGTAACTGCACCCTTGCATCGATGTCACCAGTAGTAGAGCTCATGATCTAAATTTAAGAATTGGAATAAATAAAAGAAAATGCAAGCTTCTCATTATTCCACTTATTAAATAATGAATTGCATTAAGAAACAATCGTGACTGGGTGGTTGAGCTTAGCTACCACCGGAATATTTCCAGTAAACACAAATTAGGCAGCAGAACTCATTCAGAAAAAGAATAGATAACTATCCATGTTTTTATTTTCTGTATGATGTATTTGTTATGATAAAATCAGTATTCATTAGTCATATAAAATAATTTATTGAATATGTTGGGGCTTCTTTGATTATAAGAAGCTAATTGTTTGTTCCAATTCCTGGTTTTTTGCTTCGTTACCAAATCCTTGAAATCTGATATGTTTGGTGATTTTATTTATAGAGTGGGGAATTTTTGATGCCATATTTCACAATTAGGCAAAAGTATGTATGGTAAGAAAATTCATTATTATATTTTAAAAGTAGACTGATTATAATTTAATCCGTTGAATGATTATATAATCTCTAATTCAATTCTTCTGGTGTTGTTGCAGGAAATCCCAACGCAGTCGCTGAAACAAGTCTGACTTGAAGCTACGAGGAAAGTGACAATAGAGGCAAGTATTAGGGGTTCATTTTTTAAGATTTGAACAGGGCCTCCGACATCCTGAGATTGAATAAATAGATAATTGATTGTATTCTATGGCAATGGCTTTGCTCACTGGGCTTCTTTCGAGTCCCTCTCTTCATCATCGTGGTTCTGCACTACCAAGTCCTACCATCTCAACCTGTTACTTCAACCATTCGTCCTCGCGAAACTCGGTTCTTTCCTACGTGAACCGCCCCAAGGCCGGTTTATCTGCCTCACACCATGAGCTCGCTTCTACCAGTGATTTAGAATTTGAGGCTCCTCTGGCAATCGTGAAATATCCAGACCCAAAATTAAGGGCGAAGAATAAGCGCATAGCTACCTTCGATGATAATCTCAAAAAGTTTGTTGGCGAAATGTTTGATGTAATGTACAAAACTGATGGTATTGGTCTCTCAGCTCCTCAAGTAGGAATAAATGTTCAACTTATGGTGTTCAATCCGGTTGGTGAACGCGGTGAAGGAGAAGAGATTGTTCTTATAAACCCAAGAGTTAGTAAATACTCAAAGAAACTCACACTCTTTAATGAGGGTTGCCTATCTTTCCCTGGCATTAATGCTGATGTAAAGCGACCGGAATCTGTGAAGATCGATGCTCGTGATGTCAATGGAACCCGATTTTCAATCAGCTTGTCTGGCCTTCCAGCACGAATTTTCCAGCACGAGTTTGACCATCTACAGGGAATCCTTTTCTTTGAGAGAATGACTGAAGAAGTTCTTGACAGTATTCGCGGACAGTTACAGGCTCTGGAAATGAATTATGAGGGATTGACTGGATTCCCAAGCCCTGAAAAGATTGAAAATCGCAGCAGAAGAAAGGTTGCTACTGGTTTTGGGAAATCATGATCTTCAAGGTTTTTGTAAAGATAAATTTCACTTTTCCTATTTGCATTGAATACTGTTTGAGAATTCACCAAAAAAGGTACTATTTGAAGTTATTAGAAGTAGTAAACCATACACTGCCACAAAAAAAAATTGATAGTATTTGATTGTAACATTACTATTATTACTGTCATTATTTTTCGCTTAGAAGGATGCTCATTGCTAATAACAGAAGGTTTAGAGTCTGTAATTAAAAGTTGGAAGGTGTCTCAGAGTTGTGTCATGTAAAAATATAAAGGATAGTGATATCTCTCCTGCACTTGCAACCTTATTCACCTCTCTCAAAGAGTTGAGATGGAGAAAAGATGCAAAACATCTTCTGCAATCAAGTCTTGGGTATATAAGCATGAGAAAGAAAGGTGTTAGGTTCTTCAAGAGAACATATATGCAATCAGAATCTAGGCCATGGTTTTAGAAACACTTTGTTATATCTCTTAGATCAATGTTATTCAGCCAAAAAAAGTTCAGCCAAAAATAGGCAAAAGCCACTTTACAATACCAATTAACTAAGTTTTTTAGGTCATTAACCAATTAACAAAGTTTTTAGTCAAATTGTGAAAAGAAAGATTAGTTAATGACCTAAAAAATTTGATTAATTAGTGTTGTAAATTAGTTTTTGGCTATTTTTAAACATTACTCAGAGATGTAATTAAGTGAGCTACTGCAATAATAGTATAGAAAGCAATAGAAGAGGAATAAAGGTGAAGAAGTATTGATTGGTAATGATTGATGATGATTGTATTGAATTCATCCTTTAAGTAGAAAAATCATTGGATTCCCCTACGGTACTGCTGGTACATTCAGCTAGTACATTCTTCAAGAATCGAAAGGGAAATTACCAAATAGACTAGTGTAGTAGTACAATAGTAAACTTGTAGTACAACTAAGTGGAAATAGAAAGTACTAACAACAGTAAAATCTTTATTTATAACTATGTGACCCTGTCACATAATAAAACATATATTTGTAAGAAGCTTATAAATAAAATGCAGTGTTGTATTGTCTCCAAATTATTGTAATGACAACTTATTCTGGATGCAGCCATTTTGGTGCAAAAATACAAAACAAAGAAAAGAAAAGAAGCAGAAACCAAATAGAAAAGAAAAACAAAAAAAACAATTCTGGTGCAAACAGATCATGGTGGCAACACAACCTTGAGGCTCAAGAAGCAAAGCCTTTCTTCAAACTCTGAATGGTAGCAACATTAGTCTTGAAGGCCAAAGCCAATACATTATCATCAATGGTAGTGTTAAACAAGGTGCTAGCAATTGACACAGTTCCAGCATTAGCACTACCAAAGGCAGATAAAGCTAGAGCAGAGTTTTGAGAATCAGCATTGTGTTGAAAGTGCACAAGTCCCTTAGGAAAAATAAACATGTCTCCTATTTGGAGTGTCTGAGTGAAGAGCTTACTGGTTGTGTCCACAAATCCAACTTGAAGGGAACCCTTAGTAACTAAGAGCAGCTCGGCGGAGCGAGGATGAGTGTGTGGTGGGTTGATGCTCCCGGCCGGGAATACAAGGGCAGCATATGAGACACTTTGTCCATCTAGAGCTGAAAATTCTACCTTGCTTGCTTTCAATGCTTTGAAAGCTGAGATTGGTGTGCCTTGTGTAAGTACACGGAAGCCAGTAAATGTGAAGGAGTTTCCATCAATTGTGGTTAAATTTGGAGGGACTATAAAGTCAGACAGAATGTCAGGGTCACTAGCAATTGTTGTTTTCACAATGGCTAATACAAAGATGATTAGTGAGAGGAATTTGAGGGTATTATTTTGAGATTATAGTTGTGTTTACAATTGTCTAAAAAAACAATAGACAGGAACGTTAGATTACAACCTTAGCAGCATATTCTTTGTAATCCAGCTTTACTACTTTGGATTCTGTAACACAAGCAATATCAAGCACCAATGTGCTTCGGAAAAGCCTCCAACAAACAAATCTTTTTGATAAGCGAAAAAGGCTTTTTTAAAATACTGAACCAATCAAAATCAGAAGTGCAATTTCATCACAGATTAGTCCTCCTTGAACAAGTCTCTAAATAGAAAAGAATATCGCCTATCAACTGTAAGATACCCGTGAAATATATTGAACAGCTCATAGGAGATTTCATGTAGTGGCTTATTGTTTCTGAAAAGAAGTTTTTACAAAACTGTTGATGTTACACATTAAACTGCTGGGAACTTTGACTACAGTGACTGCTGGAAACTACTACAACAGTGGCAAACAAACAAGTGCTGGGAACAAAGGCATCCAAGTGAACTGAGTTATACTTACACATTATTACATACATCTCTTGTTTAGTTTCTTATTCTGAAACAATACAAATAATGCTGGGAGTAAAAGTTACCCATTTTCAACACAGTGTGAACTGGGTTAAGCTAAGCTAAGACTTAATTACATCTCTAGGTGTAATGTAAGGGATATAAGGAATTATTTTCCACTATCAATATTTCTAATCAACCATCTAAACTAAACTATGTGATTACACAATGGTACAAATTTCACTGTGTGAGTGAGAGTATATCTGTTTCTAAAACCATGGTCTAGATTCAGATTGCATAGATGTTCTCTTGAAGAATCTACCACCTTTCTTTCCCATGCTTATATCCCCAAAACTTGATTGTAGAAGATGTTTTGTATCTGGTCTCCATTTCAACTCTTTCAGAGAGGTAAACAAATTTGCTAGTGCAGGAGAGATATCACTATCTTTTATATTTTTACATGATATAACTCTAAGGCTTTCAAGATCCTTCCAAGTTTCAATTACAGACTCTAAACCTTCTGTTGTTAGCAATGAGCATCCTTCTAAGCAAAACAATTTTACTCGCCTGAAACAAAACAACAACATATTAACAATCATTGTGTAACCCCAATACACTGGATACACTTGCATATTAGAGCTTGTCAACTAAGAATACCAAAACTACCTTTAAACCTATTTAATAAGTGTGATTCTGTATTCTACAATAAACAATTTTTCAAACATAAGAAATAATTCTAACCGGTTGAACAAACCTCCATATACAAGAAACAATTCTGATATATGTGTGTGCGTGTGGAATTCAGATTAGTTGCAGTCAAAACTGTCTGACGTCTGCACCCACTTTTAACTGGACAGAAACCCAATCCGTGTGTGTTGAAGTAGTGTTTAAATATTGATTTTTTTTAAATCAGTGCATGTTATATTTGCATTTTTGAAATTTATGAAGTAAATAAATGATTCTCATATGAGCACAGTATCTATCAAGCATAATCAAAATATCAAAATAATATTAAAAAGACTCTAACATGATTTTTGATGTATTTTTTAAAGGGGGGATCAATAGTGTTCTCCACTTCCCCCTTCCATGACTCGAACCCACGACCCTTTGGGTGTAGGTGAAGCGTCATACCAACTGAGACATGCTTCGTTGTCTTTGATGTCTTTTTTTATTGTTACTTTAATTTTATTCATTTACTTGCCTTATAAAAAGGCAAGAATTACTATATTAATCAGTGTTTGAAAATCAAATTGAATCGGACAATAAACCGATTTCGACAATAAATCAAACTATATCGGACAATTCAACCAGGAACCAATCATGTCTGTGGTTCGGTTATTTACACTGTTCGACCCCATTTCACGTCGGTTAAAGCAGTTAAAGCAATTAAAGCACAATGCAACGGAAGGTCGTGCCGATTTGGTTTATAAAACAATGCACTTAATTACTTTTATATCATAATGAACTTAAGATTTCTCTATTCACCTACAAACCAGATTACCAATGCCAATGATGCTAGAAAACAATGCCATAATTTTCATTTTCAACTAGAATAACTAACTAATAATTCTGTAAACACCAACAAATTCTAAATTACAAATTCCAATAATTTCACACATTACATACCTGAAAATAACTGCCAAACCAAACACGCCATCATCCAAACCCCAACAATCCTGAAGAATAACCTCCTTAGCATTCCTACAAACTGAAAAAACAGCTCCAGTCCCATTCTTCTCTCTCAACTGACACTTATCAAATTGCAACCTCTCAAGTGCAACACAAACCCCCAAATGTTCCTCCAATCCAGGATTACCATCAATCCTTTTACACGACACAAACCTCAAAGTCTTCAAATTTTCGCAAAACGAAACCCCAGCTAACCACCCATCATCCATTCTATGATCAACAAAACTCAATTCTTCCAACATTACACAACATTTCCCAATCGCTTTAATCCCATCAAAACTCCCTTCACAACCACATAACTCCAATTTCACTAACCTCTTACACCCTTGAGCTAAAATCGTTAACCCAATATCCGAAACAATCGATTCATAAAACCCTTCAACACTCCCAATCAATTTCACAATTTGTAAATTCCCACAAGCTGAAACACCACGTAAAACTTCGTCGTTGCATTTCTGAATCTCCAATTCCTGTAAAGTGAAACACTCTTCACCTACACTAACTAAACCCTCTTCACTACAACCGATTACCTCTAATTTCCGTAAATTAGGGCAACCTTTTGCAACTTCTTTGAGTCCCTCGTCGATTGTTTCAACCGGTAACAAGTTTCTTGTATCTCCGAAACACCACCCTGAGTCAACGTGCATTGAAACGACACGGTGAGTAAGTAAAACGGCGCCGTTTTGAGACGATACGGTGAAACTCGCGGGAACTAAATCGATTTGAGTGAGATTCGCGAACCTGTGGAACAATTTACCTGATGAAACGAAGTTCCAATCTAAAACCCTAATTGAACGAACGAGTCTACCTTGAAGATTCAACCACCGTTTACAAACGAGAAAATTCGAGTTTCTTTGTGAATCGGGAAGGTTAGAGAGGATTTTCAAGAGAATTGAATCGGAGAGAAGGAGAGTTAAGTCGATTGAAGTGAAATTGGGAATTAGGGTTTTCGATTTTGAGTCGGAGAAGGAGTTGAGTTGCATGGCGAGAACCATGTCAGTGATTTTGGAGTTGAGAAAGTTCGCCTTCGATGGCGGAGAAGTGAAATTAGGGTTTTCATTGTTGTTGTGGTCGTTGAAGGATTGAAACGACATCGTTTTGAAGAGAATGTGGTGGTAGTGTTTTGCTTGGCATTCTTCTTCAGTGCAGGAGAGTCTTCTTGTGTTGTGGTTTTTTCTGCATTTCTGATTAGATTATTTAGATTAGATATATGTGAATAATATAATTGGGATTTTGTGTGGGTCTCTTATTTTACCAATTTTGGTGATTTTGCAATCATTTTAATTTTATTTGCTTTTTGTTTTCTTGTTTAAGAGTAGAATTTTGATGACCCCATGTGTAATCACTTGAAGACAAAATTTATACTTTCTTTTTCTTTCTTTCTTTTGAATTGAATTACATTGATTGATGTGTTAGGATTTTTTATACATTATTAATTAATCATTAAGAAATTGATGTTAAAATATATTTTCTCTTTTTTGGTGGCTTCATCTTTGGCCTTGTTAATCCAAAAGACTTTGATGAGATGATTTGAGTCTCTTCCGATTTAATAAAGTTCTTGGTTCGAATTGAACATTGAAGTGTTAGATCTTTTGAAGAAGAGTTTTGCTACTCACTATGGTTCTATCCGACTTGAGAGATTAGTATCTGTAGTTGCCCGTAGAGGATATTCGATTTATAAAAAATAAATAATCTTTTGCCCCATTATTTTTGGAAAAAATCACACTTTCAAATATAGACCTTAGAATATTGTGAAAGAAGAGAAGGGTAAGTTGATGAAGCTCTGCGAGTTACTCGCATTGTGTGGCATATCAAGTTTCTTTTCAACGCAAGTCTAATATTTTTCATATGGCTATTTGTCGTAGTCGGTCAAAATGTTTGGTCCATCTTTTAAGTCATTTTAAAAAGACTATATTAGAGGTGCCATATATTAAATCCTCTTTTATCAAGTATTTCTTTTGTTGATCGGAAGAGTTTAATTAAGCTTGATTGAAGTCGGAGAGAATTTTCAAAAGAATTGCGTCGGAGAGGAGGAGAGTAAAGTCAATTGAAGTGAAATTTGGGACCAGGGTTTTTGATTTGAAGTCGGAGAGGGAATTGTGTTGCATGGCGAGAACCATGTTGTTGAGTAAGGTCGACTTCAATGGCGGAGTTGTGAAATTAGGGTTTTTGTTGTTGTTTGTGTTCTTGTTGTTGTGGTTGTAGGGTTGAAACGACATCCATTTGAAAAATGTGAATGTGGTGGTGGTGTTGTGCTTAGCATTATTCACTCAAGTGCAAGTGAGTTGTGGTATTTTATGCATTTCTCAATCAAAAGATAGACTGGATTAGTTATATGCGTATGATTTTTGTTTGAAATATGCGTGTATTTTTTTATAAGCAATGTTAGTGGGTGTGGGGGAAATGTTAGTTTCCCGGGTTTGAATCTGAAACCTCTTTATTACACATATTTGGTGCACTCCTTTGATATCTCTTAGCTCACCAACCCTTGTTGAAAGATGTGTGTATAATATAACTATAACTATATGGCTTTTGTGTGGGTCTCTTTTTTTTTTTTTTTCCAATTTTGGTGATTTTGCAATCATTTTAATTTTAATTGTTTTTTATTTTCTTGTTTAAAGTTAGGATTTGATGGCCTCATGTGTGATCATTTGCAGACAAAATTTATACTTCCTTTTATATAAATATTTTTTCTTTATTGATGGCTTCACATTTTGCCTTGTGATTTTTAAAAAATGACCCTTTTTATGTTGGATTTGTAATCAAGTTTCAATCCTAGCTTAATTAACTAAACTCCCAACGGCTATAATTTCAAATAGTACCTGTTTGCTGGTGTTTTTAGCAAACAATCACTAGTTTTCAATATCGAGACTGTGAGATCAAACTAGAAAATCTCTTTGACGATTGCCATTGAGTTTTGTGTCTTTCACGTACGTAAGAACAGTAAATAGTAGAAAGAAACGGATTGAAAACAAAGTAAAAGCAGTAAATGCAGTAAAAGTGAAAAGAAAGTAAAAAATTGCATTAATTGAAAGAAGAAATGGTTCACCAACACGTACAATGTGTCTGTTTCACTCGTATTTCGCTTTGACTTGGAAGTTGAGTTTCTCAGAGCTCTTGTAAAATGTGGTGACCCCGATTTTCTATTACAAAGGGGTATTTATACTCGTAGGAACAATCGTGGGGGAAAGAGTAACTGCCTCCTAAAACTACGGGGAGTAACCATTGCCACTAATTTGCTCTGCACTTTCGACTAACCCGTTGTCAACCGCTTGACGAAGTGTTGAGCCCAGCTCTGTCGAAGTGTTGGGTCTTCTCTTGTCGAAGGTTTCTTGCATTACTTGCTTCATAGCTTTGAGAGCTAAGCTTGTCGAAGCTTACTTGCACTCCTTGCACTTGTATACCTTTCCTGTCGAATTCATGGTGCATTGACTCGAATATTGACCTATGGCCCACAGAACAATATTAAATGTGAAGTCAACCCCATTTAAAGCTTCATTTAATGCATTGTCGAAATTTTGAGGTAACAAATTGCCCCCCAAAAAATGCTTTTTCGACGGAATAAGGAAAGGAGTTAAGAAAAAGCATTTTTTGAATACTGTGCAATGGTTACTTTTACCGCCTTTTTCACTTCAACAGTGGTCGAAAAGACAGTCATCATTACTTGCGCAGGTAAAACGAACCGTTTCATTGGCACACGTCGCATAGTTGGTGGGCCATCACGTCTCCCAAACGTCGCAAACGTGCGAGTTATGGCGAACGTGCCAATAACTGTTGCTTCCAAACATTGCTTCCAAACATATATAAACGGCTACAACCCTTCAAATTCCTCTTTACTCAGTTTGAAACCTTGTGAAGTCTTTCTGCGTTCTTCATCTCTGCGTTTTGCGAAAAACCTCAAATTTACCAAAGTTTCAAACTTTCGTTCTTTTCCTTTAATCTACACCCAGATTCCAACTCGCATTCATTTTCTCTTACTTATGGCTTCATCATCTGCTGCAGTGATGCAACCTGAGAGTTCAAAGAGGTTTATACCCATGCTTATTTGGGTCCTCTGCCCAATACTTTGCTGGAAAATACTGAAGTTTCTGAGATTTTCCCTAGCCACGTCCGCCTTCAACCTAGAATCTTCGCTAAAACCCCTTTTCACCTAGAGTTTCTGACTAATTCTTCTAGGGTTTTTAGGTCTGCTCCTAGGCTCGACCAACAAAACTACATAGACTGGCTTGACAAAGTAGAAGCTAAAAAAGCCAAAATCTGGAAAAAACAGGGTATCTTCGACCTTATCCAACTGTCTAGGTATGGGCCCAAATATGATAGCACCCTACTTTTGGCTGCTATGCGCTTCGGGGGATCATCTTTACTCATAGCCTCCACTTGAAATGTGGCATGCTATCTCCCACTTTGCTAGATGTGGCTGCCATTACAGGTCTGAAACCCTTAGGAGAGACCTTTGATCCCACACGTCCTGACTATGATTACGATTTCAACTTCAACAATGCCACCTTTGCTCCTTACATTGGTGAGCACCATAGGCTTGACACTGAGGAAGTGTCTGCTATAGAACATGTAGCCTTTCTAACTCTGTGGTTATCTATCTTCGTTTTCTGTACACGCTCCCTCCAAGTTTCCAAATCTTACATCCCCCTGGCATGTCAACTCCATGAACAAGAAGACATCAACCTTGCCAAGTTGATTCTAGGCTCTCTCTACCAGCAACTTGATAATGCTGTTATAGAGTTGAAAGAGAATGAACCGGCCACCAAGTTTTTGGCCTCTGGCCCACTATGGCTGTTACAACTGTGGCTGTTAGCCACTTTTGAGTCTCGACTAAACTTGTATATCCCCAAGTCTGCTCGACTAACTGTAGAGACTAGTAGTACTGAAGGGATTCGATTGGCGCAGTTTAGGCCTAAGCAAGCAACCCTTTCTGCCGAAGAATCCTTTCTAGTCTATTTCGAAATCTTCTTGAAATGTGCCACTTTTCTGATTCTATGGCTCCTTTGTCCAAAGGTCTTGTGGTCCAACATGGTTTAAACAACCGTTTCCTTCCCTTCTCATCGAACCTGCTGAGGAAGTTAACCAAATTTGGCAAGCTTACCTCTCTCTCCTTCCTCTCCCACTGTGCTCACCTGCAAAACAAAAAATAGTTTGGGAATTACTAGATATTTCCCAAGTTATTTTGCCAGGCAGTTTGGGCTTTGTCAAATTCGACCTGCACCAGTGTGCTTTCATAGGCGAGAATTTGCAAGTCCAGAATCAGAGGTAGCTTACAAGCAGGCCTTCAAGAAATTCCATTACAGAGCCTTGAATTTTGAACCTCTCAAATTCAATCCAAGGTTTTCATGCACTGAGAAATTTCATGAATGGTGGACTGGTTATTACACCAATGCTGCTGGGGAAACCATTGACACTTTTGCTGAAAACATTGTGAAGAAATTGGTAGCAGCTTTCCCTTCGAACAACACTGGTAAACACTTTTCGACACTCAAAGCTTTCTAAGTCTTAACCACTTATAACTTAGCTTCATTTCTATTTGCTTACCAATGTTTTCGACATTTTTAGAAAAACCTGCAACAAAGTTGAAGGTCAGAGTAGGCCAGGCTGTAACAGCAAAACCTCCCCCATTGGTCAAGAAGACAATGGCAGTAAGCTCCACTCCAGACATCACCCTAAAAAAGGTATGTTGCCATCTACTTATCTTAAGTTGTTCTGTGATCATGACTTTTACTCATGTTGAAATTCTCTTTCAGAAAACAACCAAAACAACCAAATCTCCTCAGCAGCTCAAGGCCAAAAAGAGAGTGGTCATTCCCTCTGATCCTGAGGTACTCTATACACCTTATTACATGTCGAAATTCCTCTTCGATTTTATCATCTACTTTCTCGTGGCATTACCTGTACCATAACTTGATTTCTTTTGCAGGACACTGAAAGTGATGACAACATTCCTCTCACTCAGAGGTCAAGGAAAAGGGCCTTACCTGAATCTCAAAGGGCAGCTCAAGGCATCACCATCAACGAGCCTTCTGAATCACCTTCTTCTCCTCCAATCAAGAGGCTTAAGGTACATGAGGTCAATTTCCTTTCGACGTCATTTCAAACCTCTTTGATCTTCACCTTTCCAGTTCTAACTTAAGTAGTATTACTCACTGTAAACAGGTAGGTGGGTTACTTGTTGATAATCCTGCTGCCGAGTCTTTGACTGAGGTTGCTGAACGGGAATTGTCGGCCCCAATGCTTCCTTTTCCTTCGTCGCCTCAAGGTGTAATTGCTGAAGAAGTTTTTCAAGCACTTGCTGACCCTGGGATTCCTACTTTCGAAGAGCTTGTTCCGAATGCTGATAATGTGGAACCAGAGGCTGTTGTCGAAGAGAATGTTCAAGTTCCAGAACCCAACATCCCAGAAATTGAAAGACAAGAAGTGGTGGCTACCTCTGTTGAAATTCTGCGCAGAGAATATGGTTAATCAAGAGCAAGAGGAGCCCGAGAATGGAGGAGCACGCAAATCAGGCGCTTACGCGAAAGAGTCATCCAACAAATAGCTATTAGTGATCACGAGTTGGTGAAATTGAAGAAGACAGATCCTTTGGCGACTTTGAAAATCATCTTTGAGTCTTAAAAGCTCGTCGAGTCGCTTGATTTGCGACTCTTGAACAACTCTCTCGGTTCCATCAATCAGAAACAATCGAAAGCCTACTTCACCACCAAGACGAAGGTTCTAGAAGGGAATCGGTGGCGAATATTGAGGTGATCCATCTGTGTACCTTGAGGTAAAATCCTCATTCATAAAATCACTAAGTTGGATCCTCCCAAGACCTCCTCACCTTTTCATGGAGTTCGCCCACTTTTCGAGCAACTCTCCCTCTTGATCAACCAACGGTCGAATACTCTCAAGCAAAAGGCTCAAGAAAATCAACTCTGCGAAGTGGCGCTTGCCTCCCTCAAAGCTGATCAAGACGACATAGAAGCTCTCGAAGCCCGAGCGCGACCAATCTTTGAACAAGCAATTCTTGAATGGGATGCAGAGATTACGCAGTATTGACGAAGAGATCGTAACACTCCAAACTAAGTTGTCAAACGCTAAGTATCAGAAGAGCTTGGTTGTCGAAAGAATGAATGTTGCTTCTTCGTCAATCAAAACAACGAAAGCAATGACAGCCATAGAACATCTGGAGAAAGTCGACCAAAGATCAAGCCAATCTTCTTTGAACTTGACAAAAATCGCACCTTCTTGACACTTCTATCTCTTTGAGCGCCAAAGATTCGGAGAGGCATAAGTCAACTTTGTCGAACTTCTAAGGTCTTGTAATAGTTTAGAACTTTCGAAATGGCTATGTAATTTTGACATTTCATTATACATTGCCATTTATGAACAATTTTCGTTTGTTTATGCTTGTTCAATTTTTATCTCGGCCAATGTTGGCTTGTATTGCTTTAAATACTTGCCATTTATTCTAAAGATTCTATTTTCGTCACCTAGCTCTTCGACTTCATAAGCGCCATTCGAAAAGCATTGCAACACGCGAAATGGGCCTTCCCACCCTGGTGACCATTTGCCTAAAACTCTATCTTTTTTATCCATAGGTAATAGGACTTTCCACACTAACTCTCCTTCTTCAAAGGTTTTTAACTTAACCTTTTTGTTGTAAGCTTTAGCTACTCTCTCTTTCTGTCGAATAAGCATTTCTAAAGTCGATGACCTTTCTTCGTCTAAATCAACTAATTCATCAATCATCATATCCCAATAATGATCAAAGGGAATTTCGCATTGTTTCTGAATCCTTGTTGATTGTAAACAAATTTCAACGGTAACAACGCATCATGTCCAAATGTTAACTTGTAAGGAGTAGTGTTTATAGACTCTTTTAAGCGAAAGTTCGAAATGAGCCCATAACACTTGGTCAAGAGAATCTGTGCCAACTTTTAGGCTTACGTCCAACGTGCTTTTGATCAAGTTAATAATGATTTTATTTGCAGCCTCTACTTGACCATTGACTTGTGCATAGTATGGTGTCGAAGTCAACAACTTGAAACCAATTTCAAGAAGAAAATCTACCATTTTTCGACCGGTAAAAAGCGATACATTTTGTGCGTAGTAATGGTTTCGGATTCCATATCTCAAAATGATATGGTTTTGAATAAACCTTATTATCGCTTCTTGATCAACGTTGGCTAAAGGTATTGCCTCTACCCATTTAGTAAAGTAATCAATTCCTACCGGATGTACCCGTGGCCTTTCGGCGAAGTTGGTTTTATTTCTCCAATTACATCTAGAGCCCAACCTCTAAATGGCCAAGGTTTCACTATAGAATGCAATTCATTTGCGGTACATCTTTGGATTCCAAACATGTCTTTAACATTCTTGGCGACCTTTAGCAAACTCTATGCAATCTTTTAAAATGGTTGGCGAAGACATTCCTTGTCGAAATAACAACCATTTCATTTTATGGCCTACTTGATGTGAGCCACATGCTCCACCATGTGTATCGAAAACCGCTAAGTATCTTGCAGCGTTTTCACTAAGGCATTTTAACAAGATACTCCTTGGGAGTTTGTTTGAACAACTCATTTCCGACTAACACATAGCTTAGAGCTCAGTACTTCACTTTTTATTAGTGTTTCCTGTAGGATTTTGCAAATACTCTACAATAGGCTTACGTCAATCATCATCGGTGATATTGTCAATAGCAAAAATTTACGCTAAGTCAATATCATAAAAATGTGGCGTTTTTAAATGCGTTGCTTCATTTGCATTTATTGCCCCCCCAATTTTTGGTGTTGACAATAACGTCGAAGCGTAGTATTATAAAGAGAGTCTTCGACGAGATTAGTTTATCTTTTATCTCAATTAACTCTTCTAGGCTTTTCTTTGATACTTTGTAGCTTCGAGGCAATTTGTGCCAATTCATTCGCCACGTGATTTTCAATTCATGGTAAATGTCCTAGGTGTACAAATGTAAACCTTTTTAGCAAAGCGTTAGCAATGACGAAATATTTAATAAGGTGTTCATTAATACATTTGTATTCTTTTGTCAATTGTTTGACAACTAGTTGAGAGTCACCTTTTACTTGATATTAGTTGCCCCCAATTCGAGCGCACTTTTGAAGCCCACTATTAAAGCCTCATACTCGAACTTCATTATTGGAGCAAGAGTCTCGAATTTTAAATTTATACTTCGTTGGAATGTTTTCGGAGAAATAATTAATATTCCAATACCCACTCCATTTTTATGGCTTGAGCCGTCAAGTATAGTTTCCAAGGACGTATGTCCAACGAATGTATTTCATGTTCGACAACAGAGTGGTCCACTATGAAATCAAGAACCACTTGTCCTTTGATTGATTTAAAGGGGTGATAAGTTAAGTTGTATTCTAACAAAGCTAAAGCCCATTTGCCAATTCGACTATGTAACATTGGTTTTGACAACATATGTTTAATAACATCAAAGTGCGAATAAACATAAACATCTCACGACTTTATATATTGCTTCAATTTCGTACAAGAGAAATACAAGCAAAGGCATAACTTTTCTATTGGACTATACCTTGTTTCAAAGATCAATCAAAACCCTACTAAGGTAATAAATGGGTCTTTCGACACCATTATCATCCTCTTGTGCTAACATGCTACCTATTGTGTTATCGGTCGCTATATACAATTTTAGCAATTTGTTTCTAATAACAGCAATAGAATTGGTGGTTTGACTAAATAAGACTTAATTGCATCAAAAGCTTCTTGATGAACTTGCTCCCACTTGAATTCATCTTCTTTCTTGATCTCAAAGAATGGCGAAAAAGCTTGTGTTTTGCCACTTAGATTTGAAATAAATTTCTTGAAGGAAATTGATTTTTCCCAGCATTGGATCAAGTTCTTTCTTGGTCGAAGGAGCCTTCGTTTCCATAATTGCTCTAGTCTTATTTTGGTTGACCTCTATGCCTTTCTTGTGTACTACAAAACCCAAGAATTCACCTGCACGTACACAGAAAGCACATTTGGTTGGATTCATTTTCAATCCATATTTCCTCATTCGTTCAAAAGAACGTCGAAGATGGTCTAAATGACCAATTTCTGAGGATGACTTAACCACCACATCATCTATGTATATTTGCATAAAATCATCAATAAAGTCATGAAACATAGAATCATTGCTCTTTGGTAGGTGGCACCAAAGCATTTTTAACCCAAAAGGCATTACTACCCATTCATAAACACCCAATGCCCCGACATCGAAAAGTCATTTTTTTCGCCGTCTCTCTTCAAAGAATAAAAATTTGATAATACCCTGAGTAGCCATCTAGCATACTGAGATAATCAAATCCTGCTGCTGAATCTATTAGCATTTCTGCTACAGGCATATCGTATTCATCTTTAGGTGTTGCATTATTTAAATCCCTAAAGTCTCACGCAAACTCTAAGTTTTCCATTTTTCTTCATTATTTGGGACAATATTAGCTAACCAATCGACATACACGCGCGTTCGATGAATTTGCTCTTGAAACGACCTTTCGATTTCTTCTTTGATCTTAGCCAATATTGGAGGAGCAAATCTTCTTGGTGTTTGCTTTCTTCGTTTCTTCCCGGTCGAATAGGTATTTGAAGTTCCACCACTTCGACTCGCACTGGGCATTTCGTTGTACTCCCAAGCAAAGCAATCTTTGAACTCTGCTGCAAGTGAAATAACTTGGGTTTTGAAGGCAACATCAATGTGTGCACTAATATATGTTGGCCTTTTGACTAGGCCATCTCCCAAATCCACTTCTTCTACTGGATCTTGAGCTTGCATGCGCTTTGTCGAATCTTTAGGGTCTTTTTCAAAACCCAATGGTTCGTCATCATAAATGCAATCAAGCTTGTCATCTATGACTTCACAATTTTCTTGGATGAAGGCATGGCTTCGACATCCATTGTTTGTTGATTTATTTCGGCTTCCAAAGCCGTTTTTATTTTAGTTTCGGCCATATAGGCCGTAATTCTATCCCAAGCATTGGGTACTGACATCTAAAACCTTCTAAGAGTCAGTATCCCATCCTGTTGGGGGTAGAACACCCTCAGGATAGACACTTCCATCTTCTATCGCTTCCCTTTCCCAAACAAAACCATGTGTTGGGTATAGTCGAACAGAGGAAAGCACATTGTCAGATGATATGTATGCCTGACTAGAAGATGTGCATGGCGCAATATTCGCCATTTGTTTTTCAAAATTCTCCTTGGTGACATTGTTGACATCAGCAAGGAAGTAACTTTGGTCTGCTTCGACATATTCTACCAGACCATCATCCTTCCACATCACCAATTTCTGGTGTAGGCTTGAAGCGCACACGCGCTTACTCCATGTATCCACTCTCTCGCCAAGGAGCAGATTATAGCTTGCTTTGGAGGCTATGACAAAGAACATGGTAGTTCTCTTGACAGTACCTACCACCACCTCCACTTCGACGACCCCCAAAGACCGGCCGGATTTGCCCTCATAATTAGTTAACACAATATTATGAGGCTTTAAGTCCGTGTCGAACATCCCTATGGTTTTTAGCATTGCTTGAGGCATCAAGTTAACAGCAGCGCCTCCATCTACCAAGATCTTGTTTATGCCTACGCCATTGACTTTGGCTTGGACATACAGAGGCTTCAAATGATGCTGCATGCCTTCGTTTGGCCTCTCGAAAGTGGCCATTTGTTCTTCGACACAGCCGTTGTTCATTACATAGTAACAAACTGGCTTGTGGTTAGCCATATTCTCAGTGAAGTTTTCTTCGACATCATTTGGGACTGTGATGACGTCATATTCGCTGGGTTGGATAGACACTACATTGCAAATGACATCAAAACTGGCTTCAGAGTCTTCAAAATCTGAAGTTACATCCTCATCCATGTCGAAGTCAGCACTTTTCTTCCTCAATGATGACAGTGGAGGAAAGATTCTTTCCATCGCAGGCCTCCTTGGTTCCTCTATTACAATAGATTTACCCTTGGCCTTATTTCCAACCTTTACTTGGTTGGCAGCACCTATGTTCACTTTCGTCCTTCCCACGGCTCTAGAGGTCATATTCTTAGCCGTTTTTGAACTTCCTGGCGTTTTCTCGTCAGCAACAAGTGCTGCCTTCTTCTTCGAGCGCTGATAACGACGCCATTGGGTCTTGGTCATGGGATTCTTCCCTTTATAATTATTCTTATAATTATATTTCGCAGCCTCCCCTGTATTTGGTTTGACTGTTTGAAAGACGTGAAACGAAAGACTCCTATAATGTTTACACCCAACATGTATCCATTTTTCATTTGGGAGATTTGCTCTTGGAACAAATGGCTTGGCCGAAAGACGACGACAAAGACAAACTCCTTCTTGGTTGCGCTCTTACCAGTGATCGTGGCTTGCTTGTTGAAGGTCCATTCGAACCCTTGACCTTATAAGGAAGGTCCCCTTTTGAAGCTAAAATTAGGTTTTTCTCCGCCATTTCCTTTTTAGAGGTCATCGAACTTGGCAAAGATTCGACACTTTTAGCCGCTTCCTTGTCGAACACATCACTACATCTGGGGCATAACATTACCTCAGAGTTCTTCAGCTTGCACCTATTAAGGAAGTCTATTAATTCTTCTTCAGCTTTGGGGTACACGAATACACTTCTTCTTCATACTCCTCCCGAGTAAGCTCTTGCACAACATCACCCTCTCGCACTACACTTTTGATCTTGTCAGCCGAAGGCCCAACAGGGCTTAGAGAGAGCTGCCATCTTCACATCTACCATGCTTATGTTCATTTCCATCGGCCCGCATACATTGCCTCTCTCACTGATGGAGTGGATCGAAATCAATCTGCATGGGAGCTTTGTTCTTTCTCACCGAATTTTAGTCTCCCTTCTTCGATTGCCTTACAACTATGTCCCCTGAAAGTACACAACGGTCGGTTGTATGTCCCAAAAAATTATGAAACTTACAATAACCCTTTTTCTTCCTCTGCTCAAGAGGAGGAACTTTCGTGCCATTTGGCACTATGATTTGGCCATCAGTTACTAACAAATCAAAGATTTCATCACATTTAGTAACATCAAAAGTGTATGTTTTAGGCACGAATCTATCGTTTTTAGGCTCTACAGATTATTCCCATTTGCGGGCCTTAATAATTTACAAGCATAAGGAGGACTGGCTTAAGTTCACCACATCTATTTCCTCGGACTCGACATCACTAAATGCGAAGTCGAATTCCTCATCGACATAGGCTATTCTCTCTTTCTTATGAAACCCAACTGAGTTTTCTTTTTTATTGAACTTATTCACTCTAGCCTTTTCCTCTTTAAGCCTTTCAACTTGTCGAACTCTATCGGCTAATTGGGCCATATCTCTCAAAATGAGAGGTATCCAATTTCTTTCTAATTGAATAATCAAGGCCACTGCAGCCATTTCGACAAGCTCATGCTCGAGCACTTGTGTGAAACACCTAGCCTTTAATAGCCTAAATCTATTCGGTGTAGTCGCGATAGCTTCAGTGCACTTTACGTCGAACACCGCCAATTCTTTAAGACTAATCTTGATCGCCCATATAAAATCGCTCATGAAAAGCCTTTTCTAACCGCCCCGTGTGTACATGGAACCGAGGGGTAAAGTGGTAAACCACGTAAAGGCATTCTTAGTTAGAGAATTTGGAAAATATTTCATTTTCAAACTCTCATTTTGGGCTATATCTCCCGCCTCGATCATGTAGCGAGCAATGTGTTCGACAAGTAGATTCATTGGTATCACCCCAAATTTAGTAAATTTAGGAATTTTCCAACCTCTTGGCAATTTCACTGCAATACATATTCACACAAAGGTGATATGAAATTAGGCCTATGTAAACCCACGTTAAGGCCATTACATTGCCATTATGGTTTCTACCAAATTGGCTATGTTGTCTTGAGTGCAAACGTTATTTCGTTGCACTTGTCGAACAACTTCATCAGCGTTTTGGTTTCGATTTACCATAACTACTTCAGGGACATGGTTTCCCATACCCTGTTGTTCGCCTACAACCGCTTGGGCTTCGATAGTAACTGATCTCTGTGGGGTATTAGGCGCATTATTCCCACAATTGGGTACTTGCCTATTATTGCCCATAGGAGCCCCAAAGAAATCTGTTATCCTACCCATTTGGTTTGCTAACATCTGGTAACTTGTATTGGTATTCTGAATCAACGGATTGAAAACAGTACCAATTTGTTGGGTGAGCATATTAACCATATCATGATTGCTCTCGTCTACTTGCTGTCTTAATGCCAACAAGGACGCATTGGTTAATCACGATGGGGTTTCGACCAGCGTGCTTTGTAAGACACATGAGAGGGGAAAAGGTCGAAACGTGTGGCATTCCAAAGAGGCATGCCATATACACCAAAAGGATATGGTGGTAGACTCATGTTCGAAATGTGTCTCTAAAAGCTCTCCCTGTTGCCATATAAGGACTAGAAGGAAGTCCTATACTTTGTGGCAAAGACATAGACCGTGTCGCGACCCAACATTGGTCATCGACATCGTGGGGGAGCGGTTATTGATGTTCTTGGGGCCATTGTCCCCGCAACACTAACACTTGCGAGAATCTATGGTTGTTCCTTGCCCTTGTGATACCACGGGGTTAGAACTAGAGGCATTGTTAGAATTGATACGTACCATTCTACCACTCCTCAAGTGCATACAAATACACACACTTATAGAAACAACACAAAGTTAATGGCAAAGGTCCCATCAAGCGTGCCAATTTGTTTCTTGGTGTTTTTAGCAAACAATCACTAGTTTTCAATATCGAGATCGTGAGATCAAACTAGAAAATCTCTTTGACGATTGCCATTGAGTTTTGTGTCTTTCACGTGCGTAAGAACAAGATAAATAGTAGAAAAGCGGATTGAAAACAAAGTAAAAGCGATAAATGCAAGAAAAGTGTGAAAAGAAAGTAAAAATTGCATTAATTGAAAGAAGAAATGGTTCACCAACACGTACAATGTGTCTGTTTCACTCGTATTTCGCTTTGACTTGGAAGTTGAGTTTCTCAGAGCTCTTGTAAAATGTGGTGACCCCGATTTTCTATTACAAAGGGGTATTTATACTCGTAGGAACAATCGTGGGGGAAAGAGTAACTGCCTCCTAAAACTACGGGGGAGTAACCGCCCACTAACTGTTGCTCTGCACTTTCGACTAACCCGTTGTCAACCGCTTGACGAAGTGTTGAGCCCAGCTCTGTCGAAGTGTTGGGTCTTCTCTTGTCGAAGGTTTCTTGCATTACTTGCTTCATAGCTTTGAGAGCTAAGCTTGTCGAAGCTTACTTGCACTCCTTGCACTTGTATACCTTTCCTGTCGAATTCATGGTGCATTGACTCGAATATTGACCTATGGCCCACAGAACAATATTAAATGTGAAGTCAACCCCATTTAAAGCTTCATTTAATGCACTGTCGAAATTTTGAGGTAACAGTACCGTTGGAGGTTGTAACGCCCCAAAATTAATTAGGTGAGCATTTAACTAATTTAATTAGGTGATTATTTAATTAATTTTATTAAGCGATTATTTAGCTAAATTAATTAAGTGATTATTTTAGTTGTCTATATTAAAATAAATATAGGGTGATTAATTAATTAAGGAGTGATGCGTGGTAAATAAATGATGAGTATTTTAGTTAAGTGGGGAGTATTTTAATTAGAATTGGGAGGATGTGAGAAAGTACCTAGAGGGTGTAAATAAAGGGCCCAACTCCATATTTCTTCCTCTATCCTTTAGTATAAGTTTCACACCCTAATCTTGTGTGTTTTTCTCTTTTCCATGGATGGGTTTGGAGCTCAAATGGTGGAGAAAGCTAGTTACTTGGGTTTTCTTGGGTTATTGGAAGAGGGGTTTTTCTTGGGCTTGCAATTGGAGGTATGGGGGCTCTCTTTCATGGTTAATAATTTATAAACCTTGAAATCATAGAGATTAGGTGTTAGGAGTATTTATTTGATTGTTTGAGCTTTGTGTTAATTCTATGTTTATTGTTGTGTTTGTATTTAATTTGGTGATACCATGATGCTTGATGTTGGAAATAAATGTGTTGTTAAATGTGCATGCCATATGTTTGGTAAAATGCTTCAATGTGAAGAAATATGTGAATATGTGATTTTATGATATTGATAAAATGTCTAAGTGAGTGTTGTTGAAGTGGGTGTTTGCTAAGATGAGTTATATGAATTAAATGCCATATGGTGTGTGATAAGTGCTAAATAATAATGAGGTGTTTGGTTGTTAGTTGACATAATTGATTAGGAGAAATATTGGTGTTATTAGGTGTTTAATAAATTATTTGATTTAGAGTTGGTTGGAGGGTGTAGGTTGTTGTGGAGAAGTTAAAATTAGGTGTGCAAGGTGTCTAAGTGTGGGTTTCAAAATAGTCCCTAAGTGTTAATTTGATCCTTATGGTGCCACACTAGTCCCTAAGTGTCAAAATAGTCCCTAGGTGCTAAAATAATCATTATGGCGTCAAAATGATCCCTAGGTGTCAAATTAGTCCCTAGGTGCTAAAATAATCATTATGGTGTCAAAATGATCCCTAGATGTCAAAATGGTCCCCGAGGTGTCAAAATAGTCCTTAAGTGCTAAAATGGTCCTTAGGTGCTAAATTAATCCTAATGGTGTCAAAATAGTCCTTAAGTGCTAAAATGGTCCTTAGGTGCTAAATTAATCTTTGGTGTGTCAAAATGTTCCTTGGGTGTTGAAAAGGTCCTTAAGAGGTGATTCGGTCCTTAGGTGTGGGTTTAGTCCTTGGTGTGACATGTGGTCCAATATGAGGTGTGTTGTGTTGTGGTGATTATTAAGCGGTGTGTGGGCTTCGGCCATTGAGGTGTGTAAGCTTCGGCCAAAGCGGTGAGTAGGCCTCGGCCAAATATTGTGAACAGAGGTGAGGTGTGGGATGAAAAGTGGTGAGTTTAATAATTGTTGTGGTAGGTGTATTGTGGGTGATGCATTGTTATGGTGTCACATAAATCATATGCATATAAAAGAGGTGATGTGGCTTCGGCCAAAAGAGGTGATGTGGCTTCGGCCAAAAGAGGTGAGTACCCTACGAGGTTATTGAGGTGATGATGGATCCACATGCATATTGCATTTCATGCATTACATGCATGCTCGTGATTGATTAGGTGTTCATGAATTAATGGTGTGTCGGTGTAACTGTATTTGGTGTAACTGTATATGTGACGAATCAGTATAATTGACGAATCAGTATATTGGCGTAATCGTAATTGGTGTAACTGTGTTGATGGTGTCTTGAATTGATCGTACATCCGTGTACCTAATCTATTGTGTTTCTTGTTTTATTTATTATTATCTATGTATTGAGACTCACCTCTATCGCGTTGTGTTGCCTCGTATGTCGGCAACTGCAGTGTGTGTGACTAGTGGTGTTTAGAGATCCTTCTTCTAGAGTGGTCGAGTCGGCTCACGATCACGTAGTAGCACCGGGGAATTATTTAGTAGTTGTTACTTTATTAAGTTTTGAACTATTATGTTAAGCTATTATCTTCCGCTGTTGTATTATTTGAATCTCAAACTTGTAGGTGCTATGTATCGTATTCTGGAGTTTATTTTAATTACTATTTTAGAGTTATGTAAGGTGTTTTGAAGAAATGTAGCACTCTCTTTTTGGTGCGTGGAAAAATATTATGTTTTTGAAAACTCTGATTTTAAAATCGACTAATTAATAGTAATAGAAAGGGGGTGTTACAGAGGTTACATAACAAACAATGTAGAAAGTCTAAGTAACTACCTCTAGTTTGTTATTGTAACAAACTTAGTTTGTTGAGTAGCAACAAACTAATTCTAACAGCTAGATTACCAGAGAAAGCTATAAAAGCATACACTTGTACATACAACAATTGTTAATAAAAATTTACAGTTCAGTTTTACTCTAAGTGTTCATCTATTCTACGCTATTCTATACTCCCTTGAACGTTAGCTCCAAGATCCATATTCTTCCCTCACCATTGTTCTGGGTTGTTTGGTGTGTTGATTCAACAAGGTGTGTTGGAACCTCGCACAAGCAAGAAAGAGGCAGGGTTAGAGTGTTGTACAGTGACTGCAACAAAGGAAAGAAGAGAGTTTCAGTGTGAAAGAGTATTGATTTACCTTTAAGGCGTTCTTGAGGGTATTGTAGGTTCTAGTTCTGAGTATTTGTGCTTCAAGTTGAAGCTCAGAAAGTGCATCACGAAAGAAACACATAAACGAAATTAGGGTTTGTTCAGTTAAGAAGAAGGAAAAGATTCAAGAGCACAAGTAGTGTGAGATCTTTACCTATTTGAGTATTGAGAGCCTTTTTGTTTGCGTCTTTCTACCTGAAATCAAAAGTACAGAAATTAGGGTTTCTGCAAACAGTAAACAATCAAAGAGAAAATTGAAGAAACTGTAAAGAAAGGAGAGATTCAACCTTACGAAGGGTGAATCGTGAGCTTGATTGAAGAAATCAAGTGTTTCTGGGCAAACTAGGGTTTGCATCACATCGCGAGGTAAGAAGTGTAATCGGTGGTCTCAGATAGGGTTGATTCAGTGTAAAACCAGAGGGGTTTTACTGCATCATCATCAGTGATCATCATAGACTAGAAACCGAGCTGAAACGAAGCTTCAATCACGGTGGTGAGAGCTCTGTAGCAGCTAGGGTTCCGTCGAGAGAAGAGAGAAGAAGAAGAACGAAAAATCAAGAGAGAAGGAGAAGTTCTTGGGTTTCTGAGAGAGAGAGAGAGTGAAGAAAAGAAATAAATACTCCGGGTCAAGGTTAGATTCGCGCGTTACCCATCTTGTTCGGGTCCGGGTGCGCAAGACCCGACAAAAACTTTTGTTTGGAGAAGCAGAGCAACATCACTGGTTTGGCTCAGTATAGTCAAGCTATTCTTGGTTGCACCTTCCTCAGCTGATAATACACCCTGCAGAGCAAATAAAGTGTTAAAAGTGTAAAATCCAACATTTTAAACTACAGACATTAGGACAATAGGAAGAAAACAATATTTTTAGCCCGTTTGTTACAGTTTTTTTATTTAAAAAAATCACTTTTTTTTAAAAAGAAATAATCACTTATGACGAAATGCTGTCCATTTATGACAAATTCCTAAAAAAATGAAATACTGAAAATAATCTAAAAACTACTCCATTTAAGAAGCTGTTTTGAGTTGCTTGTCATAAAAATCATTTTTTTAAGAATGTTTTTTTTTTTAAAAATAAGTGATTTTCAGTATGTTACACAAACACAAAACAACTTCTCATTTTCTTAAAAATCTCTAAATTATTTAACAAAAAATATCTTATTTTTTAATTCGTACCAAACACAAAACAATTTCTCATTTTCTTAAAAATCTCTAAAAACTAATCTCTAAATTATTCAACAAAAATATTACTTATTTTTTTAATCAAGTAGAGAGAGAAGAGAAAAGTAAGCTGATGAAGCTCTAAAAATTACTCGCGTCGCGTGGCATAGAAAGGTTCTTTTCAACACAAGTCTAACTTTTTCATATGGTCAAAAAGTTTAAAGAACATTCATAAGTGTCAATTTTTTCTGGTATAAATAGGGTATTCATACTGTTGTCTGCTCTAGATTCGAACGCAGAATCTCTATGAAGCCCCGGTACTTAAAAATGGCAACGTACCCGTGTCGGATACGTATCTGATACCGATACGCACCCGATACTTCCGGATATGTACCCAAAGAGTATCCAATAATTTTTTAATTTTTTTTTAAAAATATTTCACTCGATACTTTTCAGATACTTCTTTGATACTTCTTACAAACTGAGGATGCCTCTCAGATACTTTTTCGATACCTCTTACCAATTAAGCATATGATTGTCACTCATATATGATACATTTTAATACCTCAATAACTAAAAGACAAAATTATATATTTTTTCGTAACGCAATCATGGAAGAAATAATAAATTGTGATATGGGCCGAGTGAGATAAATATACGTAATCATCTCTACTTGATATGATCACGAGTATTTATTTCTACAATGTGATCATCATATATTGACTAATGATATGACTATTTGTGCAGTTTCTTTCACTTTATAAAATACAATGTTTTTGTTTTTCATTTTTTTTTCTACTTGTGTTTCTATTCCATTTTTTTATATATTTAAATTTTAATTTTAATTTGTATTAAAGTATCCTAGCCGTGTCGTATCTTGATTTTCAAAAAATTCCCGTATCCCCGTATCTGTATCTTATCCCGCATCGTATCGCGTATCTGGGCTTCATAGCAGAATCTTAAGCTGAAAGAGATCCCTATCAATTGATCCAACTACTCTTAGGTCATAAGTGTCAAGTTTACTTACATGTTTGGTTTTAATATGAAACTTAGTTCAATTGTGTGAATTAGAATATAGTTTTAACCAAAAGGTAGCATTTGTAAATATTTTTTTTAAGTTGGATTTATATAGTTGATAACTATAAGAGATTTTTTTTAACCAGAACTTTTTTTAAGAGATTTCAACCCAATGCTTTGTATTTTTTTAATCAAATTTGGATGAAAAGATGAAACCAAGAAGATGGTTGAAAGATAGTTTATGGGGCTTGAAGAACCAAGAAAATCAAAGCTATATATGTAAGCAAATTAGCTTAGCCTAAAAGTATGGCTACGCAAATTAAGTTTAGGGAAGGAAAAAAAATTAAGACCAAATTCACAAAGCATGCCCTAAGCAAATCCTGTTTATTGGGATTAGATGTAATCAATCCATTTGACATGCATGGATCTTTTTTCAAAGTTTAATACCACACATTTATGGTCAACAACAGCAAGACGTGTTGTGATCGTCGCTACCCTGTGGTAAAGTATCAAGTAAAGTGTATAAACTGTCATGCAAATTTGAATTTATTTAAAATGTTTGCGCATGGCAAACATCATTTTAAACAAAATCCAAGTAACATGTCGCATAAATAAGTTTTAAAAAGAAAAGCATAAGAGGAAAACCCAATATCCAAAGGTCACGCCATATAGAGCATTACTCTATTTATTACATAACTTAAAACCAAAATATAAAGACATAATGAAAATTTAACGAAGCAGCTCCATGCAGACTACTCCTCGATGTCAATGTCTTCTTCGTCGTCATCACATGCAAGAATAGCCACAAAAGAATAAGAGTGAGGAATCACATTATATAGAAATTAAATGATAGGGGAATAGCAAACACAAAGCCAATATACAACCAAAACCAATTCCTACAATTTATCTAACAGATAACATTTACTAATAGCTAACATTTAATACGTCAAATGGCATCAACTTGTGGCGAACTCTCAACCATCATCAGATAAATTTTTGTACCCACTGCTAGTACAACTCATTCGTACTACGACAAGTCTTTGTCAATACTGCGACAATGTTTCTTAAACACAGAAAGGCCCGCTAAGCATCCATCTACTCACTATCAACATCAACCAATTTCCCAAAGAATTTTAGTAGGCCAACTATATCCTAATCACGATGACCTTTAACCACTAAGGTGTCATCAATCCTTCTAATATATCCTATGTACCAATCCACTAATGTCATTAGCATAAGTATCATCTTGCTTTAAATATCAAAACTTAGAGTTTGACACTAATCTATTAATTTATCACTTCACTTTCTTTTGTTTAACCATATAATATTTTATATGGTTACCTAATCATACATTTTAATGGCTACTAATCATAGTCCTAACACATAGTAGTATAATTGAAATTCATTATTAATTAAGTGTGATATAATGAAAAACACAATCTCAAGTAATGAAATTTTTATCGTGCTAGTGGAAACACAATGTTTAACAAAAGGTATATGGTTTTTTTTTTATAAGTAAGAAATATTATTACTAAGACATTTAGCTCAGCATCTTTGGCATACACTCCTCCCAACTTCTGTGAAGGGTTTGAGAGGGCACTCAATCATGTACTAGGACTAAATGTAACACAAATACACCATAGTTATAGCCATACAACTCACTACAATTCAAGAACTCCAAGGAGACAAGACACCTAGAAGCTAGCACTAATAGAAAAATGAAATAAGAGAAAAGTAATCTTATTAAGACAAACCAGAAAACAAGGATTTTAATGCATCAACCCATGTTGCTCAAATGCTAGACCGGATTTGAGCATGTACTACAACTTTGAGACTTGACATATGGACATTTGATGTGTGAAGAATAATTAAGACCTTTAGTCTAGTAATATTTCTCATTATGCCTATAATTTATTTGAACTTGAGATTGTATCAGAGAATACTCTGTTTGGAAGACCTTATTATTGAGCAGTTTATGCAAATAAATAAGTTTTTATGTATTATTCATAAGTTTATGAAGGTAGTTTATGAAAAAACAGCTCATGGAGATACAATTTTTGTTAAACTTATGAATTAACATAAAAACTTATTTATCTTTATAAGCTCAAAAGTAAACTCATCCAAACAGGACATTTTCTCGTCACTTTATTACTTATTTGACTTGTATACTTGTGTACTTTCATCTCAACAAGGATACAAAATGATTTCAATTAAAATAACACACCACTCAAAGTCAACAATACTAAGGGTGTGTTTGGAAGTTTGGATGGAGGGGGAGGGGGGAAGGGCATCATACTAATAGATTAAACACTTAAGTAATGGAGAGAAAAATTATTCCCCTAACCGTTCTCCTAGTTTTATATTTGGAGCCCCCTCCAAAACTCTCAAAATTTGAGGGTTTTGGAGAAGCTCAAAAAATAAACTAAGAAAAGGTTTAGGAGGATAACTTTTCTCCCCATAATTGAAAATTTACGCTATTAATCTCATGTTCGCCCCACCACCCATAAAACTTTCACGGTAATCACAATGAAGTAAATCAAAATTGTCAACATTATTTAAAATAAAGACAATTCAATAACATTTAAAAATAAATCCACTATATATAGAAAAAAGTTCACTTTTAATACCCATAGTGAAACTTCATGCAATCATTACTTGTTGGACCCCAATGAGAATTCAATATGGCTAGTGTATACAACATTAATAGGATCAGCACAATTAAGATCTAAAAAATTATCATTAATTTTATCAATAATGTTTGGTTAGCTAAGAGCCAAAGAGTTAGATAAGTGTACCTTCATCTGTCTCTGAAGTGCTTGAGTAGATTTGAAGATTTTTTGGCATCTCCCATGTATCCATGGACATAAACATCAGAATCTCAGCAGCTTCTACAACAGAAAGAACATATGTTGGACTCCCTTGTTTGTTTTCTACCTTTGCCTAAAGCCGCATCAAAGAACTTACGATTACGCTTTGGATCTCTGTTGAGTTGGATATTTTGAACCAAAATCTAACTCGTTGTTCCTACCAAAGTTTGCGAAGGTCGAGTAAGGGTTGCGTTTCAAAGTTCGGAGGTTGTGTTTAGAGTTGTTTCTAGGATGGACATCTAACAAGGAAGATTCAGAGGAAAACTGAAAAGGATGCTCAGTTGACTCAGACGAGTACTCGTCTGATTCAATTGAGGCGGCGGGAGGTGTCGCACTTAATTTGGGTGAGATGTCATATGGCCTCCTAAGGCTTTGCCATTAGCAAAAGACCTGAAACATATTTTACAAACACTTCTCTTGTTCTCCATAGTTGGAGAAAACCTACAAACGCTACCCGTCTCTCACCTTCTCTCGTGGGGTGTCCGTAAGAACTTAGACCTTTAAAAGGTGGAGGGGATGAGCCTTTTATGAGAAAAATATTAAAAAATACCTGTTAATGTCAAAACTCGAAAATGGTATTGTGTTATCACTTTAGCATTTCAGTATTTCCTTCAATCGCAAAATTTTAACATTTGCCTATTAACGATTCTTTTTAATAAATTACTTATTGACGATACTAATATGAGGAAACTTTTTATTAAATTATTAAGGCTTTAGATAACGCGTTTACATATTTTTCCTTCTAAATCGGTAACGGTAAATTTTTTATATAGTTCATGTTTTAATTATTGATATTTTATTTGTTAATTTGTTCGTGATATGATTAGTTTTCATTTTTTAACTTTTTTGTATTTAATTTTTGCTTTTATTAATTTTATGTATTTTTAGGTATAAATTTGAAAATTTTAAAGTAATTCAGACAATTCGTAATGATAAAACACGAAAAAAAATTAATTTGTGCCAATCATAATCTAGAATTTAAAAAAATTCTAACTAGGATTTTAATCTTAATCAATACTTAAATGAATGTTATAATTGGAATTAAAATCTTAAAGCCAAAAAGTTATTGATAATTTTTAATTTGAGGCCTTTTCATAAAATGGTTAGTTGTAAATAATAATAAATCATAAAGTTCTTTAGCATCTTTCTTTGCACCTCATCCACTTAAGAATAATCATACATATTAGGCAAATGATTTTATTTTTTAAAATAAAAAGATAATCTCGTTAAAACCTTATGAGGTAAGTGAGAAATGAAGTTAAAACCATTGTGGCATTGTGCAAAACCAATTTTAATTTGCTTGGCAACTCCTCCATGGAAAGCTTGCTATGAAAGATTATTGTGGTAGGTGGATTGATGGGGATCTTAGTTGTTTTAACTATCAAAATAGCATTGAAACAATTCTACATGTTCTTCGTGATTGCCCTTTGGCATTGCAGCTATGGCAGCGCCTTGTCCCAACGACACTCAAGTCCAATTTATTTGGGCCGGATACTTCGGATTGGGTCAGATTTAATTTGTTGGTGAGGGTGAAATTGGATGGGATTGATTGGAAGAATTATTGGGCTATAGCTTGTCATCAACTTTGGATATGGAGAAATAAGCATGTACATGATCAAGAATTGTTAGACCAATACACACTAGCAATATTATTATGAAGTTTGTGACTTATTATAGACAAGGCACAGGCACTCTTGAGCGTGTTATTTCCTTGGACCGACAGGTGGTTAATGTTTCGGGGAGGCCTCCTCAGTCGGGTTGGGTGGCCATCGACACTGATGGGGCTGTGAAAACCACTAGTGGGAGTGCAACTTGTGGAGGCGTTATTAGAGATAATGAAGGGTGTTGGCTGGCAGGATTTACAAAACGTTTGTTTGTTAGTAACACATGTATGGCTGAGTTGTGGGGAGCTCTTGAAGGCCTTAGATTTGCTCGCAACATGGGGCTTGTTAGTATAGAGCTTCGAATGGATTCACTAGTAATTGTTAACTGTTTGTTAAGTGTCTAACCAATGATAGTGGGGGACGTTTCTTGGATCGGAGTCTTGTGAACAAGATAAAGCAATATCTCTCCCTCTTTACCATTGTCGCTATAGCTCATAGCTTCCGTGAAGCAAATAAGATTGCAGATAGTTTAGCCAATGCTGGTTGTAACATGGGTGATGGTCTCATGGTTTTTACACACCCTCACTTAGATACCAAGTTGTTAGTTGATGATGATGTAATAGGAGTCTCCACTCCTAGATTGATCTCTATGTAGTCCTTTTTGAGCTTTTAGCCCCTTTGAATCTAAAAAAAAAAACAATTTTCATTTGATAGATTTTCAATACATGTTAGTTTGATCCATTTATTAAACAAATAGTAACAAATCATAAGAATATGATTTGATCAAAAAAATCATAAAAATATGATAAAAGTTTGTTAACACCTCAAAAATCAATCTAATAAACCTTGTTTAATCTTCACCTTTGTAACACTCTTTAGAGTGTTTACGAAATTCGTAGCTAACAAAGTCCCTTTATGAGTGTGTAACCCAATGGATATTTTGGAATCACCATTGATATTTTAGTTGATTTATTTGACTAATGTAGAAACACTTCAATAGAGTTTATTTAAAAATTATTGTTATTATCCAAAGCTAGAGTTTGAAGTCAGTTTGAAAACTTCAGGCAAAGACTGAAAGAGAGACTTAATAAAAATTAAAAATTGTTAATTTAGAAAAATTAAATTAATCAAGATGGAAAGTAAGATACACATGATATATAAATACGAATAAATTGCTCAACAAATTGAGTTCAGATCTCACCTCAAGGTTTTGGCAAAAACTCTATTTAGAGGGAGAAACACACAGACGTGATCGACCAAGTTTCCTGATGTAGATTAGTCACCGACAAAATCAGTGAATACTGCACACCAATAACACGATAAAAAAAAAGACAAGTACAATTCAATTGAACTTGGTTCATGTGATATTCAATCCCCAAATAACTAGATGTGATTTTTCACAAAAAGGCTCACTCTAAACCTAAGGGATAAATCACCCTTGAAAACTCAATAAGGATGCCTTACCCTATATAAGCCCTTTACAAGAAAATAATACAAAGTAATTAATTACACTCTTGGGTGGCAAGTTGGAAGTTAAGTATATTTAATGGTTCGGATTGCACTGACTGCAGAGGAAATTGACTACACAAGGTCCAAGTCCCCTTGCTTCAAAAAAAAAAAAGCTCCAAGTCCCTTTTCACCAGATCAAAACTCGATTTTTGCTCCTTTTCAACAATTTTGCTTAACCAATTGGATCATGTTCTCTGTGTTGGATTTGGATCATCCCCTTCTCACTTTCTCCACTCTTATATTTTTGTGATGGAGAGAAAGGAAGGAATGAGAGGATCCAACCAAGTGCATGCTCCCAATGTCCCAGCGCCAGAGCACCATGCGCCCATGTCCCAGCGCAGCAGGGGCTCCATGACCCGAATCCGTTGCTCACATTCATCCAAAGTTGATAGAAGCCTAAGTCTTCCCCATTTAACTCGCTCAACTCATAGCTTAAATCGATCGAGTTTTCCAACACCTGAGAATTGCATCCATCACAGGTTGATGTAGATCTTTTTGCTTGAAACATAAGACACTAACTGTAAGAGTATTAGTTTTCTTCTCTGTAATATCTCAGTAATATTGGTTACCTTCTAGTGTAGGTCATATTTTACTTAGTCTTTGTTCTTTTATCTTTCTGCAACTCGCTATATCAGGTTATAGGTCATCAGTGGCTTGACTATATAAGGTCACCACTCTGTTGTATTTCAAACTCAACGATTCATTAATTCATTTGCTAAATTCTGATTCAATGATTCCTCTCTCTAATTCTCTGCTTTCAATATGGTATCTAGAGCTGTTACGATCCTAACAAACTCGTAACAACTTTTTTTTTTCGCTTCGCGCTCTTCTCTTTTCTTTCTTTCTTTGCTTCGCTTCTTCTCTTCTCTCCGTCGAAGAACGACGATGGCCTCTGTAATCAACAATGGCAATGACGGTGATCCACCGGTAAATGGCAACGCCACCGGAAACAGAAATCCACCGCGAAACAGTAATCAATCGGAAAACTCCGTCAACTCAGAGATTAAGGAGTTCAAACACAAGATCATCGAGAAACTCCACGATGAAAACTTCGTGCTATGGCGGCAACAAGTTGAACCGGTCATCAAAGCGCACCGATTGCACCATTTTCTAGTCTCGCCATTGATTCCACCTCGGTTTCTCACAACTGAGGATATTGTCAACGGTGCGGAGAACCCTGCATACGCGCTATGGGAAGCACAAGACCAGATGCTTCTCTCGTGGTTGCAGACGTCGCTCACGACGGCGATTCAGGCTCGCGTTGTAGGCTGCGTTCACGCATTCGAATTGTGGGATAAAATTCACGCCTACTTCTCCAAACTAGGTCGTACAAAGATTCGACAACTTCGCAATGAACTTCGCACCACGCAACTTGAAGGTATGTCAGTTAAAGATTATCTGGCCAAAATCAAGAATCTAGCAGATTCTCTTTTTCGCGATTGGTAGCCCTATCTCTCGCCAAAAGATCATCTTGATGCCATACTTGATGGTCTACCTCAAGAATATGACTCCATTGTTTCGTTGATTGAGAGTCGGTTTGATGAAGATTTTTCTGTTGAAGAGGCTGAGTCACTCCTTGTTGGTCAAGAAGTGCGTTTAAATCGTTACAGAAAGCAATCCAAAACGGATAATGCCACGGTTCTTCTCACACAAACCACTCCTACACAGCAAGTACCTTCTTCTGCTGATGCTACCACCGTGCCTGCGCCAAATGCTCCGCCGGCACCTGTAAATTCTGAAATACCTCAAGAGAGTTATGGTACTCGTGGCCGTGGCCGTGGACGTGCCCCACGCTTTCAAGGCAATTGTCAGGTTTGCAACAAGTATGGACACTCTGCAGCTCAATGCTTTCACCGATTCAATCAATTTTACACACCAAATATGACTCCTCAACCAGCCTTTAACCCTTTACCAGTACCTCACCACCAACAGAACTACCAATATCCTTACTACAATCCCTATGCCTACATCAGAAACCCTGCACCAGGACCTCAGTGGCCTCCACATCCATCACAACCATCCCAACCCTTACCTCAACAAGCTCTTATGATGACTACACCACAATTATCCTCACCTCACTTTGCTGGTGACACTGCTGCATCAACTCATGTCACTAACAACAATCAAAACATTCAAATCCCAGCAACTACAGCTGACACTCCAAGTCAAGTCTTCGTAGGTAATGGCCAAGGTCTCCCAGTCCTTGCATCGGGTTCAAGTTCCTTTCCTTCTCCCTTTAATCCTAATGTTAAACTCAATTTGCATAATCTACTCTTTGTTCCATCTATTACAAAGAATCTCATTAGTATCAATAGGCTTCTACGTGATAACCCTGTTTTTGTTGAGATGAACTCATCTTAATGATTGTTTTGTGAAATCTCAGGCTACTCGTGACGTGCTTCTCCATGGTCGTGCTGGCCCTGATGGGCTCTATATGTTCAAGAATCTTTTCCACAACAATCAAGTCAAGTCTCAGTTTCCTCAATTTTCTGCTTTGAATGTAAACTTACCTACTAGCTACTCTGTTCCTCATGTACACAGTGACAGTGTCACTGTTCCCTCTTCCCAATTTATTTTACAAACTTGGCATCAAAGGTTAGGTCACCCTAACTCTCATGTCTTTAAACTTGTAACTCAATTGTGTAATCTTCACTTACCAAATAAAGATCCTACTAGTTTTTGCAATGCTTATGCTGTTGGCAAATCTCATAGATTACCCTCCTCCCCTTCTCTCACTACATATGATATACCTCTACAACTTATCTATAGTGACTTGTGGGGACCCTCTCCCTTTCCTTCTTCAACTGGTTTCTATTACTATGTAACCTTTGTTGATGCTTATTCTAGATATACTTGGCTTTTTCTAATAAAATCCAAATCTGAAACACTTAACATTTTCAAGGAATTTAGAGCTGTGGCTGAACTTCAATTCAATTGTAAAGTCAAGTCCATTCAAACTGACTGGGGGGGTGAGTTTCGTCCCTTTTCAAAATATCTAACTGATCTTGGTATCCTACATCGTGTCATTTGTCCACACACTCATCATCAAAATGGTGTAGTGGAAAGAAAACATAGGCATATAGTAGAACTTGGTCTAACCCTTTTGTTTCAATCCAAACTTCCTCTCACATTTTGGGATCATGCCTTTGCCACAGCTGTTCACCTCATAAATAGATTACCAACACAATCACTTAATGGAGCCATTCCATTTCAATTACTTCATGGCCAACTTCCTGATTTCTCCTTTTTAAGAGTGTTTGGATGTAGTTGTTTTCCTTGTCTTCGTCCCTATAACTCCAACAAATTAGCCTTTAGATCACAAGAGTGTGTGTTCTTAGGTTATTCTAACTCACACAAAGGCTACAAGTGTCTCTCACCTAATGGTCGTATTTTCATTTCCAAAGATGTAGTATTCAATGAATCTAGGTTTCCTTATCCATACTTATTTGATAAACCTACCACCAACTCATCCTCACCTTTGACTACATCTAACTTGCCTTCTAATACAATTCCCTCCCCTTCTGCCCATCCTACACAACCTCCCAATCCTCCCCAAAACATTGCCTCATTGAATTCATCCCCTGAAACTTCACACCCTGAATCACAAGCAAACCAGCAGACACCTCCTTCTATCCCCACCAACTCACCAAATACACTTTCTCACCCTCACTCAATGGCCACTGCCAGCACAACTATTGAGCTATCTACTTCACATTCATCAACAAACCAACCGGATCGTCTCTCGCAGCCTTCGCACCGCTTTTACCTCAACCTCAAAATACTCACCCTATGACTACAAGGTCCAAATCAGGGATAGTCAAACCCAGAATTAACCCAACTGTCCTCTTAACCCACATTGAGCCTAAGAGTGTCAAATCTGCCTTGCAGCAACCATCTTGGCACAAAGCTATGGAAGAAGAATTCCATGCTCTCTTGAAAAACAATACATGGACATTGGTCCATCCTCCTATTGGCAAGAACATTATTGGTAGCAAATGGGTTTTTAGAGTGAAAGAAAATGCTGATGGCTCTCTCAACAAGTACAAAGCTCGACTTGTAGCAAAGGGATTTCACCAACAACAAGGCAGAGATTTCAATGAAACATTTTCACCACCATAAAGCCGGTCCACCATACGTACTATTCTCACTCTTGCTCTAAGTAACAAATGGGATCAGCATCAAATTGATGTCAACAATGCTTTCTTGAATGGAGAACTAGTTGAAGAGGTCTACATGACACAACCTCAAGGATTTGAATCTACTGACAGGTCTCTAGTTTGCAAGCTCAATAAGGCAATTTATGGACTTAAACAAGCCCCAGGGGCACTGTTTGACAAGCTCAAGTCCACTCTTCTTCACCTCGGGTTCCAGGCGTGAGATGTGATTCTTCACTGCTTTATTTACAAGAGGCGGTCTTTGTCATCTATCTTCTTGTGTATGTTGATGACATTGTCATCACTTTGGAAACTCTAATGCTATTATCGATCCAACTTATCAAGCAACCGGACTCAACTTTCTCCTTAAAACAAAATTGGGTAAACTTGACTATTTCTTGGGAATTGAAGTTAAAACTCTAGACAATGGGCGCTATCGCTCACTCGGTGCAAGTACATCGAGATCTACTCTCCAAGACAAACATGACAGAAGCCAACTCAATTTCCTCTCCTATGGTCTCTAGTCAGAAGTCATTCAAACAAGGAAATGACTGACTATCTCTACGATCCTCTAACCTACAGTCGTCATGGTGGGAGCCCTGCAAAGACACCACCATCACTAGGCCGAGATTAGTTATGCGATAAACAAGGTTTGTCAATACATGTCCGCCTTTGGAGTCACATTGGGCACGTGGTTAAAAGGATTTTACGTTATCTCAAAGGCACCCTTAATCATGGTCTCATCACTACAACCAATTGATGTGCTCAAACCCCTTTCCATTCGAGCTTGGTGTGATGCAGTTGGGCATCCGATGTAGATGACAGAAAAAATCTACATCGAGAGTCTTTGTCTTTCTTGGTAATAACCTTGTTTCATGGTGGGCTAAGCAGCAAACGTGGTGGCAAGGTCTCAGTCAGAGGCCGAATATAGGAGCATTGCTCTTGCCACACAGCCAGTGACACTGGATTCGCCTTTACTTACGAACTTGGCATCGCCCACACCGCTCTCGGATATATCTGTGACAATCAGTGCGCTTGCTCTTGCTCACAATCCACTTCTCCATGCTAGAACAAAGCACATGGAGCTAGATCTATTCTTTGTTCGTGACAAGGTTCTCTCTAAGCAACTACAAATTTATCATGTACCGATCTCGAACAAAGGCGATATCTTTACAAAACCATTGTCATCATCCGTTTGAATTTTCAGTTCAAGTGCATGTAGTTGCTCCACCAACAGCTACACACCCTACATGAGCTTGTGGGGGTGTAAGAGTATTAGTTTTCTTCTCTGTAATATCTCGAAGAATATTGGTTACCTTCTAGTGTAGGTCATATTTTACTTAGTCTTTGTTCTTTTATCTTTCTGCAACCTGCTATATCAGGTTATAGGTCATCAGTGGCTTGACTATATAAGGTCACCACTCTGTTGTATTTCAAACTCAACGATTCATTAATTCATTTGCTAAATTCTGATTCAATGATTCCTCTCTCTAATTCTCTGCTTTCAATACTAACTAACGGGTAATCTATTGGAAGCCGTGACAATTTCATATATAACTCCTCATCTTCAGTTAATTCGTCAACTTCTACAGATGAAAAAGTCAAATTATCAAAGCCTTCAAAGGGAATGTCATTAGCAGATTAGGAAACTAAACAAAAAAACAAACAAAACAAAGCTTAAGCAGCAGAGCCAAAACACAACACAGTCTCTACATTTTTCTTAAAAACAAATTACCCTTTTACTTCATTGTCTCCACAATTTCAGAGTTTCTTATTATATGATGTTTCACCATGAACCTTCCAACCTCTTACTCACCTTATATTCCATTCTTCAGCAGAAGAATGGCATGTAGTGAATAAGAGATAACTTATTCCTCACATAACAGTTACTACATTTAGATTTATATTCATTATTCCACCTAATCAAAATGTTCATTCTACTTCTGCATTAATTATCATCTTACAAACACAAGCCAAGAAAACTTAAACAAAGCAATGTGTTATAATACTAACCATAACACATCTTATTAAGCATATTAGATACTATACTAAATATAAAATAAGGAATGACCTTTTTTCCTAAAGGGAAGACAAACAAACCTATGAAACACACTTGATTTAAGTGCTGTTTGGTTTCACAGTGAAGCCACTGGAATTGATTTTGTCTCTATTAAAAGTGATTTTAGTAAGAATACAGATGTTTGACTAAGACATTCAAATAAGGATGGTAATGGATGAATGGTGGATCAGCTTAGGAACCAAAACGAGGTATCTATCGAAAAACAAATATTTCCCAGCAATACTTGCAGTACCTAACAAGTGCCAAGATTTGAAACGGGCGATCTAAGAACGGAAGTGCAATGTGGAAAGTCTGCAATATATACCATAATAAATTTTAGCTGAGAAAAAGGCGATCAGATGTTCCTGGGCGAAATTGTCGAATCCATCTATGACGCATCAACAACTAGTTGAAAATTATTGTTTGCAAAATTTCATGATCGAATCAGGTAGCATAATATAAAATGATAAAGTACGTGCACCATTCAACAAGGCAACTATGCCTATCATTTACAATTCAAATAAAACCCATCACAAAGACAAATTTCAAATTAAAGGAAACACAAAGTGCCTGCATTATTGCATTCATATTAACATCAGTACATCACCACAGAGGATAGAGATAGATAAACGTCTATGGATTGGAAACTACAATTGAAATTTGGCTCTTCGAGGATACTAGAAACTCAATGTTGAATGATATTTGTTTAACAACAGAAAGGTTTATAGCTTACGTGTCTCGTAGATCGGTGAGGTTTTACAAAGCGGGGTGTGTATTAGGTATTTCATCAGGAAAAAGAGCAAAAAGAATATAATACTTACATTTGTTTCGTTTATATCTAATACTGTCTTCTTTCCTTTTATAATTAAGGATTTATTTCATCAAGAGCTCAATTTACGTTTCTGTAGGTTATCCAAAAATTGATGAGACATAGAAAAAAGACTTACATGAAGGAAAGATGCAGGTTATCCAGCTCAACAGCCATGAGTACTCTCTTCTGGTTTCTTCAAATGCTCATCGCCTATAGTCCTCCCTATTTGGTCTTTATTGCAAAGATAGAGTCATATGGAACTTAACGAAATCAGCACCTTATCGAAAATAAAAGCTGAGAAATAACACTTCAATTCATATCATACTTCTGCACAAGATATACATCTTGTGTGGTTATGCAACATCCTAACACATTTTGCTGTCAGAACATCTCTTACTTCCAATCCGTTGAAGAGTAGTGTTTGGCCATATACTGTATACTCATTCATATTTTAGCTACTACTCATATTCTCAGATATTCAACTATCATCAGTTTCAGTTTTAGTTACAAATTTACAATGCAGCCATGCTGACAGTTTGAACAAAGCTAGAACCAGCTTTATTCAAAATACCCTTAGTTCTCATCTTTTTCCTTACAGATTCAACATCATTCCACTTTTCTGCTGAAGCATAGATATTTGATAGAGCTACATAGTCCTCACTCTTAGGAGCCAACTCTGCATAACTCTGATTTCTTAATTGTAGAAGAAACTTCCCCACCTTCTCTCCCATTACAGCATCCCCATGAATCTTACACGCGGCAAGCAAAGTCCTCCATATTACATCATCAGGACTAATAGGCATCTCCATGATAAAATCATAAGATTCCTTTAACTTCCCGGCTCGACCAAGAAGGTCAACAACACAACCATAATGCTGTATCAAAGGCATCACACCAAATTTCTCCTTCATATCACTGAACAATTGAAGCCCTTCCTCAACTAGTCCAGCATGACAGCAAGCCGACAACAAGCTCGTAAAAGTCACTTCGTTCGGCCTCAAACCACAATCTCCCATTTTATACAAAACCTCCAATGCCTCTTTTCCCTTCCCATGGATAGCTAATCCAGTAGCCATCGCAGTCCAAGTCATAACATTCTTCCACTTCATTCGCCAAAACACGGATAACGCACTATCAAGACACCCGCATTTTGCGTACATGTCAACAAGTCCAGTCCCTATAAACACATCATCTTCAACTTTACACAATGTCTTCACCGCAAACCCGTGTATGCAAGCACCGGTTTCGAGCATTCCCAGTTGAGAAGCCGCGGAAAGCACACACATTATAGTAGTATCAGTTGGTTTCACTTTCACCCCAGTACTCATATCATCAACCAAAATGTCCTTAAACAAACACAACGCATTGACAGCATATTTCCCATTCCCTTCTTTTAAATTACAATATCCTGTTATCATAGCATTCCAAGTGACAATACTCTTCTCAGGCATTTCATCAAACACCTTACGTGCAGATATAATATCTCTATTAGTGGCATAAAAATGCAATTTTGTTGTTGAAACCAAAACATTAGTATCATCAAACCCTTGTTTAATCATAAGGGCATGTAATTGTGTACCTAATTTAAATGTTGTACGTGAAGGACATCTAGCACAAGCACCAAAAAGGAAGATAAAAGTGTGGTGGTCGAAAAGGGTAAAACCCTTAGAAAAATGGTTTTGGAAAATCAGAAAGGATTTGTTGGGTGGAAGACATCTTATGAGGGTGTTAAAGAGGAATAAACTAGGGGTGTGATTATCAAAATGGTTGAAAACTGAATGTGCAATGTGTTGGTGGTGTTGTGAGGAAGAATAGTGGATTATTAAGTTGGCGAAGATGGTTGAAGATTTGATGGCGTTGGTGATTATTTGGGCGTGGATTTGTTTTACATTGTTTGTGGTTAGTTTGGGGAAAGAGTTTAACACAGAAATGCATCTTTGAAGGTAGGTTATCATGAGGAAGGTGTGGAACAGAATTGGAGCTTTGTCTCTAATTGTGAAATACTCAAAAGTATGGACACCTCTACAAAATGTCCGTGTCGGACACCTGCACGACACTCGTCGGACACCTCTTTACGGTGTCACTCTTAAAAATATATATTTTTTAATTTGGATAATTCCTAGACATCGTTTGGAAACCTCTCAGACATTCTAATGATAATTTTTTCAAGAAAAATAAATCAACTTCTTGAAATATTTAAATTATTAAACTTATTCTTAGGATATAAAACCTTTTAAAAAATATTGTAAAGCTTATCAACTTTGTTTTTAAAAGATGAATAAATAAATCCTAATTCTAAATTTATATTTTGTCATGTTGATTTTCAGTTTACAAACTTAGTTATCATTGTAATTCCAAGTTCTTTTATTTATTATATATATTATCTAAAATCAAACCAATAATTTAATCCAAGGGTTGATATTTGTATCATAAAAATCCAAGGGTTGATATCATTGCTGTAGAAAACTGCTGTACACAACTTGCTGTGGAGGATCCAGATCCCTATCTATTATAGCCGATCAAAATGTTTGGTCCATCTTTGAACTCATTTTAAAAAGACTATATCAAAAGTACTATCAATTAAATCCTCTTTTATTTAGTATCTCTTTTTGTTGATCGAAAGAGTTTAAAGAACATTCATAAGTGTCGACTTTTTTTTGGTATAAACCGGGTATTCATACTGTTGCATGCTCTGGATTCAAACGCATGACCTTAATTAAGCTGAAAGAGACTCCTATCAATTCATCCAAGTGCTCTTAGGTCATAAGTGTCAATTTTACTTACATGTTTGGTTTTAATATGAAACTTAGTTCAATCGTGTGAATTAGAATATTGTTTTAACAAAAATGTAGCATTTTTAAATGTTTTTTTAAGTTGGATTTATATAATTTGATAATTTTAAGAGATTTTTTTTACCAAAACTTTAAGAGATTTCATCCTAATGCTTTGTATATTTTAATCAAATTTGGATGAAAAAATGAAACAAGGAGGATGGTTGAAAGATAGTTTATGGAGCTTGAAAAAACCAAGAAAATCAAAGCTATACATGTAAGCAAATTCGCTTAGCCTAAAAGTGTGGCTACGCGATCTAAGTTTAGGGAAGGAAAAAAACTTAAGACCAAATTCACAAAGCATGCGCTAAGCAAAATCTGTTTATTGAGATTAGATGTAATCATGATGTTTGACATGGTTCTTTTTTCAAAATTTAATACCACGCATTTAAATTTATTTAAAATGTTTGCGCATGGCGAACATCACTTTAAACAAAATCCAAGTACCAGGTCGCAAAAATAAGTTTTAAAAAGAAAAGCATAAGAGTAAAACCCAATATCCCAAGGTCACACCATATAGAGCATTACTCTATTTATTACATAACTTAAAACCAAAATATAAAGAAATAACGAAAGTTTGACAAAGCAGCTCCATGCAGACTACTCCTCGATGTCAACGTCTTCTCCACCATCATTACCTGGAAGAATAGCCACAAAGGAATAAGAGTGGGGAATCACATCATATAGAAATTAAATGATAGGAGAATACTCCCTCTGGTCCCATTTATAAGAGGAAAATTACTTTTTAGGTTCATTCAATAACTTATGTATATGGCCTACAATACAGACTATATACATTAGTTATCCAATGAATCTAAAAAGTGATTCTCTCTTATAAATGGGACCGAAGGGAGTAGCAAACACAAAGCCAATACAACCAAAACCAATTCCTACAATTCATCTAACAAATAACATTTACTAATAGCTAACGTTTATTACGTCAATTGACATCAATTTGTGGTGAACTCTTAGCCATAATCAAATAAATTTTTGTACCATCTGCTAGTACGACTCATTCGTACTACGACAAGTCTTCGTCAAAACTGCGACAATATTTCTTAAACACGGAAAGGTCCGCTAATCATTATCAACTATGGACAAATCCGTAAGCATTTCGTAACTAACATCCATCTACTCACTATCAACATCAACCAATTTCCCAAAGAACTATATCATAATGACCTTTAACCACTAAGGTGTCATCAATCCTTTTGATATATCCTATGTACCAATCCACTAATGTCATTAGCATAAGTATCATCTTTCTTTGTTAAGACATTTAGCTCAGCATTTTTGGCATACACTCCTCTACCTTCTGTGAAGGGTTTGAGAGGACACCCAATCATGTATTAGGATTAAATGGAGCATAAATACACCATACTTAAGTTGTACAACTCACTACAATTCAAGAACACCAAGGAGACGAGACACCTAAAAGCAAGAGAAGCTAACAGTACTAATAGAAAAACGAAATAACAGAAAATAAAAGAGAGCAAAATAATCTTATTAAGACTAAAACCAGAAAAGAAGAACTTTAATCGAATTTGAGAATGTACTAAATCTTTGAGATTTCACGTATGGACAATTGATGTGTGAAGAATAATTAAGACCTTTAGTCTAGTAACTAGTAATAGTTCTCATTATGCCAATAATTTATTTGAACTTGAGATTGTATCAATTGCATGAGTATGGTGAGAACGCCTTGTTTGGAAGAACTTATTATTGAGCTTATGAAAAACAGCTTATGCAAATAAATAAGTTTTTATGTATTATTTATAAGTTTATGAAAAAACAGCTCATGGTTGCGTCAAAAAAAAAAACAGCTCATGGAGATACAATTTTCGTTAAACTTATGAATTAACATAAAAACTTATTTATCTCTATAAGCTCAAAAGTAAACTCGTCCAAACAGGACATTTTCTCATCACTTTATTACTTATTTGACTTGTATACTTGCGTACTTTATCTCAACAAGGATACAAAATGATTTAACTAAAATAACACACCACTCAAAATCAACAATTCTAAGGGTGTGTTTGGGAGTTTGGAGGGGGGAGGAAGAGCGTCAGATTAATAGTGTAAATATTTTAGTAATGGAGAGAAAAATTATCCCCCTACCCCCCCCCCCCTCTCCAACTGCTCTCCTAGTTTATTTTTGGAGCCCCTCTCCAAAACTCTCAAAATTTAGAGGGTTTTCGAGAAGCTCAAAAAATAAATTAGGAGCGTAGGTTTAGGAAGATAACTTTTCTCTCCGTAACTAAAAAATTTATGCTATTAGTCTCATGTCTTCTCATTCCCCACACCAACATTAAAACTTTCGAGGTAATCAAAGAGAAGTAAATCAAAATTGTCATCGTTATTTAAAATAAAGACAATTCAATAACATTTAAAAATAAATCCACTATGTATAGAAAAAGTTCACTTTTAATACCCCGACTACATAGTGAAACTTCATGCAATCATTACTTGTTGGACCCCATTGAGAATTCAATATGGCTAGTCTATACTCCATCAGTTATAAGTAAAAATTAGTCAATAAAAATTGATGTATTTGGTCTAAATTTTAGACCAAATACATCAACTTTCGTTCACCGGTTTTTGTTTATTCTGTAACCGACATTAGTAGGATCAGCACAATTATGATCTAAAAAATTATCATTAATTTTATGTATAATGTTTGGTGAGCTAAGAGCCAAAGAGTTATATAAGTGTACCTTCATGTGTTTCTGAAGTGCTTGAGTAGATTTGAAGATTTTTTGGCATTTCCCATGTATCCATGGACATAAATATCAGAGTCTCAGCAGCTTCTACAACGGAAAGAACATATGTTGAACTCCTTTGTTTGTCTTCTACCTTTGCCCTAGCTGCATTAAAGAACTTACGATTACGTTTGGATCTCTGTTGAGTTGGATATTTTGAACCAAAATCTAACTCATTGTTCCAACCAAAGTTTGCGAAGGTCGAGTAAGGGTTGCATTTCGAAGTTCGGAGGTTGTGTTTAGAGTTGTTTCTGGTATGGAAATCTAACGAGGAAGATGCAGAGGAAAATCGAAAAGGATGCTCGATTGACTCAAATGAGTACTAAATCAGCGAGTCGATTGGAGGCCGTGGAGGGTGTCGCAATTCAGCTGGGTGAGATGTCATATGGCCTCCTAAGGCTCTGCCATTAGCAAAAGACCTGAAACATATTTTACAAACACTTCTCTTGTTCTCCATAGTTGGAGAAAATCTACAAACGCTACCCGTCTCTCTCACCTTCTCTCGTGGGCGTGCTGTAGAACTTAGACCTTTAAAAGGTGGAGGATGAGCCTTTTAAAGAAATATTAAAAAAAATACGCATTAATGTCAAAATTCGAAAATGGTATTGTGTTATCACTTTAGCATTTTAATATTTCCTTCAATTGCAAAATTTTAACATTTGCCTATTGACGATTCTTTTTAATGAATTACTTATTGACGATACTAATATGAGAAAACTTTTTATTAAATTATTAAGGCTTTAGGCAACGCGTTTACATATTTTTCCTTTTAAATCAATAATGGTAAAAATTATATATCGTTCATGTTTTAATTGTTGATATTTTATTTGTTAATTTGTTCGTAATATGATTAGTGTTCATTTTTTGAAATTTTTATATTTAATTTTTTCTTTTATTAATTTTATGTATTTTTAGGTATATATTTGAAAATTTTAAACTAATTCAGACAATTCGTAATGATAAAACACGAAAAAACATTAATTTGTGTCAATCATAATCTAGAATTTTAAAAAAATTCTAACTAGGATTTTAATCTTTATCAATAATTAAATGAATGTTAAAATTGGAATTAAAATCTTAAAGCCAAAAAGTTATTGATAATTTTTAATTTGACGCATTTTCATAAAATGGTTAGTTTGTCAATAATAATAAATCATAAAGTTTCTTTAGCATCTTTCTTTGCATCTCATCCACTTAAGAATAATCATACATATTAGACTAATAATATTATTTTTTAAAATAAAAAGATAATTTCATTAAAATCTTATGAGGTAAGTGATAAAAGAAGTTAAAACCATTGTGGCATTGTGCAAAACCAATTTTCATTTGCTTGGCAACTCCTCCATGGAATGCTTGCTACGAAAGATTATTGTGGTATTGACACTCCTCCATGGAAAGATTATTGTGGTATTGCAACTCCTCCAAGGAAAGCTTGCTTGTCCACCTACCACAATACCACAATAATCTTTCCATGGAGGAGTTGCAATACCACAATAAACTTTCGTAGCAAGCTTTCCATGGAGGAGTTGCCAAGAAAATAAAAATTGGTTTCCATGGGGATCTTAGTTGTTTTAACTGTCAAAATAGCATTGAAACAATTCTACATGTTCTCCGTGATTGCCCTTTGGCATTGCAGCTATGGCAGCGCCTTGTCCCAGCGGTGCTCAAGTCCAATTTCTTTGGGCTGGATACTTCGGATTGGGTCAGATTTAATTTGTTGGTGAGGGTGAAATTGGATGGGATTGATTAGGCTGCAGCTTGTCATCAACTTTGGATATGGAGAAACAAGCATGTACATGATCAATAATTTGTTAGACAATACACACTAGCAATATTATTAAAAAGTTTGTGACTCATTATAGACAAGGCACATGCACTCTTGAGCGTGCTATTTCCTTGGACCGACAGGTGGTTAATGTTTCCTGGAGGCCGCCTCAGTCGGGTTGGGTGGCCATCAACACTGATGGGGTCGTGAAGACCACTAGTGGGAGTGCAACACTTGTGGAGGCGTTATCGAGAGATAGTGAAGGCGTTGGTGGCGTGGATTCGGAAAACATTTGTTTCTTAGTAACGTATATCTGGTGAGTTGTGGGGAGCTCTTGAAGGTCTTAGATTGGCTCATAGCATAGGGTTTGTGAGAATAGAGCTTCGAGTGGATTCATTAGTAATTGTCAAGTGTCTAACCAATGATAGGGGGCAGTTTTCTTGGGTCGGAGTCTTGCGAACAAGATAAAGCAACATCTCTCCCTGTTTACCAATGTCACTATAGCTCATAGCTTCTGTGAAGCAAATAAGGTCACAGGTAGTTCAGCTAATGTTGGTTGTAACATGGGTGATGGTCTCATGGTTTTTACACACCCTCCCTTAGATACTAAGTTGTTAGTTTTTTTTTTTAGATAAGCACTAAGTTGTTAGTTGATGTTGATGTAATGAGAGTCTCTACTCTTATATTGATCTTTGTGTAGTCCTTTTCGGCTTTAGCCCCTTTGAATCTCAAAAAAACAAAAGAAACCAATTTTCATTTGATCGATTTTCAATACATGTTAGTCTGATCTATTTATTAAACAAATAGTAACAAATGATAAGAATATGATAAAAGTTTGTTAGCACCTCAAAAATCAATCAAATAAACCTTGTTTGATCTTTCACCTTGTTAACACTCTTTAGAGTGTTTAAGAATTTCGTAGCTAACAAATTCCCTTTATGTAGGACTGTTCAAATGAACTATCGAACTGAACTGAACTGCCGAACTAAACTGAACTGAATTGTTACAAACTGAACTTTTAGTAACAGTTCAGAACTAAATTGTTTTTGTTAAAAAAAGTTCGCTACCTGAACTATTAAAGTCAGTTCAGTTACGAACTGAACCGAACTGTTAGTGTTAAATTATTAGTTACTCCACTTCACTGTCTCTCACAGTTCATTGTCTCTCACTTCACTTCATATCTCAGTTTTTTCTCATCCTTTTCTCCCTCAACCTTTTCTCATCTTGTCAAAAAAAAAGTTATATTTACAATTTATATTTTATTTTGAGAAATAAATTATTTTTTTTGAAGTAGAAAGAAATTATATATCAAATTAAAAATCAGAAAACAATATAGTGTTGAAATAAAGTTGATTTAGAAAACTCAATAACGTGTTCATCCCTCTTTATAATTACACTATCGACTTTTTAAGCCGATTAGAGCGCGAAATCCTTTCTCAATGCTTACATTAAACATGTATGTGTATTACCATATGTATGTGTATGATATTGGCCATCGAAGAAGTGAATATTGGTTGCTTAGAATGGATAAGCATGGTCTTTCATGTGGGACATGTATGTGGGTGTAGCGACCGAAAAATCCGGGAAAGGATTCTTCGAAAGGTTCACAGGAAGCCGCCACCAAATTTTAGTTTAAGGGCAAATTCGGAAAATCCCTTTAGGTTTTAGGACAAGACATCGTTAGGGTTCGGGAGTCGTTATGTGTGGGGAAGGTATTAGCACCCCACGACATCCATTGTCTAATTAATTAAGATTTATTTAATAATTACCCTTTTATAGAAAAAGACTTATTTTAAATTTTGGTTTTTAGTGCTTGACAAGATTTGAGTCTTGCTCCTACGTACATCCGGATGCAATGGAGGAATCAAAGCTACGTAGTTCTTCCTGAAAAAGTTTGTGGGTTGGTGTTTTTTAGTGTAGGGGTCCTAGGATTCCTTGAACTGCATGACCACTCACGATTCTAGGACGTTGCTAACCCGATTGTACAACCGACTTAGTCCCCTACTTTTTGAAAATGATTTTTTGAGTTTTTGAAAGAAATTGGTTTGGTATGAGGTGGGTAAGTTTTAGAATAGGTATTCTAGAGCTCCTGAACTGTACAGCTCATTAATTCTAGAACGCGGAGTAACCCGGTTGTACAACCGACTTAGTCCCCTATTTTTAGGAAAAATAATTTATTTGTATTTATTGAGTTTTTTGTAGGATTACTGAACTGTACAGCTCATTGGTCCTAAAATGATGACTAACCCGGTTGTACAACCGACTTAGCCGTTTGTTTATGGAAAAATGATTTATTTATATTTTATTCAGTTTTTTGCAGGATCACTGAACTGTACAGCTCATTGGTCCTGAAATGATGACTAACCCGGTTGTACAACCGACTTAGCCGTTTATTTGACTTCGAGAAAAAATTATTTCTGTTCGAGTTAAAAAAGAATTAAAAAAGGAAAACAGGGGGTGAAAATTGTAAATTGAGGTTTTATTAGTCGCAGAGGTTGCATAATTAATAGGAGGTGTTAAAAGTAAGCCCGGTTTGCATAGGATAGCCCAAAGATGCTGGCCCAGGCTTAAGTGGGGGGAGGCTTGCGCAGGGATTGAAGGGGTGTGGCTAGCATGCTGAACATATTAAAAAATAACAAAAGTAACTACATGAACCTAAGCCCAACAGAAAAAAAAAAACCTAAAACACTTCATCCCCTTCTCCTAAACCTAGCAACAAGCGCGCGCGCAGAGGAGGGAGCAGACCTCCGTGGAAAATCCGCCTTATTTAACGGCGAGGAGAGAGAGAGAGCGTCGATCGGAGGAAGGAGCGATTTGAACGCGAGAGAGGAGGTCTTTGAGCGGTGGTGATTTTGCGAATGGAGGGTGGTTCGCTAGCGGCGGTCAGAACGCCGGAGAGGACGACGTTGGCGATGGAACTCGCCGGCGCTGGTGACAGACCTCCATACTTGCCTTATTCCATTCGGTTCCTTCTACTTCTCACTGTTATTGATGTTCTTATTTTTGAGTGAAACAACCATTACAAAACCCCCTCTTCCTTATCCACCCAAATCTATTTTTATTAACACTAATCTATCTAATTGCAGTGTAAATCCCAATTTATTTACAAGCTTAACAATTGTTTTTTTTCTAGCTACTTACGGTATAAGTCTTAATTTATTTGCCACACAAACCTTAATTCACTACACCACAGATTTGTTTATTAGTGTTTCAAGTCTTGAACCATATTATTGAATAGGCTGAACATATTGAATAGGTTGAACATGAGTAAATTCTAATAGATCTACATATTGGTTTAATAACAGATGAAAAGACTTTTAAACATAGGGACCTAAATGACAGATCATGCACATATATTCTATATCTCAGATTTAATAGTACAAGAACCAACCTAGCTTCCAGCTTCTGAAATTCTCCCAAAGTTGTTTGTTTGCTATCACTGCAACTGATATGTTTGCTCCTGCTACTGTCTTTAGATCCTAGAAAACTCGTAATCAGTGTTTAGTGGATTAGGATTTCGATGTGAAACCCTAATCCTATTTTTGGGTGATTTTAGCAGTAGTTTTCTGCCTTTATTTCTGTGTGTTTTGGACTGTATCTGGGCTGTTTATTTATAGTGAAAAATTAGGTTTTAGCATTAATTGTTATTTGACTGGGCTTTTGCAGATCTGCTGAGCAGTCTTGGAGAGCAAGAACAGACCCCCAGAGATTCTGTGTTGCTCCTTTATTTAATTTTCGTTTTTATATTCTTTGTATTTTTAATATTATCGTTTTTGTATTTTTGGACTTTTGGATTATTAAGTGATCTTAAATTGTAAATTAAACTAAATAGAATTTTTTTGACATTTTTGGCTGTATATATATGCTTAAATAAGTTAAATAAACAAAATACTGAATAAAACAATAAGAAAAAGGAGTCGGGCCAAATACAAAGACGCAGGGCGGGCCGGACTCGACAAATACGCTAAAACTAATTACCAAAAATGGGCGTGTTAACTACAAACCCCACAGTTAACTCGGAATCGCATTAGTCTGAATTTAAACCAAATTTTGAGAAAAATGACTTTAGGTGGACCTGCTCACATACGACTAAACTCAAATACAGATAATTAAATTGAAGAACGCACGAGAAGATCGATCATTCGCGCGCATGCCTAATTTAAACAATGGTATTTCGAGTTTATTGAACAAGTGACTGGAATTGGTTTGGATTGGTAACCGAGACTCTACACTGATAATTCTTGTAATCATGCGACTCCGAAACACGCCCTTACTAAAAATAAACGACTAAAGCGAGAAAAAGAAGACGGACAAAATTGGGGTATAACAGCTGCCCCTCTTTATTAATATTTTACTAGAAAGTGCTGAGCTCTAGAACTTTCGTAGTAGAAATAGGAATAAAGATAAGATAGACGCTAATTTTGTCCGTTTAAGGGGGAAGCAAGGAAGTTTTAAGAGGAGCAAGGAATGGTTAACACTCGGTGTGTTAACCGGAAGTTAAATGAAGGGTCATCAAGGACCTGAAGGAGCACTAAGGCCCTGAAGGACCACTCAGGGTCTGAAGGAGCGATAAGGCTCTGAAGGACCACTTAAGGTCTGAAAGGCTGCCTAGGCCTTAATTGAAGGACCATCGTGGTCTGAAGGAGCGCAACTAGCTACGGTACTAATTAAACGGTCTGAGGGGGCCTTTATATTCGAGCGGCCAGGGGTCAAGATCAGATCCGGAACTGATATGTTGACCAATAGAGGACGTCCACCATGTCTTAGGCTGACACAGCTAGTCTGAAGGACCACGCGGGGTCTGGAAGGTCCGTCGGGCTCGACTACGACGTTTGCGACTTGGGCCACTTAGGGCACTGAAGGAGCGTAGTGCTCTGAAGGACCGCTCGGGGTCTGAAGGATCAACCTGGTGATCTGTGACATGAGATGAGATTAACGCTTAAGGCGTTGATATTAGAGGGATAAAACGTAGGGAGTGACACTTATCGTGTTTATCCCAGCATACCTAACAAATGCATCTTCCCGAGGAGGGAAAAGCTTTCTTCATTTGGCAATGCAATTAATGGTGCATGCGTACGTGCAATGATTGGTATCTGGTGGAATGATTTTTCTTTTTTTTTTTTTTTGTTTTTGTTTGTTTTTTCGCTTTTTTTGCTTGTTACGTAATAAATGCATGAAATGCAAATGTGAATATGATGCAAATGAAATGATTGAATGCAAATGCTATGGTTCATGGTGCGATGATATGAAATGATTGATTGGGTGTAGAAATATTTTTTTTTTGTGATGATGAGATGTGAGGCTTTGGATATGAGAGGCGGAGATGAATTTTGATCATTTTTTGGAAAAGTTAGTTTTGATTCAAACTTCGGCAATCTCAACGTCGTTATCTACAGACACTGATGTGAAAAAGTATTTGCAAGCTCGCTCATTTTTCTCTTTCATTTTGATGCCCCATGATGACCGAAGTTTTGGCCCACACAGCTAGATAAGTGGATTTCCAACATCATATGATCAACTTGTGTTTTCTCTCTCTGAAGCATTGTTTTGTGAAGATGTATAGAAGTGCGAATATAGATGAATGAGTCAGTTAACTTGGGGTTCTAAAGACCTAGGGTGTGGGCATTTGTGGCACATGAAGGGGTGAATGACTGACCGGTCTTTGTCAAGGTCATGAAAGGTAGGTTTTCCCAAGCCAAGGAATGTAGGACTGCCCCAATTTAGTTTTGATGACGGTGAGTGTCTGCCCCTGTCTAGTGGTGACAAGCTAGGAGTGTAGAAGATGATGAGTTGGGAATGCATTGGCTCTGGAATGAAAGGTGGCAAGTAGGAGATGTTGTCTCAACCCATAGAGTTTGATGTTTCCCTAATTATGGTAAGGACAAGATTGCCCCGACTAGAGTAGAAACATTTAGGATAAAGAGTTGAGAAATTGCCCCGGTATGGTTTTTTGGCTGTGAATATGGCAAGGGGATGAGATGGGTGTAAGGTGAATTTTCCCATTTGAATTTGGAGTGAAAAGCGACGGAATTGCCCCACTTGGAATGGTATTTCGAATGGTTGGCTTTAGTGAGATTGGGAAAGGTGACAGAGTTAGGGCTATAGGTTTTTCGAGTTGGTCTGGTATAGGCTGGGTGTGATATGGGATGGACACTGTACAAATTTCCCCAAGTTCAAATGGAATAGATGGTGAAAGGGATGCCCCACTCTAGAATATCGATGACGATCCTAGTATAAACTTTTGGTTATCCTAGAATGACTCTCAGACTACAATAGTCTTGAGTTTGCTATGATGAAAACTACACTTGGTGATCACTAGACCTTGTCTTAGTATAACTGTAACTTGAATGAATCTTGTGGTGCAAGCCTTTTGATTTTTCTTTTCTTTTGAGTTTTTATTTATTTATTTTTTTTTTTGTAAAGGACTTGCACCAAGGGAATACAACGTTGACAAGGTTTTTTAGAGATCACACATTTGCCCCAGTATGGAGGGCCTAAAGTGTTATTTCACTAGGGGAACCAACCGAAACGTCAACTATGTAATTGATGTGGGAGAGTATGTACCTTATGGGTGGTCGGGGGATTAGACTTTGTGAGGGGATGATGGTAAGGTAGGGCGCTAAGCGACTCGAGACAAAAATGAACACACATGTTACCCAAGTCACTACACAAATGCTTCGCAGAGAGTTAACATTTAAAACGTGATAGAAATTTTTTTTATGGGCATTTCGGTCATTTATCATGGGATGGAAGAGATGCAACGTTTGGTTAAAAAATGTGAGCAAGCTAAAAATTTGAAAAACGGAGTGACTTGAAACACCTTGAGCTCGCAACGAAGTATGGCTAAACTTTTCAAAAAGAATTATTTATCTCACAAGAATGCCTCACCTCTCATCACAATCTTTCTCTCAAAATTATGTTTTTTCGTTTTTATAATGCATGATGTAAGTATGCAAATGAATGAATGCGCGTGAAATGAGAATGCAAATGAACAAATGAATGTATGTGAAATGCGAATGTGATGTATGGGTATGAATATATGATTTTATTCGTCATGTCGGAGAATTATAAACTTTTCATTGGAGAGTAAAGTACAAAATTTAATTTTGACTTCAGCGTGCACGGCTTCTCTCCAAGGTAAAGATTTAAATTCCCTGACGGTCATAAAAGTGCATGCAACAGTAGATGTTTATTTGCTGTATGCATGTGGTATATTTTCTAAAAAAGTAGTAAAAAAATGATTTGTGGTTGTTTTTGATTTTTTTGATAAAAGACAGTATGCATAAATATTTGTTTGAATGCAAAGGTATAGAGCTCCTTTGTGACCCTAGAAAGGTATCCTATGGAGTGGGTCTAAGGTTTCTTTTATAGTGAACCTCACAAGGATGGTTCTAAAGAATCCTACACATGGTCCCTAGAGCCAAGGACCCAGTCAAGAATATCGACCCCAACAATAGGCAAGCTATTAGAAGGATAGCATCCTTAAAAGGAATCAAACTCTAGGTGAGATTTTCATGACCACCCAACGAGGCGTGCGTCCCGCAGCCATCACTACGCAATCTCGTTCTAACTTAGGGTACACTCAAGTCCGGGTAGAGGACTTTTCTCACGTGTGTGAAGTGTAGAAGTGAAGTGTGTAGGAGCGATCTAAAAAACAACCCAAAAGCTGCAAGCAGACAAACAAACGTATATACAAATATCGTCTTCTATCCTAGAGTTTATATATAACATAAAAATATAATATGCAAAGAATAATAATAATAAATAAACAAATAAATAAAGGGAAGGGTAAAAATTAAGTTAATCCTAAATAATTAGACTAGGTTTTGACTCTCTAAAAAGTTAAGTTCCCAGTGGAGTCGCCAGCTGTAGCGACCGAAAAATCCGGGAAAGGATTCTTCGAAAGGTTCACAGGAAGCCGCCACCAAATTTTAGTTTAAGGGCAAATTCGGAAAATCCCTTTAGGTTTTAGGACAAGACATCGTTAGGGTTCGGGAGTCGTTATGTGTGGGGAAGGTATTAGCACCCCACGACATCCATTGTCTAATTAATTAAGATTTATTTAATAATTACCCTTTTATAGAAAAAGACTTATTTTAAATTTTGGTTTTTAGTGCTTGACAAGATTTGAGTCTTGCTCCTACGTACATCCGGATGCAATGGAGGAATCAAAGCTACGTAGTTCTTCCCAAAAAAGTTTGTGGGTTGGTGTTTTTTTAGTGTAGGGTCCTAGGATTCCTTGAACTGCATCTGACTCATCGATTCCTAGAATGGCTAACTTGATTGTACAACCGACTTAGTCCCCTACTTTTTGAAAATGATTTTTGAGTTTTTGAAAGAAATTGGTTTGGTATGAGGTGGGTAAGTTTTAGAATAGGTATTCTAGAGCTCTGACTTATCTGACTCATTAATTCTAGAACGCGAGTAACCCTGGTTGTACAACCGACTTAGTCCCCTATTTTTAGGAAAAATAATTTATTTGTATTTATTGAGTTTTTTGTAGGATTACTGAACTGTACAGCTCATTGGTCCTAAAATGATGACTAACCCGGTTGTACAACCGACTTAGCCGTTTGTTTATGGAAAAATGATTTATTTATATTTTATTCAGTTTTTTGCAGGATCACTGAACTGTACAGCTCATTGGTCCTGAAATGATGACTAACCCGGTTGTACAACCGACTTAGCCGTTTATTTGACTTCGAGAAAAAATTATTTCTGTTCGAGTTAAAAAAGAATTAAAAAAGGAAAACAGGGGGTGAAAATTGTAAATTGAGGTTTTATTAGTCGCAGAGGGTTGCATAATTAATAGGAGGTGTTAAAAGTAAGCCCAGTTCGCATAGGATAGCCCAGTATGCGAAACTGGGCTTAAGTGGGGGGAGGCTTGCGCAGGGATTGAAGGGGTGTGGCTAGCATGCTGAACATATTAAAAAATAACAAAAGTAACTACATGAACCTAAGCCCAACAGAAAAAAAAAAAACCTAAAACACTTCATCCCCTTCTCCTAAACCTAACAGCTGCGGCGCCGCAGAGGGAGGGAGCAGCCTCCGGCGGAAAATCCGCCTTATTTCACGGCGAGGGAGAGAGAGAGAGCGTCGATCGGAGGAAGGGAGCGGTTTGAGCGGCGAGAGAGAGAGGTTTCGGTTTGAGCGGTGGTGATTTTGCGAATGGAGGGTGGTTCGCTAGCGGCGGTCGAGCGCCGGAGAGGGACGGCGTTAGCGATGGAACTCCCGGCGGTGACAGAACCTCCATACTTGCCTTATTCCATTCGGTTCCTTCTACTTCTCACTTTGTTATTGATGTTCTTATTTTTGAGTGAAACAACCATTACAAAACCCCCTCTTCCTTATCCACCCAAATCTATTTTTATTAACACTAATCTATCTAATTGCAGTGTAAATCCCAATTTATTTACAAGCTTAACAATTGTTTTTTTTCTAGCTACTTACGGTATAAGTCTTAATTTATTTGCCACACAAACCTTAATTCACTACACCACAGATTTGTTTATTAGTGTTTCAAGTCTTGAACCATATTATTGAATAGGCTGAACATATTGAATAGGTTGAACATGAGTAAATTCTAATAGATCTACATATTGGTTTAATAACAGATGAAAAGACTTTTAAACATAGGGACCTAAATGACGGATCATGCACATATATTCTATATCTCGATTTAATAGTACAAGAACCAACCTAGCTTCCAGAACAAAATTCTCCCAAAGTTGTTTGTTTGCTATCACTTTGCAATCGATATGTTTGCTCCTCGCTCTTCGTCTTTAGATCCTAGAAAACTCAGAACAGTGTTTAGTGGATTAGGATTTCGATGTGAAACCCTAATCCTATTTTTGGGTGATTTTAGCAGTAGTTTTCTGCCTTTATTTCTGTGTGTTTTGGACTGTATCTGGGCTGTTTATTTCGATGTGAAACCCTAATCCTATTAATTGTTATTTGACTGGGCTTTTGCAGATCTATTTGGCGCTTCTTGGAGAGCAAAACAGAGACCCCGAGATTCTTGTGCGCTGCTCCTTTATTTAATTTTCGTTTTTTATATTCTTTGTATTTTTAATATTATCGTTTTTTGTATTTTTGGACTTTTTGGATTATTAAGTGATCTTAAATTGTAAATTAAACTAAATAGAATTTTTTTTGACATTTTTGGGCTGTATATATGCTTAAATAAGTTAAATAAACAAAATACGAATAAAACAATAAGAAAAAGGAGTCGGGCCAAATACAAAGACGAGGACGGGCCGGACTCGACAAATACGCTAAAACTAATTACCAAAAATGGGCGTGTTAACTACAAACCCCACAGTTAACTCGGAATCGCATTAGTCTGAATTTAAACCAAATTTTGAGAAAAATGACTTTAGGTGGACCTGCTCACATACGACTAAACTCAAATACAGATAATTAAATTGAAGAACGCACGAGAAGATCGATCATTCGCGCGCATGCCTAATTTAAACAATGGTATTTCGAGTTTCGCTGAACGGAGTGACTGGAATTGGTTTGGATTGGTAACCGAGACTCTACACTGATAATTCTTGTAATCATGCGACTCCGAGTGGAGTCGCCAGCTGTAGCTGTAACACCTCAATAATTTAATTAAATAATTGATTAAATTATTTGAAGTGTTGCACTAAATTTAATTATATTGGGTTATAATGTGGTAATTATTTTATTGTGCTAGGGAGTGGTGGAAGCGCTGGAAGGGGGTGTAAAAAGGGTCTAAACCGTTTGAGCCCAAAATATAAATAAACCAGGGTTAGTTGCATCAGAAGGAAAAGAAAAGAAAAACAACAGAAGAGGAAAAAGATAGGGTTTGCGCCGTGGGAGTAGAGAGGAAGGAGAAGAGAGAAATTTCTCAAGGTTGCTCAAGGTAAGGGTTTTGGTCCTTTCTTTCTCAATTTTTTCTTCCTTTTCCTGTTGTAGTGATTTTCAATCACTCATTGCTTGTTGTTGTGGTTATGAAGTTACTCAAGAAGGAGCACCCATCGTTGATTTGAAGGAGAGGAAGGAAAGCTTGCGATTTGGGTGATTTTTGGTGTTAGTGGAGCCCTACGATTTAATTTAAGGTAAGGGTGAGCGTTTCATCTAACATAATGGGGTATATGATGGGTTTTGTTGGGTTTTGATGTCGTATGATGTATTGTTGTTGTTATCACGTGATTAAAATTATGGGATGATGAATTGAGTTTCGAATTGGGTGAGTTGATGGGGTTAAAATCGATTCCCATGGTTTTGTTGATTAAATTGTTGCTGTTTGCCTTGTTTAATTAGGCGTGGTTGCTGTTTTTTTTGATATAGTGCTGTTTTGTGAAAATACAAGGTGTTGTTTTGGTGAATTAAAATCGTTGCTGGTTGCTTGTGTTAAATTGTGTGTTGTTGCTACTTTTAATTGAATATAGTTGCTGTTTTTCAAGGATATAAGGTGTTGTTTTTGGTTGTTAAATTGTTGCTGTTTTGTTAACAAATAATGGGTGTTTTTATGAAAATATATAGTGCAGTTTTTATAATTGAGTATAGTTGCTGTTTTTATGAAAATATATAGTGCGATTTTTATAATTGAGTATAGTTGCTTGTTTTTATGAAAATATATAGTGCAGTTTTTTTTTATAATTGAGTATAGTTCTTTGTTTTTGTGAAAATATATAGTGCAGTTTTTATAATTGAATATAGTTGCTGTTTTTGTGAAAATATAATGTGCAGATTTTCAAAAATATATAAGTTGCTGTTTTGCCACTAAAATGGGTGCTGTTTTGCACAATACATAGTGCAGATTTTCAAAAAATATAAGTTCTTTGTTTTGTCACTAAAATGGGTCTTTGTTTTCTTGCGAAATATATAGTGCGATTTTCAAAAATGTAAGTTCTTGTTTTTGTCACTAAAATCAATGCTATTTTACTGAAATATATAGTCAGATTTTCAAAAATATAAGTTCTTGTTTGGTTATTAAATTGATCTTTGTTTTTATGAATACAAGTTCTTTGTTTTTTCGAATAGGAGCTCTTTGTTTCCTCTAATTTCGTTGTTGGTCAAGGACCGAATTTTCTGAGCTGTGTTTTATGATTGAATGGCTGTAAGAGGTTAGACTACTAGTGAACTCCTTGACTATGGCTAAATTGTGGTTTACCACTAAGGCCAGAATTTCTTTCACTGGTGCATTTACAAGGGCATCACTGAGAGCCTCGCAAATGTGGCCAATGCCTCTTGCGAGTAGTACCAATTACCTGAGTAATCCCATAGTCAATCAGTTTACTATTTTATAACCCACAAAACTAAAAGATAAGTGAGCGAGGATGATGTGTTATTTAATGAATGTGATGTGAATGACGAATGCACTCTACGAGTGTTTTATGATGATGTGTTATTTAATGAGTGTGATGTGAATGACGAGTACACTCTACGAGTGTTTTATGATGACATGCCTTGAGTGGTTATTTGTTTTATGATGACATGCCTTGAGTGGTTATTTGTTTTATGATGACATGCCTTGAGTGGTTATTTGTTTTATGATGACATGCCTTGAGTGGTTATTTGCTTTATGATGATGATGATGAGTACCCCGAGTGAGTGTTGGTTGAATTGCACATGTGTTATAGGATCTCATGGCATGTGCATACTATGACTTATATTGATGATGTTATGCCTTGAGTGGTTCTCTTCTATAATGAAGATATGCCTTGAGTGGTTTTAATGACGATATGGTACCATCATGCATATGCCCGCGTGTGGGTTGCATCTTCATACATGAACATAATTGTGAGTGGTGCTGTTGTGATTTGCGCTGGTGTTGTGATTATGATGTGGCGATGATACTTTGTGGTTGTCCCTTCTTATTACTCTATTGTGTATCTGATTATGTTCCTTTGAAATTCTCACCCCTTCTGCTTGGAATGTTGCTCTATTGTGGCAACGCTGCAGTACCAGCGAGAGTGAAGGCTGCGGTGCCTTATTCTTTTAATTTTGGGCTGTAATGTTGTGTCGCTCTCTGATACGGTAACCCCTAGGGACGTGGAGTGGGATAATTGGTTTAATAATTGTATGCTGATTTTTAATTGTCACATTGAGACGTGTATGAGAGTATTTGGTGAGTTGGTAGTTATACCGCTGCGATTGTGTTTTAAGAGAATGGGATTTTCCATAACATGATGTTTGATTGCACAAATTGAATAGTGCATTATTTGATGAATTTTTAATGAAGTGTAGCATTTCTTTTCTATCAAGTAACGAAATTTTATTTTTAAGAAAAAGGAATTACTCTGATAAATGACACGTAATATAAGGGTAGAAAAGGGGTGTTACATTAGTGGTATCAGAGCAGTTCGGTCTGTCCGGCCGGTGGTTGAGTCGTCAAGTTGAGTAACATTTGAGCTTTGTTACTCGTTTCTGATTTTGTTTTTACATTGCGGTGCTAGAATGGCGAGACGGGGCGATCTTCGCGACTTCTGGCGCTGCGAGCTATTCTTTGGGGTTGTGGGTAATGCTCTTTGGTGATGGAACGCGTGAGTGCCGCCACGTTCAGGCGTGAGAACCCTCCTACTTTTGAAGGCGGGTATAATCCCGATGGTGCCCTTGAGTGGTGAGTGAGATGGAGCGGATATTCCGTGTCATGGATTGCACCGATGCTCAGAAGGTTCGCTATGGCACACACATGTTGAAGAAAGAGGCTTATGATTGGTGGAGAACAGCTAGTCAGGGGTTGACGACTGCCAATGAGGAGATCACGTGGGCAGTATTTGAGAGGGAGTTCAAGAGGAAATACTATCCGGAAGATGTCCGTGGAAAGAAAGAGGTGGAGTTTTTGAGACTTGAGCAAGGTAGCATGACTGTAACTGAGTATGCTGCAAAATTTACTGAACTGTCCAAGTTTTATCCACACTATGATGGAGAGGGTGCTGAGTTCTCCAAGTGCATCAAGTTTGAGAACGGGTTGCGTCTTTGATATTAAGAGAGCCATAGGGTATCGCATTTCGAGTATTTCCGTTGTTGGTTAATAGTGCCAGAATTTTTGAAGAGGACAATAATGCTTTCTCTAGAGCTATGAAGGAAAAGCAAAAGAATTTTTCGGGTCGGGGAAAGCCATATGAGGTGCCTGCTGGTAAGGGCAAAGGGAAGTTTGTTGGTAAATTTGTTGGTGGGTCTAAGCGAAGTGGGGAGATCTTTGCGGCCGGTGTTACTTGTTATACGTGTGGAAAGCGCAGCCATAAGAGTCCGGTTGCCCAAACAATGAGAAAAAGAGATGTTACAGGTGTGTGAAAAGAGGGACACATGGCTTCCAACCGTGATAGGAAGGAGGTGTTGTGCTTTAATTGTGGGGAGAGTGGTCACATCGTACACACGAGTGTCCAAAGCCAAAGAAAGAGAAGTCCACTTTGGGAGAGTTTTTGCCTTTGGCGGAGTTCGGAGGACCCAATGCGATTAAAGGTACATGCTTCATCTATGGTACACCTTTAATTGCTATTGTTGACACTGGGTGCTACGCACTCTTTTATTGCTTACATTTGTCTTTGAAAAGTTGAAATTAGTGTTATGCATTTATGGAGAGAGGATGGTTATCGACACTCCAACTAAGGGTTCGATAACTACTTCTCTAATGTGTGCTAGGTGTCCTCTGTCGGTCTTGGCGAGAGATTTTCTGGTTGATCCGATTTGTTTGCCTTTGGGTGGGTTGGATGTGATTAGGCATGGGTGGTTAGTAGATAACCATGTGCACATCAACCTGTCTAGTAAGTAAGTCTGTTAGTTTTCTTCTTCCCCGAGGAAGAGTGCGCTTTCTTTGTCTGAGAGCAATTGCGCGGGGGTAATGAAAGAGGGTGGTCGGTTGTTTGCTTTGATGGCGTCCATGTCTGCTTTGAGAACCAAGCCGTGGTTGATGGGTTGCGGTGGTGTGTGAGTTCCACTGAAGTGTTTCTGATGAGATTCCTAGTGTGCCACCGAGAGGGAAGTTGAGTTTGGGATTGAGCTTGTGCACGGCACTAGGCACGTGTCTATGGCACCGTCATCAATATCTGCATCCGAGTTAGCGAATCAAAAAGCAACTTGAAGATTTGTTAGAAAAGAAGTTTGTGAGGCCAGGGTGTGTCACCTTGGGGAGCTCCAGTCTTTGCTAGTGAAAAAGAAAGATGGGAGTATGAGGTTGTGTGTAGACTACCGTCGGTTGAACAAAGTTACAATCAAGAATAAATATCCTCTTCCGAGGATTGATGATCCGATGGATCACCGGTGGGTGCTAAGGTTTTTAGCAAGATTGACTTGAGGTCGGGGTATCATCGGATCAAGGTGAAGGATGAAGATATCCGTAAGACCGCGTTCGGAGGCGAGTGCGGGCATTATGAGTACTCTGTAATGCCGTTTGGTGTCACAAATGCGCCGAGGGTGTTTATGGAGTACATGAACCGGATCTTCCATAGCTATTTAGATCGGTTTGTGGTTGTGTTTATTGATGATATCTTGGTGTACTCTAAGTCCGGAGGGAACACGCAGAGCACTTGAGGTTGGTGCTAGAGGTCTTTGAAAGAAAGAAAGCTTTATGCTAAGTTATCAAAGTGTGAGTTACGGGCCGAAAGAGGTAAGCTTCTTGGGTCACATTATCTCTGGTGATGGTATAGGCGTGGACCCAAAGAAAGGTTGATGCAAAGTTGCGGTGGGAGAGCCCAAAGTCTGTGGCGAGAGATTAGGAGCTTCTTGGGATTGGTTGGTTACTACAGGAGGTTTATTGAAGGGTTCTCTAAGCTAGCCCTTCCGTTGACCCAATTGACTGTAAGGGAAGAGCTTTTGTGTGGGGCGCCAAGTGTGAAGAGAGCTTCCAAGAGCCGAAAAGGAGGTTGACAACATCTCCGAGTGCTAGTCTTTGCTGTCTTGGATCGACCTTTTGTGGTGTCTTGTGATGCTTCCAAGATGGGTTTGGGAGGTGTATTGATGCGGATGGGAAGGTAGTTGCTTATGCGTCCGAGCGGTTGAGGATACATGAGAGGAACTATCCTACTCACGATTTGGAACTAGTTTGCTATTGTGTTTGCGCTAAAGATTTGGAGGCACTATCTCTATGGTACCGTGATTTGAGGTGTTCGGTGATCACAAGAGTTTGAGGTACTTGTTTGACCAAAAGGAGTGAATATGAGACAGAGGCGTTGGTTAGAGTTCTTTGAAAGATTACGATTTCGGCTTGAACTATCATCCCGCAAAAGCTAATGTCGTGGTGATGCTTTAAGTCGGAAGACTTTACATATGTCGACAATGATGGTGAAGGAATTGGAGTTGATTGAGCAATTCCGTGATTTGAGTCTGGTTTGTGAGGTGACACCGCAGAGTGTCAAGTCGGGTATGTTGAGGATTGATAATGACTTCTTGATTAATATCGAGGCGCCCGAAACTGGATGTGGCCCGGTGGATTTGTTGGTTCTGGGGTGATCGGGCGGTGGATGGGGATTTCAGGTTGGATTCCCAGGGAGTATTGAGATTCAGGGACAGGATATGTGTTCCTGATGATGTTGATATGAAGAGAATGATACTCGAGGAGAGCCATAGGAGCAAGTTAAGTATTCATCCAGGTGCCACGAAAATGTACCATGATTTAAAGAGACTGCTTTTGGTGGCCTGTATGAAGAAGGATGTAGCACAATTTGTATACGCATGTTTGACTTGCCAGAAGTCAAAGATTGAGCACCAGAAGCCGGCGGGGTTGATGCAACCGTTGGAGATTCCGGAATGGAAGTGGGACAGCATTTCCATGGACTTTGTGACAGGGTTGCCAAACACTGTGAGAGGGTTTGACTCTATTTGGGTGATTGTGGATAGGTTGACCAAGTCTGCTCACTTCATTCCTATCAACATCACCTATCCTGTGCCAAAGTTGGCTAGAATATACATTCAGGTGATTGTGAAGCTTCATGGGGTTCCGAAGAGTATTGTGTCGGATAGAGACCCGCGGTTTACATCAGAGTTTTGGGGAAGCTTACAGGAGGCCTTGGGGTCCAAGCTGAGGTTGAGTTCAGCTTATCATCCTCAGACTGATGGTCAGACAGAGAGAACCATCCAGTCTCTGGAGGATCTTCTGAGAGCTTGTGTGCTGGAGCAGGGAGGTGCGTGGGATACACACCTTCCACTGATTGAGTTCACTTATAATAACAGCTACCATTCGAGTATAGGGATGGCTCCTTTCGAGGCACTGTATGGGCGGAGGTGTAGGACTCCGTTGTGTTGGCATGAGTCCGGTGAGAGTGTCGTTCTTGGACCGGAATTGGTTAGGAGACTACAGAGAAGGTTAAGATGATCAGGGAGAAAATGAAAGAGTCCCGGCCGCCTGAGAAAAAGTTATCATGATAGGAGGAGAAAGGACTTGGAATTTGGTGGTGAGCATGTTTTCTGAGGTTACGCCTATGACAGTGTTGGGCGTGCAATTGAAAGCGAAGAAGTTGACTCCTAGATTTATTGGACCGTGCCAAATCACCGAGAGGGTAGGAAAAGTTGCTTATAGGGTGGCTCACCACCTAATCTTCGAACTTGCACGACGTATTCCACGTGTCACGGCTTGAAGTATATTCCGAACCGTCTCATGTAATACACATGGATGATGTAGAGTGCGCGAGAATCTCACGGTGGAGACTATGCCAGTGAGGATTGATGATAGAGAGGTGAAGGTGTTGAGAGGAAAAGACATTGCATTGGTCAAGGTGGTGTGGTTGGGAGCTGCTGGTGAGAGCATGACTTGGGAGCTAGAGAGCGGGGATGAGGAGTCCTATCCGAACTATTTGACTCGGTATGAATTTCGAGGACGAAATTTCCTAAGTGGGGAGAGTTGTAACACCTCAATAATTTAATTAAATAATTGATTAAATTATTTGAAGTGTTGCACTAAATTTAATTATATTGGGTTATAATGTGGTAATTATTTTATTGTGCTAGGGAGTGGTGGAAGCGCTGGAAGGGGGGTGTAAAAAGGGCCCAAACCGTTTGAGCCCAAAATATAAATAAACCAGGGTTAGTTGCATCAGAAGGAAAAGAAAAGAAAAACAACAGAAGAGGAAAAAGATAGGGTTTGCGCCGTGGGAGTAGAGAGGAAGGAGAAGAGAGAAATTTCTCAAGGTTGCTCAAGGTAAGGGTTTTGGTCCTTTCTTTCTCAATTTTTTTTTCCTTTTCCTGTTGTAGTGATTTTCAATCACTCATTGCTTGTTGTTGTGGTTCGCAAGTTACTCAAGAAGGAGCACCCATCGTTGATTTCGAAGGAGAGGAAGGGAAAGCTTGCGATTTGGGTGATTTTTGGTGTTAGTGGAGCCCTACGATTTAATTTAAGGTAAGGGTGAGCGTTTCATCTAACATAATGGGGTATATGATGGGTTTTGTTGGGTTTTGATGTCGTATGATGTATTGTTGTTGTTATCACGTGATTAAAATTATGGGATGATGAATTGAGTTTCGAATTGGGTGAGTTGATGGGGTTAAAATCGATTCCCATGGTTTTGTTGATTAAATTGTTGCTGTTTGCCTTGTTTAATTAGGCGTGGTTGCTGTTTTTTTTGATATAGTGCTGTTTTGTGAAAATACAAGGTGTTGTTTTGGTGAATTAAAATCGTTCTTTGGTTGCTTGTGTTAAATTGTGTGTTGTTGCTACTTTTAATTGAATATAGTTGCTGTTTTTCAAGGATATAAGGTGTTGTTTTTGGTTGTTAAATTGTTGCTGTTTTGTTAACAAATAATGGGTGTTTTTATGAAAATATATAGTGCAGTTTTTATAATTGAGTATAGTTGCTGTTTTTATGAAAATATATAGTGCAGTTTTTATAATTGAGTATAGTTGCTGTTTTTATGAAAATATATAGTGCAGTTTTTTTTTATAATTGAGTATAGTTGCTGTTTTTGTGAAAATATATAGTGCAGTTTTTATAATTGAATATAGTTGCTGTTTTTGTGAAAATATAATGTGCAGATTTTCAAAAATATATAAGTTGCTGTTTTGCCACTAAAATGGGTCTTTGTTTTATAATACATAGTGCTGATTTTCAAAAAATATAAGTTCTTTGTTTTGTCACTAAAATGGGTCTTTGTTTTGCGAAATATATAGTGCGATTTTCAAAAATGTAAGTTCTTTGTTTTTGTCACTAAAATCAATGCTATTTTACGAAATATATAGTGCAGATTTTCAAAAATATAAGTTCTTGTTGGTTATTAAATTGATCTTTGTTTTTATGAATACAAGTTCTTTGTTTTTTCGAGAATAGAGCTCTTTGTTTCCTCTAATTTCGTTGTTGGTCAAGGACCGAATTTTCTCGTGTGTTTTTATGATTGAATGGTCATGAGAGGTTATACTACTAGTGAACTCCTTGACTATGGCTAAATTGTGGTTTACCACTAAGGCCAGAATTTCTTTCACTGGTGCATTTACAAGGGCATCACTGAGAGCCTCGCAAATGTGGCCAATGCCTCTTGCGAGTAGTACCAATTACCTGAGTAATCCCATAGTCAATCAGTTTACTATTTTATAACCCACAAAACTAAAAGATAAGTGAGCGAGGATGATGTGTTATTTAATGAATGTGATGTGAATGATTTAATGCACTCTACGAGTGTTTTATGATGATGTGTTATTTAATGAGTGTGATGTGAATGACGAGTACACTCTACGAGTGTTTTATGATGACATGCCTTGAGTGGTTATTTGTTTTATGATGACATGCCTTGAGTGGTTATTTGTTTTATGATGACATGCCTTGAGTGGTTATTTGTTTTATGATGACATGCCTTGAGTGGTTATTTGTTTTATGATGACATGCCTTGAGTGGTTATTTTCTTTATGATGATGATGATGAGTACCCCGAGTGAGTGTTGGTTGAATTGCACATGTGTTATAGGATCTCATGGCATGTGCATACTATGACTTATATTGATGATGTTATGCCTTGAGTGGTTCTCTTCTATAATGAAGATATGCCTTGAGTGGTTTTAATGACGATATGGTACCATCATGCATATGCCCGCGTGTGGGTTGCATCTTCATACATGAACATAATTGTGAGTGGTGCTGTTGTGATTTGCGCTGGTGTTGTGATTATGATGTGGCGATGGTACTTTGTGGTTGTCCCTTCTTATTACTCTATTGTGTATCTGATTATGTTCCTTTGAAATTCTCACCCCTTCTGCTTGGAATGTTGCTCTATTGTGGCAACGCTGCAGGTACCCGCGAGTGAAGGCTGCAGGTGCCTTATTCTTTTAATTTTGGGCTGTAATGTTGTGTCGCTCTCTGATACGGTAACCCCTAGGGACGTGGAGTGGGATAATTGGTTTAATAATTGTATGCTGATTTTTAATTGTCACATTGAGACGTGTGTGAGAGTATTTGGTGAGTTGGTAGTTATACCGCTGCGATTGTGTTTTAAGAGAATGGGATTTTCCATAACATGATGTTTGATTGCACAAATTGAATAGTGCATTATTTGATGAATTTTTAATGAAATGTAGCATTTCTTTTCTATCAAGTAACGAAATTTTATTTTTAAGAAAAAGGAATTACTCTGATAAATGACACGTAATATAAGGGTAGAAAAGGGGTGTTACAGTAGCGACCGAAAAATCCGGGAAAGGATTCTTCGAAAGGTTCACAGGAAGCCGCCACCAAATTTTAGTTTAAGGGCAAATTCGGAAAATCCCTTTAGGTTTTAGGACAATACATCGTTAGGGTTCGGGAGTCGTTATGTGTGGGGAAGGTATTAGCACCCCACGACATCCATTGTCTAATTAATTAAGATTTATTTAATAATTACCCTTTTATAGAAAAAGACTTATTTTAAATTTTGGTTTTTAGTGCTTGACAAGATTTGAGTCTTGCTCCTACGTACCTCCGGATGCAATGGAGGAATCAAAGCTACGTAGTTCTTCCTGAAAAAGTTTGTGGGTTGGTGTTTTTTAGTGTAGGGGTCCTAGGATTCCTTGAACTGTACAGCTCACTGATTCCTAGGACGCTGGCTAACCCGATTGTACAACCGACTTAGTCCCCTACTTTTTGAAAATGATTTTTTGAGTTTTTGAAAGAAATTGGTTTGGTATGAGGTGGGTCAGTTTTAGAATAGGTATTCTAGAGCTCCTGAACTGTACATCTCATTAATTCTAGAACGCGGACTAACCCGGTTGTACAACCGACTTAGTCCCCTATTTTTAGGAAAAATAATTTATTTGTATTTATTGAGTTTTTTGTAGGATTACTGAACTGTACAGCTCATTGGTCCTAAAATGATGACTAACCCGGTTGTACAACCGACTTAGCCGTTTGTTTATGGAAAAATGATTTATTTATATTTTATTCAGTTTTTTGCAGGATCACTGAACTGTACAGCTCATTGGTCCTGAAATGATGACTAACCCGGTTGTACAACCGACTTAGCCGTTTATTTGACTTGAGAAAAATTATTTACGTTCGAGTTAAAAAAGAAAAAAAGGAAAAGCAGGGGTGAAAATTGTAAATTGAGGTTTTATTAGTCGCAGAGGGTTGCATAATTAATAGGAGGTGTTAAAAGTAAGCCCGGTTCGCATAGGATAGCCCAAATGCGGCCCGGGCTTAAGTGAGGAGGCTTGCGCGGATTGAAGGGTGTGGCTAGCATGTCTTGAACATATTAAAAATAACAAAAGTAACTACATGAACCTAAGCCCAACAGAAAAAAAAAAAAAACCTAAAACACTTCATCCCCTTCTCCTAAACCTAACAGTGCGGCGCCAGCGAGAGGAGGGAGCGACCTCCGTGGGAAAAAATCCGCCTTATTTCACGGCGAGGGAGAGAGAGAGAGCGTCGATCGGAGGAAGGGAGCGGTTTGAACGGCGAGAGAGGAGGGTTCGGTTTCAGGCGGTGGTGATTTTGCGAATGGAGGGTGGTTCGCTAGCGGCGGTCAGAACGCCGGAGAGGACGACGTTGGCGATGGAACTCGCCGGCGCTGGTGACAGACCTCCATACTTGCCTTATTCCATTCGGTTCCTTCTACTTCTCACTGTTATTGATGTTCTTATTTTTGAGTGAAACAACCATTACAAAACCCCCTCTTCCTTATCCACCCAAATCTATTTTTATTAACACTAATCTATCTAATTGCAGTGTAAACCCCAATTTATTTACAAGCTTAACAATTGTTTTTTTTCTAGCTACTTACGGTATAAGTATTAATTTATTTGCCACACAAACCTTAATTCACTACACCACAGATTTGTTTATTAGTGTTTCAAGTCTTGAACCATATTATTGAATAGGCTGAACATATTGAATAGGTTGAACATGAGTAAATTCTAATAGATCTACATATTGGTTTAATAACAGATGAAAAGACTTTTAAACATAGGGACCTAAATGACAGATCATGCACATATATTCTATATCTCAGATTTAATAGTACAAGAACCAACCTAGCTTCCAGCTTCTGAAATTCTCCCAAAGTTGTTTGTTTGCTATCACTGCAACTGATATGTTTGCTCTTGCTACTGTCTTTAGATCCTAGAAAACTCAGAACCGTGTTTAGTGGATTAGGATTTCGATGTGAAACCCTAATCCTATTTTTGGGTGATTTTAGCAGTAGTTTTCTGCCTTTATTTCTGTGTGTTTTGGACTGTATCTGGGCTGTTTATTTATAGTGAAAAATTAGGTTTTAACATTAATTGTTATTTGACTGGGCTTTTGCAGATCTGCTGAGCAGTCTTGGAGAGCAAGAACAGACCCCCAGAGATTACTGACGCTGCTCCTTTATTTAATTTTCGTTTTTTATATTCTTTGTATTTTTAATATTATCGTTTTTTGTATTTTTGGACTTTTTGGATTATTAAGTGATCTTAAATTGTAAATTAAACTAAATAGAATTTTTTTTGACATTTTTGGGCTGTATATATGCTTAAATAAGTTAAATAAACAAAATACGAATAAAACAATAAGAAAAAGGAGTCGGGCCAAATACAAAGACGAGGACGGGCCGGACTCGACAAATACGCTAAAACTAATTACCAAAAATGGGCGTGTTAACTACAAACCCCACAGTTAACTCGGAATCGCATTAGTCTGAATTTAAACCAAATTTTGAGAAAAATGACTTTAGGTGGACCTGCTCACATACGACTAAACTCAAATACAGATAATTAAATTGAAGAACGCACGAGAAGATCGATCATTCGCGCGCATGCCTAATTTAAACAATGGTATTTCGAGTTTATTTGACAACGGAGTGGATCGGAATTGGTTTGGATTGGTAACAGAGACTCTACACCGATAATTCTTGTAATCATGCGACTCCGAAACACGCCCTTACTAAAAATAAACGATTAAAGCGAGGAAAAGAAGACGGACAAAATTGGGGTATAACAGTGGGGTAATTATGTGTGGGATTTTTATGGGATTAGGCATGGTTGCACAATACAAGTATTCAATGTTTTATAGCTGTACTGTTTTAAGTTGCTGTGTGGAAGGCTAATATGTGTTGTGAGGTGTTACTTAAACGACATATAGGCGATGAGTGATCGGTGACAGGTGATATGTGAGTAGGCTTTTCGGTGTACAAGAGATAGGCTGCAGACGTTGTCCCATCGTATCTTATACTTGAGGATATCGCGTGAGTGTGGAAAACCGCTACAGGGTTTCATTTATCCCTCTTTATTAATAGAGAATCGACTTTATTAGGCAATTTAAGGGGGAAATTTTTTGATGATATTAGTTGCAAATAATGCAAATTTTATGTCCATTTTAATGTAGCAAAAATTAAAGCCCCACCAATTGGTTCAGTTCAGTTCTCCTTCTGAACTGAACCATGAACAACCCTATATTTATGAGTGTGTAACCCAATGGATATTTTGGAATCATCACTGATATTTTAGTTGATTTATTTGACTAATGTAGAAACACTTCAATAGAGTTGATTTAAAAATTACTGTTATTATCCAAATGGTATTAAAACTCTAGAGTTTGAATTCAGTTTGAAAACTTCGGGCAAAGACATATAAATACAAATAAATTGCTCAACAAGGAATAATTTGCTAAGAAGGAGCATCTATGTAACATCCCAGACTGCTTCTAAAACTGTTGACTGCCCCCACGAACCAACACAACATGCTTTGTCCTTACTTGCATGCTTTCTGGAAAACTTCCCAGATGGTCACTCATCCCACTACTACTCCAAGCCAAGCACGCTTAACTATGGAGTTCTTATGGGATGAGCTCCCGAAAAGAAGATGCATCTTGTTGGTATAGGTAGTCCAAATCAATTCGTTTAAGTCTTCCTTCAATTGTACAGTCTCATACCTGCACAGCCTCAGGATCCCTCTCATTCCGGTGCGTATTCGGTTCGTTCATGCGCCCCTTCGCTTTGAAGCTGCCAGGAGCCGCTCTTTGCCGTGCCACCTTTTTTTGGGCACCGACGATCACTCCCCGCCCTCTTCAGCCCCAGATGTCACATGCCCACCAGCTTCCGCTTGGTTCGTCCCCGAACCACACCGTACTGAGAGAGGTCCCGAAAAGAAGATGCATCTTGTTGGTATAGGTAGTCTAAATCAATTCTTTTAAGCCTTCCTTCAATCATGCAGTCCCCATACAGAATAGCCTCGGGATCCTCTCATTCCGGCGTGCGTATTCGGTTCGTTCGTCTTATCTTTTCGCTTTGAAGCTGCCAGGAGCCGCTATTTGCCATGCCACCTTTTTTTGGGCACCGACGATCACTCCCCTCCCTCTTCAGCCCCAGATGTCACATGCCCACCAGCTTCCGCTTGGTTCGTCCCCGAACCACACCGTACTGAGAGAGGTCTGCTGCTCTGATACCATTTGTAACATCCCAGACTGCTTCTAAAACTGTTGACTGCCCCCATGAACCAACACGAGTCTTTTCAGCATGTTTTGTCCTCACTTGCATGCTTTCCGGAAAACTTCCCAGAAGGTCACCCATTCCACTACTACTCCAAGCCAAGCACGCTTAACTATGGAGTTCTTATGGGATGAGCTTCCGAAAAGAAGATGCATCTTGTTGGTATAGGTAGTCCAAATCAATTCTTTTAAGCCTTCCTTCAACTGTACAGTCCCATACCTGAACAGCCTCAGGATCCCTCTCATTCCGGTGCGTATTCAGTTCGTTCATGCGCCCCTTCGCTTTGAAGCTGCCAGGAGCCGCTCTTTGTCATGCCACCTTTTTTTGGGAACCGGCGATCAATCCCCGCCCTCTTCAGCCCCAGATGTCACAATCTACTTTAGTCGGCTTGCAAGAGTTGGAAGACCCCCTGATGACATCAACTTGTTTCTTCAATCAGATACCTCTAGAGTCCTCTTTATGATGGTGTAATGTTTTGTTCTTTTTGTGCCATCTTTTTTTTTCCTTTTCTTTTTCCTTCTGTTACAAAAAAAAAAAGCTCCTACTGAGTGCTCGTGTAGGTGGCTGGTCGATATGTTATTTATATTTTTTGTTGAAAGAACAAATTATATCTCTCATCGATGAAACACTAAAATTGACTGTTGGATGTAGTATAAAAATTCATCCATGGTTGAGATTTAATATTGTTTGATTCAATCTTAAAGAAAAGAAGATGTGAAAAACAAAAACGCGACTTTTAATTTGTTCCAAAAGTATTTTGTGCATAAGCACTTTTTGAGCTTAATTTTGGTTCCATTGAATTTCTTGCAAAATTTTATTCAACTTAGAGTCCAGCATCGTTCAATTTGGTCACGTATTGTATTAGTTATTCAAGAAACAAGAAATTGAAGTATTCTTGGTGTTCTTAAAGACATCCATAATGTTCATAATGCTCTTCATTTTTCTGTGTTTTTGGTTTAAAAACAATGAAATGTCACGTAATTTAATGCATTCTCAGTCAACGCTGCCAACTAAGATGCCATGTCAGCATATTGGACAAAAATCTTAAAAGACCAAAGTGGAAAAAAAGATAAAGAATCAAACTAAAGTTTGGTCAAAGATAAATGACGGAAAATACAGTTTAGCTTAAATAAAATGTGTAATTCGGGTTTTTTTAACTCTTTAACTTAAAACAAAATTTCTACAAAACAAACTGTAAGGTGTGGTTTTAAAGTTATTTTGAGGGGATTTTTAGAGCATCCTCAATGGAGATCTCCATATTTCGGTACTTAAGTGGGTCCCACGTTTACACATCAACATTTTATATATTTTTTAATGTTACTACTTAATAAGTATTCAACTCTTCCAACACACGACCTACAACAAATTTCTTAAATGAGTCCCACAAATAACTACATATCATTTTTCAATAATAAAAAACTAATCATAGACAAATGTTTAGAAGAAAGAGAAAACTCTTATATAAGAATTCATGCTTAATAGGTACCCGGTCACTTTATTTTCTCCACAATGGGAGTACCTATGAAATCTCACTTCTTAAGAGTTAAAAACCCTCATTGTGGATGCTCTTACCCACACACAAAATATCACTAAACGTGTCGAACGTCTATAGGTAAATTTAGATTTGACATTTACTCACCCCACTCAATCTGCTCATTATGCATGGTGTATAACACTAATTGTCGGATGAGGATTCACGGCAGTCAGCTGTGTCCCTCTCTCTCCTCTCATTTGATTTTTTATTGTTTTTTGTTAAAAAAAAAATCAAAGAACAGGAATTAATATTGGAAGATCTAATGGTGGGTGCATGCGGTAACTGCAGTAAAAAATGACCGCAGCGGATCGCGATCCCTAATTGTCCTTGTATAAATGTTTTACCTACCACCAATATCTTTTCTCACAGTGCTTTGACTATCATCTTATCTTTTACCTACAGTTCAATACATTTACTCACTTTCTTGACTATCACTAATAACGTTCGTAAGGATAAATAATTTTTTAGTGGAAAAAAAAGTGTTTGTTAGAAAGTTAGCCGTTAATCCCTTAATTGTCAACTACTAACGGAATAAATAAAGGCTCTATTGAACCACATGCATAAATAAATTATTTCATAAAAGTAAGCCTACTAAATTATTTATAAAGTCTTCAATATTTATTAATTTCAATCTAATTGCATTCAAAAACAAACAAGCAGCCCTTGTTTATAATTTAGGAGTATCATTGCTGCTTCATAGCTCAATCAAATAAGTTAAGACAAAATATGTTCCTTTGAAACTTGCAAATACGTGCAAATATTTTTGCATTCAACTTTCTTGGTAACGTGTATTCAACTTTCTTAGTAACGTGCTTTCCACTTCTATATACACCCCTTATGTATATTATATAGTAGTATTATGGTTGACCAAAAAAGAGTACATAGTATATATATTGAACCCCCAAAAGATTCACTACACCATACACAACTATCATTCATATGGCTAAAATCAACGGCACTCTTTCTAGCCGCAACCAACTCACGGTGGCGGTGCCACCAACATCACCATCGTTGGTCCGTAGCCGAAGTGGAAGCAACCTAGCGGCCATTATAACCACCCCGGAGAGAAGTTCAAGGAGGTTTAGCTCTAGTGAAAGACACGTTAATGAGCACCGTTCAAAATCAACATCAAAGATAAGAACTCACAACAAAGATCAAGGAATTAACACAAACCCTACATTATTAGTAACATCCAAGTTCCAAGAGAAGAAAAAGAGTAGAGATGGTTTTGGTAAATTCTCACAAAATGGGGTTAGCCCGGATAACAATGGAGCCTCAAAAAGGGCAACATTGCCTTCGGCATGGGCACTTTCGCCGGGGAGGGTATCCCTTAGCTCTCCTATTGGGTCTGAGTCACCGGCTAAAGCCAGTGAAAATAGCAGTGGCGGTGGTGGTGGTGGTGGCGGCGGCGGTGTCGGTAGTGGTGTTGCTAAAGTCTTGAAGTACTTCAAGCAAAAGAAAGTGTCATCCATGCAAGAAGAAGTGTACCATAGGTTTAGGATTTTGCACAATAGGCATTTGCAATGGAGATTTGTTAATGCTAGAGCTGAAGTTGCTATGACTAATGTTAAGAATGTTGCCGAGGTACGTTCTTTTTATGTTTTTTTGGTTGATTCTTTTTCCATTTAGGGATAAGATGTTTTTATTAAAACCAGATTGGAAATCGAATTGATGAGACTCCAAATAGAGTTTTGGCCAGACCCATGACTCGAACTTAATAGCTTAAGGTGGGATTCGAACTTAGTTACCACTTGGACCAATCCTTGTTGGTACCATCTCCAGTCTTTTATATAAGTAAAAAGTTACACGTATGTAGCTTTTGTTTTTTTTATCAATTTACACGCATGTAGTCTAAATATGAACTAGATACATTTAAGGGGAATGTTTTTTTGTCATATGTTTATGGGAGAAATATATTTTAGGTCCCTATAAAAGTTAGGGTTTTTTCAATTTTTGTCCCTCAAAAAATTTTCACCTACTTTTGGTCTCTATAAAATTTGGTTTTAGTCCCTCATGACTTTTAATAGTGTTTCATGACTTTTAACAGCACTTAAAAAAGGTCAAAAAAGCGCTGCCAAAAGTCACGAGGGACTAAGACCAAAAAACTCAAAATTTATAAGAACCAAATGTAGGTGAATTTTTTTTAGAGAGTAAAAACAAAAAAAAAATATTTATAAGGATCACAAACATATTTAACCCTATTTTTTATTAAAGAATAGTAATGTTATTTTAGCGAGACTAAAATACAGACAAAATTACTGTTGGGTTGCAGTGTCTTAGGGGACTCTGTTACGAGCTCGCTATTATTGTTTTGATTATAGTTTCTCTTTTGCCAATGGTTGTGGTCTAGTTCTCCATTGTACTCTTCACTGTCTTCTTTCTCCTTTTTTTTAATAAATGCTGGCAGATAGCCTATTTGTTTAAAAAAATTACTGTCGGGGTCCTTTAATTTATTTAATTGTACCAGATTGGTTCTTTATGTTTTTTACCACTTAGGCATTTAAGTTACACAATGTTAACACCGATAACCATTTCTTCTGTTCAATTATTATTTTTCTTTAATTTCAGATACATCTGTTTTCAGTATGGCTTGAAATTGTTATGCTAAGAAACATCATAATACAAAAGAGAATGGAATTGCAAAAGGTGAAATATATAATCAAGCTTTATCATATTCTAAAAGGACAACTCTCCCTTCTTACTGAATGGGAAAAATTGAAGAAAATAAATCAAGAATTAATAGGCAAATTGTCAAGGAAGTTGTCAGCAATGTCCACCACACTACCTTTAACTCATGGTGTCAAGGTATTATTATTATTATTATTATTATTATTATTATTATTATTATTATTATTATTATTATTATTATTATTATTATTATTATTATTATTATTATTATTATTATTATTATTGAACATGTTGTAGATTATGTTTCTTCCAATTAAATTCTCTTTGCAGGCAGACACAGAGGCCATCTTTGAAGCCTTGAACACAGCCATTGAAGTTATGGAGAACATTAAACCATTGATAATGAAATTCCAGACTCAGGTTATTTTTTTCCCCATTCAATATTAATGGCTTATGGGCCCGTTTGGATCAGTTTAATTGGGCTTATCTACTAACATAATTAGCACTTATGAAACTGCTTGCGAGAACTTATGGAAGCAGCTTATGACATGTTCATAAGATGTTTTAAACTAATTTTCATAAGCTCCCTGAGGTAGCTTATGAAAACAATTATTTCCACTTATGAAACTGTTTGAGAAAACTTATATGGAAACAACTTATGACATGTTCATAAGCTGTTTTAAACTAATTTCTATAAGCTCCCTGAGGTAGCTTATGAAAACAACTTATAACTTATAGAAAAATAGTTCAACATTAATTTATCATTTGTTATAAAAACAGCTTATGTATAACCACTTACATGATAATCGTTTATGCTATAAGCGCTTAATTAAGATGTTTATCCAAACAGATTTTTACTACAAAATTGGTATTAGTAGGCTTATTTGAAGGGAAAATAATGTGAGAGGGGAAATCATAACTAAAATTAAAATTTAGTAGGATTAGTTTCAAATAATTAGTAATGCTACAAGAAAAATATTGATTTTATTCTTTAACATGACAAATAGTAGGATTCATGTTATTTCAGCAGATTGAGAAGATTCTTTATCAAGTTACAGAACTAACCACCACATCAAAAGAGGAAGAAGTGTGCTTACAAGAACTTTTGGGAAGTGTTCCAATTATTGCTACTTTGTTGGTGAGCCCTAAATCTTGTTTGAATGTGTTTTGATTTTTTAGTTTCGAAAACAAAATAAAAAAAATTGTAAAGCAGTTTGACATAATATGTTAACCAATTTTTTTTTATTTAAAAAAAAGATGAATAGAATTTATTCAAATAGGCCTTAATATTTTCTAGTTGTATCAATATCAAATCTTTTTTTTTGGTCAAGTATCAATATCAAATCTAAAAAGATATAACTTGAAGTATTTTACTCATTTAGGATGATTTCTAAAACCAGTCTATTTTATTTTATAGTATCACTATACATATACCTTTTACCATAAAAAAAATTCTAATCCATTAAAGTATATTATGTTTTATTTATTAAATTATTCGTTGAGTGATATATTAATTTGTGAAAATTTAACTAATTGTTTTTAAATTTATTGTTCAATTTACTTTGTATTTTTTTAGAGACTGTAGCTTCTTTCTAATAGATCAAGTAATTTATTTTATGTTTCAATATCCTTAACTATAGGAGAATGAGAAAAGCATTCAAGTGCGTCTTATACAGACAAAGATGGAGTCCAATCGTACTGACAATTATCCATGCATCATTACTTGAAATGAGAGTCCTTGTTTGGGAGTCGCGGAGCACCGACAGCAATAACGAGCTAACCAATGAATTGAACCACCAAGAAATTTGGACGCCACGTCTCCACCTAAAACCTTAATGCATTACGTATATGAGTACACTCTCTTATGTATCTTTCATATAGCTCATTTTTATCCGATGTGAGATAACCACTCACATTCCAATTCTCAACGGTTCTCAAGGTGTAACTCAAGTGGTTGACTTGGAATATACAAAGAAGGAAGAAGTTCTTGGACTCAAATCCTGGCTACTAACATAACTCACTAATAACTAACATTTGCATAATTATTAGGTCAATAGATCAATATTTTCTAATGAACCAATGAACTTGTTCGATAGTGCTACAATTTTGTGACTAATTAAATCTTGGCTAAATTACTGTTTTGGTCCTTTATCTTTGGCCTCGATTTCATTTTGGTCCTTTATCTTTTTTTTTCTCGTTTTGGTCCTTTATGTTTCAGTTTTGTGTCAATTTGGTCCTTTTTGTAGTTTTACTGTCTATGACCTTAACCTGGACGCCACGCGCGCTGATTAATCTGGCGGCGTGGCGTCTCAAATTCATTAAATGACGTGGCACAGTTAATTGACTTGGCAATACACATCACCATTTCCTTTTTTTTTAAATTAAAACAAACAAAAACTTAAATAAATAAACAAATAATAGCTTAAATGAAAAACACAAAATCAAAACAGAAGCTAAATGAAGAAAATCAAAAGCTGGAAAACAAAATTAAAAGAAGAACAAGAAGAAAGAGGAAAAAGAGCATAATAAATTCTAGATCGAGATACAATCAACCACTACTCCCAAGTAATCACCGTCTCACAAAAACCATCATCATCAACCTTTTCCCTCACTTTTTCATTTCTCTTTCCTTTCCTTCTCTCAATTTTTCGTGTTCTTTTCATTATCATCAACAACAAGCGCTAAACACGATAAAATATTGAAGGTTAGAGAGTTTGCGAGAAATCGAAGGCAGACAGAAGAAATCACCGTTAATCTCCTTCCTTTTGTCTGCATTTTTCGTGTTTTTGGGATCTAGATCTGGAGCGGTTTTTGAGGATCTAGCTCGGTGAGAAGGAGGGAATTCGAATATGAGAAATCGAAGGTTAGAAGGGAGTTTGCGATATTTTTAGAGAAGAATGAGTTTGGTTGGGTTTACGTAAAAAAAAGGAAATGGTGATGTGTATTGTCAAGTCAATTAAGCGTACGCGTCATTTAATGAATTTGAGACGCCACGTCGTGATTAATCGCCAGCGTGGCGTCCGTTAAGGTCATAGACAGAAAACTACAAAAAAAGACCAAATTGACACAAAACTGAAACATAAAGGACCAAAACGAGAAAAAAAAAAGATAAAGGACCAAAATGAAATCGAGGCCAAAGATAAAGGACCAAAACAGTAATTTAACCTTAAATCTTTATACTTGCATACACAATAGTTAATTACTTTTTTGAGATTAACACAATAGTTAATTACTACCTCTAATTCTTTTGTTTATCTTTTAAGATTTTTTTACTTAAACTACGAAAATCAATACAAATCACAAATAACAATGAAGGTTTTCATTATGCATACAACCGAGCGCATCAAAGCGTATCTACTCAACAAAGCGTAATAAACCAACATGTGAAGGAGCGTTACAGAGGCCAAATGACATTTCATACGTAGTATTCGTGATGTCCCAAAGTGTTCTTCCCAAATGACATCGTGCATGTGTGATATGTTCTTTTGATTACTCGGTTTGTTTTTCATGTTTGCTTCACTTTCATGGAGCACAAAATTTTATCATATTAACTTACAAATCAAGAAATATAACATCCAAAATGTCATAATTTGATTATCACCTTATTATTATTGCTAAGGTAACCAAATTAAATTTCCATTAGTGCTAAAGCCATTTTTTTTTATCTTCATACATTTTCCTAGTATAGTACAACTCAGACATATGCTTTGTTTCTTGCCAAGTATTGGAAATCTTCTTCACATGATGATTTTCAGCTCCACCATTTTCAGTTTTCACCTTCTGACATTTTACTACTAGTGAAAACACTAGATAACAAAGAGTAACAACTTGAAAATGAAAATCCATTCAAAACAGAAAATCCACAACACTTCAACCTATTACATGAGAGGTTAAAAACTTAAAATGTGAAGAACAGAACTAATGTATTTATTTATTTACATGAGAGGTTAAATCCACAACACTTCAACCATCTATTTTATTGAAAACCATCTTACACTTATTAGTACACAACAACCAACGACCACCATACACTTACACATACTAGGATTATTATCTTTTAGACATTCCATTTTTCCTCCTCTTCTTCACATTCTTGTTCCCATGGCTTTCTTCCACCTCTACTTTCCATCATCTAGAAACACTTCTTTCTGGATCCCCATAATCAAAGTGGGGATGGAGATGGAGATCATACGCCCGCCGCTCATGAAAATACTCTACTATTACAGAATATATTACATAAATATTCTTATTATAGATATATATATATATATATATATATATATATATATATATATATATATATATATATATATATATACTAGTAGGATACCGTGCATACATACGCACGGGTGTCAATCGTGTTTTTTTATGAATGAATGAACGTTACCCGTGAAAATAAAGACAAAATTAAAGTAGATAATAAATAAGTTTCAAATAAAAAATAGATAAATATAAAAATGTAAAAGTATCATTTAAAAACAATCTATGCATTTTTCCCGTATTTTTATATATCGATTACAATTATCTGATATATATATATATATATATATATATATATATATATATATATATATATATATATATATATATATATATATAATAATGATTATATATCCCCAGTATTTTTTTATATATCGGTAAAGTTATCCCGTATTTTTATATATTAGTGAAATTATCTCATAGTCTCAATTGATTATTTGAGATTATTAGTAGATAGTAATAGATAGATAGATATTAGATTATCAATAAGAAATATTTATCCCGTGTTTTTTTATATATCGATTGGCAATTATTTGTCATTTTTAGGTATTAGTGACAAATATTTGCCACATGTGTTTTAAATTATCGATTCGATTATCCGTGTTTAAATTATCGATTGCAATCATTTCTTAGGTATTAGTGACAATTATTTGTCATTTTTAATTATCAATGACAAATATTAATCTCGTATTTTTTATATATCAGTGCAATTATCCTGTAGTTTCAATTGTTATATATCACTGCAGTTATCTCGTAGTAAAAGAGAGATAATAGATTATCAATAAGAAATATTTGTTTTAAATATTAATCAGTAGTTTAAATAGTCATTAAATCTTTTTGTTTTTTAGATAGTAGCTAGGTTTATAGTGGTCTTCACAAATTTTAATTATTAATGACAAATATTAATCCTGCGTTTTTATATATTAGTGCGATTATCCGTGTGTTTTTATATATCATTGTAGTTATCTCGTAGTTTCAATTGATTATTTTAGTGGATTGGTAGATTATAGTAGATAGTAAAAGTTAGATAGTAGATTATTAATAAGAAATATTTATTTAAAATATTAATAAGTAGTTTAAATAGTCATTAAGTCTTCTTATTTTTTTAGATAGTAGGTTTGTAGTAGTAGTCTTCAAAAAATTTAATTATCAATGACAAATATTAATCTCGTATTTTTATATATTAGTGCGGTTATCCCATGTTATTTTATATATTATTGCAGGCTATCTCTCGTAGTTTCAATTGATTATTTTAGTTGATTAGTAGATTATAACAGAGATAGTAAAACAGATTTTGTAGAGAAAAAATAAAATTTTAAGGTGATAATTTTTTTAGTGTGAAGTGATAAGAGAAAGAAAATAATTGTTTATGGGAAAAGTAAAATGAAAAAAGGAAGAAAAAGAGTGTAGGAGAAAAGTGAAAAGGAGGAAAGAGAGTGTAAGAAGAAAGAGAAAAAATGAAGAAAAAGAGTGTAAGAAAAAGTGAAAAAAGTAAGAAAGAAAGTGTAAGAAGAAAAAGAGAGAAAGAGTGAGTAATGACACTTTTACCCTTAAATTATATATGTGTCCTGTTAATAAGAGATCTAAATTGGTAATTTCATAGGAGGTTTGTTTGTATAAATAGATATTAGATATATATATATATATATATATATATTATGTTATAAGTAATTAATTTTTTAGTCTTTTTATACGTGTTTTTAATTTAAAATATTAACAAAATATTAAATTGTTCTAACTTATACTTTCTAAATATTAAAATATAAAAGTAAGACTAACATTTATATTTTTTATATTGAATTAGTCTTACTTTTTATATATTTTGCTAATTTTATTATATTTAATTTATATTTTCGCTAACTTTTAATAAACTTTTAGGGTCCTCGCGAAGACCGTGGGGATGAGAATGGGGGAGAAAATGTCTCCAAGGCGGGAAACAGAGCTGGGGATGGGGGACAATTTGTGATCAATAACCACAAAGGCTTATTGAAATAACCGATGCTAAATGAGTCCAATACGCAACTGTTGCTATTTTAAGTGCAACTTCTACCAGTGGAAGTCTAGTGCAAAAGGAGACCTCTGGCACATAATTATCTCTTTTAAATTTTGTATGGCATTAACAATCTTATGCAACTAACCACAAAATTACAGCTATGCACAAAAACTGGTAAGATGCCAATAACCACGGATATACAAATCTGTGGCTAGTGACCACTAACCAGTGTTGTGCATATTTGTGGTTAGTGGAATATTTGCAAAACAATGGCTAGATTTCAATAACAACATATTCACAAAATCACAAAATGTGCACTAATCACAGAATGTTTTCATTTATTTAGTGTTGTAGGTCCCGGAGTACTTAAAATATTGTAAATACCAACTTGGAGCATTCAAGAGATGCATTAAAAGTTTGAAGGAGAGAGTTGATGATGATGATGATGAAGATTATGAGGTTGATTATGAGGATGATGGTGATGAGAGTGATGGTGATGAGAGTGATGAGGATGATGATGAGGCTGGGGATAAAGATGAAGAGAAGGGTGACGATTATTCAATGGAAGACGGTGTTGATGATACTCTTGAGGGAAGTGATGAAGACAGTGAAGTGAGGCGTGAAAGCCGGACGAAGATGAGATATGATGACAAAAATATTTGTCTTAAGTTGACATATCCTGTTGTTCTTGACAATTCTGATGAGGATAAAAAACTCATCACCTATGTTGTCCCGGATGATGCCATGTGCGTATTTATTTGAAAGCACATATGAATTTCTATAATACACATTTACCTAACTTTTAAATTTCTTTTTTATGTAACATTAGTGAGGATATAAAACTGGAAGCAATGGTGAACAAGGAGGTCAATATTGGCTGCACACCACCAAGTTTTAATCATGAAGTATAAAATGGTTCAAATGTTAATTCTTTCTTCCACAACATGAACTGGAATTTATAATTCAATATCAATATTACTTAAGGAAATTTGTGGCATCTAATAGATATTAACCACAATTGTACTAATCTGTGGTTAGTGGACACTAACCACCGTTCTGCATATTTGTGGTTAGTGGCCACTAACCACTGTTCTTCATATTCTGGTTAGTGGCCATTGTGGTACTTAGTTGTCGTTATTGCCCCTTACAACATTATCATAGAATCACATATTCAATGGCCACATATTTGAATAGTAATTAGCTGCTAAAATTATAGCCTGACCCCAACTCCTGATGCTAGACAGAAGCTAGCTGACGAAGTACTAAAGGACGTTGAGTTTTGTGAAGTTCACTTTTTTTGAGATTTTTGGCGAAGATGATATGCAGGACAAAATAGTAGTGTAACATGATAACTTGTAAATTTCAGTGCAACTCCGATCAGGACAGAACCACCGGAGGTTGATGAATGTAGCAAGTACATAAGCAAGAGGAAGAGAAAAAAGAAACCATCAAGATACTTGCAGAGCCCATATGATGGTCATGTTGCTCAATCTAATGCTTCGATTTTAGACAAAAATTTGGTCACATATATTTGGTCACCGGACCAGCCAAGGTAAGTGGAAACTTTTTCAAACATAAGATTTTCATAATATTACATATGGTATTACAAATCTGTTAGTCACAATTCTACTAATCTGTTAGTCACAATTGTACACATATGTTAGTCACAATCTGTTAGTCACAATTGTACAAATCAGTTAGTCACAATCTGTTAGTCACAATTGTAAAAATCTGTTAATCACAAATAATATTGTTAGTGAGAAGTACTATTTATGTAAATTTGTGGCATCTAACAAGTATTAACCACAATTGTACTAATATGTGGTTAGTGGCCACTAACCAATGTTCTACATATTTGTGGTTAGTGCCTATTAACCATTGTTGTACTACTTTGTGGTTATTGGCCCTTACCAAAGATTTGGATAGTAATTAGCTTCTACATTAAAAACTCTACCTATTAATTGTTTTTGAAATTGCATTTACGAGTTCAAAATGTATCACGCAGTGACCAAATGATGTACCAATGCCAAATGGATCATAAATTCAACCTTAATAGAATGGAACTCTGGACATTGCAAGAGGAGGAGTACGTTTCAAGCTTAGTCATAGATAGCTGGGCAAACATGTTAAATTTTTCTAGCGAAATGACAGGCTAATTAGAAGACTAGTAATGACAGTGGGGCCCACGGTAAGAAATTATTTGATGTTTATGATAAGATATGCTTTATGATCAAGTAAGGGCTGTTTGGGTTTCAGAATTGGCAGTCTTGTGACCATGACAGTAGAATTCTCTTTAGTTTATTGCATTATTACATTACAAACTACAGAGGTTAGAAGAAGCAGAAAAAGCAGATTGTGACCCGATTCTATTCTGCTTCTTTGCTATTCAATAATTGAATAATTGTACATATTTATAGTTATTGCAGATATTGTGTCTTACTATACTAGTAGTTGCTTTCAATTATTTTTGGTGGTCCTGCAGTTTTATATGAATGAACATTGCATTGCCTTCTTTTTCAAATGGAGAAGAAACAAACTCTACTTTCTTCATCTTTTCTATGAACAGTTCAGTTCACTACTTATGATCAAGTACAATGAGATTTTTAAGAAATAACCACAATTGTACTATGCTGTGGTTAGTGGCCACTAACCACAGAACAGTACAATTGTGGTTAATACTTGTTAGATTCAAGCATATATTATCAAATATGCTCTATTTTGGTAAACATAGATGATTCAAGCATATGTAAGTCCATTGATTGTAGTATGAACTTTTTGGAACACAGTTGTTTACATCCGTAGCTGTCTCAAAGAAAATAAGTCTTGACAACAAGGAAGATAAAGCCCAAGCCTTCCAAAAAAAGCTAGCAGTGTTCAACAGCTATATGAACTATAGGAGGTTGAATGTTCTTGGACTTGAATATGTAAGTGTTAATTGTAATTTTTTTTTTAATATATAAGATACTGGATTTGTAAAGTTTCTAACATGACATTTATCACAGATTCTGATACCTTCTATTGCTCGCTCACACTTTGTCACCTACGTCCTCAACTTGAAGATGAGAAGATTTGAGTATTTAACAAGCCTTGAGGGGTTACAAGAGCGAACAAAAGTGGAACTTTTACGAATTTCAAGAACTCGGGGACATACTAATGAGTGAAGCACTGTAGCTTTATTCAAGAGAGATATACTGTCTTGAACATTCCCTGTCCATATGAATGGGAACAATTTGAATGGCATGATCCAACAATGCCACAACAACCAGATAGAAATAGTTGTGGCGTGTTCACAATGATATTCTTGAAAGAATGGCAGGGAAATGAGAATGACATTGAATCATTCCGCAATTGGGATAGCTTGAGCAAGAATCAGAAAAAGATTGTAACTAATAAATTCCGGATTGATTTATGTTGCTCAATCATGAACCACAAGAGCAACTTGTTGAAGGAATCTATACAAGTTGCAGCTAACAACTTTTGTGACCAATTGCAAGCGGAGATCAAGACATGTGATGGGCAAAAAAAGGCTATAGGAAAGAGAAAAAAAATGTAGCAAGACTAAAATTGTTTCCCTGTATATGTAATTTTCTTTTTTAGTTCTAGTATTATCATCATGATTATAATGGTATCCCCACTATACTTTCACCGGTATAAGTTGCACTTAAAATAGCAGCACTTGCGTTTTGGTCTCATTTTGCACTAGATTTCCACCGGTAGAAGTTGAACTTAAAATAGCTTATATATTCACTGGTCATATGTGCGACCAACCGCTGGAGCACCGCTATAATCAATGTGCACGCTGCAGTTGCTTTTTGGTCTCATTTTGCACTACACTTCCACCGGTAGAAGTTTAGTGCAAAATGAGACCAAAAAGCAACTGCTCTAGCCTTGTGACATCACCACCATGCTTTTTAGCTCTTAAATTCCTTCTCTTGCTCATGACTTGACCTGTAAATTAAAACATAACAAAATGTAATAAAATAGCTCTAAAATGAAACTTAAATGCAAGGCTAAATTTTAGAAATTAAAATAGCACTAAAATTAAAATAGCTCTAAGATCGCACAGTTTTGTTAAGCAGTAAGCAAGAGTAGATATCATGTCTAAACCCTAAACCCTAAACCCTAACCCTTTTGTACTCCTTGGTCTTTATTGTATGGTTTGAAACTGTTAAAAAATTTTATGACTTTGTTGTTTGTTCGTTAAATAAATTTTCCATTTTGGTGGCATTCTCATTAATTGTCTTTTTGGCTTTTCTGGTTCTCCATTGCAATAGAGAAATGCTAGTTGAGTTTTTGGAGAATCATTGCATGTATGTGAATGCAAGAGACAATGAGAGTGGGGAAGAAAATACTATGGCTTATCAAAAAAAATATGGCTTTTGACTTTGTCTATTTGCCCATAGACTTTAGGTAATTAAGCTCTCGATCTCTTCTTGCTTGTGTTGCTATTTTTCCGTCCATTGCAAATTCTGATCATTATTTGCACTTGCAGAACTGGAATGAATTCAAGTTGAAAATACTATGGCTTTTATTGGAACTTGCATTTTGGTTACTTATTATTTACTTAGTTTATAAACAAACAACATATTCTAATGAGATCGGAGGGAAATTTGATTATGGAAGTGTATCAGCTAAAACCAGTTCAGTAAAAGCAAAACCAGTGTTTTTAATGATAAACCCGGTTGAATGTATTTTGTCCCATCACATAAACGTTAGAGAGATATACTACCAAAAGATACAAAGTTGACCTATAAAAAATTGGTGCTTCATGGAGGAAAGTAGAATGAAAAGTAGAATGAAAAACAAAAAAGTTGAACTACATCTTCTCCCCACTGCTGCTGTCATCCTTAAACACTGCTTTTTCTTTCAGCATTTCACTCAACTCTGCCAAAATATGAGGAACAGATTGTTCCTTAGATGGTGATGGGATAGCATTCTTCTCTGAGTAGTAGGCCAAATGAGCTTCCAAGACCTTGATTCTAAGAGAAAGAAGCTCACAATTTGGGCACCTCTCCGAAGAAGAATCTTCAAAGGCTTTGTCCTGTAACTAAAAAAAATACAATTCTCAGATCCATATATCTTGTTAGCTAGATTCTTTAAATAAATAAAAAGGAAAGAAGGAAAAAGAAGGGGCGCCTATCTGAAAAACAATAATTAGTGTTCAATAATCACAAACCAAAATCACAAGAAAAAAATATTGAATCTTACACTTGAAAGAGGATTGTTCTCTGTGCCAGAAAAAGCAGCATTGGCATCGTCCAATGAATGAAAACCTTTAAATGAAGAGTTTTTAAATCCTAACACTTGTTTGCTACATTCGTTCCAGGAGTCGTAAATGCTAATAAGGAGGCTAAGAACAAAGGCACTTTTATATGCTAATGTTTCCTTTTGTCCTTAGTCTGATGTTGCCTAAGAGCTCAAGAAGGGTAAAAATCAAAATTCGAACTCACTTGCTCTATATGCTACACCACATTATGCTAGGAAAATCAATAGAGCTACATGAGCAGAACAAAAACTCTTTGCAAGGTATCAAATAATAACTTACTTGCTCTATATGCTACACCACATTATGCTAACAGGAAAATCAATACTAGAGCTCGCAACAGAACTTCTGAAGTTCAATTGCCCAGTGGTTAGTGTCCACTAACTAAAATGTGGTTATTGTCCACTAACCAAATCACATATTTACACCAGCAGGAGGCAATGGTCTTCTGCTTGGGTGAAGAGTACATTCACAGCTGGGAAGAAGACCACGCAACTTAGCGAACAATTCAATGCTTTTGCCGCGACACTATTTTGAAAAGCGAACACTCTATCTCTCAGTTGTTGTCTAGGTTCCAAGATCTCCTCGATGATTTGCGTCATAATGAATTGATGTCTGATTTTAGTATGCAGAACACTGTTGTGCAGAATAGGCATCCCAACAGTGGTTTGATGTGCCATGCAGCTGAGTTGTTCACTCCTTCCATTTTTGAGTTAATTCAGAAGGAGTTTGAGGCGTGCAAAGCTTACACGATATTGGTAATTACCCATATTTTTTTTGTTCATAATTCTTGTTAGTTGGTAAAGATTATGATCACTCTTAACCATTTTAACCATTTTAATACTAATCTGTGGTTAGTTTCCACTAACCAGTGTTGTGCATATCTGCGGTTAGTGGCCACTAACCAGCTGGGAGTACTAGTTTGTGGTTAGTGGCTACTAACCACAAATATACACAACAACTGGGTTAGTGGCCACTAACTCACAGATTAGTACAATTAATAGTTAATACTTTTTAGATGGCACAGATTTCCATAACTATTACTTTTACGATCGTATATGCTTCAATCTAACAAGTATTAACCACTATTGTACTATCACGTGGTTAGTGGCCACTAACATTGTGAATCAATTACGTGGTTAGTGGACACTAACCATTGTGGTACTAATATGTGGTTATTGATAAAGAATCACATTCTTTACGATCACCAAGCATATATTCGTGAGGTTTCCCGAGGTTTTATTCATGTTAATGTTTAATTGAAATTCTTTGTTCTGCGAGAAAGTGCCTCAATTTCCACTTCCAACTCACGATGTTATTACGAGAGGTGTTATTCCAAAGGAGTTTGAGGTATGTGGGAATTGGTAAAGAGCTTATCATGACATGCGACGGACACTTCATCTATGATTTGATTTGGTGTTTGTAATGCTTGCAGAGGAACACGATTGCGTATGAAAGACACAATGTTGACTACAAAAAAACTTTTATTGGAAGATGCTATTTACGACCTTCCTCAGGTATATCTTTGGTCGTTATTTTTCTAGTTTTTTCAGCCTGTGCCTTTTAAGTCAACATATGCACTTATAAATTTAATTTTACAAATGTATTGATTGAGAATAATGAAAGACGAGATGAGATGCCATATGACAAACCTCCCGAGACGAGTTCGATTTATTAGATTAAGCAAAAGTGGTAATATATTATTACGATTTATGTTTTTGGATGTAATTAATTGTTAACATGATTTTAGAGCCGTTTATGAAAGCTATTATCCATTTTTTTTGGGTGACGCATCGACAAATTCATAGTATGATCAATCTTACAGTCATAGTTTTTCTTGTGATTTATTTCTGCAAAAAATGCAACCTGTGATTTATTAATAAGAGAAATGTGCAGAAATGTTGGGTGTTTCACCCAAGTATCACCAACTCACTAACAGGAAAAGACACCCCAGCCAATAGCGAACGATCCCAACACTCCTCCGCGAAATGAGATGAGAAAAAGAATGACACTGCTGATTCTGTTTGGTAAAAAACAGCAGATAGCTTATAAGCTAGTTTATAGCGGATAAGCTAGCTTATAGCGGACCTCAAAAAAAATATAGAGACACGTACGACGAATTTAAGGACAATGTATAAAATTTTCATTCAAAATTTGTTAAAGTTTTGAGTGGGTGGGGGATTTGAGGACATTGGATCGTCCGGGACATTGGATCCACGACCTGCAAAATGAAATAATTTGATTATGATTAATAATGAGTGCACTCTTTCACAATATCTATTTTAGCAGTCAAATAGAAAACAACATAAGTAGTCTAACCACCGGGTGCCATACCAATACCATTCAAAAGGAACAAAAATAGTAAGTTGTTGATAAAAGTCAAATGAATGGTCAAATAGAACTTATTCCCTTAGGGTGTTTTTGGATTAGGAGAGAAACTTATTCCCTAAGCTCGTGGTAGCTGTTTGGCAAGACAAGCTTGAAGCTTTTTTTCACTAGCTTATAGCGTTTTTTGATAAGCTACTTGAAGTAGCGTTTGAGCTTATAGCTTATAGCGTTTCATTTTTTCTACCACTTTTACCCTTATTATTTTAATTAAATTCCCCATTTATCCATCATTCCCCGTTTGAGCTTATTGCTTAACACTATCGACTCATCATTTATAAGCTTCATCTACTTTGCGGATACAAAAGTCATCCCACTTTGAAGTGATTTGACGCGACACAAGCTTAGGGTGCGGCAGTAGGTAGGGGTGTTCGCGGTGCGGTTTGGTTCGGTTTTGAGGCATAAAGTGAACCGAATCGCAAGGTAAAATTACATGCGGTTTGGTTTGGTTTGGTTTGGTTCGGTTGGCTTCCTAAAATAAAACCGAACCAAACCAAACCAAATCAGTGTTGTTTGGATTGGTTCGGTTGGTTCGGTTTTTCCAAGACAAAAATAATTTAAAACGGACTTAAAAAAGGCTAACATAAATCTTTAAGAAAAAATCTACTCAAATATATATAGTATATAAATCACTCTCTTTTAATTCCTTAAGACAATGTTTAAAAAAATTTAAATTAAATATTTTTTTGTAATTTTTAAATATAGCATAACAATATGGATTGTTTGTAAGTCAGTCAAAGAATTAATTGGATTTTGGCTAGTAAGTGAGTGAGAGTTGGGTTGTAGTTGCATTTGGGTTAGTAAGGAAGGTTGTAATACAACAATTTTGCCATATACCAACAGACACATATAGTGACGATAAGTAAAATCGTAGGTATATCTATCCTACACCTACAACTGTTTTGACAAACCGTGGGTATAGGTTTGCATCATAGTTCGCTAATAAAACAAGTGTGGGTATAGGTTTCGTATACCTATGTGTATCAAACGTCGTGGGTATAGGTATTAGCGATGGACTAGTTTCTGTGGGTATAGGCATATTCTAATTTGTCAGCATCTTTTTTTGGGGGTATTTTTGTCGATCACGAATTCTAATATCATTCATGAAAAAGTGAAAATACTTGCCTCTCTTTCACGTGTTTCCCAGCTAGGTCTTATTTTCAATTACGCTAATCTTGATTCAAGAAACAGAAAACTTTGTCGTTCGCGAACCTCAGTGCCGTTCCAGAGTCTTCTTCTCGTTCCAGGATCTCTTCTCATTCGCGAAAACTTCAGTGTCATTCCTGAGCCCCTCTTCTCCATCGTGAAGAGAGAAGCTTGATTAACCATTGCCCTAACAGCATTCCCTGTGTGTAAGTCTTCTCCTCCATCTTTATTCTTTTTTAGGGTTTCCTCAATTCTCATGTCAGATATGTTATCTTGCATTTTCTTAAATAAATTTGTTCCCCTTTTATCTAATTTGTTTTCCCCAAATTTGTTTGCTATCAATTTTCCCCCTTCCTTTCCTAGTGATGTTTGAGAAGTAAAAATACTTTTCCCTAAATTTCTGCTACCCTATGTGTTGTTCGATTATGCTCTTGCTGTCTGTGGTGCATTTGTGAAATAAATTTTTCCTGGTCTATAAATTACAACAATATCTTTACTTTTAAATTCTTTGATCTTTATATTTTATAAAAATTCTATTTCAAAACCTGTTAGTAAAGAAGACCAGAACTTGTATGGCACACATGGGAAGAAATTACTAACTTTTGACAGCACATTATGTTTGGACCACGTCGTGAAATTAGAAAGCTCTATACTCTTGGAAACTTAGACAAAATATTCTTAGGTGTATTAGGAGTAATTCACGCAAATTAAAGAACATAATAATTAAGCATCCTAAACTAAGCTGTATGATGAATCTTGATATCACCACACACAAGAAATGCCATATTTTGAAGTTAAAGAATTATGCACGAATGACCAAGATAAGATAACCAAACTATATTTTTCTAAATAGTTGCTATTGTGGTGCATCATCTGTTATACTCCGAAAATAGAGTGATTGAAACGCACATTTTGATATCAGTATCTATATTACTTGTGTGTTGTATTCTTGTATTCGATATCTTTATTTTCTTAGGAAAGTTATTATGATAATGATTCAAGTCTCATTTTGATCTGAGTGGAGAATGAAGAATACGTAAGCGACAAATGTGCTTGTTCTGATTGTTTTTTCATATCACAAATAAACTTATTGCAACTTGCAAGCATCGGTTTTTTAATCACTCTTGATTTTGCAATATGAAGTTGGGGCCATTTTTCTGGTCGCCTCTTTTTGAAATTGGTACTTTTTTGTGAGTTTCAATATCTAGACTATTATGGTGCCAATGTACATCACTTATTTTTTTTTGTCACCAAAGGATCTTCTTTGAGTGTCTGAGGGACCATTATAGGAAGCATGGGTTTTGTTTTGAAAGTGTTGATAGATTAAGGAACCTCACCAAATCCTGATGGCCCCCCATTTGGTTTTCTCTAGAAGATAATCAATCATATTGTTTGTTTGTAACCGAGGCCAGATTAATCCCACTGTTTGTTTGTAATTGGTGTGCATTTGTGCAAGCATGTTTGATGTTTGTTTTTGGTCAGGAGCACTTGTATTGTTTGTCCATGTGTGATTATGGCTGTAGGTGTTGTGTTCATAGTTTTAATGTGTTGGTAACTTTATGATTTGATTCTTGTATGGTATGCCCTTTATGATTTCTAACTCACAATTACGAGCATTTGATTCAATAGTGTTTTTCAAGTTGTACAACTTTTCATTCAAGCATCAAAAAATGTTATTATATCATGACCTGCATATTTATGACAGGTTTATTTATACAACTTTTCATTCAAGCATCACTGGTTACTGGTGAATTTTCTTTATTTAGGACCAGAGTCTGTATATTGTTGTTACTTCACTTGAATGCCTAGGGAAAGCTTTAACTTGGTTGCAGAGCATTTCAGGCCTGTTTGATTTTGTTTTTAAAACTTGTTTCCTGTTTCATGAAAACTAACAACAAATTTTATTCTTTTTTAAATTTTTAAAACCGAAAGGAGTTTTTAAAATGTGTAATCAAACAAGCCCTTATTATCTGCTCATTTTCCAATTTTCTTTGGGTGCTTCCATCTCTGAAATTTGTTGTAACATGTTATATTACGCATTCGGAAGAAGAAGTCCTTGCGGCTCCTCAAAGTTGGTATAGCAACTGATTTTGAGGTAAACATAGACCCTTTACATATAATGCATGCATCAAACTTGTAGGTTGTTGCTAATGCTTCTCATTTTCAAGTAATGCAAAGTGATGGGAAGAAAAAGAAAGTTAAATATTGGGCGTCACATTCCAGAAGACTCAAACCAACACATACAAGCAAGTAGCAATGAAGGAACACAATCTATTCCTACTGACACAATACCAACCCATGCCCAAGGAAGTAATTTTGATGCTGCCATACACGAGTCTGCTGATTCCCACTCGGTTCCTTCAGATATAGAAGCAGAAGAAGCGCAAATTGAGAAAGGTATAAATTATATTTAGTTTCTGTCAGTTAAAATGTATGTTACAGATTTATTGTCACCACTGACTGCTACAGTAGCCTTCTTCTACACTGCTACATCTTCTTCCCCTATTTTTTCCTCGAAACTGTGAAAGAACTATTCTATGTGCAGAGTTCTTCCTCTCTTCTCTTAATTTTATGTAATTCTTCCTGGAAACTGTGAAAGAACTACTCTATTATCTTTGTTGTTAAAAACGTATATTCTGATTCTTGTCTGCCAGCGAGCTACTCTGATAGCCTTATTTCTAGTATGGTTTTGTTCCACCATTCCTTCATTATTAAGCTCTATTTTTGTTAAGTTTTTTCCTCTCTATCTTTATAGTATGGCTCTTAGAGTTTTTCTTGCCTCTGTTTTTTTCTACCATTGTTTTATGCCTTCTTAGTGTATTTTAGTGTTCTGCCCCTGTACTTTTTAGTTTTCCTTCCATTGTTTTTAAACATTAAAATCATAGATTGATTATTTTTAATTATTTTAGAGAACTTTCATGCATATAATATTTATCCTATATTTGTATGTTACATTTGAAATAAGCGGTCATTTAAGCTTTCGGCTATAGCATTTTTGGGCCGACCGCTCCGCTTCAGCTATCAGGGATTTAAAACAACTTGGTTTTACTGTTGTTTATATTTCATTTTTCTAAACATAATAATTTATGTTTTTATGCCTTCTATATTACTTGTAGATGTAGAACCTAAGCGGTTGAGAGGCCCAACAAGAATGTTAGATGTATGGGAGATGGAAGATGGTGATTTCATAATTGTTAATTTGGATAAGTATGGTCGATTTGTTGGTGAGGAAGGACAACTCTTACCCGTTTCATAGGAAATATAGCTCGAAGGCACCAATATGCTCCAATCAACTATAAATCACGGAAAGAAATGCCAAAGAAGGACAAAGATGCAATCTTTGGAACTAATAGAGGTATTATTGTTATATACTTAAATTTTGATGCATTAAAAGTTGCAATATGACTTAATTTATGTTGTATGTATCAAACATTTATCACTATTTAGTCCAAATTTGAGTTCATTCCTCCTATAAATGACACAACAAGAGAAGTATTGAAATCTGAGTTGAATGAGAAGTGGAGGCAATGGAAGAGTGATTTAAAGTCAATGGCATATGATCCAAGTAAAACAGAAGAAGAAATTGTATCTGCATTACCTGATAGCAGGGTTGAACCTAATCAGTATCGTGAATTGGTTCATTATTGGTTTTCTGAAGAAGGACAAGTAAGTCATCTATCAAATAGATTTTTGCATATTATGAGTAGTGCTTCAACTTTGATTCTTTCTTCAACTAATATTTGGTTGTATAAATTGTAGAAACTAAGTAAAGCTAATAAACAAAATCATGCTAAGTATGAAGATGTTCATTGCATGGGTACAAAAAGTCTCCCAAAACTAATTGATGAAAGAGTTTGTTTATAGTTCTACTTTTCAATGAGTAAAATGTATTTATAAAACAAAATACATCTAACTTATATGTTCGGTTTTAGAAAAAAACAAAGGTGTATCACCTGAACGTAAAGAGATTTACATTGATACCCAAACTCGTAAAGATGGATCAATCGTCAATGAAAAAGCTGCAGGAGTGATTGTAAGATTTTCTTTCATTTATTACTATTTAGTTTTCATGCTTTTGTTTCAATGTTATGTATGTTATTGAAACCATTGAAAGAACTACATTTGAGATTGTACTATTCTGGAATTTTACATTCTGATTATGCATTCTGGAACTTTATTGATGGAATACTTTGGATTATGAGTTCTGGAATTTTGTATTCTAAACGTTTATTGAAGGAACACTATATATGGATTATGCATTCTGATTATCGCTATGTTTGAATTATGCATTCTGAAATTTTACATTATGCATTTTGGAAGTTTACATGGATTATGCATTCTGAAATTTTGGATTATGCATTCTGGAATTTTGCATTTTGCATTCTACATTCTGGAAATTTATTTATGGACTATGCATTTATTATTAGTGTCTGTTATTTCCTGATAGTTTAGATAACTTTTAACTTTGTTTATGTATTTATCTAATATTTTTAATGTTTCAGGAAAAACTAAACAAATACAATAATGAAGTTGGAACATCTCAATCATCCCAAAAGTCACAAAATCACATGCCATGGAAGGATGATGTATTTTCTAAAGTACAAGGACCAGAAAAAAGAGAACGTGTGCGTTGTATGGGCAAGATTCCTAAGCCTAAAAAATCAAAGGTTGTTTTGTCCGAAAATCAAGAGTTACGCAATAGAGTTAGTCAAATGGAAAGCCTCTTGGGAAATGTTATGACATTGATTCAAAATCGATTTTCTGGAAAAGATGTAGATGATATTCTACAAGTGGCAAGACAGGTATATGTATTTTCCTCCTAGAGTTTTATATAAATGAGGTATGGAAAAATAAACTAAGTTGAGTTGTATTATTTTATTTTCAATAGGTTACAGATGCTTCTAGTGCCCCCGAGCAAATGAATTCTCCATGTCCAGACACTAATGAAGATGATAGCGCCAATGAAGATTAGTTGATTTTCTGTTGTCGAACTTAGCTTTTACATTAGTTTTATGCAATTTGATTTCTTTGTAACTTTTGAGATTATCCTAAGAGTTTATGTAGGAGTACATGTAAATTTACAATATGTTGACATGATTCTGAGATTATCCTAAGAGCTGATGTAGGAGTACATGTTAATTTGCAATATGTTGACATGCTTGTAAGACCTGTGATTAATTTTCAATATGATTTGAGTTTTATCTTCTTTTATTATTTCATAAATGTATTTTTTAATTTTATATTTAGCTTTTAATTTATTATCATATGTGTTAATGACAAGAGGTGTCACTAAAATCTTCAAAAGGTGTTAATAAATTCTTTACCAACAAAAGGAAGGGTGGGTATAGCATATTAGGAGCTACCACCAACACCTATACCGATGGAGAATTAGTTGTGGGTATAGCAAAATTAAGAGTGATGTTAAAACCTATACCAACAGAAACATGACTGTGGGTATAGCTCTTAGGTTTTGTCCAACGCTTAGGAAAACCATCACTACAGGCTATAGTGACGCCACTTTGCCGTGGGTATATCCAAATAAAGACCACGGAAAAAACGTCCGTCGGTATAGGTTTTTGGTGCTATACCCACGGTTTTTAACCCTTTACCCACAGAGTTTTGCCGTCGCTAAATGTCAATTTTCTTGTAGTTAATTCAACAAGTCTTAGTGTTACTTGCGGTTTGGTTTGGTTTGGTTCGGTTTCGGAAATCAAAACCGCGAACCGAACGAACCGAACGCGCGTGTAATGAAAAGAAGAACCGAACTAAACCGATCAAAAGCGGTTTTTGCGGTTTTCGGTTTAGTTTAGTTCGGTTTGCGGTTTCCTATTGGTTTGGTTCGGTTTTGAACACCCCTAACAACCGTAGGCATAGGGTGTGTAACAAACATCACACTAGTTTCTTATACATTAATGATTTTTGACTAGCGGACACAGGAAAAAAATCAAAACAATTCAACTTGCAAGTGCGAAGCATAGCGCGAGCGTGGAAAAAGGAAAATCGTTTACTCTCTTTTCATCTCCCCAACCGGATCCGATTCCACAACCCACGGCATTAAAGGTGATTTTTTTCTCTGTGTTCTAGCTTTTCCCTTGTTTCCCTCGACACCAGCGACAAACGGCGCACACCACCAGCGACAACAAGCGGCGCCTGACCACCACCAGTGCGAGTTCCTCTCTTCCTCGTCTCTCTGTTTCCTCTTGCATCTCTGTTTTTATTTTATTTTTCTCTTCATGTCTTGCTCTCTCTGTTCGATTACTTCTCTGTTCAACTATTTGTTTTTTTTTTGTTTATTATTTATTTTATTTATTTTCTTGTCAAAAAAATTTATTTTATTTATTTTATTAATTTGTTCTGTTTTTGTTGATTTTGTTTGTCTTGGAAGTGCTGGAATATTGGGTGGTGGCATAACCCGGTGGTTAGTGGCCACTAACATGAATATACACAACAACTTTGGTTAGTGGAAACTAACCACAGATTAGTATTAAAATGGTTAAGAGTGATCATAATCTCTACCAACTTCTTCAAAGACAAAGCTAGTTCCATGGCATACAATGCATCACCCTTTTCCACATGTTCAAATTACGAGGGGACTCACAATGGGTGCGGCACCACTCTTCCACTACGAATGTTCGGATATTTGATAAGTTGATGCAGTAGCATATGGATTCTTCCTCGGAGAGGTGCCCAAACTACGAGAATCTTTCTTTGAAAATTAAGCTCTTGCAAATTGAATTGGCACATTTGCAAAGAAAGAGAGCGACATCGAGATACGATCCTCATCGATGTTTCTAACCTTTTGGGAGAAGCTGGGCCAAATGCTTGAAAAAAAAGCAAAGTTGGATCACTTGACAATGTTCCAAGCGAAAGAGATCGCCTTCCGAGTTCCATTCCCTGGTACAATCTCTGTCTCCTTCCGCCGAAGTTCTCGGGCTCCTTCCGGTAGCCAGGAGCAATGTGATGAGGAAGCATGAACTACTTATGCGATCTCTCGAAGTGGCTCAAACAAGTTTTGCGGCCTATCTTGATCTTATTAAAGAATTTTTAATTTTGTGGACTAGAGGACTAGAGGATGAGTATATCATTAATTTACTTTGAGTGTTACATAAGTTTTTTTTTTTTGTTGACAAAAGTGTTACTTAAGATTAAAGCGAGAAATATGGCTATTTACTAGAGCAAAATGGTTCCTTATATGCCTTTCATATGTCTTGATATGTTCTGTTGATTAAAGCGAGAAATATAGCTATTTACTAGCTATTTCTTGAATATGACTTAACTAAATTGGATGAGTAAGTAAATTGATTTCTTGCATATGCATTGAGATGAGTAAGTGTAATGAACCAAGTTAATTGAGTATTAATCATGTTAATTGCCATTAGTCATGTTGCCTTTGAGCTGTCAAGCGATATGTTGAGTTTTTGTTAGAAAATTGGTTGAAATATTAAAAAAGCTGTTAGTGATTGAAGTTTAGTTATTTCTCCTTGGAACCATTGAATATCAATATCTTGTTATTGCCTCACTGACCCCCAAAGTTCTAACATTTTGTTGGCAAATCAGTACTTCAAAGGATGGCCATGTAATTAAGATATCTACCTTTTGGTCATTCTTCCCGAAAATCCCTCAATCTAATGGATCAAAGAAATCACGTTCGAAACCCTAGGTTCTAAAATCCATGGATTCAAGCGAAACAACTAACATTCAAGCATTGCAATGCATGAACATTATCACATGAGACAGAGCTTCAACTATGCGGCGTGGCGACTGCGATTTCCGGCCACCGTGAAACCCCAGGTATTTATTATGCTCTTTCTTCTATTCTGCATTTCGCGTCAATTTCTCCCCTTCGTCTTGCGTTTTCTTCTGGATTGACTTTCTCAAACCTTATGGCTTGACAAAGCTTCTGTATTTTCTTGTTTTGTTCTTTCTTCAAAAGTTTTTGGTTTGGTTGTCTACCATGGTTAAGTATTTTGTTGTGCGATCTGCGGTTCTTCATCGATGGAGTGGAAGAGATTTATCTCAAAGTCTTGCCCATGGCTCTGAAGCCAAAGTTCTTGCTGCCACCAGAAATGGGGAGGAATGTGTGGGCGTCCTTTTACTCGATGACTATCATCATTTTTTCCATACCCATTTACTTTACTTTAGTACAAGATTGTGGTGAAATTATAGTGTTAAGCTATTGAAATTTTGTGGCATTTTCCTATAATGGCTTTTAAAATTTTGTTAGCAAATAAATATTGTTGATAATTTGTGGCAACCTTGAGGCCGCACTTTGGTTGTAGCTCCGCTTCTTATGGAGATAGTGTCATATTGTTATCACTTTGCTATTCTCTTATTACGGTCATCTGTTACTTTTCTTACGAAAAACATATGTCTTTGCAGACTCTATCTATTATCTTTTTGTGAACTCACGATTTTTGCATGTATCTTTTTTTATGGCGGTGAGGTGTCTAACACATATGGCCAAGCGAGAATCGTCCATTGTTGAAGTTCTGGATAATGCACTTGTGCCTTTAGTGCGATGATTGTCTTGACTTTTCATCCACTAAAAGATAAGTTTTACCTTTTTCTAACCCTATTTAAAAAAATTATTTATCGAATAGACATGATTTACCTATACCTCACTGTAAACATATTTACTGTGTATGTGTATGAAAACTGTAAACATATCTAATCTCATTTACCTTTTTCTAACCCTATTTAAAAGACTATTTTTTGATTGACATGATTTGGCACTGCTGGACAGTACTGTCCAGCATACCTACCGCCCCCTTCACCACATTTCTAGACTGGTTTTGGATTTTCAACTTTTCAATCAAAAGTTATTTTATTTTTTAAAAATATTTTCTTCACATATCCCAACATTTTTTATTTCTTAAATATTTTTTCTTCTCTCATCCCCTTTTAGCGCAATACTCTATACTCTATATATTTGGAAAATGTTCTTTTATTTAATTAACATTTTTTATTTCTTATTTTCTCTCTCTCACCCCCTTCTTATATTGTCCATCTTTCTCATTTTTTCTTTCTTCTCTCATCACGTTCCTTCTCATGGATACTCTTCTTCTGGTACGTTTTTAATTTATTTCTTCTCTCCCTCTTTTTCTACTTCTGGTACGATTTTAATTTATTTCTTCTCTCCCTCTTTTGTATGCCAACTTCTATGTCTCTTTTTTTTTTGGGTGTTGGATATATTCAAGCATATGATGCTCTTGCTGATGCATTCTTGCCATGAGATTCAAACTTGTTTTAGTGTTTCTTCTTTTCTGATATGGTTGCCTCTTAATTGAGTTCATTGAGTTCTGCCCCAGAACAAATCCAAAAACACCACACACTTCATCTTCCCCAAACAAAAATGACATCGTACTCTATTAAATCAAACACTGGTTTATAAATTTTAATCCAGGTTCAATCAAGTAACCAATAGAATAACATATGCACATTTTTCCATTACCCTTGCACTGTTCATCTTCCCCAATATAAATCAACAAAAAAAATTGAAATCAATATAGAATTTGAATTTAATTTGTACACTTTAGTGCATAAATTATTATGTATATGGGAGATATTAAAAGCTAGACTCCATAGCCCTTCTTCCTAGAGTCAGCTGATTCAAAGGGCAGCAACTGACTGATTTGATCTCCGAATTCATTTCAAAAGATGGGAGATATTAAAAGCTATCACTCTCTTTTGCTCCGCTCTCACTCACTTTCTCTCGCTACCCACCGGCCACACACCACCAGTCACCACCTCCAAAGCACGAGCAGTGCTGGAGCACCCACCGCAAGGTCACCCACCGCCGCGCCACCCAACAGCCGTCCCACACCACCGCTGGGAGATAGTATAGCTAACAGAGCTGAAGGTTTATCTCTCTCTCCCTCTCTCTTTTGCTTTCGGTTTCTCTCTCTCTCTCTCTCTCTCTAATTCTCCTGCTGAGTAACGAACACGAACATGTCACTCCGGTTTGCTATTGGGGTATGGCTCGCTCAGTTTCTCTCTAGCTCTATGTGTTTTGATCTCTGCCTAGGTTTTTTTGGGGTTTTATTTTATTTTGCTTCAGATCTCTGCCCCTGCACATACTCATATAGCAACTAGGCAAGTGAAAGATTTTTAATAGCATAATGTCATTAGGTAAGTGAAAGATTTTTTCACACCTTATCTGGGTAGCCTTTTCCCTGTACAAAAATAGAATTCAAACAAAATCTACATGGGTAGCCTTTTCCAATGTATTTAGAATGTCACATTCACTGATGGCTTACTGAGATGATGATGATGCAACGGTTTGCATTGCGAAGCTGGTCAATTGCTAATCTTTGGAAAAGCGCAAGTGAAGTTCAATGTAGAGTGTATTTCCAATAGAAAATATGTCGAAATAACATTCTTTATTTTTGCCTTTTTCTCAAAAACAAGTATTTGTTTACTTGATTCTTTCTCGACAACTAAATGTAAGATAAATGTACAATTTAAACTTATGCATGTGCATAATTGAACTCGGCTTTTTCACATGAATGTGCGAAAGCGCACATGGAATTCAATTTGCACATGTATGTGCGTTTACGAGCAAAGTTCCATTTCAAATTTCACCGATGCATCTGCGTAATTAAACTTAGCTTTTTCACATGCATGTGCGAAACATAGCTTTGGAAGATGAGATTTGGATCACTTATATTTACATTTGGTTAGAGATGCGGGAGGAGAACATGGTTCAAAGTAGTTGTACTCATTCCTTAAGTTCCACCCTTACTCGATGTACAAGTTTAGGTTGGAAAATTGATTTAATTTCTCATATTGTTTTTATTGTTGTTGCAAGTTGTCTAATTTTTATTTATATGTCTCTTAAGGAGCAAATGACAGTCAAACATAAAAAAAGAACCGGGATAGTGATTGTGAGTGTATTGTGACAACCATTTTTATTCTCCCACTGTATGTAATTTCAAGCTTGTATGTAATTTGGCAATAGGTATTTCACTAATTTAATCTACGTTTTGTTTTCTTCTTTGCGAGAATATCTGTGTGAGTTGTTGGGGATAGGGATCTGAATGAAGAACAACTTTTTAATCAGCTGTTCAAAGCTAGACTTGGACATCCTCCATATGACAAATACGAAAGTTGGTATGATATTGCCTTATGGGAGGAAATTGTGAAAGAATTGGGAAGTCGTAGTCTATTTCACAATCCCACGATAACCGACGTGTTGAAAGTTGTCATCAAATATTATAAGGAGTATAAAAGTGACCCTGAATTGATTCAAAAGTGTTTGAGTCATTCTCTCAGGCTCAATATTTGTCATGTGTTTGACTCCTTTACTGACAAATATGGCTCTCTAACATTTGATGCTCTTGAAACAATGCACTCTAGAGTTAGGCCGCAAAGTAGTCTCAGTGGTGAAATCATAGAGTACAAAAATGATGCCCAGGCGTTGGAAGAACTCCTTAAGGTTTGTGAGAAGACCATTGCCTCCTGCTGGTGTAAATGAAGTTTAGCCAAGTCATGTCAGAATGGTGTCGATTATCAAAGCATTCTTCAATCATATGGTCCCAAGAGTATTAAAATGGTTGGCTTCTCAGAGCACATACACCGTAGGTAGGTTTCTAAACATTTGTTGACGACCTCAGTTTGTCCGTCACTTTGTGGGTGGTATGCAGTGGATTTATGGAGCAGGACACCCTGAAGAGTGAAGAGTTCAGTCCAGACTCTGCTCAAGGATAATGCAGCATTTATTCAGTTTGTAGTTACAATATGTTACTCAGTTTGTAGTTTACAATCATTTTTCGAATTTTTTATTAGGTTTACTGCGACAAAAGCAGTTTTTAAACTTTGCTTTTATTCAGTTTGTAGTTACAATCTGTTAGGAAGCTCTTACTCGTACATGCTACTAGCTATTGATTGCTTAGTAAAAATATTAGTTCTCTAATTTTAATTAGGTTGAATGAATGTACAAACTATGGGATGTCATAAATAACTTGTTATTTTCTTTTCTTTCTTCTCTTTGACTTGATATATATAATTGCATGCTTGAATTATGTAATGTCCTTGATGTTTTAAAGATCAGTAATGCTATTGACACCTATTTTCTTTCTTCTCTTTGACCGAAGCCTTTTGGATAATAAAATTCTGTGATAATGGATAATAATGCTTATTTGTTGAAGACTATAATGCTTGGATGATTAGGTGAAGACTGTCATTCATATTAGTAGATTAGTACAGCACAAAGTTGTTCATATTTACAGACTTCTACTAGTGGAAGTCGCATATTAAACCGTATGTTTTAGAAAATCACCATATTTACAAATACTTCTACCAGTGGATTCCACGTATAAAGCCATATTTTTCTGCACAACCACTGTAATTACGTTTATCTCTCTTTCACGGCCCTCAAATCACTCTCCACTTCACTCCCTCAACCTCATCAACTGTCCCATTTGACCTATCCAAAAAGCATCATCATATTAGAGTAGTTCTTTGACTGAATTGTTCGTATTGAATGTAGTACTAATTGTAAGATTTGGATTTTGCAAACCTATTGTTTGAATTCTTTGTTGTATGTATCACTGAATTGTTCATACTTTTAAATGCAGAAGGCTCCAGAAAAAAAATGCTTACTTGCACTGAGCACTTAGAAAATTTGCAAAAATGGACATTAGACGAAAGAGTTAAAGCTCGTCTAGAAGATACAGGTTTTCCACATTTTAGCAACCTTGCAAAATGTCAACACCATTCTGACATAAAAGTTATTTAAAGTGGTGCAAATGTAAAAGTTTAATGCTGGGTGTGAACTGATTTCATTTCATATAAAAATAAATAAATCATGTATAGTTTCTTTTATAAGAGATAAGAGATAAATGAATGAGTTTGACACTACATCTAATTCCTCCATATCAAACTTTAAAAAGAGAATTAATCCTTCCCTAAAACCATTACATGATGCACTTCTTGACCAAACCTTTATGCCTAGCTATTTCAATACAAAAATGCTAGCTCCTGCAGAGAGCTTTTCTTTGCAACTACAAGTAGTAGATTAAAGTTTGTGGACCACCACACACTATATATATATATATATATATATATATATATATATATATATATATATATATATATATAAATAAAATCATATCAATGGTAAAATCATATATAATCATTAGCATCATGTGATGGAATATTTCCTTCTTCTGCTTGTAGGTGTGAACCATACCTCCTGTAAAATCAAGAGTCCACAATAAATAGGATTTTGATATTTTTTAAACTAATTCCTCGGATACAACAATGTGCTGGTTGATCCCATCGGAGACTGAATAAGAAAATGCGATATTGGGATAGTTCAGATCCTTTATCACAAATAGGTCCCAAATTTATCCATTCAAATTCGAATACCGTGTAATGCCATTTGTCCTCTACAATGCCCCCTCAGCCTTTGAAGTTGCAATGAATGACCTCCTTTGACCGTTCCCTCCCAACTTCTTCGTTTTCTTCGATGACATTCTAGTTTACGACTCCACATAATGGTCACATTTAGAATTTTACCAAACGCCTTATGCATGCATTTTCGCTTGGAGAAGACTTCTACACATAATGGTTGCATTTAGAATTTCACCATGCATGTCTGATCCTGACATACAATCAAGTGTTCATGTAACACACCTTTGATAAAAGCACCCATCATTCATAAGCCTAAACAAAAGCAATCATAATAACCATGATCATAATACCAAAATCATGCACATTCACACGTAAGGCATTCATAAAACCAAATTTGAAACCACTATACACTTACACATCCATTACCTATGCAACAAAACACTAAAAATTACTTGGAGTACAAGAAGGGATCATAGCATACTCCAATCATCTCAATTCTATCATAAAATGCCCATATCGCATGATCATCCCTCCATACCCAGTGTTGATTTTGCAGACCAAAAGAGAAGAGAACTAGGGCAATTTCGAGTTTGCCAAGAGACTAATGCATTACAATAATGAAGCAAAAACTAAAGGGAGTTCTAAGACAAACAAGAGCACACAAATTTTCCTTAGATCGTGGATGTGTTAAGACATTACAGGTTGGAAACAAAGCTCCAACTTGTGAAATGCGTAAAAACGCAACAAAACAAAGCCAACTTGTGACTTAGTGTATAAATCAAGTCGGGCACAACATGATTCAATTCATATTGCTAAGCCTTAAAAAAATAATATTTACTAATTGTTAAATAGCCACCAATGTGCCTGTCTATCAAATTTTGTTTACGCTTTGTCGTGCTCGACTATATAGATAATGTTTCAGACTGGGCCGAACCCAAATTCGAATTGGGCCCAACAACGACCCAAACACGCAGCAGAGCATCTCATGTTGGCGATCTGTGCGCTGTAGCCTTCAACGACTGAGGTCACACACCCAGATCCAACAACCAGAGGCGCACCACCTCACCTATGTGCTGGAAGCGCCCCAAACACACCTGGTGCCTATAAATACCACCTCATCAAATCACAGCAGGTACGCATTCTAACTTAGACCTCTTACTGACTTTCGCTTGGCTGAATGTTTGAACAAACTTCGCATATTTGAACAATTAATTTGTTTACTAAACCCTAAAGTACCCCAAAATACATTGCTTAGCATCACACTTTACATATTTTGTCACAAAATTATTATTATTTTAGCAAACCGATTATTGATGAGTGAACTTCGCGCATTTGAATAGTTAAATTTTTTTTGCAAACCCTAAAGTACCCAAAATACACTCTTTAGCATCGCGCTTTACGTATTTTGTCACGAAATTAATTTTTTAGAGAGTTGTAATGCTACTAAGGTAACCTATAAAGTATGGTGGGCCATACTTACAATATTTGCATTTTTTTAACTACGAAATAAGCAAAATTTAGTTGAAAGAAAAAAAAACAAAATTGGCGCTAAAGTATTCATTCAATTTAAAGATATTGTTTCCCTCGTTCATTCGTGCAAGAAAAACCATATTCCCTATTTATCTCTCTTTTTCTTCTCGACGATTCGTTCATGGGTCTTGGACACGATTTCTTCTCAGCGAATCGTTCATGGCATATAATTTCTTCCTCAACCACCCTTTAGTTTCTGATTCTATTCCATAGAATAGATTTTACACTCCTATGCACAGTAATAGTGGCTTGATTGAGTGTTTACTAATGTGAGATTTGAGAAAGGTTGTAATTATCTATTTTATCTTCTAACTGCTCCAAATTATTTCCTCATGCATAGAGCATAAATAATGTAATATATTTGGAATAATGAAATTTCAATATCTTAATGTTTCTGAGCATAGGGAAGTCTTGATTCTTTTCAGCACACGTCTTCATAGAATAATGGAATTCTATTTTAACAAGTTGCTGCCAATATATTGAAGATGGTTAAATTCATAGTGTATGTTTGGGTGAAGTATTTTTTCAGGGAATTGAAATATTTTAGTTCAAAATTTTGACATAAAATTGAACTAAAACATCTCTATTCTCCTTAAAAATTACATTACCCCCCAAAAATACTCTATCCAAATACTCTGTTAGATATTAATTCCAATAGATGATGTGGTGCTTGTTTCTTCGAATATTTCCTACTTTTGCTTGTAGGTGTGAACTACTCTCTCCGTCTCATAAAAATAATAGTCACTTTAGTAAATAAAATTTGTCTCAAATAATTGTCACTTACGATTTTTGATGCAATATTAGTTGCTTTTTTCTAATTGTACCCTTCAATTAAATTAATATTCATCACTCCCAATGTTTGATAAGTATAATTTGATAAAAACATTATTCTCTCACATTCTTTTATAGTATTTGCTCAATATGCGTGAAATGAGCTAAAACGACAATTATTATGAGACGGGGGAGTACATGCCGATTTCTATGACATTTAACTTTTACATCAAACATTTGAATTTGAATTGTGCTGGCATTTGAATTAAAATTGCTTTTTGTGGGATGAAAAAAGGACAAAAATAAAAACTGCTAAATTTCTTTTTGTTTAAATTGTTTCTCTCCCGCAAGAAAGAAAATTCAAAAGGTTTACTCCCTCCGTCTCAAATTATGTGTCGTCAAAGGTTATGCGCGAATAATTGGTTATGCTAACTTTTATGGTAAAAAGATGTGGTAGGACTAAAATACCCTTACACTTTTATTGATTAAATCAATGACACGATTCTGGAAGTGTCATTGGTCTGTGATTTCCATCGATTCTGCGTGTCATTGGTGCCGAACCCGAAACCTTGGAGTGGGATCCGAGTCCAGTTACCATTCGGACCAACCCTTGTTGGTACTATTCTTACTTATTTTGATCAAAAGTATCTTTATATTTTTAAATTTTAATTTATTTTTTTATAAAAGTATCCTTACCGTATTGTATCTTGATTTTCTAAATTTTCACGTATCCACGTATCATGTCGTATCGTATCCCGTATCCGAACTTCATAGGAGAGCCTCGAGTTATTAATAACTATTGCTTCGAGCTTCGGATGAAACGTGTTGTAGCTTAAATTTCTGCCCAATTCAAACATGCATTAAACAAACGCAACTTCCTCTCCTTAAGTAGTTCTGCACTTCCATTTAAGTCTCTGACACTGTTAGGGTACTACTCTACATTTAATATTTTCAACAAACTTAATTAATTGTGAACTACCCCATTTGTTTTCATCTAACTAGCTAGTCAAATTGACCAAAAAAATCAATTAGTTAGTCAAAAGTTTTCAAACTAACCAGTAGGTAGCATCGAATGGGCTTTACAAAAGTTCTTCACTCTATTTAATCAACTCACTTGTTTTCTATCTTTTTCTTCATACCCTCAAAATGGCTTCTCTCTTCCTCCAACAACCATCTCATTTTCTTTTCCTTTTCCTTCAATCACCAAAACTTCACTAGACATTTTTTCTGTTATCAAGTTTCCTTGTCGTTACCACTTTCACACCATTATCAAAACCACCCTCCTTACTAATTTCTTCACTTGATTCCACAACTAATGTCTTGATCAACTTTAGATTTCTAAACTCAGCTTCGTTCTTCGAAACAACTTTTTCATTAACTTGTACATGGTGGTGGAACTTGTGAGGTTGTGTTGTGTTAGGAATGAGCGGAATTGGAAAATATCACTCGAATTAAAGGTATGTAACTTAGGTTTTGTTCATATAACTTTTGCATGTTTTTATTTGTGATATTGTTTATTTTTCAATTGATGATTGTGTTTTTATATCATCAAGTTATGGACCTTCCACATCTTGTTTAGTTTCAAATTTCAAGCTAGTTTTGAAGTTTTTTATAGTAATTTTCATGCATATATTTGGTAGTACTAGGACACAAATTGTTTGACGTAGTAAATTGTCCATTTGTTAAGCTTATATTTATTCAAGGGTCAATATTGTAGAATGGCAAATGGTTGTAAAGGTAAGAACAAAAGTTCACAGTAATTGTTTTAATGGTCTTTCATTATTGCATATTTATGAATATAGCCAAATCGACTTAAAATTTAAAATAATAATTCATATAAAAGCAAATTATATATGATTTTTGTTGAAGTGTACAATTTTTTTGGGTCAAAATTAGATTTGTATAATTTTACATTACAGAAAAGTTATTTAAAGTGGTGCAAATGTAAAAGTTTAATGCTTGGTGTGAACTGATTTCTTTTCATATAAAAATAAATAAATCATGTATAGTTTCTTTTATAAGAGATAAGAGATAAATGAATGAGTTTGACACTACATCTAATTCCTCCATATCAAACTTTAAAAAGAGAATTAATCCTTCCCTAAAACCATTACATGATGCACTTCTTGACCAAACCTTTATGCCTAGCTATTTCAATACAAAAATGCTAGCTCCCGCAGAGAGCTTTTCTTTGCAACTACAAGTAGTAAATTAAAGTTTGTGGACCACCACACACTATATATATATATATATATATATATATATATAAAATCATATCAATGGTAAAATCATATATAAGCATTAGCATCATGTGATGGAATATTTCCTTCTTCTGCTTGTAGGTGTGAACCATACCTCCTGTAAAATCAAGAGTCCACAATAAATAGGATTTTGATATTTTTTAAACTAATTCCTCGGATACAACAATGTGCTGGTTGATCCCATCGGAGACTGAATAAGAAAATGCGATATTGGGATAGTTCAGATCCTTTATCACAAATAGGTCCCAAATTAATCCATTCAAATGAGATGTTGAAGCATGTGGTGTTGTAATTTATTTTTCTAATAAATATTTCAAAAGTCGGAATAATTTATTTTAAAGTAAATATATATATATATATATATATATATATGTTCCTATATTATTAATATATATATATATATATATATATATGTTCCTATATTTTAAAAAACGTTTCTATATCTATATATCTAAATTACTCATTACTAGCTTGTTGTCATACATACGTTTCAACATATAAATGAATTCCTTAATTATTAGCTTTTTGAAACATTGATATTTTCATAAAAGTATTCGGTTATCGTTTGATTTTATTTTAATAACGCTTTGCTATCAAGTTTACATTTATATTTTATAACAGATATATTATTGTAAGCTTACGGTGCAATATGAGGAAGCTTTTGTTTTGAAACGTTAAGATGATAAATGGATGTTATCACTTGTTTCCGTTTTATCATTATTTATGTGTGTAATTGTTATATTATTAGTCCGTTGAAATCAGTCCGTTGGATTACATGTGTAACAGATATATTTTATTGAACTATGAGGTTGTATAGAGAAAAAATGAAAAAGTCTTGGAACATATAGAGTGATATACGATGCATGAGTTTTAACAGATTAAAAAAAAATTACTTTCTCTCTTCAAAAGATATAATCCTGGGTTCATCTCCTGTCCGAAGTAACATCTTCATTTCTTGCTAGTTACGATTCCTCTTTCGTTACTTGCGATTGAGACGGACCGGTTGTATCTCGGGAATTTGCTTGTAGAGGCGGATAAATTCTTGAGGACAAGTCACCAGACGCCTCCGGTTATTTTTCCTAACGTGTTCTGTGTTTGCAGGTACTTTAGTTGTTGCTGTCTTGTTGCGCATTTTACTACAATCTGAAGAATTTAGCTCTATGGCTGACGCAACCAACAACAACAGCACCGTTATCATTCCTGCTGCTGTCCCTGTCACTTATGCGAAGCCTTTTCCTGACATCTCCAAAATTGAGGTCTTCGCAGGCCAAAATTTTCGCAGATGGCAGGAGCGTGTAAGCTCTCTTCTTGACATGCACGGAGTTCTTTGCTTTGCTCTCTCACCGAGACCAAGCCTTTGGAGTCCGCAACTCCCAAACAAGTCGAAATCTGGACCCATGCTAATAAGGTGTGCGTCACACACAATTCTCGCCCTCTCTCAAATGAATTGTTTGACATCTACCGCTCCTACAAGGAGGCTAATCGATTGGGGAATCAATGATTCTCAAATACAACTTTGAGATGCTAGCAAGCAAAAATTTGTCATCGACAACTACTACAATTGGGTGATGAATGAAATCGATGAAATCAAAAATCGAGATAAATCGATTATCACAAGTTCTTGGAGGAAATGAAGGTCGAAAACATTGTTCTTCCGCACGAGTTCATTCTTTGGGATTCTAATTGAGAAGTCTGCTTAATCATGGAAGGAGTACAAGCAACAACTAAAGCACAAACACAAGAAACTCACTCAAGCAGTGTGACTCATATTATCATTGAGGATACAAACCGAAAAGGAGAGTAACAAAGGAAAGGCGAAATCAATGATCGCACGTGCTAACATGGTAATGAACAATCCTTCAAGGTATGAAAAAGGCAAACCTTCTTCTTCAAACAAAAGGTATGACTCTAAGACATTTAATAATCAAAAGAATCGCAAAAAGAACAATGATCATAATCCTGGTGTTCATAACTCTGACTTCAAGAAAAAAGGTTTTTGCTTTGTTTGTGGAAAGCCAGGACACTATGCGCCTAAATGCAGGCATAGGGCGAGAAACGAGAATCCTCCTAAGGCAAACGCCAACTTGGTTGATGCTGGTGGAGATGATAATGAGGATGACGATGATGTCATTCTTTGCGCTCGTTTCTCTGGTCAATATGGCAACCGATGTGAACAAGTGGGTGGTAGATTCTGGAGCCACCAAGCACATATGTGCTAATAGAGAGGCTTTTACCTCCTACACCTGCTTTGTAGGGAAGGTGAAGAACATATCTATTTGGGTGACTCACATCCTGCCCCGGTTGTGGGGAAAGGAAAAGTTCTTCTGAAGCTCACATCAGGAAAGACCTTGGCTCTCACGAATGTGCTCCATGTGCCTAACATAAGGGCTAACCTGATTTCTGTTGGTGTTCTGCTGAAACATGGAATCAAAGTGACATTTGAATCCAATAAGATTGTTCTTACCAAGAACAACACTTTTGTTGGAAAAGGATATTATGATCATGGACTTTTTGTATTGAACACTTTTGATTTTAATAACAATGTTTCCACTTCTGCTTACTTGATTGACTCTTATAATATGTGGCATGCTAGACTAGGACATATTAATTTTCCTTATGTTATTAAATTGCAACGTCTTGGTATGATTTCGATTAGCGATAAACAACATAGTAAATGTGATGTATGTGTAGAATCCAAGTTAACAAAGAAATCTTGTCTCTCCGTACATCGCGAAACTGAGTTGCTTAGTCTAATTCATACAGACTTAGGAGATTTAAAACAAACTCCAACTAGGGGTGGCAAACACTATTATGTGACGTTTATAGATGATTTTTCGCGATACACTAAGGTTTATTTATTAAGACAAAAGGATGAAGCATTTGAAGCTTTTCTTACTTTTAAAGCCGAAGTAGAAAATCAGTTAGATAGAAAGATTAAACGAGTTAGATCCGATCGTGGAGGAGAGTATATAGCTTTTAATGATTTTTGTGAAAAGGAAGGTATTATACATGAAACAACTCCCCCATATTCACCTGAATCTAATGGCATAGCAGAAAGAAAAAATAGGACTTTGAAAGAAATGATGAATGCCATGCTTATTAGTTCTAGTGCACCTAATAACTTGTGGGGTGAGGCTATCCTAACTGCATGTTTTATACAAAATAGAACTCCTCATAGGAAAACCGGTAAAACCCCCTATGAACTGTGGAAAGGTTATCAACCTAACTTGAAATATTTAAAAGTGTGGGGGTGTTTAGCTAAAGTTATGTTGTCTGATCCTAAGAAAAGGAAAATTGGTTGCAAAACCTCTGATTGTGTTTTTATAGGATATCTTTGAACATAGTCTTTGCTTATAGATTCCTTGTTGTGAAAAGTGATGTTCTAGATAAAAATACTATTGTGGAAACAAAAAATGCTGATTTCTTTGAAAATATATTTCCTTTAAAGCATGATAGTATTTTTAGACAACCATTAGTATCTACTAATGATGAAACTCATGAGGAACCATATGAAGAATTAAGGAGAAGTAAAAGACCGAGAAAAGAAACATCCTTCGGAAATGATTTTTATACTTACCTTGTTGAAAAAGATCACGAAACTTTTACGAAAGCAATTTCTTCTTACGAATCGAAATTTTGGAAAGAAGCTATTAAAACTGAAATAGAATCAATTTCCAAATGTAAAACTTGGACTTTAGTTGATTTACCACCGAGCAAAACCTATTGGATGCAAGTGGATTTTCAAAAGAAAATATAACCACTGATGGGTCTATTGATAAATACAAAGCTAGATTAGTAGCAAAAGGTTTTTCTCAAAAGAAAACATTGATTATTTTGATACTTTTGCTCCAAAGAACAAGAATTTCTTCTATTAGAGTTTTAATAGCTTTGGCTTCTATTCATAAACTTGTTATTCATCAAATGGATGTTAAAACCGCTTTTTTGAACGGTGATTTAGAAGAAGAAATTTATATGACTCAACCCGAAGGATGTATAGTTTCTGGTCAAGAGAACAAAGTATGCAAACTCCTTAAATCCCTGTATGGTTTAAAACAAGCACCAAAACAATGGCATGAAAAGTTTGACAAAACTTTGATTAACGATGGTTTCTCCACAACCGATGTTGATAAATGTGTTTACACTAAAACTGTGTGTGGAGAACATGTGATTATTTGTTTGTATGTGGATGACATGCTCATTTTTGGTACTTGTCTTGATATTGTTACTAAAACAAAATCTTTTCTTTCATCTATTTTTGATATGAAAGATATGGGTGAGGCAAATGTTATATTAGGAGTTAAACTCATAAGGGAAGGTGATAGCATTACACTATCACAGGATCATTATGTGGAAAAGCTTCTTAGGAAGTTTGGTTACTATAACTCTACCCCTTTGAGTACCCCTTATGATACTAACTCTCACTTGAAGAAAAATAAAGGGGATCCTGTTGACCAATCTAAGTATGCCCAAATAATTGGGAGCCTACTGCATTTAATGAACTTTTCTCGACCAGACATTGCGCTCATGATCGGTGCGTCCGAGTAGTAGTATACTCATAATCCTGGTCAGGATCATTGGAAGGCAATTGCTCACCTTATGAGATATTTGAGAGGTACCACAAATTATGGTATTACTTATAGTGGATTTCCCGCAGTATTAGAAGGATACTGTGATGCTAACTGGATATCTGATTCAGATGAGACAAAATCCACTAGTGGTTACATTTTTACACTTGGTGGTGGTGCGGTAACTTGGAGGTCAGCCAAACAATCCATTATTGCTAGATCGACTATGGAGTCGGAATTTGTAGCACTGGAATTGGCTGGTACTGAAGCTGAATGGTTGAAAAACCTTCTAGCTGGAATTCCTTTGGGAATAAAACCGACACCATCAGTGTCAATACATTGTGATAGTCAGTCGGCAATAGCCGTTGCAAAAAATAAGACCTATAATGGCAAAAATAGACATGTGCAATTGAGACATAACATTGTCAAACAATTGCAAAAATATGGAATGATATCGATCGATTATGTGAAGTCAGAAGTGAATTTGGCCGATCCTCTGACAAAACCCCTAGGGAAGAAATTAATATGTGAAACATCGAGGGGAATGGGACTTAAGCCAATTTAAATTAAGAAGTGATGGTAACCCAACCTTTGTGATTGGAGATCCCATGAATAAGGTTCAATGTGGTAAAAACAAGTCACTTCTTGATATTTGCTAGCACTGAAAAATTAATTCACGTAATTAATTTTATTATTGTCCCACTACGCCAGAATTGTAAAAAGAGATCGCCACCTTTAGTAGCGTTTATAAAAAAACGCTACCCATTTTAATAACACGCTACACCATTAGTAGCGTTTTACTTTAAAACGCTACCAATTAGGTAACACGCTAGACAGATCCCTAGCGCTTTTACTTAAAACGCTAGCAAATTAGAAAACACGCTAGACAGATCCCTAGCGCTTTTATTCAAAAACGCTAGCCAATTAGAAAACACGCTAGATAGATCCTAGCGTTTTTATAAAGCGCTAGCTATTTAGAAAACACTCTGAGACAGATCCAGCGCTTGTTTTCAAAACGCTAGCCAATTAGAAAACACGCTAGATAGATCCCTAGCGTTTTTATAAAACGCTAGGTATTTAGTAAACACTCTAGACAGCATCCTAGCGCTTTTATTCAAAACGCTAGGTATTTAGAAAACACGCTAGATAGATCCTAGCGTTTTTAGAAAACGCTAGGTATGGTTAAATAATATTTTTTTGTTTCCCATTGAGCTACTTCCTTTCTCATTAACACTCTCTCACCCGAAACGCAAAATCACTCACCCGAAAACGCAAAACCCTAACACCCTAACTCAAATTAACATCATCTCTCTCAACGAAAATCATCTCTCTCGGTGAACATCATCTCTCTCACTCTCGGACAACATTGGTGAGTTTTTTGTTCCTTGCTCTGCTTTCTTGTTAGATATTAATTATGGGTTCTAGTTTAGAAATATATTAGTTTTGTCACTTGTGCACACTAGACTCTTCTTCTTTTTTTTTTTACCACTAGCCTCTTCTTGTTAAACATAAATTAATTATTTGGAAGACTATAATATGATATAGATATAGCTTGGGAAAATAAGGAGTGGATTTGAAAAAATTTTAAAAGAGGAATTTTTGTTTGTTTTTATATGAATTGATTCTTCATTATATTCGAATTGCTTGATGGGTCATATGTTAAAGTTCTCTTCTCGTGATTTTATTATAAATATAATTTGGAAATTATGGATAGAAATTGGATGTCCGCCAATCGTCTGTCCAAGGAGTATGCACCGAGAGTGGATTATTTTGTGAAATTTGTCTTTGTTGAGCGTTTAGGGACTTCTAGTGGTATGAAATGTCCTTGTTTAAGGTGTTGTTATGTAAAATCGATTCTTCGCAGAGGAGTTGGCACGACATTTAAAGGCGAATGGAATTGATCAAAGTTACACTTGTTGGATAATGCACGTGAGAAAAAAGGTGAATCTTCAAATATGAATGATATTAGTAAGAGATATGCGCGCTTGCGGGTTGACACCTTTAACACATTCATTTGATGCGAACGAATTTGAAGAGATGGCAAAGGTGGTTGAAGAGGATCTTAATGATTGTCCCGAAATGTTTGAGAAGTTGATAAGCGATGCGAGAGACACCATTGTATGCGGGTTGTAATGAATTCACAAAATTATTGGTGTGATCAAGTTGTATAACTTGAAAACTCGCCATACGGATGGACGGATAAGAGCTTTACCGATTTACTCTCACTTCGAAAGAAATGTTGCGAATGATAATGTGCTTCCTTCTCGGACGTATGATGCAAAGCAAATGTTGGGGTCTATTGGCTTGAACTATGAGAAGATACACGCTTGTCCGAATGATTGCATTTTATTTCGGAATGAACATGCGTTGTTAAAGTCGTGTCCTAAATGTAATGCACAGATATAAGAAGAAAGAGTCCGCTCCACAAAAGGTGTTGTGGTATTTTCCTATAATTCCTCGATTTAGGCGCATGTATCGTAGTTCGGAAGATGCAAAACACTTGACATGGCATGAGGATGAAAAGATTAAAGATGGTATGCTCGACACACCTACAGATTCTCATGAATGGAAAAAATCAATATTGAGTATCCTAATTTCGGGGATGACCCGAAAACCTACGCCTTGCATTGTCTGGCGATGGATTTAACCCGCACGGTATCGAGTAGCTCCCACAATACATGGCCCGTGATTTTGGCGATTTATAACTTCGTAGTGGCTTTGCATGAAACGCAAATATATGATCTTTGTCTTTGTTAATTTCTCGGCCCAAACAACCAGGAAATGATATTGATGTATACTTGACTCCTTTAATTGAAGACTTGAAGCAAATGTGGGAGACGGGGTAGAGGTGTATGATGGGTTCGAGAGAAGAAAGTTTCACCACGAGGGCTATGATCTTTGGCACAATTAACGACTTTCCTGCATACGGCAATCTATCAGATGCAGTAACAAAGGCGATGTGCATGCCCTATATGTGAAGATAACACAGATTGGATGTGGTTGGAACATGGTAAGAAGAATATCTATCTTGGTCATCGTAGATTTTTGCCATCAACTCATCACTATCGATTGTGGAGAAAGGCATTTGATGGGAATACTGAAACACGTAGAGCTCCCCGCCTTTGACGGCGAACAAGTATTTGAAAAGGTGGAAGATTTGAACATTAAATTTGGGAAGCCTTTTGCGGGAGAGATTGCCAAACGGGGTGGAAGAAGAAAAAGTCGATTTTCTTTGAGTTGCCATACTTTGAAGTCATTATATGTAAGGCATTTCATTGATGTGATGCATGTTGAAAAGAATGTCTTGAAAGTGTCATTGGTACCTTACTCAATATGCCGGTAAGACTAAAGATACCATCAACTCAAGGTTGGATTTGGTTAGTATGGGTTTGAGACCTGAATTGGGTCCGGTAAAGAAGGGTACACGTACATATCTACCTCCGTGACTCATACTCTCTATCTAGAAAGGAGAAGATCATCTTTTGTGAGTTTCTTCATGGAGTTAAAGTTCCGAGGATACTCTTCAAATGTGGCGACTCTTGTATCGATTAAAGACCTCAAGTTAAAGTCTCTAAAGTCCCACGATTGTCATGTTCTCATGGAGAATTTGCTACCCATTGGTATACGATCCATTTTGCCTAAGAAAGTGCGTCGGACCTTAACAAACTTTGTTTATTCTTTAAGGCGATTTGTAGTAGAGTGATTGACCTCGGAAAGTTGCCAACATTGCAAAGAGAAATTATCACACTTTGTGTGAGCTTGAGATGTATTTCCCACCTTCCTTTTTGACATAATGATTCATCTAATAGTTCATCCGTTTAGAGACACAATTGTGTGGCCCATGTTACATGAGATGGATGTATCCGTTTGAGCGTTACATGAAGATATTAAAAGGATATGTGAAAAATCGATCACGACTGAGGGTTGTATTGTTGAGCGCTACATAGTTGAAGAGGCTATTGAGTTTTGCACGGCTATCTATCTAGTCTTGAATATTCGTGGGACCGCCAAGGTCTCGCCATGCGGGAAGGATTAGTAAAGGGATGACAGAAATAAATTAGTGATGGTATCAAGGAAAGAACTAGAGCAAGCACACTTGTACGTTCTTCACAATGATAGTGAGGTTGATTCATATGTTGCCAAGCACAAGGAGATTCTTAAGAGTCAATTCCTGGAAAGAAGCAAGTTTGGTTAGCAAAAGAACACAATAGGAGTTTCATAGTGTGGCTAAAACATCACATTGATGGTGAGTGTGTTTCAATCCTACATGTCTTCAAAAAGATCTTTAGCAAAAGGTCCAAATATACATGTCTTCTCTTACAACAGACTATCTAATGAACGAGTGCACTTTCTATACAAAAGAACAAGATGATCAGAGTAAAATGCAAAATAGTGGGGTGACTCTTGTAGCTCATTCTATGCATGCATCCAGTGCCAAAGATAGAAATCCCATATATGTGAATATGTCTTACTTTGGCTTCATTGAACACATATGGGAGTTGGATTACAATATGTTTGAGAGCCTGTGTTCAAATGTGAATGGGTTGACAATAATACTGGTTTACAGATTGATGAATTAGGGTTCATGCGAGTGAATTTCAACAAGTTAGGATATAAAGATGAACCTTTTATTTTAGCATCGCAAGCTCAACAAGTGTTTTATGTCACCGATCCAGATTAATATCAATTGGTCTATTGTTCTATTGATCGACAAAAATTTGTGTATAACAACGATGATGATGAAGCACCCGATGATGTTGGTGTTGAGGGCGACCGTTCTTGAACAACATCGTAACCAATAATAGGGGAAAATACTTCTATAGAGGATGTTGTATATTTTAGAAAAGATCATAATGATGGAATTTTTATTCGCTCGGAAAAAAATACCAAGACGCGAATTGCAAACAAAATTTTATCTAGGAAAAGGAAAAGGTAATATAGACTTAATGATTTCTCGTTATTTTTATTAATAGATAATTATTATATTGTTTTTGTAAATTTAACAATAACATGGATTATGTTATATTGCAGTCGGATGGCATCACTTAGTGATCATGAGATCTAGTGGTCAAGACAAAGTAGTCATTTATGTTATATATGGTATAGCTTTAATTTGTAGCTACTTTTGAGTTTCATAATGTAAGTTACTTATGATGTTGTATGATTTGTAAACAAAAATATCTATTAATAGGTTGAATTTTGTGTGTATCTATATATTGGATTGTAATGATATTGGCTGAATTTTGTTGGAATGATATTTGATGAATTTTGCTTTGGAAGGGAATGAATTAATAGGTTGTAATTAAAAGGAGAATAAAACAAAAATAAAAAAATAATTAAAAAAATCGAGTCAATAGGTAGCGTTTTAGAGTGAAAACGCTAGAAATGAAGTTAAAAATTCATTCAATACCTAGCGTTTTAAAGTTAAAACGCTAGGAATTGTAAAGAGAGAGCTAGAGGATCCCTAGCGCTTTAAAGAAAACGCTAGGAATGCTAATAAAGGTGCTATAGCATCCCTAGCGTTTTACATAAAACGCTAGGAATGCTAGTAAAAAGGTGCTATAGCATCCCTAGCGCTTTTGACTGAAAAACGCTAGGAATGCTATAGCACCTTTTTAGCATTCCTAGCGTTTTCGTAAAAACGCTAGGAATGGTAAACACGCCGCTAGTTGATCCTCAGCGTTTTACATAAAACGCTAGGAATGCTAGTAAAAGGTGCTATAGCATCCCTAGCGTTTTACATAAAACGCTAGGAATGCTAGTAAAGGTGCTATAGCATCCCTAGCGTTTTTGAAAACGCTAGGAATGCTATAGCACCTTTTTACTAGCATTCCTAGCGCTTTCTGACAAAACGCTAGGAATGGGTAAACACGCTGCGCTAGTTGATCCCTCAGCGCTTTTATGTAAAAACGCTAGGAATGCTATTAAAATTTTTACAAGGCGCGCCTCTCTCATCTCCTCACACACTCACGCACAACCCGAACTCATCTACCTAACTTTTCTCCACGAACAACCCGTAACTCATCTTCGTTCATCTTCGTTCATCGTACCTCTTCGTTCATCTTCGTTCATCACCGCTGCACATTTCGTTCATCTCCACGCACAACCTCGGTTACCCATTTCGTTCATCTCCACGCACAACACAGTTTACCCATTTCGCTCATCTCCACGCACATTTCTCGGTATGGATTTTCTTTTTCTCCCGATTGTATTGTACATAGATTGCCACTTTGCTTGCATGTTAGTTATAACAATGTTCTCGTTATTGGCATTTTGAACAAAAGATTTGATACTAGTCTGTACATGGCTTCTAGGTTACTCTTACTCTAAGTTTACTCTAGGTTACTTAGTGCATGTTAGTTATAACAATGTTCTGTTATTGGCATTTTGAACAAAAGATGAACTCTTGATACTAGTCTGTACATGGCTTCTAGGTTACTCTTACTCTAGGTTTACTCTAGGTTACTTAGTGCATGTTAGTTATAACAATGTTCTGTTATTGGCATTTTGAACAAAAGATGAACTCTTGATACTAGTCTGTACATGGCTTCTAGGTTACTCTAGGTTTACTCTATGTATGTTTACTCTAGGTTACTTAGTGCATGGCTTTGATCATTACTTTGTGCATGGCTTCTTCTATATTTTGTTAAGTGTTTGTTGGTTCTAAACAATTAGAAAGCTAAAACTCACCGAGTCTTATTCATTTGGGTGATTGCAAGTCGGATGGCATCACATAGTGATCACGATAGTAGTCGTGGTGGTGATGGGGTGATAGAAACACAAAGAAGTTCACTCCCGAGGAATTACATCGAAAAAGAATATCGTCAATCGGATAAGTAAAGGACACGAGAAATATAAGGTAAGTTAATTACTAATTATTAATGTTGTTCTCTACCTTTCCAAGTTATCTAATTATTTAATGATTTAATTATTTAAGGTCCGATGGAGTGTTAAAGGTTTGCCAATTGGAGACAACGGCACAAATTTAATTAGCTTTATTGGTACTAAGGTGAAGCAAATCTTTCCAATTTCAATTAAAAGTTGGAATGAGAAAGATAATCGAGTTTTGCCTAAACTGAAAGATGATTTTTGGGACTTAATACGGTATATAATTTTAGACCTCTTTAATAATCTTATTTAGTGATTTTTAGTTATATTTATTTAATCCATTTTTATGTATAACTAGAAACACTTTGATGTCGATGAGTCCCAAGAGATTGAATCTTTGAAGGAAGCGGGAAGGTTGCATAGGGCTTACAGAATCGATGTGGGGAAAAAGTATCCAAACGTCCCGATGGGACCATCGACAGAGCCTCCAAAGATCGTATGCCGGAATTATAACTAAGGAGGAATGGACCAAATTTGTAGATATACGCACTCTGAGATCCAGATTTCTGGTTAGTATATTAATTATTTAACTTATATATATATTTCACAAGTAGATATCATTCATTAATGTATACTTATCTTTTAAATAGAAAAAGAGCAAAGCGAATAAAGAAAGAGCTTCTAATCCCGAGTACCCTTTATAGAGGAGGTTCTAGTGGATATCAAATTCTCGAAGAAAGATTGGTAAGACACAATTAGTTTAATTTATTATGATTTAATGAATCTTTTAATTTACAGCTTGATTAACAATTATTAAACTTAAATAGTTCTTGGAAGAGGGGAAAGATCCAACTCAAGAATCCCTTGATCGCATTGCGATTGTCCGGTTAGAGGCCCGACAAAACAAGGATGGGGAGATTGTGGATCCGAAAACTAAGGAGGTCAAGGACAAAATTGTAAGTATTCCAAAATTCATGAAAAAATTGCAAGTTGGAATTTGTGTCCGACTATATTTTTTTAATCCGTTACTCGATTTTTTTGACACGTGAACATATTTTTATTGTCGATTAAATTTCGTTGACACTTGTTTATTATTTCTATCCGTTACTCGATTTTTTTGACACGTGAACATATTTTTATTGTCGATTAAATTTCGTTGACACTTGTTTATTATTTCTATCCGTTACTCGATTTTTTTGACACGTGGACATATTTTTTTGTTGTCGATTAAATTTCTTTGACACTTGTTTATTATTTTTATCCGTTACTCGATTTTTTTGACACGTGGACATATTTTTTATTCTCGATTAAATTTCTTTGACACTTGTTTATTATTTTTATCCGTTACTCGATTTTTTTGACACGTGGACATATTTTTTATTGTCGATTAAATTTCACTTGACACTTGTTTATTAATTTTATCCGTTATTTATGTTTGTGCATCGCAAAGCATATCACAATCAGATCACAAGGAGATTTAACAGATTGTGATGGTCACCAAGATGTCCTTGCTCGTGCCTTGGGAAGGGAAGAGAGAGGTGGTCGATTAGAGGTTATGGATATGGGATTCCTCCGACAACCGTGTTTGGGCCAAAGAAGAGCCAAAGCAAGGGGTGCGGGATTGTAAAGTCATGGCGGAAAAGTATGACGAGCTATCCAAGAATGTTCTTTGCTAAATGGAAGAGAGACAGATGTTTAAGCGACTCTTGGCACAAAGGATTGGTGCACCATCCCCTGCCGCACCACCCCTCTTTGAACCTATTGAGCTCTCTTGCACCCCATAGCGCCCGAGATAGCTGCACCATCCCTTCAACACGGTATTTAACAAAACTCGACTGCTTTTTTGTACATATGTATTTGATAAAATTATCATGTATATTTATTTTTCTTTATAATTGATTTAGGATAATCGTGAATGTGAGCTATATATTGCAAACCCACATCGAAAGGTTGCGATGGGTTTGATATGTAACCAATTGAGTGCCACATCGCACAATCGTGCCATGCCCGAAAACCATTTGAGAGTTAGGGTAGACTATTCAATAGAGGGGTCTGCACCATTGCCTGCTCCAATTGCTAATGCGGATATATTTCATCGTGGATCAAGCACTTAGTACTTTTGTGGCATGGCTTTGAACAACTTGTCGTTGTAAGTGACAATATTTTTGTTAATAATTAAATGACTATAATGTGTGTTAACTAACTAGCTAATTAATCATTTTTTTAATATATACTAGGTACCCCATGTGTCCCGACTTTCCCTTCCATGAAAGTGTCCCAACCTTCCCTTCCACTACCAAACTCTCCCGACCATCTTCTATACAAACACCCAACATGTTGGTCAATTTCCCAATGATGAATTCCAGAACTACATCGATTCTCTAAAGGTCCACATTCAAAAATGAACCAGATTTACCAAATTTTTTTACCGCCCGATTACCATGTGGGCTCGGAGCAGTTGGTAATGATCAACATCGAGGATATGAAAGCTATAGTTGAGATGGATTGGGCCACTTGCCATCGATATCGAGTATACCGAGGTATGTATTAAATTATTTGTACACAATAGTTGTTTATATTAGAGTATATATTAGAGTATATATATGAGGATCTCAAAGTTGTATATATATTATTTATAGGTTTTTGTACAATCGTCTTACTGGTCCTTCTCAACGGACACGTAAGTATTTCTTCTTGTGTCCGGCTTGTATAGTTGTGTTTCATAAAGGTAACACAGAGGAACGCATTACGGCTATAAAGAGTGAAGTACAAAGTTATATCCATTCACGCTTCATGGAAGCCAAGCATTTGAAGGGCGACTCTTTATTTTTGGCACCACTCAATAATGGGTGAGAAATTTAGTCTTCAATCACTTGTTTAATTATTTTGAGGATTGTATTATAGTGTAAATTAATGTGTACTCATTCGTTTCTTCATTTACTTGCAGGCAACATTGGGTACTCTTTGCAATAAACCCTAAGCAAAATGTTGTCTATTATCCGGATTCACTTCAAGGCCATTACAACGTCTCTGAAGACTTCGTAGAAATCGGTTGAGAGGTGTGTATGTGTAACCCTCTCATTTTAATTTGTATAATTTAATATATGTATTTTGTTCAACTTAACGTTATATATATATATATGTATGACGTTACAATTAACTTTGAAAGAATACTTGGGATTATCTACGAGTAAAACAAGATGGCTACCCATAATCGTAAGCTTTTTAAGAATCATTCTTATAAATTTAATTAATTTTTGGTCATAAAAATGTGACAATTAAGTTATAATCTTTTGCTTTGTAGTGTCCTAAACAACCAAATAGCAATGATTGTGGGTACTATGTTATGAGGTATATGAAAGAGATTATCACTCATGACAAAGTAGCAATCCCAACCAAGGTAACTACTTAGATTTATTTTTTATATTGATATTATAATACTTACTCACATTTAATAAACATTTTAATTCTAATTTTATTTCATTTTTTTTTCAGTATTTTCCCAGCTTCAAAAAAATCCAGAATTACTCTGCTGAACAACTTACAGCAGTCAGGGGGGAGTGGTGCCATTTTGTTTCTAGCTTTTTGTAGCAAGTTTTGAGATTCATAATAGTTTAGTTATTATTTATGTTGTATATATTGGATTTATATTATGTTGTAAGTACTTCTTAGAATGATATATATTGGATTGGAAATATTATTTGATGAATTTTGTTGACTGAATTTTGTTTGAATGATATATTGGATTGGAATGTATTTTCTGAATTTGTTGAAAAGGGAATGAATTTATAGGTTGTAATTAAAATGGAGAACAAACCAAAATAAAAAAAATATTTAAAAAAAAATTCAGTCAATAGGTAGTGTTTTAGAGTGAAAACGCTAGAAATGAAGTTAAAAAATTCATTCAATACCTAGCGTTTTAAAGTTAAAACGCTAGGAATTGTAAAGAGGAGCTAGAGGATCCCTAGCGTTTTTACAGAAAACGCTAGGAATGCCTAATAAAAGGTGCTATAGCATCCCTAGCGTTTTATATAAAACGCTAGGAATGCTATAGCATCCCTAGCGTTTTATATAAAAAACGCTAGGGATGCTATAACACCTTTTACTAGCATTCCTAGCGTTTTATATAAAACGCTAGGAATGCTATAGCATCCCTAGCGTTTTATATAAAACGCTAGGAATGCTAGTAAAAAGGTGCTATAGCATCCCTAGCGTTTTTTTATAAAACGCTAGGTATGGTAGTAAAAAGGGCTATAGTATCCCTAGCGTTTTAATTTAAAACGCTAGGAATGGTAGTAAAAAGGAGCTATGGGATCCCTAGCGCTTTTATTTAAAACGCTAGGAATGGTAGTAAAATGAGCTATGGGATCCCTAGCGTTTCTGACGCTAGGAATTGTAAAAAGCGCTGGTCAATGGCTAGCGTTTTATATAAAACGCTACGTATGTCTAAAACACGCTGGGTAAATGGCTAGCGTTTCTTAAAACGCTACTAATGGGGTGTACGCATTAGTAGCGCCAGCTTCTCTAGCGTTTTAAAACGCTACCAATGCCCAAAAAAAACGCTGATAAACCTTGTACGCTGGCGTAGTGTCCCTTCCTATGGTGTTATGATTTTATTGTGATAGTGCTAGACTGCAGGGTTAAAAGGTTAAGCTTAAAGCTTTTAATGATTTTCATAGCCCTTATGGGTGGTGTATGACTTGCAGCATACACTTGATGAAATCACCTATATGAGTGTCAAGTGGGGCCGCTTGCATGAGATCCTGGCGAGGTCTCTAGAGCACTCATGAATACCGAGCACACGCGCCGCGGCCTAGTAGCGCACCACCGCGAAAACAGCAAGAATTGTGGGGTGTAATGTGATAGTAAAACCTCTAACATATAATATGTGTCTTGGGTTCCATAGCTTGCTAAACCAATTCACTGTATGTTAAGTTTTATCTGTCTAGGACTGGTTCCATAGCTTGCTATACAGATCCGATGCATTACATCTATGATGTTAACCTCAGAAATTTCTTTTATTTATTTCTTTCCCAACTTTTGAAATATGTGGGGGATTGTTGTAATTTATTTTTCTAATAAATATTTCAAAAGTGGGAATAATTTATTTTAAAGTAAATATATATATATATGTTCCTATATTTTAAACTGTTGAAACGTTTCTATATCTATATATCTAAATTACTCATTACTAGCTTGTTGTCATACATACGTTTCAACATATAAATGAATTCCTTAATTATTAGCTTTTTGAAACATTGATATTTTCATAAAAGTATTCGGTTATCGTTTGATTTTATTTTAATAACACTTTGCTATCAAGTTTACATTTATATTTTATAACAGATATATTATTGTAAGCTTACGGTGCAATATGAGGAAGCTTTTGTTTTGAAACGTTAAGATGATAAATGGATGTTATCACTTGTTTCCGTTTTATCATTATTTATGTGTGTAATTGTTATATTATTAGTCCGTTGAAATCAGTCCGTTGGATTACATGTGTAACAGATATATTTTATTGAACTATTAGTTTGTATAGAGAAAAAATGAAAAAGTCTTGGAACATATAGAGTGATATACGATGCATGAGTTTTAACAGATTAAAAAAAAATTACTTTCTCTCTTCAAAAGATATAATCCTGGGTTCATCTCCTGTCCGAAGTAACATCTTCATTCTTGCTAGTTCTGATTCCTCTTTCGTTACTTGCGATTGAGACGGACCGGTTGTATCTCGGGGAATTTGCGCTGTAGAGGCGGATAAATTCTTCAGGACAAGTCACCAGACGCCTCCGGTTATTTTTCCTAACGTGTTCTGTGTTTGCAGGTACTTTAGTTGTTGCTGTCTTGTTGCGCATTTTACTACATGTGGTTGTGGTGACATCTTCAAATTTGTTTCCAATCCACTAATGATCCATTTAAACAATTTTTTAATCTTGTAAACTTGAGGGTCATATGGAGGCCGTAACATCTCCTTGTTTGCTGCCAGTTTTTGATGAAATCTTTCTTAGTGGATATTAGACATCTTAGCTTCAGATTCCCTAGAGATGAGAACCCTACTACGAGTTCTCTCAGTGTATGGAGCAATTTCGAATGAATTCTTGAAATACCTCAGCATTCTGAAAGGAAACATGGTGAAGAAGAGAACTGAACCTGAAGGCATCTTAAATTCTGTCAGAATCAACTATAAAGTGAAGACAAAATATATAATTCACTCTCAACAAAACAGACCAACAAAACTGCAACTTTTCAAATAATATATGATCATAGAATGCAACTGCTAGAAAGACCAACAGACTATATTATCAAGCTATTAACTTCATATCAATTGCAGAAACAACAAACCAACTCATTTTATTAACTTGCTCAGTACTCCATTCTTCACCAATGTTTTACCAACTAACTGATAACACATTGCCAAATTACTTAAGCTGATTTGGTACAATTTGTATAGGGAAACAGTACAGAAGGGTAATACTCCCTCTGTACTGTTTGAGAAATGATCAGAATGTAGTAGAATTTGTTTGAGAAATGACTTTGATTGTTTGATATATTTTTTAATTATGTAGGCTTGTTCCGTCGAAAGCAGCTTCATCAATCATCACATATGTAATCCAGAAAAAATATTTTCAAACTTACCATAAAAAGTGGAGTAAAGTTAGTGACAAAGAGAAGAGAGAGCTGTTGGATTTTTTTAGGTAAGTGTCAATTATGTCATTATGTACCTATATATATTGTTAGTTTTAATTTAATGTTTGGTAATGTTTAATATTATTATTAATACATACTTTCATTATGCTTAATACAGAACAAAGTGACATGGTACCAAGAGTATGATGAAGAAGTCCGGAGATGTTTTTTTCTGAGGCTCGATAGTCAATTGTCGGATATGTTGTATAATCTGAGGCGTGGAAATGTGAGGCCTCCTTACATGGGTGAAAATGTTTGGAATGCCTTCAAGGCACATTGGGAAAACAAAGACGTTCAAGCATAATTCTGAAAAGGCGAAGCAGAATAGAAACTCAGAAAAGGGTGGCTCGCTTAACTGTGTTGGGTCCATAAGACAGGCTCAACATGCTATTCGATTGGTAAATTATTTTAAATATCTGTGTTTTTTTACATTAGTTAATTAGTTAGCAAATGTTGAAAATGCTTTTCATTTTACAGAGTAAGAAGTTGGGACGCCCTATCACTGCTGCTGAGCTTCACAGGGCCACCCATGTAAGGAAGGGTACTCAAGGTCAATATGTTGAGGAGCGCGCGAGGGTTACTCAGGTAAATACACAAGTTGAATTGTATTATATATACATATGTTGATTTGTTAAAATGAATGGAGCACTAATTATGCTATGTTTTGTGGTTATACAAAACAGGAGGCACATACTCAGGAGATGGGTTCGGCGACTCAGGGGACCTGGAACTCTGAAACACATGGTCAACTTACTCCTGAGTTGATAGCTCTGTCGAATGCACATTGGGAGAAAGTAGCGGGTTGGAACAAGGGTCGCCTGTATGGTACGGGGCCATTGGCTCCATTAATGACCCCGTCTGGTGTTGACCCCAGTAGAGCTTCTAGAAGACGAATACCATTTCCTACTCAATCAGTTCGAGAGAGCGGTTTAGGAAGATGGAGGAGGAGCTGCATGCTACGCAGCAGAAGCTGCGAGAGAGTGAGATGCAAAAGCAAGAGTGACAGCAAAAGATGGAGAATGACATGAAGAGGGTGATAGCTTCTTCAGTCTAAGGAGAGTATGTCTCAGCCTGCGCAGAAACTTGGGGAGCCTGACTCGTCTGAGTATCGAGTTTTTGAGGGGTCTGAGGATTCTGATGACGGGTTCTTTTAGTACTGTTTGTATTATTTGTTTTACATTTGAGTATTTTGTTATGACATTTCAGTATTTTGTGTTGTACTGACATTTGATTTTACGTTGTGTTTATTCGGATTCTGACATTTCAGTATTTTGTTCTGACAGAACATTTTAGAAATGTTTGATTTATATTGATTTAGGTATTTGATGTTTTATTATTTATTAATAAATAAGCAGGTTTTTAAGAAAAAAATTATTTTTTTGGACTTTAGCGAGGGAATTAGTGAGGGAATTAACGAGGGACGTGCAGACACGTTGCAGTCACCAATGGGATGTGCAGTCGTGGCAGTTAGCGACGGAATATGTGTCCCTCACTAATTAGCGAGGGAATTAGCGAGGGAATTGGCTGTGGGTAATTAGCGACAGAACACCATTTCTCTCGCTAATTGTCATTAGCGAGGAGGTAATTAGCGACCGAACTGGTTCATCGCTAACTCCCTCGCTAATGACAATTAGCGACGGAATTGACCCTTTTAGCCACCGATATTTTCCTCGCTAAACTCAATGTTTTTTGTAGTGTATTTCATTATATGACACAAGTCGAGAGTCTTCAAATTTTCGAAGACCGTAAAATCCGAATTATTAAAATGCCAATTATGTGAGCCAAAATTAGTAGCGTCAAGGTGGAGTTCAACCAGTCTTCTTGTGGTTGTGTGTTGCACGTACTCAACACTTTCCCATAGACAACAATCAGTGTTGTCTTGCCAAGGCAAAGGGAAGTATATGCTACTTACTTGTGATTTTAGAGCGAGAAGTGCTTCTCTCTCTTCCTTCCAACACCCTTCACAACACATCACTTCCCATAAAACCAATAAAAACACTCTAACAGACTCTTTATTTTTTCTTCACGTTTTGTAACACATTGGATGTGGTTTGTTTAAATAAGAAAACAACAACCCATTTTCTACAATAATTCATCTGGTGAAAGCAGAGCAAGACTTGACTTGGTAATCAACTCAAGTCAAGTCAACTCTATTGCTTTTAGAGCCACTCAAAACACAACACAATATGCAAATAATTAAAAAAAAGTGTCATAGTTTTGTAAATAACCCAAAATGTGTCTTATTTTGGTATTTTTTTTGGCATAATGTGGTTTTTTTGCCGCAACATGAACTACATACGATATGATATAAAGACCTGCAGTATAGTCCTTATACACGGGCCGACGGGCGGTTGCGGTTTTCATTGGGTGCTTTTGAGGGGTCTGATCCCGCCCAGTGCAACTCACATGTACCAGATTTTTCAACCCGCAAACCCATCTAACCGTCAGGATCCGCCCATTCCAGCCCATTTCTTTTGGGTTTTTGGTTTTTCGGTTTTCTTTTTTTGTCCAGTCCTAGATGGAACTTGCCTAATAAATTTAATAGAGAAAAGAGCGCATGACAATTGCCTTGACTCTTTATGGCATGAAGCTTCCTAGAAATGACTTTCCTTTGATACTCTACTTATTTCCATAATTGCTAAAAGAATGTTATGAATGATAACTCCAATACATCATCAACCCCACTTGAAATGACGCCGCACTATCAATAAAAGAAAGAACATCTGCATTACGAAAAATAAGACAAAAACAATTACCAAAACAATTATTACCAAAAGAAAAACCAAAAGCATGACTAACCCAAACTAGGGATGACAATGGGGCAGGGCGGAGGCGGGGGCGGCGGGGGCGGAGAGTACTACCCCGTTACACGTCCTCGCCTCACAAATTGTCCCCCATCCCCAGCTCTGTTTCCCGCCTTGGAGACATTTTCTCCCCCATTCTCATCCCCACGGTCTTCGCGAGGACCCTAAAAGTTTATTAAAAGTTAGCGAAAATATAAATTAAATATAATAAAATTAGCAAAATATATAAAAAGTAAGACTAATTCAATATAAAAAATATAAATGTTAGTCTTACTTTTATATTTTAATATTTAGAAAGTATAAGTTAGAACAATTTAATATTTTGTTAATATTTTAAATTAAAAAACACGTATAAAAAGACTAAAAAATTAATTACTTATAACAATATATATATATATATATATATATTTAATTTAATATCTATCTATTTATCTATTTATATTTATACAAACAAACCTCCTATGAAATTACCAATTTAGATCTCTTATTAACAGGACATATATATAATTTAAGGGTAAAAGTGTCATTACTCACTCTTTCTCTCTTTTTCTTCTTACACTTTCTTTCTTACTTTTTTCACTTTTTCTTACACTCTTTTTCTTCCTTTTTTCTCTTTCTTCTTACACTCTCTTTCCTCCTTTTCACTTTTCTCCTACACTCTTTTTCTTCCTTTTTTCATTTTACTTTTCCCATAAACAATTATTTTCTTTCTCTTATCACTTCACACTAAAAAAATTATCACCTTAAAATTTTATTTTTTCTCTCCAAAATCTGTTTACACAGTCTATCTTTTACTATATGTTATAATCTACTAATCAACTAAAATAATCAATTGAAACTACGAGATAGCTGCAATAATATATAAAATAACATGGGATAACTGCACTAATATATAAAAAATACGAGATTAATATTTGTCATTGATAATTAAATTCTTTGAAGACTACTACTACAAACCTACTATCTAAAAAATAAGAAGACTTAATGACTATTTAAACTACTTATTAATATTTTAAATAAATATTTCTTATTAATAATCTACTATCTAACTTTTACTATCTACTATAATCTACCAATCCACTAAAATAATCAATTGAAACTACGAGATAACTACAATGATATATAAAAAAACACGGGATAACTGCACTAATATATAAAAACGCATGATTAATATTTGTCATTAATAATTAAAATTTGTGAAGACCACTATAAACCTAGCTACTATCTAAAAAAACAAGAAGATTTAATGACTATTTAAACTACTGATTAATATTTAAAACAAATATTTCTTATTGATAATCTATTATCTCTCTTTTACTACGAGATAACTGCAGTGATATATAACAATTGAAACTACGGGATAATTGCACTGATATATAAAAAATACGAGATTAATATTTGTCATTAATAATTAAAAATGACAAATAATTGTCACTAATACCTAAGAAATGATTGCACTGATAATTTAAACACGGGATAACTGAACTGATAATTTAAAACACATGTGGCAAATATTTGTCACTAATACCTAAAAAATGACAAATAATTGCCACTGATATATAAAAAAAAACACGGGATAAATATTTCTTATTGATAATCTAATATCTATCTATCTATTACTATCTACTAATAAACTCAAATAATCAATTGAGACTATGAGATAATTTCACTAATATATAAAAAATACGGGATAACTTTACTGATATATAAAAAAAATACGGGGATATATAACTGCGATTATATATATATCAGGATAATTGCACTGATATATAAAAAATACGGGAAAAATGCATAGATTGTTTTTAAATGATACTTTTACATTTTTATATTTATCTAATTTTTATTTGAAACTTATTTATTATCTACTTTAATTTTGTCTTTATTTTCACGGGGTAACGTTCATTCATAAAAAAAAAACACGACGACACCCCGTGCGTATGCACGGGTATCCTACTAGTATATATATATATATATATATATATATATATATATATATATATATATATATATATATATATATAAAAATAAGAATATTTATGTAATATATTCAGGCGTAGTACTTCATGATATGTAGCGTATGATCTTCATCTCCATCCCCACTTTGATTGCGGGGGATCCAGAAAGAAGTGTTTCTAGATGATGGAAAGTAGAGGTGGAAGAAAGCCATGGGAACAAGAATGTGAAGAAGAGGAGGAAAAATGGAATGTCTAAAAGATAATAATCCTAGTATGTGTAAGTGTATGGTGGTCGTTGGTTGTTGTGTACTAATAAGTGTAAGATGGTTTTCAATAAAATAGATGGTTGAAGTGTTGTGGATTTAACCTCTCATGTAAATAAATAAATACATTGGTTCTGTTCTTCACATTTTAAGTTTTTAACCTCTCATGTAATAGGTTGAAGTGTTGTGGATTTTCTGTTTTGAATGGATTTTCATTTTCAAGTTGTTACTCTTTGTTATCTAGTGTTTTCACTAGTAGTAAAATGTCAGAAGGTGAAAACTGAAAATGGTGGAGCTGAAAATCATCATGTGAAGAAGATTTCCAATACTTGGCAAGAAACAAAGCATGTCTGAGTTGTACTATACTAGGAAAATGTATGAAGATAATTAAAAAAATGGCTTTAGCACTAATGGAAATTTAATTTGGTTACCTTAGCAATAATAATAAGGTGATAATCAAATTATGACATTTTGGATGTTATATTTCTTGATTTGTAAGTTAATATGATAAAATTTTGTGCTCCATGAAAGTGAAGCAAACATGAAAAACAAACCGAGTAATCAAAAGAACATATCACACATGCATGATGTCATTTGGGAAGAACACTTTGGGACATCACGAATACTACGTATGAAATGTCATTTGGCCTCTGTAATGCTCCTTCACATGTTGGTTTATTACGCTTTGTTGAGTAGATACTTTGATGCGCTCGGTTGTATGCATAATGAAAACCTTCATTGTTATTTGTGATTTGTATTGATTTTCGTAGTTTAAGTAAAAAAATCTTAAAAGATAAACAAAAGAATTAGAGGTAGTAATTAACTATTGTGTATGCAAGTATAAAGATTTAATTAGTCACAAAATTGTAGCACTATCGAACAAGTTCATATGGTTCATTAGAAAATATTAATCTATTGACCTAATAATTACGCAAATGTTAGTTATTAGTGAGTTATGTTAGTAGCCAGGATTTGAGTCCAAGAACTTCTTCCTTCTTTGTATATTCCAAGTCAACCACTTGAGTTACACCTTGAGAACCGTTGAGAATTGGAATGTGAGTGATTATCTCACATCGGTTAGGAAATGTGGTGGTTATCTCACATCGGTTAGAAATGAGCTATACGAAAGATACATAAGAGAGTGTACTCATATACGTAATGCATTAAGGTTTTAGGTGGAGACATGGCGTCCAAATTTTGGTGGGTTCGATTCATTGGTTAGCTCGTTATTGCTGTCGGTGCTCCGCGACTCCCAAACAAGGACTCTCATTTCAAGTACATGATTGAGCAATGATGCATGGATAATTGTCAGTACGATTGGACTCCATCATTGTCTGTATAAGACGCAAGTAATACTCAGCGTTTTTTTCCAAACGCTGCGCATTGAAGGAGGCGTTCTCAGCATACCCAACGTTTTTTTCCAAACGCTACCCATCACGCAAGTAATACTCAGCGTTTATCTCCAAACGTTGCGCATTGAAGGACGCGTTCTACACATACTCAGCGTTTTTTTCAAAACGCTACCCATCACGCGTAGAATACTCAGCGTTTTTACCAAAACGCTGCCCATCACACAACGCGTTCTACAAATATTCAGCGTTTTTTAGAAACGCTGAGTATTGCTTTAATTTTTTTTTTTGCCCGTTCGTTTTCTCTCTTATTTTCATTTCCCTTCGCGCTTCTCTTCTCCTCTCTCTCTCTCTGCGTCGTTGTTCGCCTCTCTCTCTCAGAAAACCCACACCCACACACACACAACGAACTCTCCTCACTCTCAAATGAATCCTCAACCCAGAAAAATTAAAACCCCAAACCCGGAAAAACCCCAAACCCGGAAAAACCCCAAACCCACAAACCCCAAACCCTTGGTCTTCTCATCCTCACTCTTCTCATCCGTTGGTCCTTTCCCCTGAAGAACCGTGAATCCTCTCAATCCCTCACTCTCGTGAATCCTCTCCAACAACCCTTGGTCTTCTCATTGCTTGTCTTCATCTTCTCTCAAAGGTTAGTTCTCTATTTTGTTTTTTGGTTTTTAGGTTTTTTGATAGGTTGGAGAGGAAATATGTTGAATGTGTAAAAAAAAAATTTGATAGGAGAGGAATATGTTGAATGTAGTTGTATGTGTTTGATATGTTTAAAATTAGTTGAATGTGTTAAAAAATATTATGCAAATTGTTTGTTAGGTTTTTGGTGTTTTTTTTGTCGGAGCTTCGCGATCGGTTCGAGTTTGTCCTGGTTCGAGAGTTCGTTGTAGTTCGAGTTCACAGCTGGTTGGATATTTGTCAATGTTGCTTCCACTTGTTCAGGTACTTTTTTTGTTTTTTGTTTATTTTATATGAAGAATTAATGACTATATAGAAGACATCAAAGTCTTTGATTTGTTTAGTTGAAACTACTAGCTAGTTGATCGAATGTCTTAGCTTCAATAAAATTGTAAATTCTCTTATCCGAATTTATTATAGATATTGGGACATTATGGATAGAAAGTGGATGTCTGCCAATCGTCTGTCCAAGGAATATAGAGATGGAGTGGATTATTTTGTGAATCTATGATTGCTCAACGTTTAGGAGATCTAGTAATATGATATGTCCTCGCTTACGTTGTTGCTATGTAAAATCGCTTAATGCGCATTTGTTGTTGAGGACATTTAAAGGGTAATGGAATTGATCAAACTTACACTTGTTGGACAATGCATGGTGAGGAAAGAGTTGAATCTTCGAATATGGGTAATAGTCTTGAGAGAGATGTGCACCGTTGACACCGAAATACCTACGTTTGTTGGGGGACGAATTTGAAGAGATGGCAAAGGCTTTTGAAGACGATCTTAATGACCGTCCTCAAATGTTTGAGAAGTTGATAACGGATGCAGAGACGCCGTTGTATGAGGGTTGTACTGAATTCACAAAATTATTGGTTGTGATAAAGTTGTATAACTTGAAAACTTGCCACGGATGGACGGATAAGAGCTTTACTGAATTACTCATACTATTGAAAGAAATGTTGCCGAAGGATAATGTGCTCCCTTCTCGGACGTATGATGCAAAACAAATGTTAGGGTCCATTGGCTTGAACTATGAGAAGATACACGCTTGTCCCAATGATTGCATTCTATTTCGGAATGAACATGCATTTTTAAAGTCGTGTCCTAAATGTAATGCATCGCGGTATAAAAAGAAAGATTATGCTCCAGAAAAGGTGTTGTGGTATTTTCCCATAATTCCTCGATTTAGGCGTATGTACCGTAGTTCAGAAGATGCAAAACACTTGACATGGCATGAGGATGAAAGGATTAAAGATGGCATGTTACGACACCCATGGATTCTCCGCAATGGAAAAAATTTGATATTGATTATCCTGATTTCGGGTTGGATCCAAGAAACCTACGACTTGCATTGTCTGCCGATGGTTTTAACCCGCACGGTATTCAGAGTAGCTCCCACAGTACATGGCCCGTGATATTGGCGATTTATAACTTACCTCCATGGCTTTGCATGAAACGCAAATATATGATGTTGTCTTTGTTAATTTCTTGGCCCAAGAAACCGGGAAATGATATTGATGTATACTTGGCTCCATTAATTGAAGACTTGAAGCTAATGTGGGAGAATGGAGTAGAGGTGTATGATGGGTTCAGAGAAGAAAGTTTCAACTTGAGGGCTATGATTTTTGGCACAATTAATGACTTTCCAAAGATACGGCAATCTATCCGGTACAGCATCTAAAGGTCGATGTGCATGCCCTATATGTGAAGATAACACCGATTGTATGTGGTTGGAACATGGTAGGAAGAATATCTACCCTGGTCATCGTAGATTTTTGCCATCTACTCCTCAGTATTGACTGTTGAAAAAGGCATTCAATGAGAATACCGAAACCCGTAAAGCTCCCACGGCTTTGACGGGTGAACAACTGTTTGAAAAGGTGAAAGATTTGAACATTAAATTTGGGAAGCCTTTTGCGGGAGAGGTTGCCAAACGGGGTGGAAGAAAAAGTCGATTTTCTTTGACTTGCCATCTTGGAAGTCATTATATGTAAGACACTTCATTGATGTGATGCATGTTGAAAAAAATGTCTTTGAAAGTGTCATTGGTACCTTACTCAATATGCCAGGAAAGACTAAAGATACCATCAACTCGAGGTTGGACTTGCTTAGTATGGGGTTGAGACCAGAATGGGTCCGATAAAGAAGGGTACACGTACATATCTACCTCCCAAGACAGACATACTCTATCTAAAAAGGAGAAGACCGTGTTTTGTAAGTTTCTTCATGGAGTAAAAGTTCCAGAGGGTATTCTTCAAATGTTACAAACCTTGTATCCATGAAAGACCTCAAGTTAAAGTCTTTAAAGTCCCATGATTGTCATGTTCTAATGGAGAATTTGCTCCCCATTGGTATACGATCCATTTTGCCTAAGAAAGTGCGCGGGCACGCTAACCAAACTTTGTTACTTCTTTAAGGCGATTTGTAGTAGAGTGATTGACCCTAGAAAGTTGCCATCATTGCAAAGAGAAATTACTGTCACTTTGTGTGAGCTTGAGATGTATTTCCCACCTTCATTTTTTGACATAATGATTCATCTAACAGTTCATTTGATTAGAGAGACACAATTGTGTGGCCCATGTTACATGAGATAGATGTATCCGTTTGAGCGTTACATGAAGATATTAAAAGGATATGTGAAAAACCGATCACGACCCGAGGGTTGTATTGTTGAGCGCTACATAGTTGAAGAAGTCTGTTGAGTTCTCGCACTTGCCATCTATCTAGTCTTGAATATTCTCATGACTTCCAAGGTCTCGCCACTTAGGAAGCATTAGTAAAGGGATGTCGGGATATAAAATAGTTATGGTGTCAAGGGAAGAACTACATCAAGCACACTTATATGTTTTGCACAATGATAGTGAGGTTGATTCATATGTTGCCAAGCACATGGACATACTTAAGAGTGATTACCCATATAAGAGTGAAGTTTGGTTAACAAAGGAACACAATCGGAGTTTCATAGTGTGGTTAAAAGACCACATTGATTTCGAGTTTGCAATGAATCCTACTTCGATTTCAAAAAGATTGAGATGGTTAGCAAAAGGTCCAAATATGCATGTTTTCTCTTACACCACTATCTAATTAATCTGTTACATCGTTCTATACAAAAACCCATGATGATCGAGTAAAATGCAAAATAGTGGGGTGACTCTTGTTGCTCAAGCTATGCATACATCAAGTGCCAAAGACAAAATCCCGTATACGCGAATATGTCATACTTCGGGGTCATTGAACAAATATGGGAGTTGGATTACACCATGTTTCGTGAGTCCGTGTTCCAATGTAAGTGGGTTGACAATAATAATGGTTTCTGATTGATGAGTCGGGGTTCATGCGGGTGAATTTCAAGAAGTTGGGATATAAAGATGAGCCTTTTATTTTGGCATCCCAAGCTCAACAAGTGTTTTATGTCACCGATCCAATTGATATCAATTGGTCTATTGTTTTTCTTGACACAAAAAAATTAGTGAATTACATTTATGATCAAGAAACCAATGATGATGGTATCGAGGACGACCCTTTCTTGGGGACATCACTAGAAGAGGAAAGTACTTATAGAGAGGATGTTGTGTATGTTAGAAAGGATCATACTGATGGAATTACGATTCGTCAAAAACAAAGTACCAAGGAGCGAATTGCAAAAAAATTGTATCGAAGAAAAGGAAAAGGTAACCGACATAGATGTTATTTTATAGACATGAATCTTATTTTCATCTTCTTTGACTGATTATTTATTTTTTTGTTGGATGTTTTTTTTAATTGGATAAATATAATAAACAATGATTATGTTTTATTGCAGGTAAGATGGCAGATCATAGTGATAGTGGGCATGACACCGGTGAGGCGCATGATCATGATGTTACAAACTATATCGAAGCGTGCTCCTCGTGGAATGACAAAGAAAAAAAGGATATCATCAACCGGATAAGTAAAGGAAAAGAAAAATTAAGTGTAAGTTACTAATTAATTGCTAATTAACTTCATTCAATACTAAGTTTTAATTGTTTGTGATCTAATTTACTATTTACATAATGCGAGTCCAATGGAATGTTAAGGTCCGCCAATTGGAGAAAAACGAAGACTCATTTGATTACTTTACTTGGTAGTAAGGTAAAACAAATGATACCAATAACAATCACTACTTGGGTTCACACAAAAATCCCGTGTTGAAGAAACAAAAACATGAGTTGTGGGTAACAATACAGTATATAATTTTAGATCTTTTTGGTTATCTTATTTAGTAATTTTGTAGTCCCATATATATATATATATATATATATATATATATATATATATATATATATATATATATATATATATATAATTTATTTATATCATTTTCATTGAATGTGCATAAGCGAAAATATTTTGATGTGGATGATTCTAAAATGGACTGATAATGAAGGAAGCCGGAAAGTTACATAAAAATTTCGAGCGACATTAACAAAAACTTGGCTGAAAGATGATAATGGAAACATCAATTGGAATCCTCCACCAATATATAGTGGGTTTATTTCAGAGGAGGATTGGCACACATTTGTTAGGAGACGATGCTTTGAAGATCCAAACTTCTTGGTTAGTGCTACTATCTATTAAGTTATAACATAAAATATATTTGACAATTATCTATTATACATTAATGTATACTTATCTCTCTTAATAGAAAGCAAGTGAACAGAATCGAAAGTGTGCTTACGGTGTGCGTATCCTTATAGAGCGGTGCTACTCCATATCAACATATTGAAGAGAGATTGGTAAGGCACAATAAGCTTGATTTTTTAGTTTCATGAAACTTTTTATAAATAGTTTCTTAATATTTGGTAAATTTAAATATAGTTGGTGGAGAGTGGGAAAGATCCTACTAAAGAAGGTGTTGAGCGACATGTTTTGTGGGTAGAGGCTCGACTAAACAAAGAAAAGGAGATTGTTGATCCTAAAACTAAGGAGGTGTCTGAAAGAATTGTAAGTTTTTCCTAAATTCAAGCTCACCGATTTTAATTGTAACTTTTATGATTTTTATAATGTATTATACTTTTGTTTTGTGAATCGGAAGCCATATCACGATCGATTGTCACAGGAGAGCTCACCGATTGCTCAAAAGGAAATCCTTACACGTGCCTTAGGTAAAGAAGAATACTCGGTCGCATGAGGGTGCTGGATTTGGAGTAGCACCAACCGAGTACTTTGGACCAAAACAGAAAAGTCTATGATGAGAATCATGACCGCCCACCACCGAGAAAGATGATGGCATTGTATGAAAGTTTGCAAGCTCAACTTAATGATATGCGATCGCTTTATGGCCATGTTATGCCACCAAAGACCACCCCCTGCTACACATAGCGAAGGTACGAGATAGCCGCACCATGCCGTCAACTAAGGTATTAATTGTTTTTATTATTTTGTGGTTTATAATTGATTTATTGTACATATATATATATATATATATATATATATATATATATATATATATATATATATAACATCAAATAATGTCTTTATTATTTTGTGGTTTATAATTGATTTAGGACAACAATGAGTGTGAGTGTGAATTCTATATCTCAAACCCACATGAAATGGTTGCAATTGGCTTCACATGCAACGAATTGGGTCCCTTGATGCACAATTTACCCCTACCTCCAAATCATGTTAGAGTCGAGTTGCGGTACCAATTAGGGAGGATGCACCATTGCACATCCGATTGACAAGATCGATATCTTGACGGTGTCACAAGCGATTGGTACCTTTGTGGCATGGCCATCGACCTTGTCGTTGTAAGTGACAATATATTTGTAACTAACTAATTATAGTTTTTGTCATATAATTTGTGCTAACTAAGTAATTATTTTTGTTTATACATAGATGCGCCAAAATGAAAAATCTAAGAAAGTGTCTACCGCAAGAAAAAAGGTCTCCTTTGAAAAGTGTTGGCAAGGAAATATCTATTGGCAAGAAAGTGTCTCGATCCACCCTTCTACAAAAGTGTCCCACCCACCCCTTATGTAGAAGTTTCACACCTGCCTCTCCTCCAAAAGTGACCGATCGCCCTCCTCTTCTCGCCAAGTGACTCATCCCTCCCTTCTCCAATTGTGTCTCGGCCTTTCTTCCTCTTCTATTAGTGAAGCTTATATGAATATTGTCGGGCCGACGCAGCGTCACGAAAATATATGATGAAGGAGAAAATCCTTATCATAAATTTTGATGAAGAAGTTTTTGGAGCTAGCGGTCCTCAAATAGTCGGACGTGAGGATATTAAATCTTTGTATGTGATTCGGATGAGGCAACCGCATTGTTATGAATATATATGTCGTACTATGTAATTTATTATTTGACATTGTCGATTTTATTTTATTATATCGTTAACTTAATTTATATATATATATATATATATATATATTTATATATCTAAATATAGGTACTTGTACGAGAACATTGTGGTCCCTTCCGAACAGACACATAGATATTTGTTCTTGTGTCCGGAAAGTACAACCTTTCATCAAGTGAATCCCAGCCTGCCAAATTATGAATCACTTGTGGAACAAAACCGGGTCTTTGCTCAAACTTATGTCAATGAGCGCTTCAATGAAGCTCAAAATAGAAGTCATGATGCCTTACTTCTAGCACCGGTTAATCTAGGGTAAGAATTTTTACTCATTAATTCTTATATAACATGCATTTTTTTAATAGTAGTCAATTACTTATTCGTAAATTTATTTTGTAGGAGATATTGGGTTTTGTTTGCAATTAATCCTAGCAAAAAAACCGTGTATTACCTTGACTCACTTCAAAATCATTACAAAAACCACTTGGAGTTTGTGGAGCTTTTTAACAGGTGTGTTTATTTTGTGTCATTCTACATATTTCTTACTTTTACTTATATATGTATATATTGTTATTAATATAGTTATATGACATTCTATTCAGCGCTTTAAGGACATATTGGGGAGTGAATAAATTAACGGTCAAATGGTTAGCAATAATTGTAAGTTTCTAACTTATACATTACATTATTTTGTCAAAAAACTGTATTCAACTCAATTTAACAATTAAGCGATCTTATGTTTTGTAGTGTCCTAAACAATTCAATAACATTGATTGTGGGTATTACGTCATGAAATATATGAAGGATATTATTACCCAAAAGAAAACGACTATCCCCCGTCAGGTATCTACTTATAATATATTTTTATATGATTTCGATTTAATAGTGGTTCTTTCCAATATTTAACCATTTCAATTCTAATTTTATTTATTTATATAATTTCAGTATTTTAGCAATTGTCAAAGCCAGACATACTCTGTTGAAGCGATTGCTTGAGCTTAGGGAGAATGGTGCGATTATGTCTCACGTTTTTTTTTAAAGTTTCATTTGGATACATATAAGTTATAGCCTAGCTAGTTTTTGGTTCATAATATTGTAACTTGATAGCTTGTTTTGGATACATATGAATTAGATAATGAAACTTCTTAGCTATTTTGTTTTGGTTCCTCTTATGTAATTTGTTTCATTATATGTAAGGGTTCCTCTTAGCAATTTGATTCTGTATGTATTGGATTGGATTGGTACATGCAGGTAATTTGTAAATATAAAAGGAAAACACACAAAATGCAGAAAAAAATTAATTTTTTTTTGACAATATTCAGTGCTTTTAATGAAGCGCTGGGTATTTAGTAACACAAATAGTCAATATTCAGCGCTTTTAATAAAGCGTTGGGTATTTAGTAACACAAATAGGCAATATTCAACGCTTTTTAAAAAGCGCTAAGTATCTGGGAGGACGCTTTGGATATATTCAGCGCTTTTTAAAAAGCGCTAAGTATCTGGGAGGACGTGTTTTGCAATGGGTAGCGCTTTTTAGGAAGCGCTGCCCATTGTGTTGGTGAGTGAGTGAATAGCCAATACACGCTCAAAGAAGCGCTCAAAAGCGCTGCCCATAGATGGAAAAAAACGCTGCCCATCTACTAGATCTGTTGTAGTGTATTGTGTATGCAAGTATAAAGATTTAATTAGTCACAAAATTGTAGCACTATTGAACAAGTTCATATGGTTCATTAGAAAATATTAATCTATTGACCTAATAATTACGCAAATGTTAGTTATTAGTGAGTTATGTTAGTAGCCAGGATTTGAGTCCAAGAACTTCTTCCTTCTTTGTATATTCCAAGTCAACCACTTGAGTTACACCTTGAGAACCGTTGAGAATTGGAATGTGAGTGATTATCTCACATCGGTTAGGAAATGTGGTGGTTATCTCACATCGGTTAGAAATGAGCTATACGAAAGATACATAAGAGAGTGTACTCATATACGTAATGCATTAAGGTTTTAGGTGGAGACGTGGCGTCCAAATTTTGGTGAGTTCGATTCATTGGTTAGCTCGTTATTGCTGTCGGTGCTCCGCGACTCCCAAACAAGGACTCTCATTTCAAGTACATGATTGAGCAATGATGCATGGATAATTGTCAGTACGATTGGACTCCATCATTGTCTGTATAAGACGCACTTGAATGCTTTTCTCATTCTCCTATAGTTAAAGATATTGAAACATAAAATAAATTACTTGATCTATTAGAAAGAAGCTACAATCTCTAAAAAAATACAAAGTAAATTGAACAATAAATTTAAAAACAATTAGTTAAATTTTCACAAATTAATATATCACTCAACGAATAATTTAATAAATAAAACATAATATACTTTAATGGATTAGAATTGTTTTATGGTAAAAGGTATATGTATAGTGATACTATAAAATAAAATAGACTGGTTTTAGAAATCATCCTAAATGAGTAAAATACTTCAAGTTATATCTTTTTAGATTTGATATTGATACTTGACCAAAAAAAAAAAAGATTTGATATTGATACAACTAGAAAATATTAAGGCCTATTTGAATAAATTCTATTCATCTTTTTTTTAAATAAAAAAAATTTGGTTAACATATTATGTCAAACTGCTTTACAATTTTTTTTATTTTGTTTTCGAAACTAAAAAATCAAAACACATTCAAACAAGATTTAGGGCTCACCAACAAAGTAGCAATAATTGGAACACTTCCCAAAAGTTCTTGTAAGCACACTTCTTCCTCTTTTGATGTGGTGGTTAGTTCTGTAACTTGATAAAGAATCTTCTCAATCTGCTGAAACAACATGAATCCTACTATTTGTCATGTTAAAGAATAAAATAAATATTTTTCTTGTCATATTTAGGGTAGCATTACTAATTATTTGAAACTAATTAATTAACTAAGCCTACTAAATTTTAATTTTAGTTATGATTTCCCCTCTCACATTCTTTTCCCTTCAAATAAGCCTACTAATACCAATTTTGTAGTAAAAATCTGTTTGGATAAACAGCTTAATTAAGCGCTTATACCATAAACGCTTATCATGTAAGTGGTTATACATAAGCTGTTTTTATAACAAATGATAAATTAATGTTGAACTATTTTTCTATAAGTTATAAGTTGTTTTCATAAGCTATGAACATGTCATAAGTTGTTTCCATAAGTTCTCCCAAACAGTTTCATACGTGGAAATAAGTTGTTTTCATAAGTTACCTCAGGGAGCATATGGAAATTAGTTTAAAACATCTTATGAACATGTCATAAGCTGCTTCCATAAGTTCTCCCAAGTAGTTTCATAAGTGCTTATGTTAGTAGATAAGCCCAATTAAACTGATCCAAACGGGCCCATAATCCATTAATATTGAATGGGGTAAAAAATAACCTGAGTCTGGAATTTCATTATCAATGGTTTAATGTTCTCCATAACTTCAATGGCTGTGTTCAAGGCTTCAAAGATGGCCTCTGTGTCTGCCTGCAAAGAGAATTTAATTGGAAGAAACGTAAGCTACAACATGTTCAATAATAATAATAATAATAATATATAATAATAATAATAATAATAATAATAATAATAATAATAATAATAATAATAATAATAATAATAATAATAATAATAATAATACCTTGACACCATGAGTTAAAGGTAGTGTGGTGGACATTGCTGACAACTTCCTTGACAATTTGCCTATTAATTCTTGATTTATTTTCTTCAATTTTTCCCATTCAGTAAGAAGGGAGAGTTGTCCTTTTAGAATATGATAAAGCTTGATTATATATTTCACCTTTTGCAATTCCATTCTCTTTTGTATTATGATCTTTCTTAGCATAACAATTTCAAGCCATACTGAAAACAGATGTATCTGAAATTAAAGAAAAATAATAATTGAACAGAAGAAATGGTTATCGGTGTTAACATTGTGTAACTTAAATGCCTAACTGGTAAAAAACATAAAGAACCATTCTTTTTTTTTTTTTTTTTTTGAGATTGAAAGGGGCATAAAGCCCAAAAGAGATTACACGAAGATCACAGGCGGAGTAGAAACTCCAATTACATCAGCATCTACAAGAGGTTTTACTCTAGAGGGTGGTGAATCGAATAAGACTAGGCTATCAGTGTTTCTGCATCCCAAATTGGCAAGCTCATCTGCTACTCGGTTAGCTTCACGATAAATATGTAGAATGCGAACAGTAGTGAAGGTGGCTAATAATTGCCTAATTCTCCTTACGAGTTGGCGCCAGGAATGCTTCAATTCGGACCCATTGAGGCAATTAACAATAGCAATTGAATCCATTTGAAGCTCAATAGAGTCGTATCCTTTCCTAGCTGCGAGATTAATGCCATCCATCGCTCCCCATAATTCAGCCATGTAGGCCGAGGACACATGCAATCTCCTCGTCATACCTGCTATCCAATTTCCACTAGAATCACGAACCACCGCTCCACATCCAGCCACTCCCATATCGGCCTTAAAAGCCCCATCGGTATTGACTGCAACCAAACCATCCCCAGGGGGTTTCCAGCTAACAAAAACCTGCTGTGTGGCACGGTAAAGAGCAGGGAGATGGCATCTGCTCAACTCATAATCCATTGCTTGCTGAGTAACAGACCGAGATGGACAGAGAGGACGGGTGTACGCATCATCATGAATTTGCTTATTGCGCCAATACCAAAGGTTATAACAAGCTGTAGCCCAGACATCACACCACTCAAGTACTGATTCAAGCTTTGTGCCATTAAATAAATTCCCATGCAGCCAGTCACGCAACTCGGCTCCGTAAAATTCAGCCCTGAGATCTGTTGGAATGAAGGAGTTCCATAGAGAGCTTGCTAGAGGACAGTCACGCAAGACATGAAGGATGGTTTCTGTTGAGTTGCGACAATTATGACAGTACACATTTCCATTTCCCCAACGACCACAATAAAGCTTTGTTGCAAGTTTCTCATGGAAAATTTGCCAAGTAAAACACCTAATCCTTTCCGGCACCCTTAGTTTCCACAATTTATCCCAGCAATCCATCCGCAATGATTGATCAAAGTTGCACAAGTGACTATAAGCAAAGGACACAGTGAACTTACCAGAGCCGTCCCCAGGGCAATACCTCTCATCAGGCCCATCGTGAGGGAGAGGTGCTGGGAGAGTAGAGATCCGTAGCAAAATGTCCGGAGGCAGCATATTAGCAATGGCTACTAGATTCCAGTTGCCTTCATCATTCACGATGTCACTAACACTCCAATTGAGAGTAGCTTGAGGGATAGTCACTACGCTATCAGCAAGCCGAAGAGTAGGACTAATCCATCTATCTTTCCACAGGTTGGTTGTAGCTCCATTTCCAATCGACCAAGCTTCAATTTCACTCAAGTTGGACCAGCATTTGTGAAGGGCTTTCCATAGCGCCGAGTCATGAGTCTTGACTTGAAATTGCCCAGCTTCAAGAGAGCCTCTGCCATATTTACCAATCAGAACTTTACTCCACATGTTGTCCGTGGAAATTTTGAGGCCCCATGCAATCTTCATAAGACAAGAGGCATTCATGGTGACAATGTCTCTTACGCCCAGACCTCCTAGGTTCTTCAGAAGAGTTAAAGTATTCCACTTAATCAAATGCATTCGCTTAACTTCATCCGTGTCTCCCCAAATAAAACCTCGCTGTAATTTTTGAATCTCGCTTAAACAACTTTTAGGAATCAGAGTTGTCATCAGGGTATAAACAGGAATAGCCTGGATGACAGATTTTGATAAGGTGACTCTCCCCGCAAAAGACAAATGTTTAGCCTTCCAACCCAAAAGCTTATCCTTCACCTTATTAACCAGATAATGAAAATCTTCTTTACGCGGACACTTGCCCAGAAGAGGGACTCCCAAGTATTTCCCCATAGAGGCGCTAATTTTAAAACCAGAAATACGAGCAAGCCTTTTACGCAAGGTGGACTTCACGTTCTTAGAGAAGAAGATATGAGTTTTCTCTTTGCTTACAATTTGACCAGAGACAAGGCAAAAAGTATCCAAGGTATTTATGACGGAGTGCATATTATCCTCCGTTGCTTTGCCAAACAAGAGGAGATCATCCACAAACATGAGATGAGATATATCAGGGCCATGCCTACCTGCCTTGATAGGCGTCCAAGCTCCAGTCTCAACTTGTTCTGCGATAAGGTGTGTTAATTTATCCATACAAAGCACAAGTAAGTATGGAGAGATAGGATCACCTTGACGGATCCCACGTTGAGGAGAGAAATAATCTGATCTAACACCATTCCATAAGACATTTGTCTTGACACTAGAGATGCCATGCATGATGATGTTCTGAATGTTAGTTGGGAGACCAATCTCTTGGAGCACCTCCGCAATAAAGCTCCATCTGATTCTATCATAAGCCTTAGCTAAGTCTACCTTTATAACAAAGAAACCATTTCTTCCCCTCATTTTATTCATAGAGTGGAGTAATTCTTGGGCTACTATAATATTCTCATGGATGCTGCGGGTCGGGATAAAACCAGTTTGGTAGGGGGAAATAATTGATGGCAAGAAAGGCTTAAGACGATTAACAATTACCTTGGTAACCACCTTGTAAGAGACATTGCAGAGAGAAATGGGGCGAAACTGGGAAACAAACTCTGGTTTACCCACCTTAGGGATTAGGCAAATGTCCGTCAAATTAACTTTTTCCATCTTTGTTGGATCAGCCCAAAGTTCATGAATAAAGTCATTGAAATCAGCAGCAACAATGTTCCAGTTAGCTTGGTAGAAACCGGCTTGGAAGCCATCCGGACCCGGAGCTTTCCACGCCTTCATAGCAAACATTGCATGCTCTATCTCATCTTTATGCAAGGTTCGGCCAATCTGGTTAATGGCCTCAGCATCTAATTTATTGAAACCAAACCGATAGTTATGAGATTCACCTGTGTGTCCCTGCTCAGTGAACAAATTGTGGAAATAGTTGTTTACATGCAATTGAGTTGCACTTTCATCATTTAACCAAACGCCATCATCCCCTCTCAGAAGGTGAATTCGGTTTTTTTTCTTTCTATTAGCTGCTTTGATTTGATAGTACTTAGTGTTTCTATCACCATCTTGTAGCCACCGCGTTCTCGACCGTTGGTGCCACATGAGCTCTTCTTTGTAAAGAATGTCATTTAATTCTTTGTGGAGGGATTTTTCAAGCTGGATAAGAAATCTATTAACCGTACCTCTATGATATTGCTTCTGAATGCCTTCTAATCGGGCTAGCAGCGTGCGTTTTTTTGTTCTAATACAACCAAAAGTGCTCTGTTTCCATTCCATGAGGTGTTGCTCGAGGGAAGCCAACTTGCGATCAAATGCTTCAACTGGCCTCCACCAACTAGCCATGTAGTCTCTAAATTGCGCATGAGTCAGCCAAGCATTCTCAAACCGGAAAGGTCTCACCATTCGCTCATGAGAGTTACCGTTCAAACACAACATAATAGGATGATGATCTGAGAACTTGACTCTGGGAAGAACTCTAACAAACGCATTAGGAAAAGCCACTCGCCATCTATCATTACACAAGGCCCTATCCAAACGAACAAAAAGCCTGTCAAGCAAGCCCGTGCGTGGCCCTCGCCAAGTGAACCTTGGCCCAACCGAGCCTAAGTCTATTAATTGACACTTGTTAATTCTGTCCCTGAAAAGTTGTTGCTTGTGCATGTTTGGGTTACCTCCACCTTTTCTCTCTTTAGAATCAACTATATCATTGAGATCACCTGCTAGGAGCCACTGTCCATTCAAGTTGCTGCTAACGCTCAAAAAAGTACTCCACAATTCGCTTCTCAAATCATCATTGGGGCTAGCATAGGTAGGGGTAAAATACCACGTCCATCCATCATTCATAGTAACTTGAAAATGAAGGAATTGGAAGTTGTTATGAACCTCCAATAGCTCTACCATATTCGTCTTCCAGCCGGTAACAATGCCACCTGCAAACCCTCTATTATTTGAGAAGGTGAAACCATCAAAGCCAAGTCTCCGGAAAGTATTCTTCAACCGAGAGGGGTCACTACGAGTCTCCATGATCACAAAAATTTCCGGTCGATGCATATCAATATACTGCTTGCAATTCTGGAATAACGCAGAACTGGCAGCGCCACGACAATTCCAAATAATGATTTTATTTAAATTCATTAAGAATTATTTGGAAAGGTGAGTAGAAATCTCAATAATCACAATTAGAGGTGTGGGGTCTCAACGACCACCTCCATCTCCGAATCACTAACTATTAATTCCCCTCTGCTCATGAGCATCCATGAATTCTTCAGACTCCATCATTCCCACGTCATCCAGATTTCTAGCAAAGTTGGGGGTATGAGGAGTAACCATTGGTTTTGGATCAGGTGGTCTAGTGGAATGTGGCCCAATTGGCCCACTAGTGATACCTACTGTTGTATCCATATCCATCTCAAGTGTTGATCCATTTTGTTGACACAAATTAACATCCCCATTCACCACGTGCTGAGGGCCAGCAATTGTTTTGACACGTGATTGGACTTTTTGATGCACAACATTCCCTGTAACTTTAACATTCCCAACGGTTTGAGCAGTTAATGGTCTCCTATTATTCTCCTCTATTGGCTCTGATTGTGTACCACGTGGGGCCCTTGCAGTATTATTCTCCAGCCTTTTCGCGTGGGACCCGTGGGATGGAGCTGTAGGCTTTGCTGATTGGGCAGAATTTATTTTCCTAGGAATATTGGCAATTATGTTGGTAGCTGTCGCCGCAATTTCCTCGTCCGTTTCAACATGGGTATCAATTGTGTTTCCCGGCTCACCATCATTAGCATTTAATATATTAAAACGAGATCCACCGTTTACGGCCTGGGCACTTAACGTCGCCGGGAGGATACGACCGCCACTGCCAGTTTGACCACCCTTTTCTTTGCCTTTTTTTTACCACCTCTGCTTTTGGACCACTGTCCATGGACCATCTACTGACGTGGTTTTTTTTGCATTGCTTTCCTCATTGGGTCTCTCTACAGTTGCTCCCCCAGTTTGAGCTTCCGGAACTACTGTGTCTGCACATTGGTCCTTGTGGTGTCCAAACCGCCCACAAGCCATACATAGCATGTGTAAACCTTCATATTCAATCTTGTAGATATGATTCTTAAGTTCAAACATAGCAAGCAGTGGAGCGTCCAAGTCCACCTCAACACACAATCTGGCATATTTCCCACGCCCCACCAGTTGGGTGGTGTTGTCCACTTTTACCGTTCGCCCAATTCTGTCTCCCAAGAAGAACAAGAAGTCAGAATGATAATATTCCACCGGGAGCTCCGGTGGCGCGTACCCCATCTTTGCAACCTTATTGATCTCTTCCTTTTACGGTCAAAAATTGGGTCTCCATTCACGTCACGTGTGAGGTAGTGATCGTAAATCAACCATGGCCCATTAGTGAGAGCCTAGGCGTGGTCGTGCGGGCTCGACAAATATACTAAGAAGAAATCACAACCGAGATCAATGAGATTCATGGCACCCTTTTGCACCCACATTTGATTTAACCGATTCTCAAGAGCCTTGAAACCGATTCTTCTGCCCAACAATTTGACAAGCAAACCTTGCCTCCAAGGCCTACATAAACGTTCTTCAGCACTTGGAGGGACTACTATCTCCGGGCACTCATGGCCGCCATGTTTCTTCTCAACAATTTTCAAATTCATCGCATAACGATACTCTCCATAATCACCATTAGATCCCATGTCCTCTTGAGTAGCGTGAGCAGCCTTTTCTCCACCTGAGTCACTGCCAGCCTCGACGCCTAACACGGTTTCTTTATAAGATCTCACCGCAGGATGATCTTCTTCAACCGGGTTCACAAGGTCATCATAACTGATCGGTACTGTTGAAACATTGGAGAAACTGTGTTCTCCTCCTTTAACTTTCTTTGTATGCCGTTCTCGTAAATCTTCCTCTTCCTTCGTTTCGTCCCGTGCATTGTTCCCCATTCTTATTGCGCGCTGGTGATAACTCCTTGAGACCAGTAGGTTTGGTACCACACGCCCCAGTAGAGCTGGCTTCCCGTTGGGACCAGAGTACCGGCGGCAGTGACACAAAACTCTTTACTCGTGCTCAAGGCGACCACGGAGCCGCTTGCCGAGGTGTTTTTCTTCGGCGACCGCTTGCCGAGGTGTTTTCCTTCTCTATTCTTCCTTAAATCACCCTTCCACTAGTTTCTTTTCTAACATCAACACAATGTATTTGAGGACGTGAAAGATGGGTCCATTCTGGTACAATTAAATAATTAAAGGACCCGACAGTAATTTTTTTAAACAAATAGGCTATCTGCCAGCATTTATTAAAATAAAGGAGAAAGAAGACAGTGAAGAGTACAATGGAGGACTAGACCAAAACCATTGGCAAAAGAGAAACTATAATCAAAACAATAATAGCGAGCTCCTAACTGAGTCCCCTAAAACACTGTAACCCAACAGTAATTTTGTCTGTATTTTAGTCTCGCTAAAATAACATTACTATTCTTTAATAAAAATAGGGTTAAATATGTTTGTGATCCTTATAAAATTTATTTTTTTTGTTTTGTTTTTACTCTCTAAAAAAATTCACCTACATTTGGTCCTTATAAATTTTGAGTTTTTTGGACTTAGTCCCTCGTGACTTTTGGCAACGCTTTTTTGACCTTTTTTAAGTGATGTTAAAAGTCGTGAAACACTATTAAAAGTCATGTGGGACTAAAACCAAATTTTAGGTGAAAATTTTTTGAGGGACAAAAATTGAAAAAACCCCAACTTTTATAGGGACCTAAAATATATTTCTCCCATAAACATATGACAAAAAAACATTCCCCTTAAATGTATCTACTTCATATTTAGACTACATGAGTGTATATTGATAAAAAAAAAAGCTACATACGTGTAACTTTTTACTTATATAAAAGACCGGAGATGGTACCAACAAAGATTGGTTCAAGTGGTAACTGAGTTCGGATCCCCCACCTTAAGCTATTAAGTTCGAGTCATGGGTCTGGCCAAAACTCTATTCAGAGTCTCATCAATTCGATTTCCAATCTGGTTTTAATAAAAACATCTTATCCCTAAATGGAAAAAGAATCAACCAAAAAAACATAAAAAGAACGTACCTCGGCAACATTCTTAACATTAGTCATAGCAACTTCAGCTCTAGCATTAACAAATCTCCATTGCAAATGCCTATTGTGCAAAATCCTAAACCTATGGTACACTTCTTCTTGCATGGATGACACTTTCTTTTGCTTGAAGTACTTCAAGACTTTAGCAACACCACTACCGACACCACCGCCACCACCACCACCACCACCACCGCCGCCACTGCTATTTTCACTGGCTTTAGCCGGTGACTCAGACCCAATAGGAGAGCTAAGGGATCCCCTCCCCGGCGAAAGTGCCCATGCCGAAGGCAATGTTGCCCTTTTTGAGGCTCCATTGTTATCCGGGCTAACCCCATTTTGTGAGAATTTACCAAAACCATCTCTACTCTTTTTCTTCTCTTGGAACTTGGATGTTACTAATAATGTAGGGTTTGTGTTAATTCCTTGATCTTTGTTGTGAGTTCTTATCTTTGATGTTGATTTTGAACGGTGCTCATTAATGTGTCTTTCACTAGAGCTAAACCTCCTTGAACTTCTCTCCGGGGTGGTTATAATGGCCGCAAGGTTGCTTCCACTTCGGCTACGGACCAACGATGGTGATGGTGGCACCGCCGCCACCGTGAGTTGGTTGCGGCTAGAAAGAGTGCCGTTGATTTTAGCCATATGAATGATAGTTGTGTATGGTGTAGTGAATCTTTTGGGGGTTCAATATATATACTATGTACTATTTTTTGGTCAACCATAATACTATATAATATACATAAGGGGTGTATATAGAAGTGGAAAGCACGTTACTAAGAAAGTTGAATACACGTTACCAAGAAAGTTGAATGCAAAAATATTTGCACGTATTTGCAAGTTTCAAAGGAACATATTTTGTCTTGTTGTCTTATTTGATTGAGCTATATATGAAGCAGCAATGATACTCCTCAATTATAAACAAGGGCTGCTTGTTTGTTTTTGAATGCAATTAGATTGAAATTAATAAATATTGAAGACTTTATAAATAATTTTAGTAGGCTTACTTTTATGAAATAATTTATTTATGCATGTGGTTCAATAGAGCCTTTATTTATTCCGCTAGTAGTTGACAATTAAGGGATTAACGGCTAACTTTCTAACAAACACTTTTTTTTCCACTAAAAAATGATTTATCCTTAAGAACGTTATTAGTCAAGAAAGTGAGTAAAATGTATTGAACTGTAGGTAAAAGATACGATGATATATCAGGAATTAGAAAATTTGTTAGTGTCTAACTAATTTAGTTATATTAGTTTAGAAGTAGTTAGTGTCTAACTAACTTACCTAGATTAGTTTAGAAGTAGTTACATGTATAGTTAATTTTCTGTTGCAGTTAACTATAGTTAAACACTTTTTTTTTTACCAAAACTATAGTTAAACACTTGTATATAATACTATTGTAACATGAATCAAAGATATAGAGTTTATTTTTCCAATTTTATCTCTTTCAATTGAAACTCATTAATTCTTGGAACTTAATATGATATCAAGAGCGATATAGCTTCCGCATTCCTTTCTCCTCAATGATTCCTCCATTGTCTTCACTCGTATGTCTTCTATTGTTTTGCGATCTCTACGTTTTGGCTTTCCTCTGAATTCTTGCAACTTTTGTTTTCAATTTCTGCAATTTCAATTTCTGTTTGATGATCGATTTTGCTTGCGATTGCAATTTTGCATTTCAATCTTTCTTTCTTCTTGCATTACTCTATTATTTTGTGTTTTCCCCAATTTCAATTTCGCAAATTCTTTGAATCGATTTTGATTCTATCATTCGCTTTTCAATCACAATCGCGTTTTTCTCCTTCCTCTCGCTTCTTTGAGAGTTTCTGTTTATGCAATTGCTTTCGTTTGTTCCGTTTCTAATTCGTTTGACACAAATTGTTTGTCATTCTTGTATCGGTAATCATCATTTCTGTTTGCGATTCTTGCACAGTTTTGCGATTTCGCTTCATTGTCCTCCTTTCATTCTGATTCCCGATGATTGTGATCTGAAGCGGAGTTCTAATTTCATTTTGGATCGAGTTTCGATTTCGTTCAAATGGCTCTTTCTTCTTCTTGTTCTATGATTTCTTCTTTGAATCTATCTCAAGGAGTTAAAAGGAATTTGAGAGTTTTTGCTGCTAGGGATTCACCAACAGCATCAACTGGTGTTATATTTGAACCTTTTCAAGAAGTCAAGAAAGATGTTCTTGTTGTTCCTATTGCACCTAATGTTTCTTTGGCTCGTCAGAATTTTCAAGATGAATCATACTAGTTTTTTTTTAAAACTATGGAGAATACTGATCAATGGATAGATTGACTTGACCTCCTAGTGTAGCAAACCTACTCCTAGGCCTGGAAAAATATTGTGGCCCGCCCGAAAATCCGCAAAAACCGCAATGTCCGAAAAATAACGGGCCAGTTGTTAACGGGCCGTGGGTTGGGGGCGGCTACAAATGGGCTGGGACGGTTTCAATTGGTCGGGTTCGGTTCTTGAAACTAGAACCAGCGGTGTCCGAACCCGCCCGACGCAACATTTTCCACTGTCAATACCAAGGTAATCAAAACCGGACCGGACCGGCCGGTTCGACCGGTTGAACCGGGAACCGGACCCCTATCCGGTCCAGTTGGACCCCAGAACCGGATTTGAGAAGAACCAGGTGGAAAACCGGAAAACCGACCCAGAACCGGGAAAACCGGCGGTTCACTGGTTGGCAGCGGTTCTTAGAAAAAACAATATTTTAATTTTTTTTTAACAAAACGACGTCGTTTTAGTTTTTTTTTTTAAATTTTTTAAAATTTTTTTTTTAAATTTCTTTGTTGCATTTCTCAAATTCATTTTTCTTCCCACTAAGTACATCCACATCACTCCCTTTCCTTTTCCGGCTCTTAGTGGAGGAGATTGGTGCATGGAAGTCACATACACTTGTGTGCAAGTATACACTGTCCAAAAACAAGTAGTAAAAAGATCGAACCCACAGAGATTGAAAAACTCACTTTTAAAATCAATATAAAGTAATGAAGTGTAAAGTAACTAAGTAACAAAATAATTTTGGATATATTAAGTAGAAACTTAGTTAGCTAAGGACTATCTTATGCTTAAGTTAGTCCTGGTTAACCAAGGTGGAATCAAATCTTGAATAAAAACCTTGAAGAGCTTTTGAAGCTAAGTTTGGGGGTGCACAAGTTATATAAAGGCTAGGTATCAAGATCCTAGGGTGGTTAGTGAATTAGGACTTCAGTGTACTCATATGTATTAGAGATACTTTTGTAATGTCTGTAACTACCCGAAACAAAAGCTGAGCTGTTCCAAAAAGCAAATGTATATATGTAAAAAAAAAAGAAGAATAAATGCTAAAGGAGCTCAGTAATGAGGGGGTTGCAGTCAAGAATTATGTTCATCAAAGTTCCAGCGTTATAACGTTGCTGATTTATATTCAATAGTTAGAATCACTGACCATAGATCTGAAATACCTAATCAAGCCCTTTGTCATGCTTGAAATCCCTCATTTCTTGTGTGAAGTTGTTAGTCTATTCACTGTTTTGAAAAAGTCTTTGATTTCACCAAAAGAAAGCCATTCTTTCCGAGGCTAAGAGAAATCTAAATCTAGCTAGGAATTGAGATGAGTCAGAGATCACACACTCACAAGTGAGCAGTAATAATTCTAGATGTTGTGAAAAACAATGGTGTGTGTGTGTGTGTGTGGGTGTGAATTTGAAAGTTTAGCCCATTAAAAACATTTTTGGAAAAACTGCTTGATTTAGGGAAGCAACTGGTTTTGTCTTTCTATCTTGTCATTGTTCTGTTTTCTATTAGTTGTTTGTCTTTGTAAATAGTCATTACTTGGGGACAAGCAATGGTTTAAGTTTGGGGGAGTGATAACTCTTATCAATAAGAGTTATTCATGCTTTCAAGACTTAAATAAATGTGAGTTCTAAAGTAATAAATTTTTTTTAGAGAGATATTGTTATTGTGTTGTTTGTGCAGCTAATTTATGTCATTGTTTCTTTGATGTTGTGTTGTTTGTTCTTTGTCAAGCGTCATTACTTGAGGACAAGCAATGGTTTAAGTTTGGGGGTGTGATAACTCATATTTATATGAGTTATTTATGCTCTTATTACTTAACTTAATTCAAGTTCTTAAGTAATATTGTTGTTTAATTAAGTAAATATATGTTGTTTAGTGTAAAAGAGGGTTAGGAACTGATTATATGACAAATTGGCACTTTTGGTGCTTTCTTGTTATTTTTAATGTGTTTGTTCAGTTTACAGCATTAGGCGTTATAGCGGCAGACGCTATAGCGTTGGATTCTGCAGCAGATGAGAGAGAAAACGGAAAAGCAGTTTCTGCAGTTTCCAAAGCATGTCGATCAACAGTAGAAGCGATCGAGAGCAGTTCTGCATCAGCCACCCACCTTTTGCTTTATAGGACACTTGTCTATTTTGTAATGGTAGTTGGTAATAGTTGGTGGGATGGCTTTTCACTTTTTTTAGAGATATTTTCTTTATATTGAAGTCTTAAAACTTCATCTTCAAGCTTGGTTTTGCTGGTTTAGAAGGGAGGAGAGTTAGAAATAACTCTTAAACTCCATTTTCGTCCAAGCTCCATTTTCACAATAAAGAGTAGATTTTCTGCAGTGCTGCGAGAGACGCTATAGCGGCAAGCGCTATAAGCGGCTTACGGAGCTGTCATCATTTGGAGTGTTTTCCACCTCTTGGTGATTTCGGTTTTATGGCTTTAGGTAACACTTTTATGCTGTATTTCTTGTGTTGTTGCTCATCATGAGCTGATTCTCTTGTAGTTGGATGCTTAGAGCTTTGTAATGAACCTTTAGTATCGCGTATATAATATTTCACGTTTTGCATTTCAATCTTTGTGTGTTACTTCTTTCAAACTTGTTTTTAGAAATGATCAGCTAAAATAGGTATATTCATGGGTACAGACATGGTCCATGATTCGAACTCAAAGATTGATATGAACGAAAGGTTGTTAAAGACATTTAACCAATGTTTGCTAAATCTAGACATAGAAAGGCAATAGTTCATAGGGCAAAAGCTGTGGGTTCTTTATTATACAGGGGTGAACTTATTTAGAACCTAGACATAGGCATCTTGTAATGAAACCCTGGCGTTAGTGACTGAAAAGCACAAAATCATTTGCAACAGCGCTTGACGCTATAGCGTGAGACGCTATAGCGCATTACTTCTGGGAAATTACTTAGCAAAGAGCATTCCAACTACTCTCACTCTGAATTTCTACTTATAATCTATCTTATTTGCTTTTGTATCTTTATGTTAATAACATTAATGATTTGACAACTTGTTATTGTTATTTATGTACTCACTAGCTAAATTACTAATTTAAATATAGAAGTAAACTCAACAATCCTCGTGGGAACGATCTTTACTTATCATTATATTACTTGTTGCGATTGTGTATACTTGCACATCACCTTTTCGTACAACAAGTTTTTGGCACCGTTGCAGGGGATTGTGAAAGTTAATTTTTATTATTTAGTTAGTAAGTTAAGTTAGTTTTTTCTAGTGTGTTCTGTTTTTCAGCAATATTTTTTTTTTAATTTGCATTGTGTTTATGTTTGTAGTGTGTTCTCTTTGTTGTTTTTAGTGTTACTATTTGTCTTTGTTGCTTTGTGAAAAAAAAATCCACTTTATGCTATGGACCATTGGAGTTTTGACTTTATGCAAGAAATGAATGAATTGAATGCTCAAGAACAATGTTTCAATTATGATTTCCATGAGAGTGAACATGAAAGGGGCATTATGTGACAAATTTCATGCCCATGACAGCCCAAAATATGGATTATAGCATGGAAAATGTTGTGTGTGAGCAATATTCATATTCTCAAGCTCAAACCCAAGGATTGCATGAGAACAACTTTGAATTGAAAGAACTCTTAGCTCAATTCCTTGAGGATATCAAAGTAGATAGAGACAACTCTCAAGTGTCATGCAATAATATGGAAGAGAGTTGTATTGAAGAGGTGGTTGAGCAAAATGAAGATAATTTCAAAGAACTCTTAGCTCATTCCATTGATTATATGAAGATGTATCATGACAACTTTGAAGCTTCATGTAAGAATATAGAGGCTCACATTAACACAATAATGGAGCATCTAAAAGAAGAGAGTTGTGTTGAAGAAGTGGTTGAGCTAGAAGAAAAGAGTTTGTATTGAAGATATGGTTGAGCAAAAGGAAGAAAAGAGTGTAGAGTGTGAACTTGAATGTGGTCATGTGAAAATGGTGGAAGAAAAAGAAAAAAATAGTGTAGTTGTAGAAAAACAAAAATTCAAAAATAGTGACAAGAAAGAAAATCCAAGGTTGAGGTATGAAAAGAGTCATGTGACAATTGAGATTCAACATTTGGTAAGTGAAGAAAATAATCCTCCGCAAAATGAGCTTCAATTTTTTCAAGAGAGGAAGAATTTCTATCCCAAATGCTTATTGGTTGGTGCTTGGGAACACTTGCTTCCATATGCCAAATACATGGGATTTCTGACCAAAAAGAGAAAGCAGAAGAATGATATTTTCTTCTTGTCCTATTATCCACCCTAACTTGGGTTTTGAATGCCAAGTCTAGCTAAAGACTCTTAAACTAAGCGCTCTTTGGGAGGCAACCCAGATTTTTTTATTCTAATATTTGTTGTTTTTGTTTCTATTTTGATGTTGTAGAAATGTCCCATTGCATTGATGAAGTGAGCTTTAATTGTGAAGCGCTATAGCACCTGACGCTATAGCGTCAATCTATTCTGACAATTTGGCCAAACAAGAAAAGAATTGTGTTTTGTTCACCAACCAGTAACTCTTCCCTCTTGTGTTGTGTTATTTTGTGTTGTGGTGTTAATTGTTTCCAAATAAACTTGTTGGATGTTGTAGCATTTGTAATAACATCTAGCAATTGTGTATGATTTCAAAAAGTATGTTGTGTTAAATGTTTTTAATTTCAGTATGTTGTAGTGTCAAAAGGCCTCTCCCATTAGAATTGCATGAGAAGTAAAGACAACTGTTGAGTCTTAAGTTTGGGGGAGGACCTTAAATGTGTTTAATGTTATCTGTAAAATGTTAATATTATGTGTTTAATATTATGTTTGTTGAATAGAAAGCATGATCAGTTGCAATTTCTAGTCTTTCAATAATAGAATGTGTATCTTCTTGGGCTAAATTTAATGATGATTAAGTGTATATAGTGTAGCCTTGTTTGATTGATGACTAGTCTTATTGTTGCTGCTACACAAAATCTCTGTGCTTAAGTAGAAACTTAGTTAGCTAAGGACTATCTGATGCTTAAGTTAGTCCTGGTTAACCAAAGTGGAATCAAATCTTGAATAAAAACCTTGAAGAGCTTTTGAAGCTAAGTTTGGGGGTGCACAAGTTATATAAAGGCTAGGTATCAAGATCCTAGGGTGGTTAGTGAATTAGGACTTCATTGTACTCATATGTATTAGAGATACTTTTGTAATGGCTGTAACTACCCGAAACAAAAGCTGAGCTGTTCCAAAAAGCAAATGTATATATGTAAAAAAAAAAAAAAAAATAAATGCTAAAGGAGCTCAGTAATGAGGGGGTTGCAGTCAAGAATTATGTTCATCAAAGTTCCAGCGTTATAACATCAAATGTTATAACGTTGCTGATTTATATTCAATAGTTAGAATCACTGACCATAGATCTGAAATACCTAATCAATCCCTTTGTCATGCTTGAAATCCCTCATTTCTTGTGTGAAGTTGTTAGTCTATTCACTGTTTTGAAAAAGTCTTTGATTTCACCAAAAGAAAGCCATTCTTTCCGAGGCTAAGAGAAATCTAAATCTAGCTAGGAATTGAGATGAGTCAGAGATCACACACTCACAAATGAGCAGTAATAATTCTAGATGTTGTGAAAAACAATGGTGTGTGTGTGTGTGTGTGGGTGTGAATTTGAAAGTTTGGCCCATTAAGAACATTTTTGGAAAAAGCTGTTTGATTTAGGAAGCAAGCTGGTTTTGTCTTTCTATCTTGTCATTGTTCTGTACTTTTCTATTAGTTGTTTGTCTTTGTAAATAGTCATTACTTGGGGACAAGCAATGGTTTAAGTTTGGGGAGTGATAACTCTTATCAATAAGAGTTATTCATGCTTTCAAGACTTAAATAAATGTGAGTTCTAAAGTAATAATATTTTTTAGAGAGATATTGTTATTGTGTTGTTTGTGCGGCTAATTTATGTCATTGTTTCTTTGATGTTGTGTTGTTTGTTCTTTGTCAGCGTCATTACTTGAGGACAAGCAATGGTTTAAGTTTGGGGTGTGATAACTCATATTTATATGAGTTATTTATGCTCTTATTACTTAACTTAATTCAAGTTCTTAAGTAATATTGTTGTTTAATTAAGTAAATATATGTTGTTTAGTGTAAAAGAGGTTAGGAACTGATTATATGACAAATTGGCACTTTTGGTGCTTTCTTGTTATTTTTAATGTGTTTGTTCGATTTACGACATTAGGCGCTATAGCGGCGAGCGCTATAGCGTTGGATCTCTGCGGTGATGAGAGAAAAACGAAGCGATTTACTGCGGTTTCCAAAGCGTGTCGAGATCAACAGATAGCGATCGAGAGCAGTTCTGCATCGACCACCCACCTTTTGCTTTATAGGACACTTGTCTATTTTGTAATGGTAGTTGGTAATAGTTGGTGGGATGACTTTTCACTTTTTGAGAGATATTTTCTTTATATTGAAGTCTTAAAACTTCATCTTCAAGCTTAGTTTCTTTGGTTCGAGAAGAGAGGAGAGTTAGAAATAACTCTTAAACTCCATTTTCGTCCAAGCTCCATTTTCACAATAAAGAGTAGATTTTCTCTGATCTTTGCGAGAGGCAGCTATAGCGGCAAGCGCTATAAGCGGCTTACAGGAGCTCATCATTTGGAGTGTTTTCCACCTCTTGGTGATTTCGGTTTTATGGCTTTAGGTAACACTTTTATATGTCTGTATTTCTTGTGTTGTTGCTCATCATGAGCTGATTCTCTTGTAGTTGGATGCTTAGAGCTTTGTAATGAACCTTTAGTATCGCGTATATAATATTTCACGTTTTGCGTTTCAATCTTTGTGTGTTACTTCTTTCAAACTTGTTTTAGAAATGATCACCTAAAATAGGTATATTCATGGAGTGCAGACATGGTCCATGATTCGAACTCAAAGATTGATATGAACGAAAGGTTGTTAAAGACATTTAACCAATGTTTGCTAAATCTAGACATAGAAAGGCAATAGTTCATAGGGCAAAAGCTGTGGGTTCTTTATTATACAGGGGTGAACTTATTTAGAACCTAGACATAGGCATCTTGTAATGAAACCACGGCGTTAGTATTGAAAAGCACAAAATCATTTGCAATGGCGCTTGGCTATAGCGTGAGGCAGCTATAGCGCCTATACTGAAAATTACTTAGCAAAGAGCATTCCAACTACTCTCACTCTGAATTTCTACTTATAATCTATCTTATTTGCTTTTGTATCTTTATGTTGATAACATTAATGATTTGACAACTTGTTATTGTTATTTATGTACTCACTAGCTAAATTACTAATTTAAATATAGAAGTAAACTCAACAATCCTCGTGGGAACGATCTTTACTTATCATTATATTACTTGTTGCGATTGTGTATACTTGCACATCACCTTTTCGTACAACAGTTATATTATCAGAGAAGAATGATCAGATTTGGTGCAAGGGTGTTTTAATATACCTTCTTGGCTGTCTTCTGTGTCCTGATCATAATGACACAGTCTCCCTTAAGTATGCCGATATAATTGAAGACCTTAGCACAGTATGCAAATTCAATTGGTGTACATATATTTTGGAGCATCTGAGGGAGGGCACAAATAGCTATAAGACTCCAAAAGTGGACCTCGACTTTTTGATGGTTAGTTGTTCTAATATTACTTCCATACATTAATTTTAATATATATATATATATATATATATATATATATATATATATATAAATTTATTTATAAATTTATTTATTGGCAATCTTCCAGATTCACTACATAGAGAAGATGGGACCAGAAAGTCCTTTCTCTAGAGGTTCGACGATGCCCACACTAAAAGAGTGGGACACTACAAGGGTGCTAAAGGATATGAACAAAATTAATAAAATTTGTGGTTATGGACGTGGCATAACATCTGGTTATGCTCTAAGCCCACAAATTAGCTTAGATAGTCCTATTTGCTCACTAATTCCTTTGGCACATAATTATCTCTTTTAAAACTATGGAGAATACTGATCAATAACCACAAAGGCTTATTGAAATAACCGATGCTAAATGAGTCCAATACGCAATCATTTGCTATTTTAAGTGCAACTTCTACCAGTGGAAGTCTAGTGCAAAAGGAGACCTCTGGCACATAATTATCTCTTTTAAATTTTGTATGGCATTAACAATCTTATGCAACTAACCACAAAATTACAGCTATGCACAAAAACTGGTAAGATGCCAATAACCACGGATATACAAATCTGTGGCTAGTGACCACTAACCAGTGTTGTGCATATTTGTGGTTAGTGGAATATTTGCAAAACAATGGCTATATTTCAATAACAACATATTCACAAAATCACAAAATGTGCACTAATCACAGAATGTTTTCATTTATTTGGTGTTGTAGGTCCCGGAGTACTTAAAATATTGTAAATACCAACTTGGAGCATTCAAGAGATGCATTAAAAGTTTGAAGGAGAGAGTTGATGATGATGATGATGAAGATTATGAGGTTGATTATGAGGATGATGGTGATGAGAGTGATGGTGATGAGAGCGATGAGGATGATGATGAGGCTGGGGATAAAGATGAAGAGAAGGGTGACGATTATTCAATGGAAGACGGTGTTGATGATACTCTTGAGGGAAGTGATGAAGACAGTGAAGTGAGGCGTGAAAGCCGGACGAATATGAGATATGATGACAAAAATATTTGTCTTAAGTTGACATATCCTGTTGTTCTTGACAATTCTGATGAGGATAAAAAACTCATCACCTATGTTGTCCCGGATGATGCCATGTGCGTATTTATTTGAAAGCACATATGAATTTCTATAATACACATTTACCTAACTTTTAAATTTCTTTTTTATGTAACATTAGTGAGGATATAAAACTGGAAGCAATGGTGAACAAGGAGGTCAATATTGGCTGCACACCACCAAGTTTTAATCTGTAAGTATAAATGGTTCAAATGTTAATTCTTTCTTCCACAACATGAACTGGAATTTATAATTCAATATCAATATTACTTAAGGAAATTTGTGGCATCTAATAGATATTAACCACAATTGTACTAATCTGTGGTTAGTGGACACTAACCACCGTTCTGCATATTTGTGGTTAGTGGCCACTAACCACTGTTCTTCATATTCTGGTTAGTGGCCATTGTGGTACTTAGTTGTCGTTATTGCCCCTTACAACATTATCATAGAATCACATATTCAATGGCCACATATTTGAATAGTAATTACATATTTGAATAGTAAGCTAGCTGACGAAGTACTAAAGGACGTTGAGTTTTGTGAAGTTCACTTTTTTGAGATTTTTGGCGAAGATGATATGCAGGACAAAATAGTAGTGTAACATGATAACTTGTAAATTTCAGTGCAACTCCGATCAGGACAGAACCACCGGAGGTTGATGAATGTAGCAAGTACATAAGCAAGAGGAAGAGAAAAAAGAAACCATCAAGATACTTGCAGAGCCCATATGATGGTCATGTTGCTCAATCTAATGCTTCGATTTTAGACAAAAATTTGGTCACCGGACCAGCCAAGGTAAGTGGAAACTTTTTCAAACATAAGATTTTCATAATATTACATATGGTATTACAAATCTGTTAGTCACAATTCTACTAATCTGTTAGTCACAATTGTACACATATGTTAGTCACAATCTGTTAGTCACAATTGTACAAATCTGTTAGTCACAATCTGTTAGTCACAAATAATATTGTTAGTGAGAAGTACTATTTATGTAAATTCGTGGCATCTAACAAGTATTAACCACAATTGTACTAATATGTGGTTAGTGGCCACTAACCAATGTTCTACATATTTGTGGTTAGTGCCTATTAACCATTGTTGTACTACTTTGTGGTTATTGGCCCTTACCAAAGATTTGGATAGTAATTAGCTTCTACATTAAAAACTCTACCTATTAATTGTTTTTGAAATTGCATTTACGAGTTCAAAATGTATCACGCAGTGACCAAATGATGTACCAATGCCAAATGGATCATAAATTCAACCTTAATAGAGTGGAACTCTGGACATTGCAAGAGGAGGAGTACGTTTCAAGCTTAGTCATAGATAGCTGGGCAAACATGTTAAATTTTTCACAACGAAATGACAGGCTAATTAGAAGACTAGTAATGACAGTGGGGCCCACGGTAAGAAATTATTTGATGTTTATGATAAGATATGCTTTATGATCAAGTAAGGGCTGTTTGGGTTTCAGAATTGGCAGTCTTGTGACCATGACAGTAGAATTCTCTTTAGTTTATTGCATTATTACATTACAAACTACAGAGGTTAGAAGAAGCAGAAAAAGCAGATTGTGACCCGATTCTATTCTGCTTCTTTGCTATTCAATAATTGAATAATTGTACATATTTATAGTTATTGCAGATATTGTGTCTTACTATACTAGTAGTTGCTTTCAATTATTTTTGGTGGTCCTGCAGTTTTATATGAATGAACATTGCATTGCCTTCTTTTTCAAATGGAGAAGAAACAAAGTCTACTTTCTTCATCTTTTCTATGAAACAGTTCGATTCCACTACTTATGATCAAGTACAATGAGATTTTTAAGAAATAACCACAATTGTACTATCTTTGTGTGTTAGTGGCCACTAACCACGAGCAGTCTAATTGTGGTTAATACTTGTTAGATTCAAGCATATATGATCAAATATGCTCTATTTTGGTAAACATAGATGATTCAAGCATATGTAAGTCCATTGATTGTAGTATGAACTTTTTGGAACACAGTTGTTTACATCCGTAGCTGTCTCAAAGAAAATAAGTCTTGACAACAAGGAAGATAAAGCCCAAGCCTTCCAAAAAAAGCTAGCAGTGTTCAACAGCTATATGAACTATAGGAGGTTGAATGTTCTTGGACTTGAATATGTAAGTGTTAATTGTAATTTTTTTTAATATATAAGATACTGGATTTGTAAAGTTTCTAACATGACATTTATCACAGATTCTGATACCTTCTATTGCTCGCTCACACTTTGTCACCTACGTCCTCAACTTGAAGATGAGAAGATTTAAGTATTTAACAAGCCTTGAGGGGTTCGCAAGAGCGAACAAAAGTGGAACTTTTTCTGAATTTCAAGAACTTGGGGACATACTAATGAGTGAAGCCTGTAGCTTTATTCAAGAGAGATATATTGTCTTGAACATTCCCTGTCCATATGAATGGGAACAATTTGAATGGCATGATCCAACAATGCCACAACAACCAGATAGAAATAGTTGTGGCGTGTTCACAATGATATTCTTGAAAGAATGGCTGGGAAATGAGAATGACATTGAATCATTCCGCAATTGGGATAGATTGAGCAAGAATCAGAAAAAGATTGTAACTAATAAATTCCGGATTGATTTATGTTGCTCAATCATGAACCACAAGAGCAACTTGTTGAAGGAATCTATACAAGTTGCAGCTAACAACTTTTGTGACCAATTGCAAGCGGAGATCAAGACATGTGGTGGGCAAAAAAAGGCTATAGGAAAGAGAAAAAAAATGTAGCAAGACTAAAATTGTTTCCCTGTATATGTAATTTTCTTTTTTAGTTCTAGTATTATCATCATGATTATAATGGTATCCCCACTATACTTTCACCGGTATAAGTTGCACTTAAAATAGCAGCACTTGCGTTTTGGTCTCATTTTGCACTAGATTTCCACCGGTAGAAGTTGAAGTTAAAATAGCTTATATATTCACTGGTCATATGTGCGACCAACCGCTGGAGCACCGCTATAATCAATGTGCACGCTGCAGTTGCTTTTTGGTCTCATTTTGCACAGTGCAAAATGAGACCAAAAAGCAACTGCTCTAGCCTTGGGACATCACCACCATGCTTTTTAGCTCTTAAATTCCTTCTCTTGCTCATGACTTGACCTGTAAATTAAAACATAATAAAATGTAATAAAATAGCTCTAAAATGAAACTTAAATGCAAGGCTAAATTTTAGAAATTAAAATAGCACTAAAATTAAAATAGCTCTAAGATCGCACAGTTTTGTTAAGCAGTAAGCAAGAGTAGATATCATGTCTAAACCCTAAACCCTAAACCTTAACCCTTTTGTACTCCTTGGTCTTTATTGTACGGTTTGAAACTGTTAAAAAAATTTATGACTTTGTTGTTTGTTCGTTAAATAAATTTTCCATTTTGGTGGCATTCTCATTAATTGTCTTTTTGGCTTTTCTGGTTCTCCATTGCAATAGAGAAATGCTAGTTGAGTTTTTGGAGAATCATTGCATGTATGTGAATGCAAGAGACAATGAGAGTGGGGAAGAAAATACTATGGCTTATCAAAAAAAAATATGGCTTTTGACTTTGTCTATTTGCCCATAGACTTTAGGTAATTAACCTCTCGATCTCTTCTTGCTTGTGTTGCTATTTTTCCGTCCATTGCAAATTCTGATCATTATTTGCACTTGCAGAACTGGAATGAATTCAAGTTGAAAATACTATGGCTTTTATTGGAACTTGCATTTTGGTTACTTATTATTTACTTAGTTTATAAACAAACAACATATTCTAATGAGATCGGAGGGAAATTTGATTATGGAAGTGTATCAGCTAAAACCAGTTCAGTAAAAGCAAAACCAGTGTTTTTAATGATAAACCCGGGTGAATGTATTTTGTCCCATCACATAAACGTTAGAGAGATATACTACCAAAAGATACAAAGTTGACCTATAAAAAATTGGTGCTTCATGGAGGAAAGTAGAATGAAAAGTAGAATGAAAAACAAAAAAGTTGAACTACATCTTCTCCCCACTGCTGCTGCCATCCTTAAACACTGCTTTTTCTTTCAGCATTTCACTCAACTCTGCCAAATATGAGGAACAGATTGTTCCTTAGATGGTGATGGGATAGCATTCTTCTCTGAGTAGTAGGCCAAATGAGCTTCCAAGACCTTGATTCTAAGAGAAATAAGCTCACAATTTGGGCACCTCTCCGAAGAAGAATCTTCAAAGGCTTTGTCCTGTAACTAAAAAAAATACAATTCTCAGATCCATATATCTTGTTAGCTAGATTCTTTAAATAAATAAAAAGGAAAGAAGGAAAAAGAAGGGGCGCCTATCTGAAAAACAATAATTAGTGTTCAATAATCACAAACCAAAATCACAAGAAAAAAATATTGAATCTTACACTTGAAAGAGGATTGTTCTCTGTGCCAGAAAAAGCAGCATTGGCATCGTCCAATGAATGAAACCCTTTAAATGAAGAGTTTTTAAATCCTAACACTTGTTTGCTACATTCGTTCCAGGAGTCGTAAGTGCTAATAAGGAGGCTAAGAACAAAGGCACTTTTATATGCTAATGTTTCCTTTTGTCCTTAGTTCTGATGTTGCCTAAGAGCTCAAGAAGGGTCAAAATCAAAATTCGAACTCACTTGCTCTATATGCTACACCACATTATGCTAGGAAAATCAATAGAGCTCGCAACAGAACAAACTACTGCAAGGTATCAAATAATAACTTACTTGCCCTATATGCTACACCACATTATGCTAACAGGAAAATCAATACTAGAGCTCGCAACAGAACTTCTGAAGTTCAATTGCCCAGTGGTTAGTGTCCACTAACCAAAATGTGGTTATTGTCCACTAACCAAATCACATATTTACACCAGTAGGAGGCAATGGTCTTCTGCTTGGGTGAAGAGTACATTCACAGCTGGGAAGAAGACCACGCAACTTAGCGAACAATTCAATGCTTTTGCACGACACTATTTGAAAACTGAACACTCTATCTCTCAGTTGTTGTCTAGGTTCCAAGATCTCCTCGATGATTTGCGTCATAATGAATTGATGTCTGATTTTAGTATGCGAGAACAACATTGTGCGCGGAATAGGCATCCCAACAGTGGTTTGATGTGCCATGCAACTGAGTTGTTCACTCCTTCCATTTTTGAGTTAATTCAGAAGGAGTTTGAGGCGTGCAAAGCTTACACGATATTGGTAATTACCCATATTTTTTTCGTTCATAATTCTTGTTAGTTGGTAAAGATTATGATCACTCTTAACCATTTTAACCATTTTAATACTAATCGTGGTTAGTTTCCACTAACTTGATGTTGTGCATATCTGCGGTTAGTGGCCACTAACCAGCGGGTACTAGTTTGTGGTTAGTGGCCACTAACCACAAATATGCACAACACTGGTTAGTGGCCACTAACCACAGATTAGTACAATTGTGGTTAATACTTTTTAGATGGCACAGATTTCCATAACTATTACTTTTCTGATCGTATATGCTTCAATCTAACAAGTATTAACCACTATTGTACTATCTTGTGGTTAGTGGCCACTAACCACTGTGAATCAATTCTGTGGTTAGTGGACACTAACCATTGTGGTACTAATATGTGGTTATTGATAAAGAATCACATTCTTTCTGATCACCAAGCATATATTCGTGAGGTTTCCCGGAGGTTTTATTCATGTTAATGTTTAATTGAAATTCTTTGTTCTGCAGAAGCTGCCTCAATTTCCACTTCCAACTCACGATGTTATAATGAGAGGTGTTATTCCAAAGGAGTTTGAGGTATGTGGGAATTGGTAAAGAGCTTATCATGACATGCGACAGACACTTCATCTATGATTTGATTTGGTGTTTGTAATGCTTGCAGAGGAACACAGTTGTGTATGATGAAGGACACAATGTTCAGCTACAAAAAAAACTTTTATTGGAAGATGCTATTTCTGACCTTCCTCCGGTATATCTTTGGTCGTTATTTTTCTAGTTTTTTCAGCCCTGTGCCTTTTAAGTCAACATATGCACTTATAAATTTAATTTTACAAATGTATTCAGATTGAGAATAATGAAAGACGAGATGAGATGCCATATGACAAACCTCCCCCAGAATGAGTTCCAAATGATTTATTAGATTAAGCAAAAGTGGTAATATATTGTTACAGTTTATGTTTTTGGATGTAATTAATTGTTAACATGATTTTAGAGCCGTTTATGAAAGCTATTATCCATTTTTTTTTGGGTGACGCATCGACAAATTCATAGTATGATCAATCTTACAGTCATAGTTTTTCTTGTGATTTATTTCTGCAAAAAATGCAACCTGTGATTTATTAATAAGAGAAATGTGCAGAAATGTTGGGTGTTTCACCCAAGTATCACCAACTCACTAACAGGAAAAGACACCCCAGCCAATAGCGAACGATCCCAACACTCCTCCGCGAAATGAGATGAGAAAAAGAATGACACTGCTGATTCTGTTTGGTTAAAAAAAGCAGATAGCTTATAAGCTAGTTTATAGCGGATAAGCTAGCTTATAGCGGACCTCAAAAAAAATATAGAGACACGTACGGCGGATTTAAGGACAATGTATAAAATTTTCATTCAAAATTTGTTAAAGTTTTGAGTGGGTGGGGGATTTGAGGACATTGGATCGTCCGGGACATTGGATCCACGACCTGCAAAATGAAATAATTTGATTATGATTAATAATGAGTGCACTCTTTCACAATATCTATTTTAGCAGTCAAATAGAAAACAACATAAGTAGTCTAACCACCGGGTGCCATACCAATACCATTCAAAGGAACAAAAATAGTAAGTTGTTGATAAAAGTCAAATGAATGGTCAAATAGAACTTATTCCCTTAGGGTGTTTTTGGATTAGGAGAGAAACTTATTCCCTAAGCTCGTGGTAGCTGTTTGGCAAGACAAGCTTGAAGCTTTTTTTCACTAGCTTATAGCGTTTTTTGATAAGCTACTTGAAGTAGCGTTTGAGCTTATAGCTTATAGTGTTTCATTTTTTCTACCACTTTTACCCTTATTATTTTAATTAAATTCCCCATTTATCCATCATTCCCCGTTTGAGCTTATTGCTTAACACTATCAGCTCATCCGCTATAAGCTTCTGTCTACTTTGCAGATACAAAAGGTCTGTCCACTTTGCAGTGATTTGACGCGACACAAGCTTAGGGTGCGGCAGTAGGCATAAGGTGTGTAACAAACATCACACTAGGAGCAATTATGTGTAGTCTTCAGTTGTTGCAGCAGCAATGATTGCAGAAGCAATGCTTCTGAATCCTGTTGTCTGCAGGAGTAATGTTGATAATCCGCATTCTTTGGTGCAATGATTCTTCTTTGCAATGAAAAATATATGATTATGCTAAACACACAAGGTTGTATCCATTCCGTAGAAAAAGGGGAACAACGAGGAGGACAATGGAGCCAAAAATTCCAAAAAGTGTATCAAAGCAAAAGCAAAAAAAAAACTTCTGAAAATGTAACCATTGCACCTGCGGTTGTTGCTCCAGCAATTTAAATAACAACAAAGTTGCGCCAGCAATGAGAAAGGGCAATACTCAAAAACACCTCAGAAATGCACTGGATTTAGTTGGATTCACTTGCAAAGACCCTTTGTTGTATTTTAACGAGGTACTTTAGAATACACAAATAATTGGATTAAATACGGTTTGGTCCCCAAGTATCACCAACTCACTAACGGAAAAGACACACCACCAATAACGAGCGATCCCAACACTCCTCCGCGAAATGAGATGAGAAAAAGGATGAAACTGCTGATTCTGTTTGGTAAAAAAGAGCACATAGTTTATAAGCTAGTTTATAGCGGATAAGCTAGCTTATAGCGGACCTCAAAAAAAATATAGAGACACGTACGACGGATTTGAGGACAATGTATAAAATTTTCATTCAAAATTTGTTAAAGTTTTGAGTGGGTGGGGATTTGAGGACATTGGATCGTCCGGACATTGGATCCACGACACGCAAAATGAAATAATTTGATTATGATTAATAATGAGTGCACTCTTTCACAATATCTATTTTAGCGATCAAATAGAAAACAACATAAGTAGTCTAACCACCGGGTGCCATACCAATACCATTCAAAGGAACAAAAATAGTAAGTTGTTGATAAAAGTCAAATGAATGGTCAAATAGAACTTATTCCCTTAGGGTGTTTTTGGATTAGGAGAGAAACTTATTTCTTAAGCTCGTGGTAGCTGTTTGGCAAGACAAGCTTGTAGCTTTTTTTCACTAGTTTATAGCGTTTTTTGATAAGCTACTTGAAGTAGCGTTTGAGCTTATAGCTTATAGGGTTTTATTTTTTCTACCACTTTTACCCTTATTATTTTAATTAAATTCCCCATTTATCCATCATTCCCCGTTTGAGCTTATTGCTTAACACTATCAGCTCATCCGCTATAAGCTTCTGTCTACTTTGCAGATACAAAAGGTCTGTCCACTTTGTAGTGATTTGACGCGACTCAAGCTTAGGGTGCGGCAGTAGGTAGGGGTGTTCGCGGTTTGGTTTGGTTCGGTTTTGAGGCATAAAGTGAACCGAATCGCAAGGTAAAATTACATGCGGTTTGGTTTGGTTCGGTTGGCTTCCTAAAATAAAACCGAACCAAACCAAACCAAATCAGTGTTGTTTGGATTGGTTCGGTTGGTTCGGTTTTTCCAAGACAAAAATAATTTAAAACGGACTTAAAATTAAGTAACATAAAAAAGGCTAACATAAATCTTTAAGAAAAAATCTACTCAAATATATATAGTATATAAATCACTCTCTTTTAATTCCTTAAGACAATGTTTAAAAAAATTTAAATTAAATATTTTTTTGTAATTTTTAAATATAGCATAACAATATGGATTGTTTGTAAGTCAGTCAAAGAATTAATTGGATTTGGGCTAGTAAGTGAGTGAGAGTTGGGTTGTAGTTGCATTTGGGTTAGTAAGGAAGGTTGTAATTCAACAAGTCTTAGTGTTACTTGCGGTTTGGTTTGGTTTGGTTTGGTTCGGTTTCGGAAATCAAAACCGCGAACCGAACCGAACATGCTGTGTAATGTAATGAAAGAAGAACCGAACTAAACCGATCAAAAGCGGTTTTTTGCGGTTTTCGGTTTGGTTTGATTCGGTTTGCGGTTTCCCTATTGGTTTGGTTCGGTTTTGAACACCCCTAACCGTAGGCATAGGGTGTGTAACAAACATCACACTAGTTTCTTATACATTAATGATTTTTTGACTAGCAGACCTGGGAAAAAAATCAAAACAATTCACTGCAAGGTACAGAAGCATGGCACAGAAGCGTGGAAAAAGGAAAATCGTTTACTCTCTTTTCATCTCCCCAACCAGATCCAAATTCCACAACCACAGCATTAAAGGTGATTTTTTTTCTCTGTGTTCTAGCTTTTCCCTTGTTTCCCTCGACACCGACGGCGCACACCACCAGCGACACCGACGGCGCACAACCACCACCAGCGCAGGTTCCTCTCTTCCTCGTCTCTCTGTTTCCTCTTGCATCTCTGTTTTTTATTTTATTTTTCTCTTCATGTCTTGCTCTCTCTGTTCAGTTACTTCTCTGTTCAACTATTTGTTTTTTTTATTTGTTGTTATTTATTTTATTTATTTTCTTGTCAAAAAAATTTATTTTATTTATTTTATTAATTTGTTCCTATTTTTGCTGATTTTGTTTGTACTGGAAGTCTGGAATATTGGGTGGTGGCATAACCCAGTGGTTAGTGGCCACTAACCGCAGATATGCACAACACTGGTTAGTGGAAACTAACCACAGATTAGTATTAAAATGGTTAAGAGTGATCATAATGTCTACCAACTTCTTCAAAGACAAAGCTAGTTCCATGGCATACAATGCATCACCCTTTTCCACATGTTCAAATTCTGAGGGGGGACTCACAATGGGTGCAGCACCACTCTTCCACTACGAATGTTCGGATATTTGATAAGTTGATCTGTAGCATGGATTCTTCCTCGGAGAGGTGCCCAAACTGCGAGAATCTTTCTTTGAAGATTAAGCTCTTGCAAATTGAATTGGCACACTGCAAAGAGAAGCAGCATCAGATACCTGATCCCTCATCTGATGTTTCTAACCTTTTGGGAGAGCTGGGCCAAATGCTTGAAAAAACAGCAAAGTTGGATCACTGACAATGTTCCAAGCGAAAGTAGACCGCCCTCGAGTTCCATTCCCCCGGTACAATCTCTGTCTCCTTCCCGCCGAAGTTCTCAGGCTCCTTCCAGTAGCCAAGGAGCAATGTGATGAGGAAGCATGAACTACTTGTACGATCTCTCGAAGTGGCTCAAACAAGTTTTGCGGCCTATCTTGATCTTATTAAAGAATTTTCTGGCTGTGGACTAGAGGACTAGAGCATGAGTATATCATTAATTTACTTTGAGTGTTACATAAGTTTTTTTGTTGACAAAAGTGTTACTTAAGATTAAACTGAGAAATATGGCTATTTACTAGAGCAAAATGGTTCCTTATATGCCTTTCATATGTCTTGATATGTTCCTTGATTAAACTGAGAAATATAGCTATTTACTAGCTATTTACTGAATATGACTTTAACTAAATTGGATGAGTAAGTAAATTGATTTACTGCATATGCATTGAGATGAGTAAGTGTAATGAACCAAGTTAATTGAGTATTAATCATGTTAATTGCCATTAGTCATGTTGCCTTTGAACTGTCAACTGATATGTTGAGTTTTTTTGTTAGAAAATTGGTTGAAATATTAAACTGTTAGTGATTGAAGTTTAGTTATTTCTCCTTGGAACCATTGAATATCAATATCTTGTTATTGCCTCACTGACCCCCAAAGTTCTAACATTTTGTTGGCAAATCAGTACTTCAAAGGATGGCCATGTAATTAAGATATCTACCTTTTGGTCATTCTTCCCGAAAATCCCTCAATCTAATGGATCAAAGAAATCACGTTCGAAACCCTAGGTTCTATAATGAACCAAGTTAATTGAGTATTAATCATGTTAATTGCCATTAGTCATGTTGCCTTTGAACTGTCAACTGATATGTTGAGTTTTTTTGTTAGAAAATTGGTTGAAATATTAAACTGTTAGTGATTGAAGTTTAGTTATTTCTCCTTGGAACCATTGAATATCAATATCTTGTTATTGCCTCACTGACCCCCAAAGTTCTAACATTTTGTTGGCAAATCAGTACTTCAAAGGATGGCCATGTAATTAATTAGATATCTACCTTTTGGTCATTCTTCTCGAAAATCCCTCAATCTAATGGATCAAAGAAATCACGTTCGAAACCCTAGGTTCTAAAATCCATGGATTCAAGCGAAACAACTAACATTCAAGCATTGCAATGCATGAACATTATCACAACAGAACCGAGCTTCAACTATGCCGGCGTGGCGACTGCGATTTCCGGCCACCGTGAAACCCCAGGAATTTATGCTCTTTCTTCTATTCTGCATTTCGCGTCAATTTCTCCCCTTCGTCTTGCGTTTTCTTCTGGATTGACTTTCTCAAACCTTATGGCTTGACAAAGCTTCTGTATTTTCTTGTTTTGTTCTTTCTTCAAAAGTTTTTGGTTTGGTTGTCTACCATGGTTAAGTATTTTGTTGTGCAGTCTGCAGGTTCTTCATCAGTGGAGCTGGAAGAGATTTATCTCAAGAGTACTGGCCATGGCTCTGAAGCCAAAGTTCTTGCTGCCACCGAGAAATGGGGGAGGAATGTGTGGGCGTCCTTTTACTCTGATGACTATCATCATTTTTTCCATACCCATTTACTTTACTTTAGTACAAGATTGTGGTGAAATTATAGTGTTCGCTATTGAAATTTTGTGGCATTTTCTCTATAATGGCTTTTAAAATTTTGTTAGCAAATAAATATTGTTGATAATTTGTGGCAACCTTGAGGCCGCACCAGTTGTGGCTCCCTTCTTATGGAGATAGTGTCATATTGTTATCACTGTCTATTCTCTTATTCTGGTCATCTGTTACTTTTCTTACGAAAAACATATGTCTTGTAGCTCTATCTATTATCTTTTTGTGAACTCACGATTTTTGCATGTATACTGTTTATGGCGGTGAGGTGTCTAACACATATGGCCAAGCGAGAATCGTCCATTGTTGAAGTTCTGAATCTTGCACTTGTGCCTTTGGTCCGATGATTGTCTTGACTTTTTCATCTATTAAAAGATAAGTTTTACCTTTTTCTAACCCTATTTAAAAAAATTATTTATTGAATAGACATGATTTACCTATACCTCACTGTAAACATATTTACTGTGTATGTGTATGAAAACTGTAAACATATCTAATCTCATTTACCTTTTTCTAACCCTATTTAAAAGACTATTTTTGATTGACATGATTTGGCACTCTTTGGGCCAATCTTGTCCAAAGATACCTACCGCCCCCTTTCCTCACATTTCTAGACTGGTTTTGGATTTTCAACTTTTCAGTCAAAAGTTATTTTATTTTTTAAAAATATTTTCTTCACATATCCCAACATTTTTTATTTCTTAAATATTTTTTCTTCTCTCATCCCCTTTTAGCGCAATACTCTATACTCTATATATTTGGAAAATGTTCTTTTATTTAATTAACATTTTTTATTTCTTATTTTCTCTCTCACCCCCTTCTTATATTGTCCATCTTTCTCATTTTTTCTTTCTTCTCTCATCACGTTCCTTCTCATGGATACTCTTCTTCTGGTACGTTTTTAATTTATTTCTTCTCTCCCTCTTTTTCTACTTCTAGTACGATTTTAATTTATTTCTTCTCTCCCTCTTTTGTATGCCAACTCCAAGGTCACCCACCTCCAAAGCACGAGCAGTGCTTGAGCACCGCAAGGTCACCCACCTCCAAAGCACGAGCAGTGCTTGAGCACCCACCGCAAGGTCACCCACCGCCGCGCCACCCAACAGCCGTCCTACACCACCGCTGGGAGATAGTATAGCTAACAGAGCTGAAGGTTTATCTCTCTCTCCCTCTCTCTTTTGCTTTCGGTTTCTCTCTCTCTCTCTAATTCTCCGTCGTTGGCCGCTGAAGCTCTGCCGTTGGCCGCTGAGTAACGAACACGAACATGTCACTTCGGTTTGCTATTGGGGTATGGCTCGCTCAGTCTCTCTCTAGCTCTATGTGTTTTGATCTCTGCCTAGGTTTTTTTGGGGTTTTATTTTATTTTGCTTGAGATCTACGCCCACACATACTCATATAGCAACTAGGCAAGTGAAAGATTTTTAATAGCATAATGTCATTAGGTAAGTGAAAGATTTTTTCACACCTTATCTGGGTAGCCTTTTCCCTGTACAAAAATAGAATTCAAACAAAATCTACATGGGTAGCCTTTTCCAATGTATTTAGAATGTCACATTCACTGATGGCTTACAGGGATGATGATGCAACGGTTTGCATTGCAGAACTGGTCAATTGCTAATCTTTGGAAAAGCGCAAGTGAAGTTCAATGTAGAGTGTATTTCCAATAGAAAATATGTCGAGAAATAACATTCTTTATTTTTGCCTTTTTCTCAAAAACAAGTATTTGTTTACTTGATTCTTTCTCGACAACTAAATGTAAGATAAATGTACAATTTAAACTTATGCATGTGCATAATTGAACTCGGCTTTTTCACATGAATGTGCGAAATCGCACATGGAATTCAATTTGCACATGTATGTGCGTTTACGAGCAAAGTTCCATTTCAAATTTCACCGATGCATCTCACAGTAATTAAACTTAGCTTTTTCACATGCATGTGCGAAACATAGCTTTGGAAGATGAGATTTGGATCACTTATCTTTCTGTTGGTTAGAGATGCAGGAGGAGAACATGGATCAAAGTAGTTGTACTCATTCCTTAAGTTCCACCCTTACTCGGTACAAGTTTAGGTTGGAAAATTGATTTAATTTCTCATATTGTTTTTTATTGTTGCTGCAAGTTGTCTAATTTTTATTTATATGTCTCTTAAGGAACAGCGACAGTGTAGCATAAGGTTTGTGAGAAGACGAGAAGGGTACTTCCCTCCACATCAGATAGAATGGGAATTAGAGAGTATAGGAAGGAGAGGGGTTTTGCGGGGCCTGTAGCACTGCAATATGGTGAAGATTTGACTGCTCTAGGAATTACTGATGATGAGAAGGCTTGGTTACTCCAAAAATTTAATTCAAACTCTGTTGAATATATATCTTTGGCAAATCAGCCTCTTCAAACAAGACTCAATTTTTTTCGGAGAATTCTTCAACATGCTGATATTACTATACATGAAACCGAAAGATCAGCATGTTGAAGAATTCTCCGAAAAAAATTCAGACTCTGTTGGATAGTGTGGTGGCGGACATAGTGGTGGTGGACATAGTGGTGAAGGTGGCAGCTTTGCCAAGTCACTACCGGAGGACGTCAGCTCTGGTGAGGACGGCACCTCCAGTGATTCGGATGATGAGATATCCTCTGGTGAGGACGGCGGCAGTTGTGAAACGGACGGTGGAGGCGGTGAAACGGACGGTGGAGGCGGCTGTTGTACCTCCAATGAGAGCGCAAGCTGCTGCTGTAGATCATACTGAAATTTCGAGTCTAGCGTTTGGTGGTTTCTGCCCTTCCACCGCATGATCCATAAAATTATATATGCGCCAACCGAGAACCCAACAGTGAAAGAACCTGGTAGAAAAGAAAAAATATAAGTATGATTGAATGCTAATAGAAAAAAATAAAACTGTCTGCAGCAAACTAACTAAAAGATAGATTAATAACTCCACTGCACCAGCTGCAACCACTCGCCCAAACTGCTACCACTAGCATACAACCAAAACACCCCTAAATTCCAGGCAACACCCGAAACTGAGAAAACCAAGTTACGCATCTCCCTCACTACTTGTATATATATGTATATATATATATATATATATCTATATATATATAGTGTGTGGTGGTCCACAAACTTTAATTTACTACTTGTAGTTGCAAAGAAAAGCTCTCTGCAGGAGCATTTTTGTATTGAAATAGCTAGGCATAAAGGTTTGGTCAAGAAGTGCATCATGTAATGGTTTTAGGGAAGGATTAATTCTCTTTTTAAAGTTTGATATGGAGGAATTAGATGTAGTGTCAAACTCATTCATTTATCTCTTATCTCTTATAAAAGAAACTATACATGATTTATTTATTTTTATATGAAAAGAAATCAGTTCACACCAAGCATTAAACTTTTACATTTGCACCACTTTAAATAACTTTTATGTCAGAATGGTGTTGACATTTTGCAAGGTTGCTAAAATGTGGAAAATCTGTATCTTCTAGACGAGCTTTAACTCTTTCGTCTAATGTCCATTTTTGCAAATTTTCTAAGTGCTCAGTGCAAGTAACTTTATTTATTAAAGTTAGCCCGCATGTGTATGGAAAATCTTAGTAGTAGAAATTAATAGTGGCGTCGACGTCAACTACCCAAACTTTAATGTGTTGAAAAAGTCATACAAGTCCACTTTTTATTAAATAAATAAATAAACATATCTTACAGACAGAACAGAGCTACTTTAGATAGTACACATCTGTCCTCACATAACACCCCAAAAAATCCAAGAGACAAAACAAAACAAAGGTCATTGATGTTTTAGCAGAGAAAAAGTAGATGAATCAAATCAGATTCAGATATCAACTCAGTGTCACTCAGTTGATTGATTTAGTCCGTGTATATATATATATATATATATATATATATATATATATATATATATGGGAAATGTAAACATAATAAAGCAAGTGTAAACAATTCTAGACTAAAAAAGTACAATTAGGTTACATTCATTTACTATTACTACGCGAATCCATCCTTACATCAAAGTACCCCGAGTTACCTCATTCATAAATAACATAAAACTATCCTACTATATACAATTATTAAAAATAAAATAAAAGCACAAAAAAACACCATGTACTAGTAGTATATGATTAACTAATTAAAATGCTTATCAAAAAAATTAACTAATTAAAATAAAATGCAATGATTTTTTTCTTATGATAAACTAATTATTATTAAAATATACTACGTTTCAGAATTTTCAATCGTTTGGATAGTTGGATTAGAACTGAATTTGTACAGTTAAATTTTAACTGTGTAGAAGATCTGTTTCCATAGATATGACAATTGACAACTAGTATATAGTATTATTACTTTTGAAAAGTGAAAAGTGAAAACGAAGTCTGGCACATATATTTATTTGTGAAAACGCCAACACAAAGAAAATAGAAATGAAACGATGGACAATACATAATAAAGGTTAACAAAAAAATCAGTTCATCTTTATATGAAATGAAATCAGTTCACACCCAGCATTAAACTTTTACATTTGCACCACTTTAAATAACTTTTCTGTAATGTAAAATTATACAAATCTAATTTTGACCCAAAAAAATTGTACACTTCAACAAAAATCATATATAATTAGCTTTTATATGAATTATTATTTTAAATTTTAAGTCGATTTGGCTATTTTAATAAATATGTAATAATGAAAGACCATTAAAACAATTACTGTGAACTTATGTTCTTACCTTTTACAACCATTTGCCATTCTACAATATTGACCCTTGAATAAATATAAGCTTAACAAATGGACAATTTAGTACGTCAAACAATTTGTGTCCTGGTACTACCAAATATATGCATGAAAATTACTATAAAAAACTTCAAAACTAGCTTGAAATTTGAAACTAAACAAGATGTGGAAGGTCCATAACTTGATGATATAAAAACACAATCATCAATTGAAAAATAAACAATATCACAAATAAAAACATGCAAAAGTTATATGAACAAAACCAAAGTTACATACCTTTAATTCGAGTGATATTTTCCAATTCCGCTCATTCCTAACACAACACAACCTCACAAGTTCCACCACCATGTAAAAGTTAATGAAAAAGTTGTTTCGAAGAACGAAGCTGAGTTTAGAAATCTAAAGTTGATCAAGACATTAGTTGTGGAATCAAGTGAAGAAATTAGTAAGGAGGGTGGTTTTGATAATGGTGTGAAAGTGGTAACGACAAGGAAACTTGATAACAGAAAAAATGTCTAGTGAAGTTTTGGTGATTGAAGGAAAAGGAAAAGAAAATGAGATGGTCGTTGGAGGAAGAGAGAAGCCATTTTGAGGGTATGAAGAAAAAGATAGAAAACGAGTGAGTTGATTAAATAGAGTGAAGAACTTTTGTAAAGCCCATTCAATGCTACCTACTGGTTAGTTGAAAACTTTTGACTAACTAATTGATTTTTTTGGTCAGTTTGACTAGCTAGTTAGATGAAAACAAATGGGGTAGTTCACAATTAATTAAGTTTGTTGAAAATATTAAATGCAGAGTAGTACCCTAATAACAGTGTCAGAGACTTAAATGGAAGTGCAGAACTACTTAAGGAGAGGAAGTTGCGTTTGTTTAATGCATGTTTGAATTGGGCAGAAATTTAAGCTACAACACGTTTCATCCGAAGCTCGAAGCAATAGTTATTAATAACTCGAGGCTCTACTATGAAGCTCGGATACGGGATACGATACGACATGATACGTGGATATGTGAAAATTTAGAAAATCAAGATACAATACGGTAAGGATACTTTTATAAAAAAATAAATTAAAATTTAAAAATATAAAGATACTTTTGATCAAAATAAGTAAGAATAGTACCAACAAGGGTTGGTCCGAATGGTAACTGGACTCGGATCCCACCCCAAGGTTTCGGGTTCGGCACCAATGACACAGAATCGATGGAAATCTAGCACCAATGACACGGAAACGTGTCATTGATTCAATCAATAAAAGTGTAAGGGTATTTTAGTCCTACCACATCTTTTTACCATAAAAGTTAAGCATAACCAATTATTCGCAAGCATAACCTGTAGGCGACACATAATTTGAGACGGAGGAGTAAACCTTTTGAATTTTCTTTCTTGCGGGAGAGAAACAATTTAAACAAAAAGAAATTTAGCAGTTTTTATTTTTGTCCTTTTTTCATCCCACAAAAAGCAATTTTAATTCAAATGCCAGCACAATTCAAATTCAAATGTTTGATGTAAAAGTTAAATGTCATAGAAATCGGCATGTACTCTCCCGTCTCATAATAATTGTCGTTTTAGCTCATTTCACGCATATTGAGCAAAGACTATAAAAGAATGAGAGAGAATAATATTTTTATCAAATTATACTTATCAAACATTGAGAGTGATGAATATTAATTTAATTGAAGGGTACAATTGAAAAAAAAAACAACTAATATTGTATCAAAAATCGTAAGTGACAATTATTTTGAGACAAATTTTATTTGCTAAAGTGAGTAGTATTATGAGATGGAGAGAGTAGTTCACACCTACTAACAAAAGTAGGAAATATTTCATCACATGATGCTAGTGATTTTACCATTGATACGAAACAATTATTATAAGATAATAAAGAGAGTTTCAGAGGCATGCACATGGTTTCTATGAAGACGTGTGCTGAAAAGAATCAAGACTTCCCTATGCTCAGAAACATTAAGATATTGAAATTTCATTATTTCAAAGATATTACATTATTTATGCTCTATGCATGAAGAAATAATTTGGAGCAGTTAGAAGATAAAATAGATAATTACAACCTTTCTCAAATCTCACATTAGTAAACACTCAATCAAGCCACTATTACTGTGTGTAGCGACCGAAAAATCCGGGAAAGGATTCTTCGAAGTTCGAAAGGAAGCCGCCACCAAATTTTAGTTTAAGGGCAAATTCGGAAAATCCCTTTTAAGTTTTAAGATAAGGCGTTGTTAGGGTTCGGGAGTCGTTATGTGTGGGGAATGTATTAGCACCCCACGACATCCTATTGTCTAATTAATTTAAGATTTATTTAATAGTTACCCTTTTATTTGTAGAAAAAAGACTTATTTATGTTTTTGGTTTTTAGTGCTTGACAAGAGTTGAATATTGCTCCTACGTCTTCCAGATGCAATGGAGGAATCAAATCAAAACTACGTAGTTCTTCCCGAAAAAGTTTGTGGGTTGGTGTTTTTTTAATGTAGGGTCCTAGGATTCCTTGAACTGCATGTCTGACTCACCGATTCCTAGAATGACGCTGGCTAACCCGATTGTACAACCGACTTAGCCCCTCTACTTTTTGAAAGTAATTTTAGAGTTTTTGAAAGAAAGTGGTTTGGTGTGAGGTGGGTTCGTTTTAGAATAGGTATTCTAGAACTCTGAATCAGCATCTGACTCATTAGTTCTAGAACGCTGACTAACCCGATTGTCAGATGCACCACTTAATCCCCTATGTTTTTTTAGGAAAATGGTTTATTCGTATTTATTAAGTTTGTAGGGTTACCAAATCAGACTCATTGGCCTTAAAATAATGACTAACCCGATTGTACAACCGATTTAGCCGCTTTTATTTTTTTAGAAAGAGTAGTTTATTCGTTAGGTTTGTAGGGTTCTTGATCATGCAATACTCATCGCCCTAAAACAATGACTAACCCGGTTGTACAACCGACTTAGCCGTTTATTTTATTTTGCGAGAGAAATTATTTGTATTATTATTGGAAAAGAATTAAAAAAATGAAACAGGGTGAAACATAGTAAATTGGGGTTTTATTAGTCGCAGGGGTATGTATAAATAATAGGGGGTGTAAAAGGAAGGCCCAGTTCGATAGGAGGGCCCAGATGTGCTGGCCCAGGCTTAAGTGGGGAGAGGCGCGCGCATATGAGCGAAGGGGGGGTGTGATTAGTATTCGAGAATAATTAAAAATTTAAAAATAAAAGATCGCATATAACCCTAAGCCCAATACCAAAAACCCTAAAAATCTTCCACCCTTCCCCTTTCATTCATTCGTGTGCAGAGAGCTAGAGAGAGAATGAGAGCTCACGTAAACAGTGCCAGCTTTCCACGCGAGAGGAGCCGGAGGCGAAAATCTCGCCGATTTCTGGGGAAGGAGAGAGGCAGCCGAAGCTTCCAGGGATGGTTTCGACCGACGTCGCCGGAGGGAGAGAGACGTCGCCGGAGGGCAAGCCTTGGTGGCGCCGGCGTGAGGTTCGATTCGGCCATAGGGTCAGTGGCGTTGGTTTCAGTTCTTCTCCTCTTCGTATTATCATTCTTTAAATTCTGAGCTTTTTCGTTGGTTTTGATTTGAATACCAATCCAAAATTCCTCAAAGAACAAACGTTGGTTTGCTATATTAATGGTCACTGCTAATTCTTTACCCCAAACCTTATCAATTAGTGTATGCTAAAAATGTTCTTCAGCCCAGATTCATATACACTGCACATATTTTGCTATTATTTATTTTTTTTTGAAAAAACATTACAATCTAGTCTCTGAATATTTCAGCTAATGTATTTACAAACAGTTTTTTGAATCGCTGTGGAGGTTAGGTTACCTGATACCAAGCATGAGCACTCATCTAGTCTAAATATGAATATTTGTTTAAAACTGAATAATAATAGTAAAACCAAGACCAACCTTCACTCCAGCATCTGAACTTCTTTTAAACGCTCGGTTTGTTGGTAATATTGCTACTTTGCCCGACTGCCTTGTCTATGTTTTGATCTGTTGCTACTGATATACTGTTGATTGAGCTCCAATCCTTTTTCTCGAAAATTTAAAATGTGTTTTGGTGATTAGGGTTCTGACATTGAACCCTAATCCTTTTTTGAGGTGATTTTGCCGTCAGTCTTCTGCCTTGGTTTCTGTGTGTTTTTGACTGCTAATTGACTGCTTATTTATAGTTAAAAATTAGGTTAGGGCATTTATTGTTTTTGACTGGGTTTTGAATAATTTTCAGGTCTTGGTCCAAGCCCATCAAGCTGGCAGCAGCTTGAATCACGCTCGAACCCTATTTTGTCTTTGTTTAATTTGTTATTTTCGGATTTGTGTATTTTTTTTATATATTTTGTATTACTATTTTTGTATTTTTGGACTTTTTGGACTCTTAAGGGCTTTAAAATTGTAAAATTAACTAAATAGCATTTTTTGACATTTTTTGACTTATTTGACTCTTAAACATTTTTAAATTGTAAATTAAAATAAATAGAATTTTGACATTTTTGAACTATTAAGTGTTTAAATAAATTAAGTGAACAAAATAAATGAGAATAAAAATAATAATAGGAAAAAAGGAGTCCGGCCAAATACAAACACGAGATCGGCCGGATTCGACAAACTGCGCTAAACGAGACCAAAAATAAAAGAAATGGGCGCGTTAACTAAAACCCCAAATTAACTCGGAATCGCATTATTAAATCTGAATTTAAACCAACTTTTTGTGAAAAAGACTTTAGGTAGACCTGCTTACGTATGACTAAACTCGAATACGGACGTTGAATTGAAGAACGCGCGAAAAGATCGATCATTCGCGTGCGTGCCTAATTTAAACAACGGCGTTTCGATTTAGTTGAACGGAGTGATTGAAATTAGTAACCGAGACTCTACACTAATAATTCTCGTAATCATGCGACTCCGAAACACGCCCTTACTAAAATTAAACGACTAAATCGAGAAAAAGAAGACGGACAAAATTGGGGTATAACAGTTGCCCCTCTTTATTAATATTTTACTAGAAAGTGCTGAGCTCTAGAACTTTCGTAGTAGAAATAGGAATAAAGATAAGATAGACGCTAATTTTGTCCGTTTGAGGGGGGAGTGGGAGGTTTGAGAGATAAGAGGAGTGATTAATACTTGGCGCATTAACCGAGAGTTGAATGAAGGGTCAACAAGGACTGAAGGAGCACTAAGGCTCGAAGGACCACTCGTGAGTCGAAGGAGCGATAAGGCTCGGAGGACCACTTAAGGTCCGGAAGGCCGCTAAGCCTTAATTGAAGGACCATCGTGGTCCAAGGAGCGCAACTAGCTACGGTACTAATTAAACGGCCCGAGGGGGCCTTTATACTCGAAAGGCCATGATGGGTCAAGATCGTGTCTAGAATCGATATGTTGACCATGAAGGACGTACAATCGTGTCTTAGTGACACAACTAGTCCGAAGGACCACGCGGGTCCGGAAGGTCCGCCGGGCTCGACTCCGACGTTTGCGACCTGGGCCACTTAGGGCACTGAAGGAGCGTAGTGCTCTGAAGGACCACTCGGGGTCTGGGATCAGCTCGGTGATCTGTGATGTGATATGAGATTAACGCTTAAAGCGTTGATATTAGAGGAACAAAACATAGGGAACGACACTTATCGTGTTTATCCGAGCACACCTAACAAATGCATCTTCCCGAGGAGGGAAAAGGTTTCTTCATTTGGCAATGCAATTAATGGTGCACGCGTACGTGCAATGATTGGTATCTGGTGGAATGATGATTTTTTTTTTTTTTTTTTTTTTTTTTTTGTTACGTAATAAATGCATGAAATGCAAATGTGAATATGATGCAAATGAAATGCTTGAATGCAAATGCTATGGTGCATGGCGTGATGATATGAAATGACTGATTGAGTGCAGAAACATTTTTTTGTGATGATGAGATGTGAGACTTTGGATGCGAGAGGCGGAGATGAATATTGATAATTCTTTGGAAAGACTAGATTTGATTCAAACTTGGCAATCTCAAGGTTGTTATTTACTGATTAATCGATGTGAAAAAGTACTTGCAAGCTCGCTTCTTTTTCGCTTCCATTATGATGCCCCCTGATGACCGAAATTTAGGTCCACAAAGTTAACTAAGTGGATTTTCAGTATCGCATTATCAACTTGTGTTTTCTCTCTCTAAAGCATTGTTTTGTGAAGATGTATAGTAGTGCGAATATAGATGAATGAGTCAGTTAACTTGGGGTTCTAAATACCTAGGGTGTGGACATTTGTGGCACGTGAAGGGGTGAATGACAAATTTTGGGTAAAGTCATGAAAGGTGGGCTTCCCAAGCCAAGAAATGCGGGATTGCCCCAATTTAGACTTGATGATTGTGAGTGAATAACTTGCCCCTGTCTAGTGCTAACAAGCTAGAGGTGTAGAAAATGATGATTGGGGAATGCATTGGCTTTGGAATGAAAGGCGGAAAGCAAGAGACTTTGTCTCGACCCAAAGAGTTTGGTGTTGCCCCATTTATGGTAAGGACAAGATTGCCCTGGCTAGAGTAGTAGCATTTTGGGTAATGAGTTGAGAAATTGCCCCGGTATGGTTTTATGGCTGTGGATATAATGAAGGGATGAGATGGGTGTCGGGTGAATTTCCCCATTTGTAAGGGGAGTGAAGAATGACAGGATTGCCCCACTTGGAATGGTGTTTCGAATGGTTGCTTTTAGTGAGATTGGGAAAGGTGACAGAGTTAGGGTAATGGGTTTTTGGAGTTTGTCTGGTATGGCAATGGGCTGGGTGTGGTATGACACTGTACAAATTTCCCCAAGTTCAAATGGAATAGGTGGTGAAAGGGATGCCCCGCTATAGGATATAGGTGACGATCCTAGTATAAACTTTTGGTTCTCTATAAAATGATTCCCAGACTATGATAGTCTTGAGTTTTCGCTATGATGACAACACCACTTGGTGATCACTAAACCTTGTCTTAGTATAACTGTAATTTGAATGAATCTTGTGGTGCAAGCCTTTTGATTTATTTATTTATTTATTTTTATTTTTTTTGAGATATATTTTTTTTTGAGCAAACATATTGTAAATAAATAAACTTATTTGTCCTAAGATTAAAACTTTGAGAAAACAAAAGCAATCGGTCATTGATCGGAATGTGACCGATGGTTTAGTGATTTATGAGGGAAATGATAATTGGGCTCAAGGTAGTGTTTGGGGATTGATGGGACGAATGATTTTTTTTTGAGCGGTATGATTTGGCTAATGGTTAATGGTTTGTGAAATAAGGTGTTATTAGGCTCAATGAAGTGTTTGATGATTGATGGGACAAATGATTTGGTGAAGTAACTTGGCTAATGGGTGATGATTTATGAAGGAAATGGTTGTCAGGCTCAAAGGAGTGTTTGAGGGCCTATTGAGACAGTAATTGATGTGTCTCATGGTAGGATGGACTTGTTTAGGGATGTGACTTGGCCAAGGGTTTATGAAGGATAGGATATTGAGGACAAGGGAAGTGTTTGGGGGTTTATTTTAGACAATGATCTCTTATGCATTTAATGGTAAGAAGTATCAGCTCATAATTGTGCCACTTTTGCTTTTTTCGTGGTTTTTCGAACCTTTTTTTTTATTTCACTTTTTTTTGATTTTGATTTATTTCTTTTTCTTTCTTTCGAGCTGAGTGACTTGATAAAAATGATACACCATTTTTGATGTGGAATTGATCCTTGTCTAGGGTGATTGAAAGTTTCTTTGGATTTTGGCTTAAGGTGGGTAGCACGGTTTTTTTCCGAGGGTATGGGAAGATGGTCAAACTCCACTTCAAATCATGATTACTCGTTTTCTCAAAAATTAACTTAAGGACAATAATTTATTTACTTTTATATATTTGCTCTTTTTCTTTATTTCTCCTTTTTTTATGCCCTAATTTTTGCTTAGGCCGCTCTTACGAGTTTTCGACCTAACGGGCCTTTTTGAATTTATTATTATTATTTTTTGTAAAGGACTTACACCAAGGGAATACAACGTTGACAAGTTTTTTAGAGATCACACATTCGCCCCAGTATGGAGGGCCTAAAGTGTTATTTCACTAGGGGAACCAACCAGAAACGTCAACTATGTACTGATGTTGGGAGTATGTACTTTATGGGTGGTCGGGGTGGGATTAGACTTTGACAGGGGATGATGGTAAGGTAGGGACGCTAACTGACTCAAACAAAAATAAACACACATGTTACCCCAGTCTCTACACAAATGCTTCATAGAGAGTTAACATTTAAAACATGATAGAAATTTTTGATGGGCATTTCGGTCATTTATCATGGGATGGAAGAGATGCAACGTTTGGTTAAAAAATGTGAGCAAGCTAAAAATTTGAAAAACTGAGTGACTTGAAACACCTTGAGCTTGCAACAAAGTATGGCTAAACTTTTTCAACAAGAATTATTTATCTCACAAGAATGCCTCACCTCTCATCACAATCTTTTCTCTCAAAATTATGTTTTTTCCGTTTTTATAATGCATGATGTAAGTATGCAAATGAATGAATGCGCATGAAATGAGAATGCGAATGAACGAATGAATGTATGTGAAATGCGAATGTGATGTATGTGTATGAAATGATAATATATGATTTTATTCGTCATGTCGGGGAATTATAAACTTTTCATTGGAGAGTAAAGTACAAAATTTTGACTTCAACGATACCGGCTTCTCTCCAAGGTAAAGATTTAAATTCCTGATGATCATAAAAAAGTGCATGCAACAATAGATGTTTATTTGCTGTATGCATGTGGTATATTTTCTAAAAAAGTAGTGAAAAATGATTTTTGTTTTTTTTTTATTTTTTTTTTTGTTGTTTTTTTTTTTTTAGAAGACGGTATGCGTAAATATTTGTTTGAATGCGAGGGTATAAAGCTCATTTGTGACCCTAGAAATGTATCTTACAGAGTGGGTCTAAGGTTTCTTTTATAGTGAACCTCACAGGGATAGTTCTAAAGAATCCTACACATGGTCCCTAGAGCCAAGGACTCCAGTCAAGAACATCGACCCGAAAGAATAGGCAAAGCTATTAGAAGGGATAGCATCCTCAAAAGGAATCAAACTCTAGGTGAGATTTTCGTGAGCACCCAACGAGACGTACGTCCTGCAGGCCATCACTACGCAATCTCGTTCTAACTTAGGTTTATGCTCGAGTCCGGGTAGAGGACTTTTCTCACGTGTGTGAAGTGTAGAAGTGAAGTGTGTGTAGGAGCAATTTAAAAACAACCCAAAAGTCGCAAATGCAGACAAACAAACATATATACAAATATCGTCTTCTACCCTACGGTTTACACAGATAAATAACATAATTATGCAAAAGCAAATAAATAAATAAAAGGGTAAAAATTGAATTAATCCTAAATTAATTAGACTAGGTTTTGACTCTCTAAAAATAAATAATTCCCCAGTGAAGTCGCCAGCTGTAGCGACCGAAAAATCCGGGAAAGGATTCTTCGAAGTTCGAAAGGAAGCCGCCACCAAATTTTAGTTTAAGGGCAAATTCGGAAAATCCCTTTTAAGTTTTAAGATAAGGCGTTGTTAGGGTTCGGGAGTCGTTATGTGTGGGGAAGGTATTAGCACCCCACGACATCCTATTGTCTAATTAATTTAAGATTTATTTAATAGTTACCCTTTTATTTGTAGAAAAAAGACTTATTTATGTTTTTGGTTTTTAGTGCTTGACAAGAGTTGAATCTTGCTCCTACGTACCTCCAGATGCAATGGAGGAATCAAAGCTACGTAGTTCTTCCCGAAAAAGTTTGTGGGTTGGTGTTTTTATCGTAGGGGTCCTAGGATTCCTTGAACTGCATGTACCACCGATTCCTAGGACGCCAAGCTAACCCGATTGTACAACCGACTTAGCCCCTCTACTTTTTGAAAGTAATTTTAGAGTTTTTGAAAGAAAGTGGTTTGGTGTGAGGTGGGTTCGTTTTAGAATAGGTATTCTAGAACTCCTGAACTGTACAGCTCATTAGTTCTAGAACGCTGACTAACCCGATCTGATGTATGTAGGACTTAATCCCCTATTTTTTTTAGGAAAATGGTTTATTCGTATTTATTAAGTTTGTAGGGTTACTGAACTGTACAACTCATTGGCCCTAAAATAATGACTAACCCGATTGTACAACCGACTTAGCCGTTTTATTTTTTTAGAAAGAGTAGTTTATTCGTTAGGTTTGTAGGGTTATTGAATCAGATGTGACTCATCGGCCTAAAACAATGACTAACCTTGTTGTACAAACCGACTTAGCCGCTTATTTTATTTTGCGAGAGAAATTATTTGTATTATTATTGGAAAAGAATTAAAAAAATGAAACAGGGGTGAACATAGTAAATTGGGGTTTTATTAGTCGCAGGGTATGTATAAATAATAGGGTGTAAAAGGAAGGCCCGGGCCAGATAGGAGGGCCCAAGATGCTGGCCGGGCTTAAGTGGGGAGGCACGCATATGAACGAAGGGGGTGTGATTAGTATTCAGAATAATTAAAAATTTAAAAAATAAAAGACTGCATATAACCCTAAGCCCAATACCGAAAACCCTAAAAATCTTCCACCCTTCCCCCTTTCATTCGGCGCCGCAGAGAGCTAGAGAGAGAATGAGAGCTCCGTGAAAAAATGGTTTCCACTACGAGAGGAGAGCTGGAGGCGAAAATCTCGCCGATTTCTGGGGAAGGAGAGAGGAAGCCGAAGCTTCCAGGGATGGTTTCGACCGACGTCGCCGGAGGGAGAGAGACGTCGCCGGAGGGCAAGCCTTGGTGGGCGCTGGCGTGAGGTTCGGGCCGATTTCATAGGTCGATGGCGTTGGTTTGATTCTTCTCCTCTTCGATTATCATTCTTTAAATTCGAGCTTTTTCGTTGGTTTTGATTTGAATACCAATCCAAAATTCCTCAAAGAACAAACGTTGGTTTGCTATATTAATGGTCACTGCTAATTCTTTACCCCAAACCTTATCAATTAGTGTATGCTAAAAATGTTCTTCAGCCCAGATTCATATACACTGCACATATTTTGCTATTATTTATTTTTTTTTGAAAAAACATTACAATCTAGTCTCTGAATATTTCAGCTAATGTATTTACAAACAGTTTTTTGAATCGCTGTGGAGGTTAGGTTACCTGATACCAAGCATGAGCACTCATCTAGTCTAAATATGAATATTTGTTTAAAATGAATAATAATAGTAAAACCAAGACCAACCTTCACTCCAGCATCTGAACTTCTTTTAAACACTCGGTTTGTTGGTAATATTGCTACTTTGCCCGACTGCCTTGTCTATGTTTTGATCTGCTGCTACTGATATACTGTTGATTGAGCTCCAATCCTTTTTCTCGAAAATTTAAAATGTGTTTTGGTGATTAGGGTTCTGACATTGAACCCTAATCCTTTTTTGAGGTGATTTTGCCGTCAGTCTTCTGCCTTGGTTTCTGTGTGTTTTTGACTGCTAATTGACTGCTTATTTATAGTTAAAAATTAGGTTAGGGCATTTATTGTTTTTGACTGGGTTTTGAATAATTTTCGTGTCTTGGTCCAAGCCTATCAAGACTGCTGCAGCACTTGAATCACGCTCGAACCCTATTTTGCTGTTTAATTTGTTATTTTCGGATTTGTGTATTTTTTTTATATATTTTGTATTACTATTTTTGTATTTTTGGACTTTTTGGACTCTTAAGGGCTTTAAAATTGTAAAATTAACTAAATAGCATTTTTTGACATTTTTTGACTTATTTGACTCTTAAACATTTTTAAATTGTAAATTAAAATAAATAGAATTTTGACATTTTTGAACTATTAAGTGTTTAAATAAATTAAGTGAACAAAATAAATGAGAATAAAAATAATAATAGGAAAAAGGAGTCCGCCAAATACAAACACGAGATCGTAGGATTCGACAAATGCGCTAAAAACGAGACCAAAAATAAAAGAAATGGGCGCGTTAACTAAAACCCCAAATTAACTCTAATCGCATTATTAAATCTGAATTTAAACCAACTTTTTGTGAAAAAGACTTTAGGTAGACACGCTACGTATGACTAAACTCGAATACGGACGTTGAATTGAAGAACGCGCGAAAAGATCGATCATTCGCGTGCGCGCCTAATTTAAACAACGGCGTTTCGATTTAGTTGAACGGAGTGATTGAAATTAGTAACCGAGACTCTACACTAATAATTCTCGTAATCATGCGACTCCGAAACACGCCCTTACTAAAAATAAACGACTAGATCGAGAAAAAGAAGACGGACAAAATTGGGGTATAACACTGTGCATAGGAGTGTAAAATCTCTTCTATGGAATGGAATCAGAAACTAAAGGGTGGTTGAGGAAGAAATTGTATGCCATGAACGATTCGCTGAGAAGAAATCGTGTCCAAGACCCATGAACGAATCGTCGAGAAGAAAAAGAGAGATAAATGGGGAATATGGTTTTTCTTGCACGAATGAACGAGGGAAACAATATCATGCCCATTTTGCTTAGCTTTACCACCAAGATTCTGAATTTGAGCCTTGAGGGCTTGCTCAGTCTCTTTCTCAGCACCTCTATCTATCACTAGGGTTTCATGAGCTTCTAAACTACCTTGCAATTCATCTATCTTCATTACACTAGTATCTTTGGATTGTTGAATTGCAACCATGATTATGTCAAATTTTGGAGTAAGGGAACGAAGTACCTTTTCAACAATCATCTCCTCAGTTACAGCTTCACCATTCTGCTTCATTTCATTAGTAACCGTGACCACATGCGTAATGTAATCTGCAACCCTCTCGTCATTCTTCATCTCTAGATTTTCATACTGTTTGCGCAAAGATTGTAGTTTGACCTTCTTTACAGTTGCGTCTCCACCATAGCTTCGAACAAGAATATCCCATGCTGCTTTCGCTGTAGTTGCCTCAGAGATCTTCTCAAACACCTTGTTGTCTACACCCTGGTGAATATAGAACAGGGCTTTCTGATCTTTCTTCCTCGTCTCTCTTTGAGCGTTTCTTTGTGCCTCCGTTGCATTCTCGCCTACCGGAGTATACCCATCATTCACTAGATCGGACACATCTTGAGCTCCGAACAATACCCTCATTTGCGTCGACCACCGCGACCAATTCTTGCCGTCGAATACTGGTAATTTCGTACTCAAACCACCGTTTCCACCGTTCATCTCTAATCTCCGTGTGTTTCGCTCGATTTTCACTCACGCTCGTGTTTACCCACCCTGAGAATCAAGAAACGCGATTCTCTTCGATTTCGTTCTCCAATTCGATGTGAATCGCAGAATCGAAATCACGCACACCCACCTCACCGTTCACTCGTGTTTCCCGATTGATCAAAACGAAGCTCTGATACCAATTTGTTGGGGTAACCAAGCATTTCACACACAAATTCTTGCTCTTCAATTCACTTTCAAGAACAATGGCACACACACATGCACGGGAGAAAGAGAGAAGGTAAAGAGAGAGAGAATGAACAAAAGAATTCACTGTATATTCACTATTCAGAATTTTACAAGTATATATCAGTTCTTTTTTTTTTCAACTAATTCAGTTACATCTTAACTGAATATTAACTATCACTCAATTACAAAAGTCAACATTGACTAAAACAAAATCTGAAGCACAGTAAAATTAGCTTGTATAGTGAGTTTATTTATTTACATGAGTTGAAAGTGTTACAATACTAACAACTCTCACAGTCACTATCCCGGGTTCTTTTTTTATGCTGCACTGTCGCTGTTCCTTAAGAGACATATAAATAAAAATTAGACAACTTGCAACAACAATAAAAAACAATATGAGAAATTAAATCAATTTTCCAACCTAAACTTGTACACTGAGTAAGGGTGGAACTTAAGGAATGAGTACAACTACTTTGATCCATGTTCTCCTCCTGCATCTCTAACCAACAGAAATATAAGTGATCCAAATCTCATCTTCCAAAGCTATGTTTCGCACATGCATGTGAAAAAAGCTAAGTTTAATTACGCAGATGCATCAGTGAAATTTGAAATGGAACTTTGCCCAGAAACGCACATACATGTGCAAATTGAATTCCATGTGCAGTTTCGCACATTCATGTGAAAAAGCCGAGTTCAATTATGCACATGCATAAGCGAAATTGTACATTTATCTTACATTTAGTTGTCGAGAAAGAATCAAGTAAACAAATACTTGTTTTTGAGAAAAAAAGGCAAAAATAAAGAATGTTATTTCCTGACATATTTTCTATTGGAAATACACTCTACATTGAACTTCACTTGCAGTTTTCCAAAGATTAGCAATTGACCAGTTCTGCAATGCAAACCGTTGCATCATCATCCCTGTAAGCCATCAGTGAATGTGACATTCTAAATACATTGGAAAAGGCTACCCATGTAGATTTTGTTTGAATTCTATTTTTGTACAGGGAAAAGGCTACCCAGATAAGGTGTGAAAAAATCTTTCACTTACCTAATGACATTATGCTATTAAAAATCTTTCACTTGCCTAGTTGCTATATGAGTATGTGCAGGGGTACTAGTTACCATCGTCTATATACCATTCATTTAGAAAATCAAACATAATAATATCCCAGAATTTCTTAAAATGTAGTGTCTCATTCACTAATAAGTAAGAATAGTACCAACAAGGGTTGGTCCGAATGGTAACTGGACTCGGATCCCACCCTAAGGTTTCGGGTTCGGCACCAATGACACGGTAACCGATGGAAACTGCGCACCAATGACACGGTAACCGTGTCATTGATTCAATCAATAAAAGTGTAAGGGTATTTTAGTCCTACCACATCTTTTTACCATAAAAGTTAGCATAACCAATTATTCGCGCATAACCTTAGACGACACATAATTTGAGACGGAGGGAGTAAACCTTTTGAATTTTCTTTCTTGCGGGAGAGAAACAATTTAAACAAAAAGAAATTTAGCAGTTTTTATTTTTGTCCTTTTTTCATCCCACAAAAAGCAATTTTAATTCAAATGCCAGCACAATTCAAATTCAAATGTTTGATGTAAAAGTTAAATGTCATAGAAATCGGCATGTACTCCCCCGTCTCATAATAATTGTCGTTTTAGCTCATTTCACGCATATTGAGCAAAGACTATAAAAGAATGAGAGAGAATAATGTTTTTATCAAATTATACTTATCAAACATTGAGAGTGATGAATATTAATTTAATTGAAGGGTACAATTGAAAAAAAAAACAACTAATATTGCATCAAAAATCGTAAGTGACAATTATTTTGAGACAAATTTTATTTACTAAAGTGAGTAGTATTATGAGATGGAGAGAGTAGTTCACACCTACTAGCAAAAGTAGTAAATATTTCATCACATGATGCTAGTGATTTTACCATTGATATGAAACAATTATTATAAGGTAATAAAGAGAGTTTCAGAGGCATGCACATGGTTTCTATGAAGACGTGTGCTGAAAAGAATCCAGACTTCCCTATGCTCAGAAACATTAAGATATTGAAATTTCATTATTTCAAAGATATTACATTATTTATGCTCTATGCATGAAGAAATAATTTGGAGCAGTTAGAAGATAAAATAGATAATTACAACCTTTCTCAAATCTCACATTAGTAAACACTCAATCAAGCCACTATTACTGTGCATAGGAGTGTAAAATCTCTTCTATGGAATAGAATCAGAAACTAAAGGGTGGTTGAGGAAGAAATTATATGCCATGAACGATTCGCTGAGAAGAAATCGTGTCCAAGACCCATGAACGAATCGTCGAGAAGAAAAAGAGAGATAAATAGGGAATATGGTTTTTCTTGCACGAATGAACGAGGGAAACAATATCTTTAAATTGAATGAATACTTTAGCGCCAATTTTGTTTTTTTTTCTTTCAACTAAATTTTGCTTATTTCGTAGTTAAAAAAATGCAAATATTGTAAGTATGGCCCACCATACTTTACAGGTTACCTTAGTAGCATTACAACTCTCTAAAAAATTAATTTTGTGACAAAGTACGTAAAGCGCGATGCTAAAGAGTGTATTTTGGGTACTTTAGGGTTTGCAAAAAAAATTTAACTATTCAAATGCGCGAAGTTCACTCATCAATAATCGGTTTGCTAAAATAATAATAATTTTGTGACAAAATATGTAAAGTGTGATGCTAAGCAATGTATTTTGGGGTACTTTAGGGTTTAGTAAACAAATTAATTGTTCAAATATGCGAAGTTTGTTCAAACATTCAGCCAAGCGAAAGTCAGTAAGAGGTCTAAGTTAGAATGCGTACCTGCTGTGATTTGATGAGGTGGTATTTATAGGCACTAGGTGTGTTTGGGGCGCTTCCAGCACATAGGTGAGGTGGTGCGCCTCTGGTTGTTGGATCTGGGTGTGTGACCTCAGTCGTTGATGGCTACAGCGCACAAATCGCCAACATGAGATGCTCTGCTGCGTGTTTGGGTCGTTGTTGGGCCCAATTCGAATTTGGGTTCGGCCCAGTCTGAAACATTATCTATATAGTCGAGCACCACAAAGCGTAAACAAAATTTGAAAGACTGGCACATTGGTGGCTATTTAACAATTAGTAAATATTATTTTTTTAAGGCTTAGCAATATGAATTGAATCATGTTGTGCCCGACTTGATTCATACACTAAATTACAAGTTGGCTTTGTAAGGTTTTGTTTTGTTGCGTTTTTACGCATTTCACAAGTTGGAGTTTTGTTTCCAACCTGTAATGTCTTAACACATCCACGATCTAAGGAAAATTTGTGTGCTCTTGTTTGTCTTAGAACTCCCTTTAGTTTTTGCTTCATTATTGTAATGCATTAGTCTCTTGGCAAACTCGAAATTGCCCTAGTTCTCTTCTCTTTTGGTCTGCAAAATCAACACTGGGTATGGAGGGATGATCATGCGATATGGGCATTTTATGATAGAATTGAGATGATTGGAGTATGCTATGATCCCTTCTTGTACTCCAAGTAATTTTTAGTGTTTTGTTGCATAGGTAATGGATGTGTAAGTGTATAGTGGTTTCAAATTTGGTTTTATGAATGCCTTACGTGTGAATGTGCATGATTTTGGTATTATGATCATGGTTATTATGATTGCTTTTGTTTAGGCTTATGAATGATGGGTGCTTTTATCAAAGGTGTGTTACATGAACACTTGATTGTATGTCAGGATCAGACATGCATGGTGAAATTCTAAATGCAACCATTATGTGTAGAAGTCTTCTCCAAGCGAAAATGCATGCATAAGGCGTTTGGTAAAATTCTAAATGTGACCATTATGTGGAGTCGTAAACTAGAATGTCTTCGAAGAAAACGAAGAAGTTGGGAGGGAACGGTCAAAGGAGGTCATTCATTGCAACTTCAAAGGCTGAGGGGGCATTGTAGAGGACAAATGGCATTACACGGTATTCATAATGTCCTTATTGGGTGGAGAATGCCTTCCCCGACCATTCTAATTTGGTGAAACCCTTGGCGAAGATTGAGCTTAGAGAACCTAAAACGATGTATCAATGTTGTCAAGGAGTTCGTCAATTGTTGGCATGGAAAAGTGTTCCATAAAACATTATCACATTCAGAGGGCGATAATCCACACAATAGCTCGAGATGTCATTCTTCTTCACCTCCAGTTTCATGTGTGGTTTGGATGACAGTTTGGTTTGGCAGGTTGGTGCTAGAGCTGTTTGGGCTTGGACTCAAAAGTGTAGCGACAGCGATCGATAAAGTGTCAAATTTAGCAGAGGAGATGATGGATGCCTCAAGAGGGTTGGGAGGTGAGGAATTTTCAATCATGGTGAGCTCAAGAAAGGCAATGAAAGCACCAATTGATAGGATAACCTAAACTGCTGAATGATAGAGAAAATGGAAAATAGAAGTGCCAAATTTTCTCTGCCTTTCTCATTCACCTCAAAGGGGGTATTTACTATTTAGTACTACAATCATAAGGAGAATCTAGTAACCGAATTACTGACAGCACATTCAGCAGCATAAAACTCTACCTATGCATCCATATGGATCTCACAGAATTGTAAATTGAAATGGACAACAATTCAGTATAGTTTGGCCCTAGAAGGCAGAGAATAGTATTGTCCAGTACCTATGTGATCTACATGTCAAATGAAACACAGGGAACTCAGCCCAAAGGTAGAAGAAAATAATTCTCTATCAAGCAAAATTCCAAAGTACATATTACACTTTTCAATATTAACAATGGTAAGGTAAACCTTATAGAGCCTGAATTTCCAGACCAGTATGCTCATTGTTGTTAGCAGAAGAGGATGCTTCAGGACTTTCCATAGGACTTTCCTTGTCATCAGTAGACTTCATTTCTTGAATGGGAGGGGCATTTACAAGGGTCATTTCTGAGTCAAAATTGTCAGCGAGCCGACCCTTCATCTCCCTGTGCTCTTGACACAAGGCGCACCAGTGCAAGCAGCAGTGTACACAACATGGATCACAAGGTGAATTCTGGAGTCAACAAAAAGAATAAGACAAGGTTTAATGTACTGCGTAAACCAGAAAATATTAAAGTAAATAATTATCAAAATCTTGTGCAATGCAAGTAAATGTTACTAGGAAAGACGCGGAAAATACTTTCAATACACATAATTTGACCCTCCCTGAAATTCTATAGCAGCCGTTAAACCTTTAGCCACAACCTTTTGGGGGAAGATAACTTCTACCAAAGAACAAATAGAGCTCTGTTCTCACAAGGAATATATTTTAATCGAACAAATGAGAGGAAAATTCAGTGACACTGTATAAGAGTAAATATGAGATGCAAAACAAAGTGGCGTAGACAAAGACACCAAAAGGCGTGCCTTCTTTGTAGCAAGGCAGGGCGCTAGATGGAGTCAGCCTCTTAGCACAGTGCCTTCTTGCTTTTGCTCATGTAAGGAAAACACCTCCCAGCATTTTTTTTCTCACTAGGTAGAGTCAATTATCTTGGTTTTAGAAAGTGAATGATGGTGAGGGAGAGCCCAGGGACTCTCGAATTTCCCCTGGATTCGTTTCTGTGTGAATTCTGTTTGTGTGATTTAACAATATACAGGCAAACCCTTGCCTTGATAATTGAACAAACTCTCACAGTAGGGAGATTAATGTTAGCATCTTATAGATTCTACATTACAGATCTACAATATTTCTCAGTAGGAGAATACCTTAGATACATCATTCCTTTTTTTAAAGTTGAAAACTAGTCCAAGCGAGGGAAAAAATTCAACATGTACCTGTAGGTGATACTTCTTCTGTAAGGATTGCCGAACCTGACCGGTGTAAATGCCACACATCCACCAAGTAAAAAACAAACTCTCAAAAATGAGAAATGATGTCCCGGGGTCAATTAAACCATTAAAGATTGCAGTTCCTGTTGCCAGAGCAATTCCACCCTCAATAAAAATGGCATGACAAATGCATGGTCCAGTCCATGGAGTCTCTTCATTCAAGCTTTCAACATTGCGCCCAAATAATACACAAGGACAAAATAGTCCTGTCAAGCCTGCAATTAAGGTGGAATGAATAGCAACAAAAGCAAGCAATGAATTGAATACTACTAATATAGCCAGATAAATAAATCCTTTGTGTATGGTATGGCCCATGTCCAACCATAATTTAAAATATAAAGTATTGAGAGAGTTTGACGGTAAGGAAAACTGGTTAAAGGAAACATATAAAGTTAGATCACTATTAATCCCAATACTTAAATGACCCAATATAGATAAAATATTACACCAGTTTGACAGCTTGGCCATTTATAAACTTACAACTATCCCTATCTTCACCACATCCAAAGATCCCAGTCATCCAAGGCTCATCAGCAGGAGGTGAATAGCTTTCGGGTAATGGCTGCCCACATTCCACGCACTTCCGAACAGCCAACTGCAAAGTATTAAAAAAATAAGCAAATATCCATAACTAAAATCGAAACTCACCTAGAAGAAGAAAAAAAAACATCTGTCCACACTTTTTTCAAAATTTTCAGTTTTCTTTGTCTCACAATGTTGTAAAAGATTCAACAAAGTTGGGTGTTTGCTGCCGACTTACAACAACAGCCCTTCTCTTTTAACACACTTGATACCAACCCCACCTAGTTGCTTTCGATTTTACGTTAAAGAATTGGGTTTATAATATGTTTTATAAACTGTATGCAAACATGGGTTTTTCTTTTTGTTGGCTGAATGGTTGGGTTTTGACATTGTTTTGCTATTTTTAGGCCTGTATGGCACTCATTCCTTGTCTGGTTACGAATGTCGGCTCGAACTCTAATCCCCTGACCAGTTGAGGTTCAAAGAAGGAAAAGATTACGCTAATGACGCTGAAATTCTGTAAAGGATTATCCAAACTGATTTGTAGAGTCCTTCCAAGATGAGTAATGAAGGTTGATCTAAGACACTCTTCTCTATCTACTCGTCCTTTTGGATATTCACCTCAAACCTTGTTCTTGGAGTCTCTGAATTTCTCTTTTGTTGCATCCTTCACTCAAAGAGCATCCCCCTACATTGATTGTAAATTCCCTTGTTTTCCCTCCTAGAATATTTCTTTTGCTGATTCCTCTGCATATTCCTCATGACTTTTGCGGAAAAAGTCTGATAAGGACATTGTTAATGAGGGACCAAAGGGTAAAATCCATAAGTTTATGAGAGGGGAAAGTAGAAACTTATTAATTGGGGACCACTTGATTAGCACTCTTTATGATGTAACAAACTACTGCCACGTTGGCAGTAGTCACGTAGGAAGGGAGGGAGCGAATGATCAGGTTGTTAGAGGTGAGAGAAGAGTTATATATAGGAGGGAATCAATAGCTGGAGCTTTTTAGGCTGGTTTTGGGATTGGCTTGGGCTAGGGATTTGGCAATTGGATTGCCATTCTCAGTGTTTCATTGTTCTTCCTTTACTATTTCTCTTGTAATTCTGCTCCTAGGGCTGTTATCATCTTGATGCAGCACCTATATCTTCAATAATAAACAGTTTGTTGTTCTTTTGAATTGAGATGGACTTAGATACTTATCAAAGTCATAGCATATGTGATAACCATTTTCTGGCAGGGAAACAGTACTGCGCAAAGGGTAGCTCAGAGTTGCTTAAACATTTGTGCTCCCTGCTCAGATCAGTTACTAAAGCCCGTGCTTCCCAGTAGTCAATGATGGTTGTAGGAACGCTAAAGGCTAGTATTTTGGTATTAAGAAACTATTAATTACTTTCAAATGGGTTGAATTATGCAAGTAAGTTAAGGACTAAGGAGTTTTAAGGAGTCAGCCATCAAGTGGGATCTGATTTTAGCTCCAAGAAGTGAACAAACTGTGTCAAGGGTCAAAGAAATTCATCTTATGTAACACATCAATTACTATTGAGAATTTGGGGTACATTTTATTTAATACTTCGTCTTTCAAAGTAAAATAAATCAAAAGGCCTAGAACTTTATAGCTCTTTCCCTTTTCTTCATCTTCCAGTTACCTACACTGAAGAACACAGTCTAGTGGCAAAACACAAGTGTTGTGTGGACACAAGAAGCGCCGGATCGAACCCACAACCCTCTACTTTCCCCCACCCCATCCCTTCCCCCCAACTGTTTGTACAAATGACCCAAAAAAATCTTCCACTTACATTCCAACACGGTTTTAAGAACCATCCTTCCCATCAAAAAAGAAAAAAGAACCATCTACTATCATACAACCAGTAGAGGCTAAATTCATTGACATCAAATTCAAAACCATAAACCCAGTGGGCATTATTGTGACCGAAAACGGCCATGACAAAACTGCCTCAGTCAGTAGTGACTGTTACCACGACAAAACGGCCGCGACAAATAACTTTGATAAAATTTAGGTATTATTATGATTAATTCACACCGCGATGATCGCAAGCCTTAACACGACCGTGACCGCTATTTAGAACCTTGGAACCATCCATCATACAACCAGTAGAGGCTAAATTCATTGACATCAAATTCCAAACCATAAACCCAGTGAGTTATATAAATCATACCAACAAACAAACACCGAGATATAGTATGATTCAGAAACACACAAAAAATCATAATAAAATCAAAATGTACAAACAATGAATCACAAACTATGTCCATTACTTCAACGATCCTACATTGTTACATAATTTAAAATCCAGAAATCAAAAAAACTAAACAAAAAAATGAAAGGAAATCGAAACCTGAGGAACTTCAATTGGCTGATTGAGTTCACCAGGATTGATATCTTCAAGAGGTGCCTCCTGCTGATCTTTAGTCAGCTTCACGTAACGCGATTCGTTCCTTTCTTCCATCATCTCAGACCAAACCCAGAAACTATGACAGAGCGAAAATGGTTTTGTGTTGTGTTTGGATTTGATGTTGAAAGAAAAAGAAACAGTTTTTCTTAAGATCTAAAGTGAAAAATAGATTGTGGTGTGGGTCACCTTGGAGAAGATTCTTGTTGGAATTTTTTAATGTAAAAAATCTAAAAATTGAAATTTGATAAATAAATAAATAAGTCATTGTATTATTACCAAAAAAAAAATAATTCATTGTATTTGCTGTCAAAAAAAGTCATTGTATTTATTTAGCAATAATGACTAATCAGTATAGATCAAGTTTTTTTTTTTTGACAAAAGTATAGATCAAGTTATTTTAAAGAGAATCTAAAAAAATTGAAAAAATTAATTAAGGATTTATGTGACTCGTGAAAATATATATTTTTTATAGGTAGTAGGGTGGGGAAATGTTAGTTTCCGGAGTTTGAACACAGGACCTCCTTCTTGGCTCATATGGTGCACACCTTCGATATTCCTCTCACCAACTGAGCTATTTTTTGGGATCGTGAAAAAATATTTAATTGAGATTTCATATGATTTTTTTTGGGTTACATGAGATTTTATATGATTATTTTGATAGAAAATATTTTTGTAAATTTTAAGAGACTACCTAGAAATTTTTGTCAAAAAAAAAAAAAGAAACTGTATAGAAATATAATGACTTTGCAAGATTTTCTTTAAAAAAAAATTATTAATCAAGGTTTTGTATTGCTTTTATTGGATTTATGAGTTTGAGAGGATTTTTATAGAATTATAAGATTTGAAATAAAAGTCTCTCTAAAGGGGTTAGTCTAGTTTTGTCAAAAAAGAAGAAGTTAGTTTAGTGGAGTATGACAGAATTTGTATGATAGATTGCAGGTTCAAGTTCTCACTAACCTCTTTAGAGTGAGATAAATGTAATTTTCTCCGTAAATACTCAAAAAAGTCATTATATTTGGTCTCTATTAGGAGGAGAGAAAACTCATTGTATTTTTCCGGTAAAAAAAAAGTCTTTTTATTTTATTTTATTTTCTTTAATAAATAAGTAGTTGTATGTACTGTCAAAAAAAGACAATGTATTTATTCAGCAATAATCAGTATTGATTAAGTTACTTGACAAAAAATTTGGTCAAAAAATTTATTTGAAAGAAAATCTAAAACAAAAATGAAGAATTTAATTAAGGATTTATGTGACTCGTGAAAAAATATTGAATTGAGATTTTATATGATTTTTTTTTTGTTACATGAGATTTTATATGATTATTTTCATATAAAAGAGTTTTCTAAATTTTAAAAGATTATACTCAAAGAGTTGGAAGATTTTCTTTGACTTGAATGAAAACGTCATTCCCTCGTTTTAAAATTTTATTCATTAAAAAAACAAGTAAGACTAGTAAAGCAACAACACATAACTATTGTATAATTTTTTATCCAATTATCGTTTTGGTGACAATAAAAGGTACAAACAAACTAATAGTAAATTCGTCCATATACACTTTATTGTATAATTTTTTTTGTCAAAACTTTATAATATATCAATAACATATATTTTGTGAAAATTTTCTTTTGACACGGTATTTTGTGAAAGTTAGTATATATAACATTTTATATTATTATACATTATATATACACAATAGTGTGTTTTCTTGTATTGATATTGGGTTCGAACCATCTAATGTGTAAGTAAAAGTTTGATAAAATCTTTGGAAACCCATTAGTGATTTTGAATTTTTCAAAAAAAATCATCAAACGGTGAATATGTATTTATGTATGAGCAATATAAAAAACAAAAAAGAAATTATTTTTACACACCCCATTTTGAATTCAACAATGCTAAATATTACGAAGGAATTGATGCACAAAATGTAAGAAAACACGTGTTGCCTTAATAAACTATCAAAGAGTAGATGTATTGGGATCATGGTGCAGTTTATGTGTTGACCCACTAACTATTACCGTTGGATTCATTCTTGCATAGCTTCTTTTTGTAAGACAGAGCATTATCCTTTTGAATTTGACCTCTGCATTATGTAAGCACCGCTCCATTGTGTCTGACGAAAAAAAGCACTCTACACATACATTCTCAGAGTGATCGTAGGGTTTTCAATGGCTTGTCCTATTGTTAAAAACCCTAATTAGGTCGCAACGACTTTATTGACATTGTTGTTAGATCATAAAGACACTATTTCAAACTCTATATACATATATTCACACTACAATCTATGAAGAGAAGAACTTTGGAACATATTGTGAATATCCAAAGAGAAAACCTAAAGAGTTGGGCCAAGAACACTTCATTCTTTTATTCATCTAGTGAAGAGAAGTTTGGTTGTAATTGCAACACATTTTCAAACTTGTATTTAGTTCAGTAAAGGCATTTTTCCTCATAAACCTAACTGTACTTAGTTATTTTGAGAAGTTAAGAATATAACTAAGGTTGGCGTTAAATACTCTTAATATTATAACCTTTTGAAAATAATGGAAATCCTTCTTGTGCAGGGGCGATTTTAAGGCCCAGCTAGCCCGGGCACGCGCCCAGGCTCAACTTCTACTTTGTTTGTAAAGCCTCCAACCTAATAGCTGATTTTCTCTATTAAGGATATATAATATATATCTCGTTTGCAAGATGTTTCACAACAAATGGTTCAGCGCAGCGGTAAGATGTTCATTGTTTTGTATTTGTGTTGTATTCGGGGTCGCGAGTTCGAACCTCAGTTTTCTTAAATTTTGCAATGCTTCAGTTTTATTATTTTTCAAAGATATAGTAGCGGTGAGGTGGGATGTATGTGTGTTGCAATCAAAATGTTTTTTACAATATTTGTTAATTGTTTTGCATTTATTTTTGGTGACAATATATATTTTCATAGTATAAAATAAATTCAATCATATTTATGATTAAAAAAATCAAAGTTACCTTTTTGAAAAACACAAATTTTTTAATTTATTAACCAAGGCACTATATTTTGTCAAAAAATTGAGTATTTATTGTCCAATTAAAATATGATTTTTAGAAAACTAATTTTGTTTGTAAATTTAATATTTCTATTATATTATTTGATTACTTTTGGCTCCCCCTAATAATTCATTCAAGTTTTGGCGGGAAATTTTCTTGCCCAGGCTCTAGAAAAATTCTGGCTTCGCCACTGTTCTTGTGTGTGTTGAACTATCTATTGTGTGTGTTGAAGGGTTTGAACTATCTATTAGGTGAAAGAAACAAAAGGTTTGGAAAAGATTTTTAAAAACACCAATTCGATCAAACCCCCTTTTTTGTATTTTTCTCATGCTTGCTTTCCTCTTTTTGTTGGTAGTTGAGGGGATAGGAGGGGCAAAAAAATGACTGTAGCATCCTTTTTATATTTATTTACAGATATAGCACTCATTTGAAATCAAAGACAAATGTAGTACGTCCCAGGAAGGTAGCTCAGTTGGCGAGCTAAGGGACATGAAGGAGTGCACTATATGAGTGCAAGAAGGAAGTCCCAAGTTCATGTTCCGGAAACTAACATTTCTCCAGCCCCCACTAACAATTGTCTATTAAAAAAAATGACAAATGTAGCACCATCTTATTTTGAAGGTGAGAAATGGTGATGCCATCAGCCTATCAGCGATCACTGAGATCATACCTTTTTTTTCTTAACTTTTTTTTGACCAATCATAGTTTTCTTAACTTAGTTTCCATTTTTTATTTGTTAACATATTTTGTTTTTTTAAAAAAAAAAACCAAAGTTGAACTAATTAATTAAATTAAATTGTAAACTTACTAATTACTTTAATATATTATTAAATTGATTATTTAATCAATTAAAAATTTACATATCTTCATACGCTAGAATACATGGAACTGAATTGTGCCACAATTCGGCCATTCGGAGAGCTCCAAAAGGTCGTCCACAGTCTACTCGCAATCGGACTGAGATGGATCAAAGAGAAAAGAGTAGACACTCTAAGAGATGTGGACTCTGTCGAAATGAGGGACATAGCAAGAACGAGTGCCCTAACTAGGGGTGTTCAAAACCGAACCAAACCAATAGGAAAACCGCAAATCGAACCAAACCAAACCGAAAACCGCAAAAAACCGCTTTTGATCGGTTTTGTTTGGTTCTTTTTTTCATTGCACCGCGCGGTTTGGTTCGGTTCGCGGTTTTGTTTTCCAAAACCGAACCAAACCAAACCAAACCAAACCGCAAGTAACACTAAGGCTTGTTGAGTTACAACCTTCCTTACTAACCCAATTGCAACTACAACCCAACTCTCACTCACTTACTAGCCCAAATCCAATTAATTCTTTGACTCACTTACAAATAATCCATATTATTATGCTATATTTAAAAATTACAACAACATATTTCATTCAAATTCTTTTAAACATTGTCTTAGCTATTTGAAAAAAATTAAAAGAGAGTGATTTATATACTACATATATTTGAGTAGATTTTTTCTTAATGATTTATGTTAGCATTTTTTATGTTAGTTAATTTTAACTCCGTTTTAAATTAATTTTTTCTTGGAAAAAACCGAACCAACCGAACCAATCCAAACCGCATTGGTTTGATTTGGTTTGGTTCGGTTTTATTTTAGGAAGCCAACCGAACCAAACCAAACCGCATGTAATTTTACCTTGCGGTTCGGTTCACTTTTTATCTCAAACCGAACCAAACCGCACCGCGAACACCCCTAGCCCTAACCTTACTAGACCTCTTGAACAAAACAAGAAAATTTGTGTTGTGTGTATTTGTTCCCCTTTTGTATCTTGAATTTGAATTTTAAATTTTTCAATGAAGTTCAATTAATTTATTTCCAATCATATCAGTGGTTATTTTTCTGGTCTCTTAGTAAATATATAATTCATTTAATAATTTTAATGTGAATATTTACTTGATTAAATAGTTAGCTTACTAATTTAATTAAAATAATTAGTTAATTTACTACTTAATTTATTTTATTTTATTAATTAATTAACTACTTATTTTGTTAATTTATTAGTTAGTTCGAATTTCCTTTCATTAAAAACAAAAATTAAGTTAAAAACATACTTGAAATAATGGAGATGGGTTTCAAATAAAAAATAAAAGCCTATCTAAAAAAAATAAAAATAAAATAAAAATAAAAATACATAAAATAGTACTCCCTCCGTCACATATTATATGTCTTTCTAGCAAAAAAAAATTGTCTCATAATACATGACTTTTTAGAATACCAATACAACAACAATTTTATTTTCCAGTCATACCCTTCATTATTTAATATATTTCTTCTTACAATTCTACTTTTTATGTTTCCAATGTCATTAATAAGGGGCAATTTGGCAAACTAACTCACAATCTCTCTTTTCTATACAAAATTAACTACTTTTCTTAATTTCTGTACCACAACCTTAAACGACATATAATATGAGACGGAGGGAGTAAACAATGACAATGACAGCTGCCACCTGACATGATTGTTGAGTGCTACTTTTGTAATTAAAGAAAAAAGGATGTTATATAAGAAATTAATTAAAAGGATGTTTAGGGCTTCTGTGTGGGAGGGATTTTCATTCTTTTAACATTTTATGAAACAGAAACTTCTAGAATGAAGTTTGAACTGTCCTTTTTCTATTACTCTTTTTTGGTGTGAATCGGGTATTCTCTGCGCGCAACTGTAGAGATTAATCCATCGAGTCGGGTAGGACCACAATGGGCGGCAAATCTCTCCCTCAAGAGATTTAACGCCGCTGCATTCTCAAGGCTGGATTCAAACCCAATACCTTAGTTAAGCTGGAAGAGACTCAAACCATCACATCCAAGCGCTGTCCTCACTTACTAATTACCCCATGTTTTATTGTTTTTAGAAAATTGGACATAAATAATAAATAATCATAAAAATTAAATGGTTGGTAGAATATATCAAAGTTCTACCAGGCATGTTGTAAGAAAACATAAGAGACACTATAAGTCTATAACTTACAACAATGTTATTTAGTATAACTCCAGGGGATTGACCTAATGATACATGAAAGATTTGTATCTAGGAGGTCCGAAGTTCCTTGCCTTAGGGCGCATGTCTTCTTTGCCTTAAACTGAGGCTTTATCTCCTCACCCTAAAAATTTGTTTAAAAACAAAACTATTTAGTATAGTACCAATAGACCTGGTCAACTCCATTCTTAGCAATTCACATATCCTTCAATTGATTTCACAACCAAATGGGGGAGAAAGAATGGCAGAGAGAGACTATTAGAAGATTACAAAGTCAACAAGTCAATTCTATATGCTGCCAAGTGCCAAGCAAGAAAAAACAGGTAAGAGTGTCATTTGGTGTTAGACTTTAAACTACATCCATGATCTCTGTTTCCCTAATGCTTTGTTTACTATCTCTATATATTAATCCACACCCACCTTTTTAGCCGAATTAAGCGGCAAACTTTTTTTGTCACTATTTATCAATATACCTCTTATTTTGTACTCCATTGTTTACCAATATACTTTCACTCTATATTTTTGTCCGACATACCCACACTCTATATTTTGTACCCCACCATTTACCAATATACCCCTCATTTTGTACCTCACTGTTTACCAATATACCCCCACTCTATATTTTTGGACCGACATACCCCTAACAATTTTTTTTTCCAACACTCTTTTTTTTATCCACATTTGGTGGGAAAATTTTATTCCCACTATTTACCAATATACCCCTCATTTTGTACCCCACTCCAATATACCCCCACTCTATATTTTTGAACCTACATACCCCTGACAATTTTTTTTTCTCCAACACTTTTTTTTATCCACTTTTCGTGGGAAAATTTTATTCCCACCATTTACCAATATACCCCCACTCTATTTTTTGGACCAACATACCCTCACTCTATATTTTGTACCCCACTATTTACCAATATACCCCTCATTTTTACCTCACTATTTACCAATATACCCCCACTCTATATTTTTGGACCAGCATACCCCTGACAAATTTTTTTTGGTCCAAGACTTTTTTTTATTATCAAAATGTATCCCTCATTTTGTACTACACTATTTACCAATATATCCCCACTCTATATTTTTGGACCGACATTGTTGCATCATCCCACCAAGGGCTATTGTTGACTTCGTCTTATATATATATGTGTTGCGTATTTTTATACCCCGCTTATAAAATGTTGATGTTTTTTCGAAACTACATCTGTAGGCCTGTTAATCACCTCCCCGTGCATCGCACGGGTAATTGTCCTAGTAATATTATATATAAACACTTTCACTCTTTGGAGTTTTCCTAATGCTTTAAACACTTTCAATCTTTTCAACAATAGTTTCAAGTACAATCCTTAGCTTGTGATTATAACCAAGGAGAGTCACTTGAATAAACATGGCAATTCAAATAGAACACTGAGTTTAGGGTTTCAAATTCAAATACTATCTTCTCTTATTTTTAGGGTTTCGAGGAAGCATTAATCAAATCAGAGAAGAATACAAACCAGGTCGACGAAGAGAAGAAAGTTGTTCTGGAACGGAAGGGAAGACTTCGCACAAGGAGAAAGAACAACAGTGTGAGAGAGTCGGCGGTGAGACGACGAGGAAGGGAAGACTTCGTGAGTGAGGAAGACGAACGAGACTGCGGTGAGTGAGGAAGGGTAGAGAACGAGACGGCAGTGAGTGATAGTCGTGAGAGCGAGGAAGGGTGAGAGATAGTCGTTCGTGAGTGAGAGTGAGTGACTTCAGAGAGAAGGAGAGAAGAGAACGCGGTTAGAAAAAATAAACGGGCCCTTTAGTATCGGTTGTTAGGAAGCCCGATACTAAATGTGTTTGAAGAGAATGAGATAACGCGTTTACAAAAATTAAACGTCCCAGGGAAAGACATTTACCGATGCTATATGTAAGTGTGAAAATTGAAAACTTCCATTTAATTTCAAAATTGCCACCGTGTCTACTTTAGCATCGGCTGTTTAAACAACCGATGCTAAATGGTGCTTTCTAAAGTCATTTTTTGCACTAGTGCCTCAAGAGATTTAACGCTGCTGCATTCCCAAGGCTGGATTCAAACCCAATACATTGGTTAAGTTGGAAGAGACTCAAACCATCACATCCAAGCGCTCTCCTCACTTACTAATTACCCCATGTTTTATTGTTTTTAGAAAATTGGACATAAATAATAAATAATCATAAAAATTAAATGGTTGGTAGAATATATCAAAGTTCTACAAGGCATGTTGTAAGAAAAATGCAAAAGAAAACATAAGAGACACTATAACTTATTTAGTATAACTCCAAGGGATTGACCTAATGATACATGAAAGATTTGTATCTAAGAGGTCCCGAGTTCCTTGCCATAGGGCGCATGTCTTCTTTGCCTTAAAATGAGGCTTTATCTCCTCACCCTAAAAATTTGTAAAAAAAAAAAAAACTATTTAGTATAGTACCAATAGACCTGGTCAACTCCATTAATATTCTTAGCAATTCACATATATCCTTCACTCTTTGGAGACTATTAGAAGATTAGAAAGTCAACAAGTCAATTCTATATGCTGCCAAGTGCCAAGCAAGAAAAAACAGGTAAGAGTGTCATTTGGTGTAAGACTTTAAACTACATCCATGATCTCTTGTTTCCCTAATGCTTTGTTTACTATATTATATATAAACACTTTCACTCTTTGGAGTTTCCACAAAAAATTTAAACATATATATCTTCCTTTCTCCTACGTGAAGTTCTAGAGCTTGCATCACACCCAATTTGTTCAACATGTCTACACCAGCAGAGTACTCTCTCTCTCTCTCTCTCTCTCTCTCTCCCTAGCTTTCTCCTACTATAATATTTATTTTTCTATCTAATATTAATTTTTCAGTATCTATAAGTTTTATTAGACAAATGTAATTGTTTTGTCTCTACTGATTCAGATACTACCAATCTCTACCACCTGTGAGCAAGACCTATGGAGTGGCATGTTTGATGACCACTGCTGCATATTATCTCCAACTTTATCATGCAGAGAACATAGCTCTCATATATGGCCTAGTCTTCAAACGCCTTCAGGTTAATTTGTAATCCAAAAACTCTTCTCATCTTTAGCTACAGAATATATATATATATATATACATACATATATGTTATGTATGAGGTGTTTAATAGCTTAATTAGGCATTTATGACATAAACACTTATGATATAAGAGCTTATATATGCATAACCTGATTCTATAATAAGGATAAAATAATACTCCCTCTGGTCTTTTAATTAGGAGTTCCTTATTATTGTTCTGATCTAAGTTTCTCATTTGTCAAGAGTTTTGGTCTAGTCCCCCTTATGCTTTTCTCTGTATTTTTTTCCTTTTTTAATAAAATCTGGCGGGTAGCCTGTTTGTTTAAAAAAAATAAATAGTTTCTCTTATAAAGTGGATCGGAGGTAGTATTAAACTCTTTTACTATAAGCCATAAACTATCTTGAGAAGCTTATGGAAATTGGCTGAAAACAGCTTATGAACATATCATAAGCTATTTTCATAAGCCCTAATAAACAATCTCACAAGTACTTACGCCAGTCAATAAGTCTAATTAATATGTCAATCTAAACATGCACTTAGTTTATATCATTAAAGAAGCACTTATATTGGTGTTCAAAACTTATAAAAATAATTTCTGATGTGTTCATAATTTGTTTTCAGCTTATTTCGGTAAGAGCTTAATTAAGCTTTTATGACAACTTATTAAATAAGTTCTTAATTAACATGCATGTTAATTTTTTATATTGATCAAAACTAACATGTTTATTTAAATCTACTCTTATGAGCATTAATTTGTATGATCATGTTTGGTTAACCACTAAATGCTAATACTGAAAATATAATTTTACTTCTTAATTAATTCACCTATCAATTTTGATGATCGTGTTTTGCAGGTTTGGAGACTTATCACAAATTTCTTCTTTCTTGGACCATTTTCATTTCCATTTGCAATGCGTCTAATAATGATGTAAATATAGCTTCTGTGACTATAATCTCACTTCATGAGATGAGAGTAATTTATTTATATTGTAAGATATTATCAAATTTCCTGATTTTTTTTAAATTGTCTGAATATTGAAATGTACAGAGCAAAATATGGTGTTTCATTGGAAAGAGGACCATTTGATAAGAGAACTGCAGATTATGTTTGGATGTTAATATTTGGTGCACTCTCACTTCTGGTATGTGTGAAAATATACATTTAATATTGATCCCAATTTAAAACCTTGATTGAAGATTTGATAACATAATAGTCTTAAAACAATTATTCATAATTGTAACCAAAAAATATAATGGGAATTAATGAAATATAGTCGGTGTTATTAAACTCGAGCGCCATAGACTGGTCATTTGATCGGAATAGTTGAACTGCAAGACTTAATTCACTATTAAAAATGAGGTCAATTTGGAGCGAGAAAATATGCTCAAACCCACCAGTCATTGGTCCAACTGGCCGGTCGCCATTTTGACACAAAAGGCTAGGTCAAACTAGGTCATAGACATGTTTGACCGTTGGATGAGATTCAGCTGATTTCGCGGTTCCTTGCAATTGAGGAGCGTGGTTCTTGTGCAGATAGTGGAAATGGGCCTAAATGACCACCCCAAATCAAATGCAGGATGGACCTCGCCCACCCGGATAATTAACTAAAATTAGGCTCATACTTCCCACAACTCTGTCCCTAATCACTGGACACCCCAATCCTCAAATATTCTAAAAATATCTTCATGTGAAACACGCTTCCAACCCCCCCTCCCCCAAACGCTGCATTTTGGATTGGTACGAAACTATAGTTTCGAACTGGTTCAGAATTATAGTTTCGTACCTGTTAAAAATCTTGCTATGGGGGCGTGTCTGCAAAAACATATCACACGACACTTTAGAACCGAACAGGTACAAAACTAAAGTGTCACATCTGCGTAATCTCAGAAAAAAGGGACACGCATGTTTTATTAATGGTGTTTTTCTCTTTTCACAAGGTTTTGGGATGTCCAGTGAATAGTTAGGGATTGTAGGATGTATGACCCCAAAACTAACGAGTCTAGAACTAGTTAATCATATTTTGGGACTGACAATTTCATACTCCTCTTATATAGGTGATGGCTGCTGTGCCATATTTTTGGTCCCCTTTCATGGGAATTTCTTTAGTTTTCATGATTATCTACGTTTGGAGCCGTGAGTTTCCAAATGCAAGAATCAATATTTATGGCCTTGTATCATTGAAGGTATAAATTTCCACAAGCTTTTTATTTTCTAGGGTAAACAGCCACTTCCGTCCCCGAAAGTATTGTTCGCTATCAATTTGCTCCCTCACTCGAACGAAAAGACAAATAAGTCCTCCAATTTTTTTGTTTTTGTTGTGCAGGGTTTTTACCTCCCATGGGCTATGCTAGCTTTGGATTTGATATTTGGAGATCCTTTAAAACCAGACATTCTAGGGATGGTTGCAGGACATCTATATTACTTCTTAACAGTGCTTTATCCTCTTTCTGGTGGAAAGTTCAAGTTCAATACTCCTCTTTGGATGTATCCTTTTTCTTTTATCAAATTGCAATTGTCAAAACATCTTAGCAGATCAGTTAAGGAAATAAGTTGAAAACAGTTTATGAACATATCAAACTGTTTACATACGATCTCTTAAATAGTTTCACAAGTACTTATGTCGGTAGGTAAGTCTGAATAAGTAAATCCAAACAGGTCATATCTATATCAAATTGCTTCTCATTTTTTGGACACTTAACTTATTCAATTTTAATATGCCACTACTATGATTAATTAGAAACAAAACAAACTTTCAACACTTAGATCCACAAAAGTATATCACTTGTGAAGCACTCGACACATACATGGACACTAGACGACATAGACACAGACACAAACACCGTTTTCAATTTAAAAAATGGAAGTAATTGAAGTGTAAGTGTCAGACATGTTTCAGATACCAGACACGCCTTCAACCTAAAGTACTGTTGGTGCTACAGTTTTGGTGGGAATGAGCACATGATCCACATTTCCTCCATATTCAAAGTATTGTGATATTAGCTGAAATAATCCTTAACTTATTTATGTACACTAGATACAAAATAGTGGCATATTGGGGAGAGGGTAGACAAATAAATAGTCCAGTACAATCTAATCCATCAGCTGGAATTATATTCAGAGGAAGAAGCAACCGTCTTGGTGGAACTGGATCTCATACAACAATAAGAAGCACTGAACAGGAAACAGATCAGAATCAGAATCAAAATCAAGGTGATGGGATTGCTTTTCGTGGAAGAAGTTATCGTCTAAATGGATGAATATGCTTACAAGATGCCGGAGAAATTTCCAAAATATATATTTGAAAAGTTGAAATCAGTTAAATAAAATTAGTGACATGACAATGCCATGCTATTTTGCATGGTGTAGTGGTTGGTTAAATGTAGTGGAGCGCCTGGTCCCTAGTTCAACTCTTTGCGACAGTTGTTTTTGAGTTGTACCGCTACCACGAAGTGAGCTGACACACGTCTTAACCGCTGCGCCAAGCATCATGGCATGTCGTTAATTGAACATGAATCGTATTTAGTTGTTTCGTTTCAGACATGTAGAGACTCATTTATAAGTGGTTTCCCTTCACCATGTGACATGAGTTTCTCTATAAATAGAGACACTTTTGGGCAGATAATTATATACGAAAATTCATGCTTTCATGAACTGAACTTCTGCCAAAATTATATCTAAGTCTTTTCTCTTTTTTTTTAGTGCACAGGAGTAATTGAGGAAATTTTATTCCGTAAACTACCATTGATCGATACGTTTGGTGTGGTTGTGCAAAACACATCAATGATTTAAAAGTATCCTGAAGGGGATTTGTCAATTTACCCATTTGGTGGGGGTGAATCGAACTAAAGCTTAGTATTTACACACACTTTGGAGTTTATATTTGTGCAACAATCTTCATATTCTTCATCTTTTTATTGTTCAAGAATTTGCAGCAGTCCCTCACACAAGATTCAACACATGATACTAGTATGTTTATATATTTATGTGACTTCTAATTATAGTTTTAAGATAATTAATTTGTATGTGACATTATGCCATCAAAACCCACAAACAATAAATCCTCTGTTATTTAACTAAAACTGATATCTTATTCTTGTCCAACCTGGTATTGACGGAATCCATAACTGTCATAACTGAAAAGATAAAACTTATAAGATTGAGAGGGATAAGTATTCTTCTTTAAGCCATAATTTATTTAATTTCCATACTTTACTAGTAGGATATTCATGCATACGCACGGGTGCTGTCGTATTTTTTTTATCAATGAACTTAGACATAATTTAAATAATCTGAACATTACCCCGTGAAAATAAAGACAAATTTAAGGAGATAAAAAAGGAGTCTCAAATAAAAAATAGAAAAATATTAACATCTAATAATGTAAAAGTATCATTTAAAAATAATTTGTGCACTTATACCGTATTTTTTTACATATCAGTGTTGCTATCCCGTGTTTTTTATATATCAGTGCATCATTGCAGCTATCCCGTATTTTTTATATATCAGTGAAGTTATCCCGTGTTTTTTTTTATATATCAGTGTCATAGTTTCAATTGACTATTTTAGTTGATTAGTATATTATAATAGATAGTAAATCACCAATAAAAAATATTTATCTCGTGTTTTTTTATATATCAGTGACAATTATTTGTCATTTTTTAGGTATTAGTGACAAATATTTGTCAGGTGTGTTTTAAATATTAATCAGTAGTTTAAATAGTCATTAAGTCTTCTTGTTTTTTTTTTAAATAGTAGGTATATAGTGGTATTCAAACCTTATAATTATCAAAGACAAATATTAATCCCGTGTTTTTATATATCAGTGCAATTATCAGTGCAGATATCTCGTAGTTTCATTTGATTACTTTAGTTGATTAGTACATTATGGTAGATTGTAAAAGATAGAGAGTAGAATATCAATAAAAATATTTGTTTTAAATATTAGTCAGTAGTTTAAATAGTAGTTAAGTCTTCTTGTTATTTTTAGATAGTAGGTTTGTAGTAGTATTAAAAAACTTTAATTATTAATGATAAATACTAGTGTACTTGACCCGTGCGATGCACGGGTATACATTATCCTTGTAAAAATTACAAAATTATTAAAATATTTGATATAATATTTTTTCGAAATATTGATAAGAAATATTGACCCGTGCGATGCACAATTGCACAAAGCAACTTAATATTCCATTCATCTTCTTCATTTTGAGTTTGAATAAAAGAAAAACTTTAACAGTGTTCTGTGTTCAAACTTGCGCACTGTGTTCAAAGTTGGAGTTCAACTTCAAACACAGTGCGCAAGAACGGCGATGGCGGCAGTGCGGCGTGCCGTGAGGGGACGTAGGAAGCTGAAGTGTTGCTTGCTGCCTTGCTAGTGAGAAAGACGAACGTACCAGATTAAGTTTGAAAGGGTGAAATACCATTAAATGGGTGATTATGTTGATTCAAATTTTTGAATGAGAATATAGAAAACAGATACAGAATTGCTAATTACTAAGGAGGATTTAGTGGATCCATTTATGATAAATTTAATGTAGTCTCATAAATTTGTTTTTTTATTTAAATTTGAATTTGAATAAGTTATGCGTTGCAATTTGGGATGGGAATATGGTTGTTGTTGTGTTGGCATTGAGATGAGGACATGTGGGATCTTCTAATCCTAAGTGGACCAATTAGGTTTTGTTTAGAGGTTGAGTCATCAAAGAGTATATTCATGAATGTATTATATATAGATAGATATAGATATAGATATAGATATAGATAGATAGATATAGATATAGATTTGTTCTAGAAAAATCTTTGATTATTCTTTGCCCCCACGGTCAAAAATTTCTTGATCTACCGCTCCAAGATTACATTTCGAGGTTCACCAAAGATGATTTTATCTCAAATGACTACAAAGTCAACCCATCACACTTAGTGAAGGGTGGCTTGCAGCGACGAATCCTTCCAAATTTTCTTTTGAAATTTGAAGCATACCTCCTTGAACAAAATCTTGAAACAATTGGAAAAGTGAGGCTTTGTGTACACAATTGGAAATTTAAGTAACTGAGATTATGATTTTCTCCTTCGACTTCCACATATGTTCTTCTACCTCGCTCTTCACCTCCTTACCCAGAAATTATTCTATTCTCTTCATCTTCACCATAATCCATCTCTTCTTCATCTTCACCAAACACAAAGCCACAAAGCCACAAACTCATCTTCACCAAACTCATTTTCTCCTCCATAAGCTAGCTACTTTGTCATCACCACCATGGATGAGAAGCTAAACTTCTTCATGCGCTCGCGTGTTCTGTCGCCGCCGTCGAAGGTCACGCCGATGCCACAATGGGTCACATGATCTCCATTTGGCTGACATATGGTGCTTGAAGGTTTCCATCTTCTCTCTTTAGATCTTTCTCTGAACAAACAAAAAAGACAAACAAATTGGGATTGAAATCCCTTATAGAAGAAACACAAAGTTCCTCCACCGCCAAATCCCTTGCGACCTCACCTCTGCCATGTAATTACAATCTTCCACGGAATTCCAATTTCCTAATTCCATTTGTTTGATCCAAGTATCAGGTTAACATGAAAAGGAACTACCACTTCAATATTTATGATCCTCTGAATCCAGTGAAGTGGAATTGGAATTCCAAGCATGGAGAAGCCCTAAGCTCTGTTGTTGCAAAGGTATAGGCATAAGTTCCAAACGTAAATTTTGTAAAGCTGATTTGTGAAGTACCCATTGTTGTCCTGCTCAATCACATTCAATTTGCTCGACCTTCCATTCTTCTCATATTGACGTTCAGTTTCAACACCATGAGAGCTGACAAATCTCCTACAAATTAGCTGGGTCAATACGGTATGATAGGGAAGAAATTTATATTTCTGTTGATCCATATTTTGAGGAAATTTATGCACTATATTTATGTTTGATTAATAGAGAAATATCGTTTCTTTACAAACAGTAGGAAGAAAGAATTTAAATGCTTCTATTCAGTATTAAGTAATTAAGCAAAAAAAAAAATTGATAAGGACAATTTGATGCGCAACTGATGGTAAACGAACGATTTGCAATTTTCATTTGACAGGTAGAATTTTATTAACTATTCAATGATGGTGATGAAGAAGGCCAAAAAAATGGCATTGTGTTTTTGATTTGTTTTGACCAGTGCGCTACAATTTGCTGAGCTTGAAACCTTCTAAAATATCATCAATTGCATTTATTTTCATTTAAAGACCTATTCAATGGTTCTCGTTAATTTTTTTTTTTTTGAGTGGAGAATTAGAAGGTTACTCTGAATTGTAATTATTAGGATTAGGATTAGGATTAGGATTAGGATGCGTTGGCATTGTGTATGACAGGTATTAAAATGTTTGCTGACTGTTGGTTTATTTTTTCCAATCATACGTGGATATCCTTATTGATTGACAACTCAGTTTTTCTTCCCCTTGTTTCATTCTCAAATGTATATGTAATAGATTAATTCCGTATTTTTTTATATATCAATGTAGTTGTCCTGTGTTTTTTTTAATATATCAGTGTTATTATCTCGTAGTTTTAATTGACTATTTTAGTTGATTAGTAGACTATAGTAGATAGTAAAAGAAAGATAGTAGATTATCAATAAGAAATATTTGTTTTAAATATTTATCGGTAGTTTAAATTCTCAGTAAATCTTCGTGTTTTTTAGATAATAGGTTTATAGTAGGGTTTTTTTACGGAATTTTTTAAATAGTAGGTTTATCAATGACAAATAATAATTCCGTGTTTTTTATATAGTAGGTTTATAACTTTAAAAAAATATGGGACAAATATTTGTCACTGTTATGAAATAATATATATGGATGTCCACTTCTCTTCTACTTCCACTACTCTTGTATTTACTCCTTTTGTAATGGGTTGCTATGTAATGATCCAATTAGCAAAAACAAGTCAAATTAGCAAGTGGAGGATATTAGTTGTTACAATAAGTAAAAAAGTGGGTGTGTGTAGTAAAAAGCATGAGATATATATACTGGCTGTAATTGATGGGAAAAAGTAGGAAATTAGTGATGAAGTTCTTCTTCTTCTCCTCTCAGTCTCTTCTTCCCTAAATTCTTCCCTCTTCTATTTTCTTCTTTGACTTCTCTTCCAACTCTTTGTAATTGTGAAATGTTAACACACTTTCATTGGATTAATATGAATAGATTTCTGATTCTCTCCTCATGTGTATAATTTCTTGTAATATATATTAGGGTTGTTACATTGGTGCTTTCATTGTCACCATGGAAGAGTACACATGGGTAAAGGCAGTAGGAGCTCACTGGACGAAAATAGAAACGGAGTATAACGCTCAATGGGCAAAAATGGCAGAACTGGACGGTCCGGGTTACACGATTTGGGATCGAATTGAAGCCAACTTAGATCTACATAGATACTACTTCTCTGCGAGCTCTTCCCATGGTGCTGTGAACTCATCCAAAGAAATCGTGCAACAACCATGTCAGTTGCAAGAGGCTATCGATGATTCACAAGAGGCTATTGATGAATCAGAATTAGTGACTTCTATAGAGACACCTTGTTGCATTAATGATCTCAATACCAATGTGGTTGTTGATTATGTTATTGATTCAGCCTACGTTCTGCCGCTAGACAATGAAGAAAAGAACCCCAAATTACAATCTCAGTTGTTTGCCGGCAATGAGGTCTCAGAAATTTCGAAGTTCATTAGTGACGTAATTCCATGTGATGCTTCAGATTCCGTCATCGACCCAAAATCTGGTTTCATTGAGGACACCACTGCTCTTTCTACTGGTTTCGTACAAGAAAGGAAAGCAACTGAAACCCGCTGCATCCAGACCTTATATGATGCACAGTATGTGTTTGATGAAATGACTCTTAGTGGAATTTGCCACTTTTCTCTTATAATGGGGTCCATGCATTTCAAACCATGGGATCCAGGCACAAATAAGGCACTAGAGAGTGGTATTTCTACCTTCAATTTAATACTCTTTCTTTCGGAGGACAACACATTTCTGGGGAACAAGGGTGAATGGCTTCATGAGCTTTATGTTCCTCAATATAATTGCTTTTTTAACATCTGGTATGTTGTCCCTTCACTGCTCAGACCACATTTCAATTACAAACCTCCAAACATCTCAACATGTTATTTGCATTTAAAAGAACTTCTATATGTGGGTGATGAACTTGATCTTAAGTATGATGCACTACTTTCAAAGTCAACATTGATTTCTTGCAAAAATACTTGTTTGATAACCTGCCTGTACCTTGTGCCTTTTTATGAAAATAATATTACTAGAGGTTTTCATTTAGACCAAATTGGGAGCTTACATCATGTTAAGAGAAGCACAAGTGGTTACAATTCTTATGTGATGGTCTCCAATATTGATGGTGGTGGAGATGGCAACACAAGTAGAAGGGAGAACATGTTGTTTGTTGTTATCTTAGTAATTCTTGCCTTGAATGATACACAATTTCAGTCTTTGAATTGTTACACCGTGTTGTTCCTATTGGATTTAGAATTGAGTTTTATACTTGTCAAGGATATAACCATGTGCATGAATGGATTCAGCTTGTTGGTATTGTGGAGCTTCTTGAATATTGCTGCTTTAAATTGTGTCTTGGGGTTGCTTTTTCAATTGGTCTCAAAAATGGTTTGCTCACCATTAGTTCATTAGAGTGTGTTGAAATTGTTAAATAGGGTTCAAGGGAAATATTGTGTGATACATCAAATGGAGTCCATGCCTTGCTAGAAAATAGTGTACCTGTCTATAACAGATTTCAAGAGAAGCTGTGGGGTGTATTAATTCATGTGGAAGTTCATGAAACTGGTTCTATTACTTGTGCTTATGAGCAACTGTCATTTGTTAACTTGTGCTTCAAATCTGGTGATGTGGCAGCTACACTTCAGATAATTTGTGCATTATCTTTGCATATAACAAAACTGACACAACAATACTTGAAGGAGCTAGCTAAGTCAATTGAAAAGAATTATGTTAATGTTGCTTTGATTGGAAATATCCTACAATTATCTAATGTGACACCTGAACCATATCAGGTCCACTTTTTGAGCTCCATGAATGTTCTTTCTCTTGATGATACCTTGGCAATTGTGGGATTAATTTCTTTGTCTATCAGAATGAATCTCATTGTTATTGAGGGCTTAACTTTTGCTGTGACCATGAGTCTTGCATTTGACTATGCGAAGAGGGTGCTACTTTTACTCTCCAACACTAGTTATAATGAGAAGCGATGTGAATACAACTTAGCTAGTATCTTTGAAGCTTGTGTGCATTTGGTTGGTTTACTAACTAATGGGGTAATGAAGTTAGTAGAGCGACTGCATTCACATCTTGAGTATGTTATTTTGCACTTCCTTTCTCATATTAAGAAAATTACTCAAAGTGGAAGTTTCTCTGTCACCATTGGTAATGAGGTTGTTGTTGTTGTTGTGGATCTTGCTTCAAATGTAGTGCCCCATAGGGGGCATATTTGTCTTGATATCACGTCTCAATAACCAATTTTTTTTGTATACCTCTGGTGATGCTTTGCCTTCAATATCTCTTGATATGGTCAACTCATTGTTAAGGGAATGGTTATTCAACCCAAGTTCCACTAAAGATGTTGCAGTTGTAAGTGTTTCGGTTACTGTTTGTGCTTGTGTTATTAAAAACAATGTTATTGCTGCTGTAAATTGGTTAGCTGCTCGGTTGAGACAATTCTATTATGCATTTCACCATGTGGGGCGCAAGAATTGGGATCCTGGTGAGGCTGGTTGTTTTACACCTACAAAAGGGTCTTTACAATTTAAGCAATGGGATCCAGGAGGATGTTCTCTAGTCTATTGGAAAGTTACACTTCAGATGGTGGTTACTTGGAATGAGGCTATTATCACCCAAAAGAATGGTCCTAACTCCAACCTTGAGGACAAGGTTGATTTTAATGGGGGCGGTAATGTAATGATCCAATTAGCAAAAACAAGTCAAATTAGCAAGTGGAGGATATTAGTTGTTACAATAAGTAAAAAAGTGGGTGTGTGTAGTAAAAAGCATGAGATATATATACTGGCTGTAATTGATGGGAAAAAGTAGGAAATTAGTGATGAAGTTCTTCTTCTTCTCCTCTCAGTCTCTTCTTCCCTAAATTCTTCCCTCTTCTATTTTCTTCTTTGACTTCTCTTCCAACTCTTTGTAATTGTGAAATGTTAACACACTTTCATTGGATTAATATGAATAGATTTCTGGATTCTCTCCCTTGTGTGTATAATTTCTTGTAATATATATTAGGGTTGTTACATGCTAGTGGCTTTACATAGGTTGATATTTCACTTCACTTCTACCCATTAAATAGGGTTATCTCCTATGTATAAATACACTTGTGATGAGAATACAAACACTCCAAATTTCTCTTCTTCTCTCATTATTTTCTTCTATTTGCATATTTCTTCTTCATCTATAATCTTCTATTTGGTTATTTTCATAACACGTTATCAGTAGGGGTGTTCAAAACCGAACCAAACCAATAGGGAAACCGCAAACCGAACCAAACCAAACCGAAAACCGCAAAAAACCGCTTTTGATCGGTTTAGTTCGGTTCTTCTTTTCATTGCACCGCGCGGTTCGGTTCGGTTCGCGGTTTTGATTTCCGAAACCGAACCAAACCAAACCAAACCGCAAGTAACACTAAGGCTTGTTGAATTACAACCTTCCTTACTAACCCAAATGCAACTACAACTCAACTCTCACTCACTTACTAGCCCAAATCCAATTAATTATTTGACTCACTTACAAACAATTCATATTGTTATGCTATATTTAAAAATTACAAAAAAATATTTAATTTAAATTTTTTTAAACATTGTCTTAAAGAATTAAAAGAGAGTGATTTGTATACTATATATATATAATTGTAACCAAAAAAAATATACTATATATATATTTGAGTAGATTTTTTCTTAAAGATTTATGTTAGCCTTTTTTATGTTACTTAATTTTAACTCCGTTTTAAATTATTTTTGTCTTTGAAAAAACCGAACCAACCGAACCAATCCAAACCGCATTGGTTTGGTTTGGTTTGGTTCGGTTTTATTTTAGGAAGCCAACCGAACCAAACCAAACCGCATGTAATTTTACCTTGCGGTTCGGTTCACTTTTTGCCTCAAAACCGAACCAAACCGCACCGCGAACACCCCTAGTTATCAGTACGAAGCTCTAACAACCTAAGGTAATATTGGTTCTTAGATACTACTTCTTTGCATTATTTTGTGTATGAATGAGATCCAAAAGCATACCGTTTTGTCCACGCTCATATTTTTTTAAGATCTGTTCCTTTTGTCCTGTTTGATCCATGTTGTGTTGTTGTGTTATTGAAGGAAAGTCCTCATAATTTTTGACATGATCTCTAATTTTTGTTGTGTAACATTTACATTACATGTATCTCTGATTTTTACTGAGACACAGGATCAGATTTTTTTTTTGGATACCACACAATAGGGGTGGACAGAAAATGTTTGTCCGACCGAATCTGCCATATCCGTGCAAGAATTTTGGTCAGCGGTTGGTTTCATTCGGGTTTCGAGTAAATCCATTGAAAGTAAAAGGGTAACACTCGGTTTAAACGGTCGGCGTCGGTTCCTTGTTATATAACCCAACAGAATCCATAACCGACTGAGATCAGTTCCATGTCTATATCTTTAGCTGGTTTGGTGTGCTAGCTGCACATACTTTTATCTCTTTTTGCACACTACACTGCTTTTTCCACTGCATATATATACTTTTTTTTCTTCATTTTTCACTAATACACTCAAACTAAAGTAGCCTGTGAACTACAGTAGAAAGTATTAAATATTTTAAGCAACTTGAGGTGCAGCCTGTTTGCCTCACACATAAACCAAAACACTCCTAGTAAAAGTATTATATAATAAATTATTTTTTGTAATTTATTTATTTATATAAAAACGGTAAAGTACTCCTATACTACGTCAGTCTTCTTCCTCGAGGTGCATACGCCATTTCTGATCTTTCAAGCTTCTTTCTAACTGTCAGACCCATTTTTTTCACTGAATGCGTTCAAAAGCTAGAAAAGTTACAAACCGAAAATATCCACCCGACAAAACCGCCGCTCGACTAAACCGCCACCCGTCGGAACCAACTCTGAAAACGGTCGGAAGTGGATGCTATATGTTCTCGTCGGTTTTCAATCGGAAGGACCTCCGGTGGCCCGAATCCGGCCGTAACCGACCGGTGTCCACCCCTACCACACAAGATCCGATTTATATGTATGTATCTCTGACACATGAGAAGACTAATCGCATAGGATTGAAATATGAAGCAATATGATCGGATTTTTATTGATGATCTTTATTGATTGATACTCTCCCAATATGGTCATAACTATCACCACTTCTTTTAATTGTTAAACTGATTGATACTATAGCATTGGCATCGTTGAATTGATTGAAGAATCAAGAACCAATTGATTGCTTCAAAACGATCTGTGAAACTGGCCAAAATGATTTGTGAAAAAAAATGTAGTAGTGCTAAACCTTTCAACTTTTCAGCTTGCCGTATCGTTTTGCAAATTGGATTGTATTTCATTTCTTTTGTGTTTTAAGTCGTGTTTTTCTATTTGCTAATATGTCTTGATTGTAATTTTATTTAATCTAGGTTTATGTTTATTTATTTAGTCGCGTCTTATATTTATCTAATTTGTTTATTTTTTTCACGAAAATTATTGCTTGATCAATACTATAACTATCTTACAACTTCATGGGCAAATACAACATGACCTTATAATAGAGATATTATTAGGTTCGCGAGTATACTATGCCCAAATATTATTACTTGATTATGGTGTTCTTGCGCCTTCCACTAAAAGTCATTGGAATATCATGAGGCTCATTCCACTAGTACTGTTTCTTTCCCAGAAGTAGCAACACATGATAACAAAATAAATAATTTTTTTTGAAAAATCATGAGATTTGTCCCACTAGTACTGCTTCATTCCTAGAAGTGAATGTAGCAACACACAATCACAAAATAATGAATTTTAATTAAAAATCATGATCACTAAATCGTGTTTGTCTGCTTTTGATGAATTTCAGAAGATTTCATCATTCAAGGATCCAAGAAGTATTGCACAAATAACAAAATATTGAAGCAACCTGTAGGATTGCCCAAAGTGTGAAGGTTTGTGATATAGTTCTAGAAGAACCAAACTTTTAGACCATGATTATAACCTAAAAGATCTATTTAATCTTAGTATAATTGAATCAAAGAAATATTAGAGAAATTTTATAAGCTCCTGGAGTAGCATAAATGAGAAAATAATCAATAATATTTTTTTTGAATCAAGATTATGTGATATTGTGATTGAAAGAATAATCACAGACCACTCAATTGATTGAACTTCATTCCTAGAAAAGAATGAATTAAATTAAAAGTTTGGGTTACAACAAAAGTTGTGATTATGATCATTGGTAAAATAAAGGTTACCATCATCCTTTATAAAAGATTTCTTTAAATATTTTTTTACCACCAAAATATGTTTGATTTGTGGTCAAGTTCCTGAAGAACCACCTTTAGAGCGTGATTAAAATTTGTAAGATTACTTGATCTAGTATTCTTTTAAACAAAGAAAATTGAGAAAAACAAGTAATTTATTTCTACGTTCTCACAATTATACTTTACAAGTTTTATAATTTGCTACTTAAGTGATCAAAGTTTAATAAAGTTTTTTTTTTCATTCTCATCTTAAATATATGTGAGAGACATTAAGATTATGCTATGGCAAACCAGATGTTTGCTATGCACTTATAAAAGAAAAGAAAATGTTTTAAACCTGAAGTTTAATAGTCTAAACTACGTGCACTATCTAGTTATGACATGAAGTCATAAGGTGGCGTAAGTTCTTATTATATACTTGCAACCAAAAGTTTGCAAATGTAAGTGAAGGCTCTAGAAGAGCAAATTGTATTGTTACCTAGTTTGAAGAACAAAGTTTTTACACATTAATATTGTATTATATTGTCTTAAATATCATAGAAACTAATTGAGTCTCAAGGATATTTATCTAAGTGGATATATCCTATCGAAAGAAATCTCCAATGTCTGTATATCATGAGACTTACCTTAAACCGGAAGTTTATGGATTGTTTGTCGTTGGCAAGACCGGTTGGGCCATCCCGGGTCTTTATGATGCAAAAAATAGTTAAGAATTTTCTTTTGAGAACTTGTATTGAAGAGCCTGTAGATTCTTTAATCTATTTACTTTTGTGTATTACCAGTTCCCAAAGGAAGTGAAGAATTTGAGGGAATAAGTCTCTCACATTTCTACAATGTGCTTAAGGTGATGTTTGTATGCAGATACACCAATCAAATGAGTCATTTAGATATATTATTATTTTAATTGATGCATCAACTAAATGGCTACATAAATATAATTGTCATCAACTCACAACCAGAAGTTTGTGAGACTCTTTGCTCAACTAATTCGAGTAAGAGCTCATTATGTGAATTATCTTGAAAACATCTGATAAGTATTTTATGACTATTAGAGTTTATATTGAACATCACAAAGCATATGTTCACTAATATAATGGTCTTGAAGAACCATTCATTAGACACCTAAAGTTAATTATATGACTAATACCTATGAAATCGAACTTCCAAAATTTCTACTTGGGAACATGAAATCTTGTAGACAGAGACATTGATACGCATCAAGCCAACAAGTTATCATATGTAATTTCTCCCCTTTAGAATTGATTTTTGTTCAATGACCTAATGTTTTCTATCTGAGATATTTTTGATGTGTTGTGCATGCTATAGTCAATCCATCACTACGTAATAAGAATGATCCTTAAGGAATGTTGGGAATACATGAGTATATGAATCTCCATCCATGATAAAATATGTTGAGCTAATAATCGGAGATGTATTTATAGCTCAGTATTATCATTTTGGTGAATTAGTTTTCCCAACATTAGGGGGGAGATAAGCGGCTGGAAATGAGTATTATGTGAACTAAATTATTATTTTATCATCTTGATCCTCCTAGAAACCAATGTGAACCAGAAGTTCAAAGAATAATTCATTTGCAAAATTTAGCAAATTATTCACCAACTGCAATACTCAAATATGAAGCATGAAGCATGTAGATTGGTCGGTTCCAAAGGATAAAAATTCTTTAACAAGAAAATGAGCTTAAAAGCAAGATGGCCCAAAAGAGGATATGAAAACTCAAAACGAGTAATTTGACATAATTAAGTTTCAAGTTCCAGAAGAACTGGTCAGGTACCTAAAATTTATGGAAATGAGATCTCAATAAATTATGTCAAGAATGAAATACGAAGGAACCGAAACAAAGTCAACGTTGACGATTTTGATATGTATAATATAGCACTAAATGTGATAAGTGATGAAGAGGATCATGAACCAATGTCTAACAAGAAGTTAGACAAAATAATGATTGGCCAAAATAGAAAAAGCTCAATTGAAGTGCACTAAGCTCGCTTTGCAAAGCAAAAAGTTTTTCAACTTGTAGTCTGTACACCTGAAGATGTAAAGCTAGTTAGGCTTGTTGTTCAAGAGTACTCGCACAAACCTAACATTGATTTTGAAGAAAAATTCAACTGTAGTGAATGCAAGTAATATTTAATACTTAGTTAGTCTATTAGCACATGAATGACTCAATTTACATATGATGGATGCGTTACAACTTATTTGTATGGCTCATTTGATAGTAATAATTATATGAAGACATCACTTGTCCATTTAGTTTTATGGAAAGATCTAGAAATGAATTTGCTATTATTGGAACTCTTGAAGAGATTTCAAAAACTATAGCTTGCTCAAAGAAAGAATTCTAGAGAGTGACTTCAAATTATATTTGATGAATTTGGAGGTTGAACCTTAAATAGATCTCCACCTAGAAAATCTTAGAAGGATAAAAGATATAGAGAAATATCTTAAAATAAATATTTCTGGGAAACAAAGTTTTTGCTCGACCTGCAGATCCATCAATTAACTAAGTGAGTGATGGTAAATTATATCTATTGAGTACATGATGTGTGTGTCAAGAAGATAGCAAATATTACAGTCTCGAAGACTTTAAATTAGTGTGCGCACGTCACTAAATGTCATATGAATTGATGTGATAGTATTATTTTATACTTAGTGAGATAGAATTTATCAACAATCAAAATGTACTAGAATAAAGTGCAATATATTTGTTTTTATATTTTCATGAGACAGATGAAACAATTATTTTATGCATATCTGTTCATAAAACTAATCATGCATATACAAGGTATTTGTTTTGACCCAAATCAAGTCAGATTCCAAACCTACTATTTTCAACATATGGTGACATTGAAACATCACTATAATCTACAAGAAATCTATTTTTTTTTAGATAATCAAGATCTCATTGAAAGGAGCACAAGGGGTGCCCGGCCCTTACAATGAGAGAAAAGAAAGGGAAGGGGGAGGGCCTCCTCAAAACCTTCCAAAGCCAAAACCCCCTTGGGAAAAAGACAATGGAAGGAAAAAGAGTACCCCACACAAAAGATGTGCAACAGTGAAGAAAAGACCCTAATTCACTGTTTCTCCCCCTACTACGCCCACATAAGTGTTTACAAGCCAACTATAAAATATAAATTACAACATAGAGAAGCATCCCAATGGACAATGAAACCAAATCCACCATGTTACGCTAACATTTCTTCCCTTCCTCGCTTGAACCAACACCACGCCAAATCTTTAATGCCCTTTGCATTCTTTGGGCGAAGCTACCTCACCTTTAAATATTACCCTGCTTTCTCGCCATCCAAATGGTCCATATTGTCGCCATCCAAATGAGATGTTTGACACCTCTTTGTCGCTTTCCTTTAACCAATTTTCCAAACTCCACATAATGATTTACTAGGTCATCGGTGTCACCAATTGAACTCCCCATCCATTCAAAAACGCTCCTCCATATTTTCTTTGCGATTCCACAAGTCATAAATAAATGTTCCTCCGCTCTCCTCCTCTAAACACAAAGACACAACTTAAGTCATTTTGTGATTGAATTATCCTCTTCTATGTAGAGCAACTCTAGTGGCAACTCATGAAGTAACACCTCCACGCAAAAATTTGTATTTTGGGCTAACGTCACAATTCCATATTTTATTGCATGCGGCAACAATTCCGATCACTGAATGTGTGCGCCACCGCAGTAAAAAAAAGCGAAAAAGAATCATAGCATTTTTTCACCGAAAACCACCTAACGCGCGTCCGGCACCAAAGACTACCTATCTCAAGCTTTTGTTTGTCGGCATGATAGGCGCAAAGCAATGACCACGGATCTCGCGCGCAGCGAAGAAGAGCGAGAAACCGAATGGATCGCATAATTATGCAAAGCGAGCTATCGGTTTGCGCAATGCTTTCCACGCCCATCCCGCTTCCCGTCCATTGCCCGAATACGTCCATTGTTGCCTCCTTGAACTCTGCAGCAATTGTATAATTCGGAAATAAATTATCCACCGATCCATACCAATCCAGACGTCCCTCCAGAATCGTGTCTTCTTACCATTTCCCACTTTAATTTTTACTAGTTTTTTAAACCAATCTTCTTGCAAATTTGACCCCTCTCCAAGAAGACACAAATTCCTCCACCACAATGATTTCTTCTCCCATCCTCTTCTATTCTCCGCCATATCGGGCCATCGATCCTTTAAATCATACTTTTCTACCAGAACCCCCTTCCAAATAGCATTGTTTTCCTCAACCAAAATTCTCCACCTCCATTTTGATAATAATGCCACATTAAACATCTCCAAGTTCTTTATGCCTAAGCCCCCCTTTTCTTTTGGTAAGCAAATTGTCTCCCACTTCACCCAAGCTACTTTCTTATTGTCTTCGTCACCCCCCCATAGGAACCTTTCTTACCGAATTGATAAGTGTAACTCGACCCCCTATTGACAATTGTCTGCTCTTCCAAGTACTCAGTCTCGCTTTCATAGAGTCAATAATCGGTTGCCATGTAGACATTCTTCTCGGGTTTGCTCCAATCGGAATTCCCAAGAATTTGAATGGAGACGCTCCCAATTTGCAAGCCAAGAACTGTGAGATACCTTCCATCACGTTGTCCTCCAAATTCAACCCGAAGACACTACTCTTTGCAAAGTTCACCTTTAAACCCGAAGCCATCTCAAAACTTCTCAGTATCGCTTTCCAACACCAGATGCTCCTATCTCCCCCATCACAAACCAAGATTGTGTCGTCGGCGAATTGCAACAACTCTTTGAAGCTATACCCATGAAGGTTGTTCGTTTCTACTCCTTTCCTCACCAGACCAGCTAGCCCTTCAGCTACTATCAAGAATAAGAACGGTGCCAGCGGATCCCCTTGCTTTAGTCCTTTTTGAGCCACAAACTCTTCCAAGGATCGCCATTAACAAGAATCAAATAGAATTTGATGAGGCGCAAGCGTGCATCCACTTCCTCCATCTTTCCCCAAAAACCTAGTGCACTTCAAAGATATAATCCGAGAAAAGACCACCATCTGAATCATATGCTTTCTCGAAATCACTTTCATGACCACACACTTTTGTTTTCTTCTCTTAGCCATATCCATGAGCTCATTCACCACAACCACTCCATCAAGAATATTTCTTCCTCGTGAGAAAGGCACTCACAACGATCCGAGATCACACCCTTCATAACCTTTTCACCTTCCCGCTAAGACCTTTGCAAGCATCTTATACAAACATCCGATAAGTGATATGGGCCTATACTCTCCTAGCCACTTGTGGATTATTATTCTTAGGGATTAGCGCAATAAAGGATGCACTAATCGCCTTAGGCACCGCGAACTCTTATGAAACTCCTCAAAGAACTCAAAAACTTCAAAGACCTATGATGTCCCAACACTCCTTGACAAACTTAAAATTGAATCCGTCCTGTCCCTGGCTCTTTATTCTCATCGCATTCCCATACCACTTCTTTGATTTCTTCCAAGCTAAACTGTTCAATCAACAATTCATTTTCCGTCCCCGAGATTTGATTAAAATTCACTTCGTCAAGTGTTGGTCTATTTGTATCCTCCTCCCTAAATTTCCCTTCAAAGTGATTCTTGACCGCTAATTTCACACCCCCACATCATCTATCCAAATTCCTCCCACTTTGAGCTTTAATAGCCGAGTTCTTCTACGATTTCCTCTTACACATGCATGAAAGAACTTACTATTTGAATCTCCTTCTCGCAATCCATCTTACTCCCCTTTTGCGCAGCGGCACTCTCTCTGCGTGAAGCTCTTTCCGCAATTCCTCGTTTAGTCTAGTCCTTCTTCGCACATCATCAATACCTCCCCTCTCGAGCTAACTTATCAACCTCATTCATATCCCTTACTATGTTTTCAATTTTCGTGTCTTTGTATCCAAACACCTCACGATTCCAAATCTTCAACTTTTCCTTCAAGAGCTTCATCTTTTCCTTTATCACGAAAAAGAGGCCATTCCTTCCACCGAAAGGAATCCCAACATCCTTTCACAAAATCCATAAAATCCTCATGTTCAACCCAACAATTATTGAACCCGAAGGGCTTGGGTCCCAATTCAAAGTCGAGCTCACCAAACCAGACGGGCAATGATCGAGAGATTTCTCATCACCTATCCATTGTGCTCTAATGTTCCATTTTGTAGTCACCCTCGATCCAGCAGTACCACTATCCAATCTACTCGCCTACCCATCGAACCAGAACCATGAAAATTTTTTCCCAGCCTATCGCACGTCAATTAGCTCCATATCTTCCATAAAGGACACAAATTCTCTTGCCTCCACATTATTAAAGCTAGTGGAGCAAAGAACTTCTCTCGCTCTAGAGATGTAACCGCATTAAAATCACTGCGCAATGCACCAATCTCCCAGTTCAAATCATCCTTAAGTACTCTCGTGTTTTCCCATAACCTCCTTTTCCCACCATATTACATGCGGAGTAAACATTTACCAAATAGCACAGTACTACCCCGCATTTTCGCACGCACTCTATGAAGTGTTCACCTGAGAAAGAGAACATTACCTCCGCACTACCCGATTTCCATATACTTAATAAGCCACCTGACATCCCATTAGCATTCTTGTGTACCCAATCAAACTCATTATCTCCCCAAATGCTACCAACCATCCGTTTTGTCAAACTAGAGCATTTGGTTTTCTGAATCATACATATCTCTATTTTCTCATTAATAATCAGTTTCTTCAGACGCTTCCTCTTGGCTGCGCCTCCCCACCCTCTCATATTCAAGGTTGCAACCTTCATTGAGAACCGTCTTTTTTCGCCTTCCTACCCTTTGCCATCTGATCCCTCTCTTCTAGATTTTTAATTCTACCTGCATAGTCTTCATTGCTGCCTTTTCCTGTAACACCCAGATTCTCTTTTGCAAAACTCCACATCTTGTTAGCAAGAGATATCTCATGATCTAATAAAAACCTATTGTTACAAATTTGAATACCTGAGTCGCCCACTGACACTTCTCCAATAGAAGCACCCTTCTCGTTGTTGCTGTAAGACATTGAAAAATTTGCTCCAGGTGGGTTTCGAGCCACCACATGCATAACTGACTCACCCTTCGACCCAGTTGAGAGACTAACTGACGGAATGAGTTTCCTTACATCCTCATTTACAACTCCAATTAAGACCCCTTGATTCACTTCAATCTCACTATCATTATTACAGCAGCTTGATCGCCCTTGCTTCTTGGGTTTTTTCTTTGTATTCCTCAATAGTGGCCCAAAAGAATTACTTAAAGTAGTCCCAACCATCATACCATCTGCAGCCCCTTTCTCTGACCGCCCTTTCACTGGCCCACTGCTGGCTACATGCACCCCAGAATTACAATCCTCCACCTCCCTTTCACTTGCGTGAGTTGGGTTAATTTTTTTAATTGAGGATAGATTGAAGTTTGCTTGCGCTTCATCTTCTGACCCCTCCACAATGTGGGTAACATTCTGCTGATCTACATGCTCCTTAGGCACCTCCTCATTAATAGGCTCCCTGATATCTCCCTCAATGTTGAAATTCTCCTCCTTTTTTTCCTCCTCAATAGCTTCCTGCTTATTTTCCTCCTCAACAAATTCCCCTTCGAAATTCTCTTCATTTACCTCCTCCATATGACCACTATTAAACTTCTCTAGCTCCAACAACCTTTCCACCGAAATCTCATCATCAACTTCCAGCTCCTCATTATTAGGAGGATCATTATAAAACAAAGGAACCTCTTCCACTTCACTCTCAGAGTCACTAACAGCGGATGCTTCCGTTTTCTCCACTTCATAAGCCGGCGCCAGGCCCTCCCAATGCATTGGCCCACACCATTCCTCCAGAACCTTGATATTGAATATCTCATCATTGATAGTAGCATTAACTACCATGTTGCACACATCGAACCCTCTCGTACGAATTAAGATACGAGCAACGTCCAAGGATTTCTTTTTTCTAGTATTCTCGTCTACCCCCATGAACGTTCCAAACTTACGCGCCAAAGCAGCAAAAAATTCATTGTTCCATGCATGAACTGGTATGCCGTGACATCTTACCCACACCAGCCTCTCTGTATCAACTTCAGAAGGTTCCCATTTTCTTATATCCTCAAATTTCTCATTCACCCAGTCATCTGCGTTATCAATCAAATCTTGTATTATTCCTTCCTCCGATTCTTCTAGCAAAGCGAGATTTGCACCCATAGGAGTGACCTTTACCGAGAAGAACCCCTGCATATTAAACCACTCCTGAATCATATGAGTGCTTCCAGGGTGCTTGACTACCCCCACATACAATTTTTTGAAACCATCCATTTCCTCAGGCGATGCGTTGTACCATACACCACACAAATTCTTCTGCCGAAAGTATACAATTTTTTGATCATACCTCCGATGATTGTTACTGTCAAATTTTTGACGTTGGAATCTGTTCCTACCTTGCCCATTCGGTTTCCATCCGGCTACACCTCCAGCAAACCTCCCTTGACCAATCGGTTTCCTCCCACCCACACCTTCTGACCTGTTCACCTTCTGTAGTTATTGGTTCTTCATATAAGACTCAAGCACAAGCAATTCAAGGAAGAGACATTGAAGATAAAGCTCAATTGAAAGGATGATATATATATCACAGTGTATATTTGTTCAAATGTGTCAGGGGAGAAAATCTTGGTATCAATATTCTTAATTGATGCTTCAAACAGGGGGAGAAAATTGTACTCTTTTTTCCTTTACCATGGTTTTGTCCCACAGGGTTTTCCTGGAAAGGTTTTTAACGAGGCAGTTCCCTAAAGGATATTGTACTCTTTTTTCTTCACTAGATTTTTATCCCACTGGGTTTTTTCTAGTAAGGTTTTAATGAGGCATATCCTCGGTGGACATCCAAGGGGGAGTGTACTTATGAAATAATATATATGGATGTCCACTTCTCTTCTACTTCCACTCTCTTGTATTTACTCACTTTGCAATGTGTTGCTAGTGGCTTTACATAAGTTGATCTTTCACTTCACTTCTACCCTATAAATAGGGCTATCTCCTATGTGTAAATACACTTGTGATGAGAAATACAAACACTCCCAATTTCTCTTCTTCTCTCATTATCTTCCTCTATTTGCATATTTCTTCTTCATCTATAATCTTCTATTTGGTTATTTTCATAACAGTCACTAATTTTTTATAGTAGTTTTTTAATTTTATAATTTTTATTGACAAAAAATAATTGTCCTTCTAATATTTAGTGAGTATGGATATGTGTGAAAAAGATTTAAATTTTAGTCCAATTACCATTGTATCATTTCTCATTAAATTAAGCTATCTAGGTGTCAAATAAAGTGAGAGGCTAAAAATAGAATTTTAAGTGTAGTTTATTAGTATAAATAAATAAATATTAGAAGATATTAGATTAGATAGATAATAATGATTATAGATTTTTGAGGAAGTTTGAATTTGAATTAAAGGTGGATGGAAAGAGAAAGAGAAAAGAAATTGGGAAAAGTGAAATTGGGAAAAGTGAAAAGTTTGGTCCATAAAATGACATTAATACCCATTGGTCTTGTATTAGGTAGTGTATGTGTCAATAGTGAGGGTTAATTTTGGAAGTTCAGTGGTGATGTTTTTGTATATATATATATATAGATATTAGTAGGATACCCGTGCATACGCACGGGTGCTATCATGTTCTTTCTATGAATGAACTTAGAAAGTATTAAATAGTCTGAATATTATCTCGTGAAAATAAAGACAAATTTAAAGTAGATAAAAAAAAAAGAGTTTAAAAAAAATAGATAAGTATTAAAATCTAGAAATGTAAAAGTATTATTTTAAAATAATTTTGCATTTATCCAGTTTTTTTAATATGTTAATATAGTGTTTTTTTATATATCAGTGTTGTTAACTTGTATTTTTTTATATATCAGTGCAGTTATCCCATGTTTTATATATATCATTGCAGTTATCCCCGTATTTTTATATATCGATCTGCGCTTATCCCGTGTTTTTTTTTATGTATCGATCGCTTATCTCATAGTTTCAATTGGTTATTTGAGTTGATTAGTAGAATATAGTAGATAGTAAAAGATAGATAGTAGATTATCAATAAGAAATATTTATTTCGTGTTTTTTTATATATCAGTGACAATTATTTGTGCTTTTTAGGTATTGGTGACAAATATTTGTCACGTGTGTTTTAAATATTAATCAGTTTAAATAGTCATTAAACCTTCAAAAGTTATAATTATCAATGACATATATTAATCCCGTGTATTTTTATATATCAATGCAGTTATCTCGTGTTTTCTTATATATCAGTGCAGTTATCCCGTGTTTGTTTTTTATGTATCAATCAATGCAGTCATCTCATTGTTTCAATTGATTATTTGAGTTGATTAGTAGATTATAGTAGATAGTAAAAGATAGATAGTAGATTACCCATAAGAAATATTTATTTCGTATTTTTTATATATCAGTGACAATTATTTGTCCTTTTTAGGTATTAGTGACAAATACTTGTGACGTGTGCTTTAAACATTAATCAATTAAATAGTCATTAAGCCTTAAAAAAATTATGATTATCAATGGCAAATATTAATCTCGTGTTTTTTCATATATCACCATAGCTATTACCGTGTTTTCTTATATCTCAGTGCAGTTATCTCGTAGCTTCAATTGATTATTTTAATTGATTAGTAGAGAGTAAAAATTAGATAGTAAATTATCAATAAGAAATATTTTTTTTATATTAATTAGTAGTTTAAATAGCCATTAAGCCTTCTTATTTTTTTACATAGTAGGTTTATAGTAGTCTTCAAAAATTATAAATTTCACTGCAGTTATTCCGTGTTTTTTTATATATCAGTGAAGTTTGCTTGTAATTTCAATTGATTATTTTAGTTAATGAGTAGATTATAGTAAATAACAAAAGTTAGATAGTAAATTACCAATAATAAACATTTGTTTTATATTAATTAGTAGTTTAGATTAGTCATTAAGTCTTCTTAATTATTTAGATAGTAGGTTTATTTATAGTAGTCTTCAAAAATTATAATTATCAATGACAAATATTGATCCTGTGTATTTTTATATATCACTACAGTTATCCCGTGTTTTTATATCAGAGCAGTTATGTCGTAGTTTCAATTGATTATTTTAGTTGATTAGTATATTATAGTAGATGGTAAAATAGAGATAGTAGATTATCAATAAGAAATATTTGTTTTAAATATTAATCAGTAGTTTAAATAGTCATTAAATTTTCTTATTGTTTAGTTTGTTAGTTAAAAAAAAATAAAAGTAGAGTGATAGGAGAAAGAGAATAATTGTTATGAGAAAAATAAAAGTAAAGTAAAAAGAAAAAAATGATGAAAGTGAGTGTAAGAAGAAAAAGTAAGAGTGTTAGAAATATTGGCAAATGTGAGATTGAAAGAGAATAAAGAGAAAATAGAATTAAAAAATGAAAAATAAGTGATGATGTGTCAATAAATCCATATGTTGATTCCTCTTTTTAAATAAAATAATGGTACTATGAGTCACAGGTGCTTCTAGAATGAAGGATCAACTAAATATCTTATCTGTGTACTCCTAAAATTGACGGTTAGATATAATATAAAATGTTATGAGTGATGAGAATTGAATCAACTAATATTAAATCTCAATAATTGACGAAATATTATACTCCCCCCGTTCCTAATCTTTGGTACTTTTAACCTTTTATTTTTGTTCCAATACAAGGTACTTTTAGAAAACCAATGTACAATTCACTATATTTTTTCAAATACACCCTCCATACTAATTGAGTTTTTTAGAGTTCCAAAGCATTGATTAATTGTTGCAATACACCTTTATTTTGATTTCAATTATCCTAAGACAACTATAAAAGGGGTATTTTAGTACTTAGCTAATACAAATTAATGATACCTTAATTTGTGTGTAACAAGCCAAAAATTAGGAACGGAGGGAGTATTGTATCTGACGATCACTTTTAGTGGCTCACTGTACCGTATTTGACAACAACAAAAAACAATAACTTTATTAACAACTTTATTGTGGGATTTCGTGGAATCCAAGGTTGCGTCAACCATATTAACCCTAAGTTCGATCATATTAATAAGTTCCATGAGTTTTTTTATATAGGCAAATTTTAGTGGTTAGTATAGTTAGGGAGGAGGGGGAACGGTTAGTTTCCTAGGTTTGAACTCGAAACCTCCTACTAACACTCATTAGGGATCTTGTAGTTCATCAACTGAGCTACCTACTTGATATAATAAGTTCAATGAGTTGATATCTAGACTTTTGAATGCAGGGGAACCATTAGTGCTGAGTTTACATTTTGAGAGGAGACAGATCAGCCTATTAGAAGAATTTTGAACAATGTTTACCAATAATAGGAAAATGAACTTGCCAAGACAAAAAAAAAATCAAATTCATAGAAAAGTTTTACTCATTCAAGAATAATGTATGTATACAGACATTGACTATCAAAATAAGACAAATTATTACTTGTTGTTGTAGGAACTAATTTGTATATTAACTTTAAGAAATTTCCTGCTAACTACTACATAAGTCCCATTTTATATTAGTTTAAGATTTTGGCACACCCTTAAGAAAATAATTAGTAGTCTAAATTTTTTTTAAGAAAAATTAGTAGTCTAGATTTTATAAAAAGTCTTGTCTAATTTTTCATTTAACCAATTATCTCTCTATAAAGATAAATGTAAAATATATATTAAATGTACGTAAAAAATTGCAATGGTTAAAGAGGGCAAGAGTGAAAAAATATTTAATATATTTTTTTGAAAATATAAAACAACAATCAATTTGACACAAATTAATTTTACGAAAACAACGTATAAATAGGATGGAGGTATTAATATGTCCTAGAACACATAGAAGTATAGAACCTCATAGGAAACCCCTTAAAGATTCTTTTGTCACAGAAAGAGTTATCCAAAAGCGTGGAAAAGTTAGCTCTAAAAGTCAATTGATTTGACTTTGTTAATTTTTTATGCCATCTAGAATAAGAACATGTTTCGTGGAAAATGCTTTGATTTGGAATCTAGATTATATAAAACTTGTATAATTTACCCGTGTCGGTATGGGTCGCATTCATGTGTTTAGTCACCGTAAGGTAGCTACTTTAACTACTATATATATATATATATATATATATATATATATATATATATATATATTTCATTTTGTTTAAATTTTGATTAGTAAATTTTTTAATATTTATATAATAGTAAGAAATTAAATTAAGTATTATATATATATATATATATATATATATATATATATATATTATATTATATTATAAATTCAAATGGGATGTGGGTTTTGTCAAGTAAAAGATTTTGTTTTCTGCCTTATAATATTTTGTAATAGTTAGTTTATGAAAAATTAATAAAAAGTATTCAAACAAAGTACTAAGATTATATTGAAATATTTAAAAACATGGTTATCATCTAATGTTTTCTGAATGAGTATATAGAAAACACATTACTATTACTAATGCTGCCTTTTCATTGGTTGGAATACGATAAAAGAATGTTTCATCTATTTAGTAATATATCATTCATAATTTTTGTCCCTTAAGTGTGTGAACCTATGTGAACTCGATTTTATTGTGATAATTAACTTTCCATTAGTTCATTTAAAAATCATTTTGGTCTAGCTACAAAATAGTCATGTAGTATATTTATGTTAAACATGTTACTATTATTTTTAAAACCTTCAGAATTTCCAAAATGAGCGATGATAGATCTATCTTAATGAATTTGGATGCTTCAGTTCACAACTACTTGAAAAAATGGTAGATTTTGTTATTCAGCCCAACAATCGGGGGTATATTCGTAAAAAAGGTTTTAAGTTAAGGTTCACTTTCCTTTCTCATATCCCTAATAGAGGAAAGACATTACTTTCCCTATCTGTTATCGACATCTTATACTAAAGAGCTTCCTGACTTTGCCGTTGTATGCGAAAATGTGGGTTGCTGGTCCTGGCTCCGATCAAGGATGACTTCATACGACGGGAGTGCCTCCTGACGAAGTGGACGCCGGCGAACTGGTGGTGTTACTGAACATAATCGTTCAAACCCGCAAACTAAGGTATGGTACTATCGTTGATTCATTTACTTTACTAAACTGTTAGTAATGGAGATTTAGTTTCCGTTAATTTAATAAATTGGGCTCAAGCAGGTGGCTCTTTGAAACCTTGATCTTATTTTCAGTTGTGTTCAATTAGGTTACCAATTCTATAATCAAATTTTACGTTAAATTTGTCACCAACCCCTTCTATCGTTGATTCATTTACTTTACTAAACTGTTAGTTTTTTTTTTTGACAAAAATATCTATTTAGTTGAACTTTAGTAAGGTGAGTTTTCTCAAAAAAAAAAATACTAAGGTGAGTTCTTCTTTTTACCATTGCAAGTTATCTAGAGAGTATCTCAACACTTTCAACGATAGACTAATTTCCACTCATACTTAAGTCAAATTTTGCACGGCCTAATACTGACTACTGAGTATGTCTACTGCGAGAATCGAATCTGTGAGTACTGACTCGACCCCTCATGTCTTAAGGTAGATTACTTTTTTTTCTTCGGTTTAGATTAAATAACAAGTAAACACTAAAAGTACTATCATACGGTCACATCTTGATTCATACTTGAGAGCAAATATTTATATTATATGTCATTGAAATTGTCAATACAACCTACGTTGGGGTAGCGATGTGAGAATAAGTTTGCTTTACAATTTCTCTTTTAAACCAAGCCAGAGTATAAAATATGCTGATTTCTTGTTAGTTTTGGAGATCATCATATTCTCATGGGTAATGTTATTTAGACATAGGTTTTTTTGACAAAACTCGACAAAAACCAACTCATAACACCGATTAACCAAGTTTTTTAAGTCATTAACCAAGTGATCAATTAACCAAGTTTTTAACAATGCCTCGAAAACTGTAAAAAAGTAGGTTGGTAAAATGGTCTAAAAAACTTGTTAATTCATATTATAAGTTAGTTATTATATGATTTTGTCTAACAAAAATGTCCAAATAACATTATCCTATTCTCATAGAAAGCTCCGAAGCTACTAGGAAGCAAGAAAAGTGGAAAGTGTAGACGCATTCACAGAAGAAGACCAATGGAGTTTAGTTACCATATGAAGTTTGAAAAGCATAACACAAACAAGGGTATATCCCACGGAGAAAAAACAAGTTTACTACAAGCATTCTTTTTCTAGAAGCAGACCAAGTGAGTGGTTGTGCGTTTATTTTAAATTTAGTTATATATATATATATATATATATATATATATATATATTGTTACCATTCTTTAATTATTAGCATGAGGTTAATTTAGCATGTTTTAAAAATCGAACCAACTGAATGGGTGTTGGCACTGTTTCAATGTTCAATAACTCAATAGTGCACATAGTGTGTCACTGTTCATGGTTCATGAATATGAAACTAATAGTTTGACATTCAAATAGATCGACTCATAGTCGGTGGATAATTCCAAGATCATGTAACGATGAAGGCAACAACTCAGATCAATCATCGATCTCCTGATAGAATCCATCCAAACTCTCCTATACAACTTGATATTAACACTTCAAAATGTGTTTCTTGAATTGAACACGACAATTTCGTTATAGACTCATTCGAAAAGGATTTAAATAATTAACTTTTTTCGATAAGGTCAAATCGACTTCGAGACTTTAAACAAGTGTTGAGCCGAAGAAGAATGGAAGAGTAACCTATAGAGATTATTGATGGCGATATAGATGTTGATTCTGAGTTCACCGTAGTCAACTCTAAAATTCAAAAGAATAACATGAGGGAAAATATAAGACCTAATTTTAGTTACACGTGGACATTTTTGCATTTTATTTTAATTTTTGCTCCTAATAATGATTTGTTTTCTCATGTTTTTTTTATCTTACTTTTTTTGTTACCTTGTTATTGTTGCGTAGTATTTATTGACTTTGTCGGTGGCTAATATACATTGGGAACCTGGCTACCCACATATATACTCGACTTTGTCCATATATATGGTTCTCCCTTCTCAATAGAGTTTTTGTCACACTAAGATTCGAACCTAAGACATTAGGGTTAGATCCAAGCCCAGTGACCGCTCAAACCAACCCTTGTTTTTTTTATCTTTTCTTATTAAACTAAGGTATTCTTTTTGCGCGCGCAACTGCAAAAACTAATCCCTCAAGGTAGTGAGATCCATTTAAGGGGTTGGCCTCTCTCACCAGGTATTTTTCTATACGTACTGATCAGAGATCGAACCCTTGACCAAATGATTAAGAAACCAAAGTATTGTGTTATATATGTTGGATATTTTATTTGGCTTAAAGGTACGTTTGGTCCCTGCAAATATCCAAAAAATCCAGTTTCGTTCCTGCAATTTAATTTTTTTTAAAACAACCCTTGCAAATACCAAACGCTTCTAGTTTGGTCCCCGCCGTTAATTATTGACTGACAGTGTTAATAGTTGGGTGACGTGGATGCCAACTCATCATCTCTTTCATTCCTTTTTCTCTGAAACTCTTCTTCTTCTTCTTCTTCAACGTCAATTTCCAGATCTGGAATCTCCAACATTAATTTCATCAACGTCAATTTCAATTTCCAGATCTGTTTGGTATTTGCAATGACTTTTTAAGAAAAAATTAAATTGCAAGGACGCAACTGGATTTTTTGGATATTTGCAGGGACCAAACATACCTTTAAGCCATTTTATTTTAATAATACTGTAGGAAATGAAAAATAATTATAAACTATATGCAACTGGCTTGCTTATGTCTGCTGGCGCTTTGACTAAGTATACATATTTGTAATCTCAACAAAAAAAAAAGTATACATATTTGTCGTCATCTCATTTCTTCAAAATTGGAAGCCAAAACAAAACAAAAAAAGAGATTGAAAATGGTTTGAAAGAAACCAAAAAAATAGCTGCACTGACTTGACATTAATGGAAGTGGTTGAATTTGAGTAGCCACAATTTTTCAACTGTACACACAAACAAACAAGGTACTATCGATTATTAGTTGACGTTTTTAATTTTAAACATCAGAAACCACCATGTATCTTCATGTCATGGATGATGGATGGGACCATCACCATCATCATTACCATTACCATTACCATTACCATGTCCATAATACCATACCATTCACTCACTTTTAATGTTTCACCTTCTTTTTTCCTCTGAAGTTCTGTTTCATTACTTGAATCTGGATAATTAGGTTTCTTTCAGGAATCAGGACAATACTGTAATTTCATACCTGGTTAGTTCAATTTCTGTTATTAAGGTGGTTATTTCTGTTTCATCAATTTGGAACCCTTTGTGGTTCAAATTCCCAATTTCAGTTATTTCAATTTCAAGCTTCAAACCCTTTCCTTTGTTTTTATCTCTTTATTTGTTCTATCAATTGGGGAAAGGAGTAAGGGTTAGTTTGGTTTGAGTAATTAGTACTGCAACTGTTTTAATGTGAAATCTGTTATTCTGATAATAAAGTATTATTTTTTGAATTGTTTCATTTCCACTGTTGCAGATAATTTATAGGACAAAGAGATGGATAGGATTCAGGAGGCAGATGCAAATAATATATCTCAGTATTCATCGTCTTCTGTTGTTGCTCTGGCGATCAAGGGTAGCAAGAAAAGCAAATATGTGGTACAGTGGGCACTCAATAAGTTTGTTCCTGAAGGAATGATTATCTTCAAGCTCATTCATGTTCATGCTGGTATAATTGGCGTTCCAACACCAAGTAAACATATAAATATGCATTTATGTTGATTATGTTTGTTTAACCATGTAACATTTTTATGCATTTAAAATTTGCAAATACGTTTTTTATTACACTTACACAAGCTGTTGAGTATGACTCATATGCCGTATCTCTGAACCGAGATATTATAAATACCACTTGTAACTCAAAAAACCTGATTCACTATGAAATAAGACGAAACTACAGCTACTCTATAGTTGTAGACGTAGGCATACTTGGCCGAATTGCAATAACAAAGATCGTGTTCTTGTTCTTGCGTTTTTTCTTCTTCATTTCTTCTTTTACTGGTTGTTGTTCTGCCTCAAAGTTAGGGATATTTTATAATTGCCTTACTTTTGTTACATGACAATTTCCTAGAACATGTTTTAAGGCCTTGTATTGAGTTATCAGTATGAGGGGATTAGTAGGTTATGCCGCTACCTCTATGGTTTTCAATACAACAAGTAATTTGATTATGCATAAGTGAATTTTTTGGTGGTGGTTATGATTTAGCAGTGGAAGATTTTATGAGATTATTTCATTATGATAACTCAATATTTTTGTACTTCCAGTGGGAAATGTGGTCCCTATTTCACTAGTGCGGAATGAAGTAGCAACTGCTTACAGAAAGGAAGTTGAGTGGCAAACAAATCAAATGCTTCTACCTTTTAAGAAAATGTGTGAGCAGAGAAAGGTAAGATATTGTTGTTCATGGTGATTAATTAGAATTGTTAATGCAATGTAGGAGCTATCTTCTAATATTGTTGGTGCAGGTTCATGTAGATGTCGTAGTGATTGAATCCAATGATGTGGCGACTGCGGTAGCAGAGGAAGTAGCTAAGGATGCTACAACCAAACTTGTTGTTGGAGCTTCTTCTGGTGGTTTATTTAAAAGGTATATATTGAAACACTAATGTACAATGCAACAAACTACTGGTTCTTAAGTACCTTTGTTGAATTATTAAAAGACACTTCTATAGTGAAACGAAATCATTATACGTTTACCTGGACCGATAATTCTTTGACAAGCGTGATGCGTTGCCTTGAACACTTCAGAATGAAATTACGTAAAATAGCTTGTGCTGAAAACTATACATACAGACAGATGCTTTGCTTTTCTTATGGTCTTTATCTGATTCCTCCGCTTTGAATGAAGTTTTGCATTTCGACTTATCTTATTATGGTATTTATCTGATTCCTTCTTTTGAATGATGATTTGCTTTCAGTAAACATAAGGGTATGTCTGCAAAAATCTCAGTGTGCACTCCAAGATTTTGTACAGTTTATGCTGTTTCAAAAGGAAAATTATCCATACGGCAATCAGACATGCAGATTGATGAAAGCATTGTAGATGACCCCAGTGAAATTAGTTTTTCCTCTACCAGCTCATCAAACTACACTTCCACCACTCAGACAGGTATACAAATAGGATGTTTTGCAATACTGTGTTTTAAAATGTAAGATTTACAGTTTGGTACAGAACAATATGCCGTTTTGTAGAATAATTAACATTTGGATGTATATCAGAGTCTGGCTCAGTTGGATCGTATGCTGCTTTACAATCCTCTTCCCTGGCAACGCAGCGATTTCAAGCTCTTTCAAATATAAATCAGGCCCTTCTAAGCACAAATCCTGGTTTGCATGAAACTAATCATTCTAGAGGCCAGTCCATTGATCTAGGTAGAGCGTCAGATATTGATCGTGCTCTGAGTAGGGTCTCTAGTTGCAGAAGCGTTGTTTCAGATACTGAATCTTGGATTTATGATCAAATTTCAAACAAGGATGTTCCACCAGCAACTAAACTTCCATCACCAAATAGGCAGGTAATTAAAATGTCTTTCTTTCTTTCGACTTGATGAAATGATACTTATTTACAGCTCATACTCTGCGGGAATGGTGCTGTATTGACTAGAATCATTTTACAACTCCCTTTTTTTGAAAAGCAAATATATTTGCTGGCTTTCATCATATCAGAGTATGATATGACATGGCCTACTTTGATCAATTTGTGATCTTGTGCAGAGAGCTATATGTTATTTGTAAAACAGCTATTGCTTCATCAAATTCCAGTTAAATGTAACTTCCATTAACCAGTGAACTTTCTTTGTGGTCGTTTATTATCAGGAAAATTTTAACCTTGAGCTGGAAAAGTTAAGAGTTGAATTAAGACATGCCCAAGGAATGCATGCAGTTGCTCAAAGTGAGAACATTGATGCATCACGAAAGGTAATGTCTAATGAGATATAATACGATAGATTAGCGATTGGAGGATGAATTTTCTTTCCATGTACCTGGAATTGAATCTTCTGATTGGAATTGTCAAATGTAGTAACATCCATTATTTCTTTGAGCAGCTTAATGAACTAAGCAAGAAGAGATCAGAAGAATCCATGAAAGTTAAGGAGATTATTGATAAGGAGGAGACGGCCAAGGAGTTAGCAAGACAAGAAAGAGAGAAATACGAAGCTGCAACAAGAGAAGCTGAATATTTGAAAGAGTGTGCTGAAAGAGAAGCTGCAGAAAGAAAAGAGACCGAGTTGAAAGCTATTCGTGCTGCCAAAGAGAAAGACAAGCTAGAGGATGCTCTAAGTGGTTCCACGCCCCAGTACCGGAAGTTTACATGGGATGAAATAGTTTTAGCTACTTCATCTTTCTCTGAAGATCTGAAAATTGGAATGGGTGCATATGGAATTGTGTATAAGTGCACTTTGTATCATACAACTGTTGCTGTTAAAGCTCTCCGCTCTAATGAAAACTGCAAAAGCAAGCAATTCCAACAAGAGGTATGGAAGCAATACAAATAAGATTGATATAACCTATATTGTTCCATTATATAAGACAAAACATTAAGTATACAATTCTTTAATTATCTTATGATCTTTCTTAAACCACACAATAGGACTTATATCTTCTTTTTCCTTACAGTTAGAGATATTGAGCAGAATTCGTCATCCAAACTTGCTTCTTCTTCTTGGAGCATGTCCCGAGCATGGATGCCTCGTGTATGAATACATGGAGAACGGTAACTTGGAAGATAGACTATTCCAGAAAAACAGTAATTCCCCAATCCCATGGTTTGAGAGGTTTCGTATAGCTTGGGAAATTGCGTCAGCTCTTTCCTTTCTTCACAGCTCAAAACCACAACCTATCATTCATCGTGACTTGAAACCAGCAAACATCTTACTCGGCCGCAACCTTGTCAGCAAGATCGGTGATATTGGTCTTTCTACAATCCTCAATTCAGACGATTTATCTACCATGTATAGGGACACAGGGCCTGTTGGGACACTCTCCTATATCGATCCCGAGTATCAAAGAAGTGGCTTAATATCTCCAAAATCTGATGTTTATGCTTTTGGAATAGTGATCTTGCAGTTATTGACATCAAAACCAGCAATAGCACTTACTCATTTGGTTGAAACAGCAATTGATGATGGGAATTTAACAGATATATTGGATCCAAAGGCGGGGTCATGGCCATTTGAAGAGACATTACACTTAGCTCGGTTAGCACTGAGCTGTGCTGAGCTTCGTCGTAGAGACCGACCTGATTTGAAAGATCACGTGCTTCCAACATTGGAGAGGTTGAAAGAAGTTTCTGATAGGGCTAAACTTTCTGCTTCAATGGTTACTATTAAATCCAGACCTCCTAACCATTTTATCTGCCCAATACTTCAGGTAGTCAAATACTCCATAATGGTACCAAAGTGATTTTCTAATGTACAATAAAAAAGAAATGAATGAGCTACAATTTGGCTATACATTTATTTACAAATACCTTGTTAAGTTGTTAATGTTTTTGAAGATGTTCATTGTACTTTATTTTATTTAATGCAGGATGTGATGGATGAACCGTGTGTTGCTGCGGATGGATATACATATGATCGTAAAGCAATTGAAAAGTGGCTTCAAGAGAATGACAAATCACCAATGACAAATATGGCTTTGCCTCATAAGAATCTAATTCCTAACTACACACTTTTATCAGCAATTTTGGAGTGGAAGTCCAAAGAAATATGATACTGCATTATTTTTGTCAATGTTGATATTGAGTTCAATGATTTCACTAATGTAGCTTGGCTAGAAAGTTCAGTTTGTGTATGACATGTTATGGTGTCTTGGATGTAGATTTTGTATACACTACCATCCAATCCTGCTGTTAGGTTACTTCTGGGAGATTGATTCTCAAATGTATATAAATCTGATTGATTTGATTTGATTTGAGTGGAGATGTCCATCATGACATTTCGGCTCCCAAGACGGTTTCATGGCGTAAACCGGTTATGGAGAGTGCGTCTCAATGTGGATGGTAGTGCTATCAATAATCCGGGTTTGGCTGGTTTTGGAGGATTGGTGCGTGATAGCGGTGGGACTTTTATTCGTGGCTTTCATGGGTCAATATGGGGTGTCACATGTGATTCATGCAGAACTACTAGGCCTTTTACAAGGTATCATAATTTGTTAGGGTTTGGTGTGACTAAAGTGGTGTGCTATTCAGATTCCACCCATGCCTTGCAATTGATTCGAGAGGGGCATCAGGATTATCACAAATATGGAAATGAGATTGCTCTTATTAGAAGCTATATCAACAGAGACTCGGATATCCGGCTTAACCATATCTTAAGGGAAGGAAATCAGCGTGCAGATTACCTAGCCAAATTAGGGGCGCATGAGAATCAAGACTTAGTTATTTTGTACTCTTCTTCTATAGAGTTAGATCCATGCTTTCTGCTCATGCAAGAGGAGATCTGTTTGTAAGGCTTTAGGCCAGTTTTTCTTTTTCCCCTTTTTAGCATTTATAATAAATTAAATTGTTAGATTCTGAATGTAATTTTTACTATGATTGGTTCTGATTAAAAGAAAATTTTTTGTGTTAATTTCTGTCATAATTATAAGGAAAATAACTTTAATTCAAGATGCTTTAATTGTTACAATTTTGTATGTCCCTATTTATTGGGAGGTGTATGTATACCAGAAACTCACTCAGTGGATATAAAACATTTAATGCTAAGGTATATTTAGGATAAATGTACAAAAACTTATTATATTTGTAGAGATTAAAATTATATTTAAACATTAAATTAATGTAATTTTATGGATTTGGAACTGTCCAATCATAAAAAAAAAAGTCGCGTGACATTTTCCAAGTCAACTTTTGTTAGCCAGATATAAAGATAGTTAATGACAGAGACTAAACTTGAAAATAAATAAAAAATATACGGATAAAATAAAGAGAAAATTTTTTAGGGACTAAAACCAAAATTTGTGAATTTCATACATACGAAAAATATATATAACCATCATTATTCTTATTATTATTATTATTATTCACGGATAAGCATTAAGTTATTAACCTACAACCACATTCAACTGGTGGCTGACTGAATAGGGACAGTTTAGTTGAATTATTTAATTGTTTTTTTTTTACAAGCTCGTTGGTTATTAGCTGGTCTCATTAATATATCAGAAAGCAACATTTTTTGTTCCTCTTTTAAATGCAAAACAAAACAAACTTTTCTGAGGTTTGCTGTCTTTATTTGAATCTGGAAAAGCTTCATTCAACAGAAACAAAATGGAAATATCTTTTTCTCCAGCTAAAAATTCAGCCACTCAATAATTTCCAAGTTGATAGTTAAAAATCTAGTGGTGCATTTTTTTTTAATAGTTTCTTCTTCTTCATAGGAAAGAGATATGGATAGGATTCAGGAAATAGATGATAATAATAATAAATCTCCAATTGTTGCTTTAGCAATTAAGGGTAATAAGAAAAGCAAATATGTTGTACAATGGGCACTTGATAAATTTGTTCATGAAGGAATCAACATCTTCAAGCTCATACATGTTCGTCCTTGTATAAAAGGAGTTCCAACACCAAGTAAGTTCTATGTGCTATTATGTGTTTTTATTCTACTCCCTGAATGTGTGAGGTGTTGTCGTTATAGTCGTTTAATGTGTCGAAATTTCAAAAATATCCTCGAGTGTGTCTTCTGTTAGTAATTTCTAGGGTTAAACTGACTAACTAACGAAAGACATGTTTGAAGACCAAACTAACTAACGAGTTATACATTTAAGGACCAAACTGATTAAAGAACGACACGTTCAGGTATGTTTTTGTAATTTTGATATATTCAAAGACTATAATAACAGCAGCGTCTCACATATTCAAGGTTTTATAATATTGTTTCATTATGATAGTTCAAACAAACATTTTGATTCTTTTCAGTGGGAGATGTGCTTCCTCTTTCACAAGTGAGGAATGACGTAGCAAATGCTTTCATAAGGGAAGTAGAGTGGCAAACAAATCAAATGATTCTTCCTTTTAAGAGTTTGTGTGAGCAGAGAAAGGTAAGATAATTTCATCCTTTATTATATAAACAGCTTATGCATAAACACTTATATGATAAACATAAGCGCTTAATTAAGCTGTTTATCCAAACGAGCCCATTTGTTGGTGCAGGTTCATGTAGATGTTGTAGTGATTGAATCAGATGATGTAGCAACTACAGTAGCTGAGGAAGTAGCTAAGGATTCTACAACCAAACTTGTTGTTGGAGCATCATCTAGTGGCATATTCAAAAGGTATTTATTGAATTGGAATACCTATTTTCCGAAAACATGTGTAAATCGTGAGATTCAGCAAAGCGAATCAGGATTCATAATGAGATTCAGGTGCAAAAGAGATGCACACTAAGATATGTGTCGATTTTGTTTGATTTCGTATCGAATCGAGATACGAATCGTATGAATCTTAAGATATTGATAACCATGGATTGATGCACGTCCTTTCTCTCAATGTTTATATGCACTTTTCTGTGATTGACATTTTTTAATTGTCTTTATCTGATCATACTACTCCTTTTGAATGATGATTTCCTTTCAGTAAAAATAAGGGTATGTCTGCAAAAATCTCAGTGTGCACTCCAAGATTTTGTACAGTTTATGCTGTTTCAAAAGGAAAATTGTTCATAAGGCCATCAGATATGCAGATTGATGGAAGCATTATAGATGACACTACTAGTGAAACCAGTTTTTCCTCCAGCAGCAGCTCATCAAACTACACTTCCACCACTCAAACAGGTATAGGAAGCTACTGCAACACCGATACTTCCAGTTGAAAACATGTCTGGTGTCCGACACATATCGTCTCGGACACCAGTACCGACACTTCAATTACTTGCATTTTTCAAATTAAAACTAGTGTCTGCATGTCCGTATGCATGTAATCGGTGATTCAAATTTTAAGAATAATTTATGTTTGGATGTATATCAGATTCCGGCTCGAATGCATCGTATGCTGCTTTACATTCTTCTTCACTAAAAGCACAGCGATTTCAAGCTCTCTCAAGTATATATCAGACCCTTCTAAGAAATGAAACTAATCATTCTAGAAGCCAGTCTCTAGATCTTGGAAGAGGAAATGCTGCTTCAAGTTCTTCTAGAAATTCAGATGATCTGAGTCAGACATCTGTTTATAGAAGCATTGTTTCAGATACTGAAACTTGGACTTATGATGAAAAAAGCGGCAAGGATGCGAAACTAGTTACTAAACTCCAATCACCAGATAGGCAGGTAACTGATATTTCATTCTTAGATACATCAGTTATTCGAGAAACCTAAAACTGCATTTTTCTCCTATAAATAGGACCAGAGGTAGTATTTGACGAGATTCCAGTACAATAAGTTTGAAAAGCATATTTGAGAAGTTTCATTTTGACTAGAAAACAAAGTTTCATCTTGCTATAATCATTTCACAACTCATTTTTCTTCAAGGCCTACTTTGATGAATATGTAATGTAATCATGTGTAGATAGATAAACCTGATTTGCAAAACAGTATTGCTGCATCAAATTCCAGATGCGTGCAACTTCAATTTGCAAGTAAACTTTCTTTTGGTTGTTTATAATCAGGAAAATTTTAACCTTGAGCTGGAAAAGTTGAGAATTGAACTAAGACATGTCCAAGGAATGCATGCAGTGGCTCAAAGTGAGAACATTGATGCAACACAAAAGGTATTGTCTATTTTCTTATGATCAAAAGGTATTGATGTAACATATAATACTACATTGAACCTATTTATAAGCAAAAATGCAGTTTTAGGTTCACCGAATATCTACAAGATACATCAGTTATTCGGTGAACCAAAAACTGCATTTTTTGCTTATAAATAGGTCCAAAAGGAGTAGCATATTTTTTCAAAGAACCCCAACCTCTTTCATGCCTCTAGTTTCTTCTATGGTTAATCCATTTTGTCTTAGCTATCACCAACATATAATACTCTACATTAGAAATTTCAGTTTCAATGTCCTCAAGGTTTTAAAAAACGTCTCCAGTCGCGATGAGGGCCGCGACATAATAGTTTTTTTCCCTCCATGACTACAATGTGAATGTGAAGCGATTGAGGCTGAATTAGCCACAATTAACTGTGATCTTAATAGCACTGACACTTCAGGTTGAAGACGTGTCAAGTGTCTGACACGTGTCGTCTCGGACACCAAACCCAACAGGCTATAACACTGACACTTCAATTACTTGCATTTTTCAAATTAAAATCAATGTCTGCCCATTCGTGTCAGTTTTGTGTTCGTGTCTGTGTCGGTGATTCGTGTTCTACACAATATTATGGATTGTGTCTGCTTTTGTGACTGCGATTTAAAACCTTGAATGTGTCTGGAAATGAATCTTATGATTGGCTTTGTCAAAAGTAATGACATTCCTTATTCCTTTAAGCAGCTGAATGAACTAAACAAGAGGAGATCAGAAGAATTCATCCAAATGGGGGAGACTATTGCAAAGGAGGATATGGCCAATGAATTAGCAAGACAAGAAAGAGAAAAATATGAAGCTGCAGTAAAAGAAGCTGCATATTTGAAACAGTGTGCTGAAAGAGAAGCTGCAGAAAGAAGAGAAACAGAATTGAAAGCTATTCGTGCTGGCAAAGAGAAAGACAAGCTAGAGGGCGCTCTAAGTGGTTCGACGCCCCAGTACCGGAAGTTTACATGGGATGAAATAGTATCAGCTACTTCATCTTTCTCTGAAGATCTGAAAATTGGAATGGGTGCTTATGGAATTGTGTATAAGTGCACTTTGTATCACACAACTGTTGCTGTTAAAGTTCTCCGCTCTAACGAAAACTGCAAAAGCAAGCAATTCCAGCAAGAGGTATGGTAGCTATATGAAATCAGATACATCAGTTATTCAATGAACCTAAAACTGAAAAAGTTTCTTATAAAGTAGAACGGAGGTAGTGTAAGTCAACAAATTAAGCTTATATTACCTTCCGTTGTATCTATATATAAGAAACATTTGATAAATTGAACAACACCACAGGACTTACATCTTTTGTTTTCTTCCAGTTAGATATATTAAGCAGAATTCGTCATCCAAACTTACTTCTTCTGGTTGGAGCATGTCCTGACCACGGTTGCCTCGTGTATGAATACATGGAGAACGGAAACTTGGAAGATAGACTACTTCAGAAAAACAGCAATTCCCCAATCCCATGGTTCGAGAGGTTTCGAATAGCTTATGAAGTTGCATCAGGTCTTTCCTTTCTTCATAGCTCAAAGCCACAACCTATCATTCATCGCGACTTGAAACCAGCAAACATCTTACTCGGACGCAACCTTGTCAGCAAGATTGGTGATATTGGTCTTTCTACAATCCTCGATTCAGATAATTTATCTACAATGTATAAAGACACAGGTCCTGTTGGAACACTCTCTTACATTGATCCTGAGTATCAAAGAAGTGGCTTAATATCTCCAAAATCTGATGTTTATGCTTTTGGAATAGTAATCTTGCAATTATTGACAGCAAAACCAGCAATAGCACTTACTGATATGGTTGAAACAGCAATCGATGACGGGAATTTAGCCAATATATTGGATCCAAAGGCAGGGTCATGGCCATTTCAAGAGACGCTCGACTTAGCTCGATTAGCATTGAGTTGTGCTGAGCTTCGACGTAGAGACCGGCCTGATTTGAATGATCATGTGCTTCCAACATTGGAGAGGTTGAAAGAAGTTGCTGATAAGGCTCAACATTTTGCTTCATTAGTTACTATTAGACCTAAACCTCCTAATCATTTTATCTGCCCAATACTTCAGGTAGTAAAATACTCCCTCTAGTCCTATTTACAAGACAAAATTGTCGTCTTAAGTTCATTGCAGTTTTATAAACTATATACATCAGTTATTCAATGAACGTAAACCTGCAATTTGATTTGATTGAGCTATACATTGGTTTTCAACTATCTTGTCAAGTTGCTGATGTTTTTGAATATGTTCATTGTATTTTACTTGATTTGATTTAATGCAGGATGTGATGGATGATCCTTGTGTTGCCGCGGATGGATATACGTACGATCGAAAAGCAATTGAAAAGTGGCTTCAAGATAATGACAAATCACCAATGACAAATATGGTTTTACCTCATAAGAATCTAATTCATAATTATACACTTCTATCAGCAATTTTGGAATGGAAGTCCTAAGAAATGTGATACAAGCATTAACTTTCCCAATATTGATATTGTGTTAAATGATTTCTATGATGTAGTTTTGCTAAAAGGTTCGGTGTGTATGACATGTTAAATGATTTAGAGTTAGTTATGTTAATTATTATTGTTTGTTGATAGTTTCTTCATTTTTATATGGACTTAGATGTATAAATAGGGTCCACTGTATTCATGGTTAATTCAATTGATCACCTATAAATTGAATTTGTTCATTATCTTTCTCTACTTTTCCCTCATGAATTGTAATACGGTTTGATTAGTTCAGATACATTAAATTTAAATAAATTTGATTGTATTGTAAAATTCTGAATGTACACTTTTGGTGTCAAAGCTGGTTCTTATTTTAACATTGAAGTCTTTCTGGTATATGACACTCAAAGCACACTAAGCTCGAGGAATAATCTGTCAGTGAATAGTTTTTTTTTTTTTCACTTTTTATGACTTTGTTACATATATAAAATAACAACAACATCCATAAAAATCACACGCTCTTGTCAAATATTACAGATATAACCATTTTTTGGTTATAAAAACATAAAATCTTGAACTACTGGTGAAAAACTATATACTCAAATGTAGCAAAATTTTCCCTCCATGCTTTCAAGTCCTAAACATGGCTTTAGAGATCCTGAAACCTTCCACTTAATGGAGATTAGGATTGCTGCATACATATACATATATACACACACACACACACACACACACTAGTTCTTGGCACTAAATAAGCTTTATCATGGTTTCATTTAATGGCATAGCCAAAACCATGTAAAGCAAATAACAATAACAATCTTCAATTAAACTTCAGGACCAGTTGCAAACATGCATACAAGGCCGCGAAACACTTGCGCAGAGAGTTGGTGTGCTTGAAACATCTCACCATCCACATTCCATACACTTTCATTGCCTGAAGAAGTGAAAGTAAATGCAGGGGTCTGCAAGAGCAAAATAAAAATTAATATTTTACCAATGGAATAAGGTGGTGTGGATTATTAGGAAAAAAAAAACTAACCTTGTGATGTTCAACAAACTTAAAATTTAAAGGGCTTCCCCCTTTTCTTGTAAGTTGAGTCAGGTGCCTGCATCATTCAGCAAGCAAACAAAGAAAATACAGTTATTAAATGTGGAAGCTATATTTGATTCTATTAAAATAATGAAGCATTTAACATAAGCAATTAAACTGGGTGAGAGATATGACAGGAAAACATAGGGAATGAAAAAGGGCCTATATAAAAGATCATCATGGGGTCGACATTATTTACAAAAGCCAGTTCGACACACTTCAAAGAGACCTTCTTGGCGAGCTCTATATAACAGAATGATTCGATGTCTGTGTGAACTATTCACACGATTATGCAACAAACATCGTTCTATTTATTTTAAGAAAAATTGCTAGTGACGGACTCTCGGAGGATCTTAGAAGAAATGGTCTATTTTGGTTGCTGAGAAATATCCTACAACAAAGCCAGAGACAAGACTTATGAACAATCCAATTAAGTACTTTAAGGCATGCTTGGGTAAGTAAGTAGACACAAAATAGAGAACAGGTTTCATAGTTTGGTTGAGCAATGAAAGTATACAGAGTGGAAGATCATTTTCTTCCCTCTTGCTTTGTAGGAATATAGAAAAGCTGAAAAATATAATGACCATTTTACTGTTGCACATGCTGTCAAATACAGTTTGTGTAGAAAGAATTATTTCAGATTCAGGTATGAAAAAAGTAATACCATAGTAATTTCAATTTGTGGTTGGCTCAAAGTTACTTCCTAGAATGGAAATGAGAAATGACTTGTATACTTTTTCTCGTCTTATAATTTTTGTCACACCAAGCAACAGTGAAGTGGTTTTCATTTCAAATTTTCTATTAACTCAACCGAGCAGACCGTAAATATGAACAAATCTAATTGTCTAACAGATGAACATGATATTGCATTTATTTACTTTCCAACATAGGCTAAATAAAGATTCCATTATGTATATCAAAGAAGATCTACAAATTTTTCAAGAGACTTAGTGGCTTTCATAATTTCGCATACGCAATGTGGAAACAGAGAAAGACAGTGGTTACCATAAATAAGAAGCATGAGGACAGTCTCTAATCATTATGAGATGAAGGAAACCATCTGAAAGATGTGCATCAGCCACCAAACCATCAGGTGCTTTTTCATTTCTGCAGGAGATAACAGCAGCTCCAACACTAAGAAACCTTCCTTTGGATGTCACCCATTTTCTCTTTTCTGAATACAAATGAGGTGTTAGGCTGCAATTTCCAGCAGATGCTTGATTTGGCTCTTCATTACAAACTTTGCAATTCGCACGACAGATACATCTTTCTGATATGCGTGGAGCTCTCAATGCTCGTAACAGACTACTCTCACGATTCCTTTTGGGAGTCGATTTGGTTTCATCTGATTCAACATCTAGGTATGCTACTTCTGCTTCGTATGACCTGAATGATATTCATGCAAAAAATAAATGGGGTCTAAAGGTGAATAAGCAAGATGTCACCAAGTGCCAATAGTTGAAATAAGTAACACCTGACAGGGTGATAATACTAGTTACAGATACAAAAAATAATTATGATGCAAATAGACACTATCATAGCATGGTTGTCTACATGGGTCTCTGAGTCTATCTGAATTTAAACAAATTATTTTTTTATGCGAGCTAACTCAATTTGATACCAAGAGTCGTAAACCCATACAGAGTTACGAGTTAACTCAAGAGTTCAACAACCATATTCCTACAGCACAAAGTTTTCTACTAGGCATCAGTATGTTTATTTGTTGGTGGTTCATAATGTTTAGAATCCACCAAGTATAAGTTAAAAAGCATGAATGTTTGACAACTCAACAAGGTAATGGTGGAATTGGAACCTAGGAGAAAAACAACATAAATGTTATAGAAACAGCATCGTTGATAGTGGTTCAAGACTGAGAAAGTGTTCACATTGCATAGTCCACCATGCAAATAATTAAGATATGTAAAAGAAGAAAATCTGTAATTCGAGAAATGATATTTAAAGCTGACATAACCAAAGCACGATATACTTGGAGAATACCTGTGCTTTAAAAATACCATTGTTCCTGCATAATCATAGCGTTTGGGACCCATCCAGCGGTACTTCTCACTCTCTGTGATGACATCACCATAAAATCCATACCTGAGGTCATTAATATAGAATATAAGATTACTAAAGAAGTCTTTATATTAATTGAGGATTGATGTGTAATACATGCAAGATGACACTGACAAGTGACAATAGGGTTATAAATTGAAGTCAGACTTTCATGATAGGTCACAATATTTCACTTACCAGTCTTACAAATTCCATGCTAAAGACAGCAAAAGCTAGACATTCACATCTTAATTTGAACACAAGGGCCAAATAATTTTTTTTCTAAATGATAAAATACACATGGAAAAGATAATAGTAGTATAATTTTTTTGATAAATGAATAACTTAAACAAAATAGAGAGATAAAATTAAAATAGATTTGAGAATAAGAGACCTCCCTAATTGTTGTAACTTGTAAGAGAAAAGTACCACTCTAACTATAAAAATTTATCACGGAGGGAACAAGTTTCCAGCTAGTGATACTTTTCTTTAACAGAAAATAAAAATTGCAAAAGAACCAAGCATCAAAGCGTAATCCTTTGGTGAACCAACCATCAGGAACTCATGACATCGACAAATGTTATGAAATGAAGCCAAAAAAGGCAAACACTTGTAATTAAAGTAAGCTTAAAACCGCAATAATGTGGATTGAATTATATTGATACCTAAAACACATCTAATTTCTTTTAATCCGGTAACATAACAAGAAATTACCCTGAAAAGGAAGCTGCGTAGCGCACACTAGGTTCAACCTCGGACCTAGGAGTTTTTTTCCATCGCACAACTTGAGCTATGTCAAGGTGCACCCTTTTACCAAGGACAATATGCAATGCAGAAGTTATAGGATCTCGAGTTCCAGTTGTACTGCAAAAGACAGAGTGTTGCATTAAGAACAAGAGTTACATCAGAAAGCTATAAGGATAAAATCCAAACACCAGGTACACAAATTTAAATATCATGTAATTTGCAGAAGTATGTATGCAATTGAATATCTACTAAGTATATTAGAATATAAGTAGTGCAAAATAGAATATCTTATAAGATTTTTAGAATATATCATGGAATCAATAAGTTATATCATTGAGGAAGCGAATCCTAAATATATTATGTTTTCTTATTGATTACCAAATTTAATCAGGGTTAGTAGTCTTATTGTATTAATGGACTGGTGGGTGGGGCTTGTACTAGTAATATCATACCACAATGGTACTTGACCTATGTAAAGAGAGGAAAATACAAACAAGATATGTGGAAACTGTTGCCCGGCACAGCGGAATAAATAATAAATAAATATAGGAGATTCTACTCCAATTTAAATGATATGCGATGCCTAATATTTAGGAAGACCCTAATCAAAAAAGTAAACAAATATAAAATGTAAACTCCTAACATATAATCTAATATACTCTTTAAGTAATCTAAACTCAAAAGATATAAAACAAATATAACAAGATATTTCTCATATTTTCTAACACTCCCCCTCAAGCTGAAAATTTAGTTTGTAACAAATATATTCTTGAAGAAGAAAAAACAAACTGCAATAATATTAGGTCGTGCTACCCGGCAGCTGAAGCCATAATTGAAAGGTGTCACTACACCAAACCAAGCCAAACCAAACGTTGAAGCCTAAACTTGAAGATGTCACAACTTCAAACCAAAAAAAATGTTACAATGGTTTACGGTGGAAGTGTCAAAACTTCGAGACAACCTTAATTGGAAGTGTCACAGTGGTGTACGGTGGTAGTTGGTTTGGAGCTAGAGATGAAATAGAGCATATTTTGAATGATTGTTAGTGCACTGAGTTACTCGGTGGTAAGGGGCTACACAGCTAGTGCCGGCTCCTATCACTCCATAGCTGACTTCCCCATACATCTTCAGTCTTAGCTATTTTTGGGCCTTTATCATCCTTTTAGAGTTAGGGGCCTAACTATTTTGCCATAATCCTTGGTAAACCAGTGATAATACCCAATGAGGCCTCAAAATATAACTACTAAATGTGACTTATGCAGCATGAGTACGAAAAACACTTTTGATAGGAAAGTATATCAGAAGCTAAATTTTTAACCCATAAAAAAAGAAAAGCAGGTTGTAGAGCACAAAACCAGTTCTTCTATATAATGCACCTGTTGTGTTTAGAACTGAAAGTAAAATATACTAGGAAGAAAAAAATTACCAAATCACGATGGCATCCGTTGAACCTGACGGAATAATCCCAAATCTAAACCATTCATTGGGAACAGGAAATTCAGGAGCCTTATCTTCTGAATCTTCAAAAACCACAAAATAATCAAGCACAAATTTGTTATTATTTTTTCTTCTTTAATTTTAATGTGGCTTTGAATTTCTATAAAGTAAACTAGAGAATTTAAAGGGGACAAAGAAATAGTGGTTACAAAAACGGTTACTTCACAGTAATCACAAAAAAAAAATGTAGAAACTAACATATTTACAAATAGAAATAGTACAATGTAACTAATTAAACGCTTCAATGAAGACTGTGATCAATCCAGCATCAGAATTATTAGGAGTTAATGTAGCATTGGAGGCATTAGGGTCTTAGAAAATAGCTCATAGCTTAAGTATTGTTCTTGTAAATACAACTCGTATTCATTATTTCCTATATATAATATGCTTATGCAAATCACAAGCAATTTACAAATTACTTTCTTAATTTATCCACAAGTCTCTCCTTATCTATTCTCAAGAGTTACAACTCATTTAGTTATGTAACTTCAAGACATCCAAAAGAAATAAAACAATGGAACAGTCAGTTAGTGACCACAAGTAGAAAGCATTTGTTTGAAACTAAATGAAGGAAAGAAAAATGGAACTCACTAGAGGTCGAGATTCTAGATCCATATTGTTCTGAACTCGAAATAAGAGGAAACTCGTCTTCGATTTGACTTGAAGTCTCTTCCAATATTTCATTTTCATCAAGAACCGAGGAATCACCATTATCTTTAGTCAAATGAACAAAATCTGATGGAGTTGGTGGGTAAGGAGCTTTAAGCCTGGGAGAAAGAAACCCATTAAGGATTTCATTGAAAAATCCATCACCCCCCTGGAACCACCTCAATTAGAAGAACACAATAACTCAAAAGACCGTGTGGGAATCACTTGAAACTTTAAAACGACGAGGAAACATGAAAAGAGATTAAAGAATGCATCTACATTACAATACTAAGGTTTAAAGCTTTATTAACATAAAGCCTCTTGAACATATCAACAACACATCGATGAATTAAACTCATAATAGGAATGTGCATGTAATGTGATTTTGTATTAATAGCCCGAGACTTGAGCAGTAGGATTGACAAGTACGACAAAAAACAAAATTAGAATAGTCATCCTAATGAAGTTTGGAAAGTAGAAAAAAAATGAATTATTAAACTCCACAAGGTTTAAAACTTGAGGGAAGAGAAGCGAGAGGCATGAGATGAACTGTGTGTGCAATACACAACAATGCCCTCTTACAATTATATATATTATATTATATACACAGCCTATTTGAATTCTTTCTGACACTTAAATTACTTTTCAAAGTATATAATAAAAGCTCACGATTACGCGTCAAACTAAGGTTTAAACTCCAAAAGCTTTGATATCATGAATTATTAAACTCCACAAGGTTTAAAACTTGAGGGAAGAGAAGCGAGAGGCATGAGATGAACTGTGTGTGCAATACACAACAATGCCCTCTTACAATTATATATATTATATTATATTATATAGTATATTCACAGCCTATTTGAATTCTTTCTGACACTTAATTTGACGCGTTATATTAAATAGAGGGTAACAATATTATATTAATATATTCTATTTACATTAATTTATCACTTCAATTATTTTTCTCAGGAGTAAAATTTCAGTAATATAATCCTATTCAGCTATTTCTAGTCCAGTTCTATCAGAGCGTAAAAGATTGGAGTTAAGTTCTTACAACAGCTATAACACCATCATATGAGTTAAGCTCCATATTTGATATGGACGACATCATATCAAGTGCTTGTCCTGCTCTCTCTGTCACAATCACCTGGTGAAGAAAATAAAATTGATTACTCTAATACCAAAAAATGATCTTATTTGATTATCAGTTTCCACATAATATTATCATGAAGCTGATATTCTCTCGCTCCAATTTGCAGTATTGGGGGAAACAAAAGCTTCAGTTGTCAAATGAATATATTTATGTTAAACACAAATACTAGTAGATCTAAAAGTAAGACAGTAAGTAAGCTGAGCCAAGTGATATACTAATCAGTTCAAGATAATTCAATAAAAATATATCAATCTTGAGCAAAAGCTCAAACATAAGTCAGGTTATCAATCTTTTTTGTGTTTAAACATATAGAGCTCAAGTCAGTCAAGCTCATTTGCAAAAATAAATGGACATAAAATTTCTGTGTCGTCTATATTCTTAATGATGAATATATATATATATATATATATATATATATATATATATATATATAATAATTAGCTCATACACTAAAATGGATTGATCATAATTCATAATTCCAATTAATAACAACCAAGATATATGACTGTTTTTCGAGCATTCTCAAAAGCAAATATAACAACATTTTAACAAGACAATCTCAAAGAAAGCACGAGTAATTTTATGTTAATACTTTTCAGGGCTTGTAGAGCTTCTTAAGCCAAATACTAAGACTTGAAACTTCATTCGCTCCTCATAAACAACATAATAAATATCAGCTAATTAGATTCATAATAGGAATATGCATATAATGTGGGTTTCTGTTAGTACCCCTAGTCATCACAAGCAGTAGGATTGATTAGCCAAGACAAGTAAGAAAAAACAATTAGAATATCCATCCTTATGAACTTCAGAAAGTAGGAAAAAGGTTGTTTATTAAAATTAGCCTCATGTAATTAATGGAATCAGATATTAAAAGTTTATCAGTAATCCATTCAGGAAATCACTAGATGTACTAAAATTTCACCTTTGTTTCTACTTTAGCACGTGAGAATATAGGGGCAACAGCTTCCCAGGTTCTACGGCCATTACCTTTCCCACTCCTTGGATGAACGAAAACCTAGTGAATGAGAAATAACATCTGGGAAAAGTTCATTTTAATTAATCAATAAAAATAAAAGACATAATTACGAAGCGGGAGTTTGACCAATAGCAGAGCATACCAGAAGATTCCTTGGTCTTCCAACTTCAAGTTTTAAAGATTCATTAAGTTGATTTACCCACATCTGACATGTTTGAAATTTTGTATGACCAAAAATATATTCAGCAAGGATCAATTGCGAAGGTTGATTCTTGCCCCTTATAAAACTATGTACTGTAAAGCGGTACATCTGCACATTCATAAGAAATTATCAAACATGATAAACCTATAAAGAAAAGGAATTGCATAACCAAAAACAAGAACAAGAACACACCTTTTTGTCATGACCTAAAAGTAGACGCTCAGAACAAGGAAGATTTGATATGTGAATTAAACCATGATCGGTTAACTCAACAGCATATATGTCGGAAAATTTGATCTCAGTAGCAAGCTTAGTAGCATATTTAATGCCTAAACAAACAGAAACATCCTGTTCCATTAAACATTTAGGAGATTAGGAAAAGGAATTAGGAAAGTACTTTAATGAAATTAATAATTTTAATTAGAAATTTGGAAGAAAAAATATGTAAAAGAAACAGTAATGATCAACTCAAGGAGTCACGGGAAATTTGTGGTACTAGCTAGTGAACTGGTGACATAACATTCTCTAGACTAACTAAACCATTAGCTATGTGAGTTTTCATATACTAACCTAGGCCTTAAAATACATTGGTGTATTTGAAATGATAATATTACAGTAGGAAAATAATTAACCAATTTGTATGATAAAAATAGAGGTAAAGTCCAAAAAAATAACTCCAACTTTACCTGTCATGCATTTTGGTCCTAGAACTTTTATGACTTGATATCACTGACACTGAGTATGTTTTATTTAGCCATCCATTGAGATCAGCACTCACATGGAATTTATTCATTCAATCCTTTTTTTAACAGATTAATATTTTAGTATGCAGTGGGACTGACCCCCCTTAATGGCTCGGTGGCCAAAATTAAATCTTTGTCTTGTGCAGACTACCCACAACCACAAATCCAACCCTTAAACATGAATTTGGCTCGTCAGTTAACCTCTAGCTCAAAAGCTCATCATATCTCTCATTCATGAATGCATTTCATCAAACACAAACAGAATTATTATGTTCATATAGAACGATAAAATGACAACTACATCAAATCTAGTTGCAGGCATTCAGAGGGAAAAGCAATATTCAATTCAAGTACCAATTCCATGATCTGAACTTGAGATCAAATCAAATCAATCATCCACAAGCAACAAACATCATGTGAAATATACAATAAACTTCGCTTTAAACAGCCAAACAAGCAAGGTTCAGAACTATATATTATAATATTTACCCCCAAGCATAAATCTGAACAAACAAACAGACCGACATAATTCTCAATCATGATTAGAACTTGAACCTTCAATCACAAAAGGTCTTCAATAACAACAAGAAGTAACATATCCATCCATGCATACCAGAAAGCAAAAACATGGGTGGAATTGAAAAACAACACCATAAACCAGGACAAGACCAATTACCAAATTGGACAATCTAAGCCAAACATTTTCACAAACACGTAAAAGGCAATAAAAAAGGGACATACATTTTCCAAAGGCTCCACCAATTTCCAAGACAACCCATCTGAGTGTAAGGTGAGATTGATCTCTCCAACATGATCCAAAAACAGGGTCGAGCTCAAAATGGATGCTTCTTCACAATCCATATGTGCTGCAGCTGGGAGAGAATTATCTCCCCAAACACAATCGCTTCCCTCTCTTTCCATTCACAATGGAAGAGTCAAGGAAACGAGATGATGATAAACGTTACGTTTATCCAAAAACAAAAGTTTGAAGCTTGGGTAAAATTGAAAGTGGGATCAAATCAAATCAGGTCAATTGTTTGAGGCTTGTAGCAGACACCCAAGTTTGAAAGGTTGCAAACGGAAAGAGATGGAAGGTCTTTCTGTTTTGACATCTGGTTGTTTATTTGTCCACTGATTGACCATAAATGTTTGCCAACAATATTAAAAGGAAATTAAAAAAAAAGGCTAAATTCTTAGTTAGGAGAAAAAAATAACTGCAGAGCAATCAAAAAAAAACGCAAGAAACTAGATTTATTTAGGTCACCAATTATTAATATTTTGGCTTAATTGCAGTTTTCGTCCCCCTATTATACCCAACTCACGATTTTGGTCTTTTAAGAATTTTTTCCACGATTTTGGTCCCCCTATTTTACCAATTTGTAAATTGTGGTCCCCACCAACTGATCAAACATTTGGGTGACTTTAAGACCGACTAATCCTATGTGGCGATGCATGTGTCATGCCATGTTGGAATAAAAATTAAAAAAACTTATTCTTATATAAAAACATATAAATTAATATTATTCTAATTATTAAATATACAAACAGAGCAATTAAAAACTGGAATTGGTAATTGGCTTCACGTTAATATTATTCAGCTAACAATCTCATTTCATTTCAAACAAAAACAGCGAACCCTAACCCAGAAAAATGGAGGAGAACACGAACCCACAAAGGTGAAGACGAAGAGTAGAATGCGAATCGAACGGAAAGTAGAAGAAAACCCAACTACGATTGAAATGGCGACAAGTAGAAGCTCGAAGAAGACGAAAGAACAGTGCGATTCTTCCTCTAGGGCGAACAAAAATGAGAAATATGTGGAACGGTATGTTTAACCTTACTCCTTATTTGCTGTATTGTTTGAATTTCAAGTAATACTCTGTTTGTATGCCCAAGTAATAGTCTGTTTCTATGACATTCTATGATAACTGTTGCTTTATTAGTGTTTTGATGCATGTGGTCCCTTCTTTGTTTGTTTGTGTGTGTATCTTAGTGTAATATTGTTATTAATTCTGTAGAAAATTTTGTTTCTGAAGAAAATGTGGCATGTGGGACCCTATTTCCCCTATTTATATGTTTAAATTCTTTTCTGAGCTCATGCGTATAACATGCATTAGATTCCAAATACACCATGGGGGTATGTTTGTCTATTACCCCACAAAGGTGTATGTGAACTGGCCAAAAGGATGAGATGAATTGGGATTGTGATGTGGACTACATATCCTATATGGAAATTGCAAACTTGGTCAAAAGTTTAGGTTATAGAGTCTTTCAATGCCTTTGATGCAGGGCCCTAAGTTATCACTAGCACGTGGCTTGAAACCACTACAAACCGATCAAGATGTCCTACAAATGGTTGAAGATGCCAAGGGTTATCATGTAGTGGAGCTTTATGTGGATCATCTAGTTGACACCGCTATCGAGGTTGATAAGGAAGGGGAGGACAAAGGAGTTAGATAGTGAGGATGATGAAGAATATGTTGTTAAGGAAGGGGAGGATTTGGATGATAGTGAAGGGGAGGAGTTGGATGATAATGATGGTGAAAATAGTGATAGAGAAGGTGAGGAGGACAGTTTTAGTGATAGTGATTACGATGAGAAATGGGATTGGACAAGTGTGCTCCCTCCTGAGACTATTAATGAAGTTAGACTGTTTAGCGTAACAAGAGAAGAAGATCAGTATAGTGTCAACCTAACAGACAAAACATGTTCATGTCGTAAGTGGGACATTTCTGGAATTCCTTGTCCCCATGCTATTGTTTGTATATGGCACAACAAGCGAAATCCAGAGGATTTTGTATCACATTATTATAGGTAACAAACCTGTTTTGTCATACCAATTATATATTTAACAATTCTGTTGCACACAATATATATGTTGATCTTCATTATCTGTTGCACATACTGTTGCGCCCGAAAAATCCGGTTTGGACTTTTCGTTTTGACAACGTGAAAAATAGTAGAGCCGCCACCAATATTTATTTAGGAAAACATTGAAAAACCTTTTTTTGGAAAACTGGGATGGTCTTTTGAAAACTCGAGAGATGTAGGTTCGGGGTCGATTCTACGCATGGGAAGGTATTAGCACTTCACGCGTCCTTTCTACCGAAAAGGGAACCATTAACTTGATGTGTGGTTTATATAAAAGTTTGATTTGAAAACAATTTGTTCTACTTCTTTTCTTTTCTTTTCTTTTTATTTGAATTTTTGTTTTATTGAAAACAGGAGGGGAAAAGAATGTTTTTGGTATCTTTGAAAATCGTGACAAAACAAAGATTTTTTTAAAAGTGGCGCTTGACGGACATGAACCCTGGCCCTACGTACTCTCACAAGGATGAGGATCAAAGCTACGTAGTTCTCGCCTTTTGCGCCCAAAACGGCTTAAGAGTTTTTCGCAATTTGGTGAGTGTTCGTAGCGGCCAACAACAACGGTTGGAATGGCCACACTACTAACTCTTTTGAAAATAAAATCGCTATTAATGATCTAAACTAAACGCGCGCGCTTTGACCGCTAACGACAATCGGTTTTATTAAATGAGGAAGAAAACGCTTTCGCAAAGACAGAGTGTTTGTGGAGACCAAAACAACAACGGTTAGAATGGTCCCACTACTAACTCTTTTGAAAATAAAATCACCATTAATGATCTAAACGGCAACGCGCGCGTTTGATCGTTAACGACAATCGGTTTTATTAAGTGAGGAAGAAAACGCCGCAAAGACAGGAGTGTTTGTGGAGACCGAACAACAACGGTTAGAATGGTCCCACTACTAACTTGCCTAAGATAAGCAAACCACCATTAATAATCTAAACGGCAACGGCGCGATTGATTGTTAATGACAATTTATCTTACCCTTATTTTGAAAATAAGAGGTTTTTTTATTTGAGTCTATGAAATGGGTTTTAGAAAAGAGGTAGAACATTTCAAATCAATTCTAAATCCATAACCAAATGCAAATGAATGAACAAAACTCATACTGCAACAATCAAGCAAACATGAATATGTTATTCATCAACTAACAACAAAAATAACATTTAATACTACAATGAAATACTAGCACCAATATTAAACATCATCAAGCAAGGAACAACAACAAAATCAACTTGACAATATTTTTAATCATAAATATGAGAACCAAAGGAAACATAAGTCCACATTTTATTTAAAAAAAAACGGGTTGTAATCAAAACATGGGGGTGTGATTAATTACAGGGGGTGGTATTATTAACAGAGGGGGTGTAAGTAGCTAACAGATTTAAAACAAAACTTAAAGAAAAAACAAGGAGACCCATAACTTGAAATTTCCGTGCTGAGATAAGCAAAGAACTTAACCTACTTTCTCCTCAAAGATCGCTTTCATTTCCATAAACAGAGAGAGAGTCTTCAAGAGAGAGAAAGAGAGAAAACGGCGAGACAGAGAGGGAGAGAGAGAGAGAGAAAGAGAGAGAGAGAGAGAGGGCGAACCAAAGAGGGAGAGGTGCGGCGGTTGGTGCGAGAGAAACGAAGACGCTGGTGGTCGGCAACGGAGGCGAAGACGGTGGAGAACGAGAGCGACCGAGAGAGAGGAGGTGCGGCGCGGTGGTGTTCGATGGAAAGGTGGTGAGAGAAGGGTGACAGATGTCCAGGGAGGGCGTGGTGGTGTTTGGGAGGAAAGAAAAGGTGGTGGTCTTTGTTGTTGCAGTGGCTGAGAAATATAGGTGGTAGTTTGTTGTGTGTTTGGTGAAGAAGATGTTGGGTGTGTTTTGTTTGATGGGGTTGCTGTGTGTGTTTTGTTTTGGAGTTGCTGGTGTGTTTTGTTTGATGGAGTGGTTATGGTTGTTTGAGTGGTGGTGTGGTGAGGTTTATCTTCACAGGAAGGGGAAAATGGAGGTGGGTTCGCTGGGCATCAATGAATATTGAGAAGCAGATGCAAAATGCTACTGCAAATCTGTGTCTGTTTTTTTTTTCTTCTCTGCTGTTTTTCGTCCCCCTCTTATTGTTACTGTACATCCATATTTATAGTCCAAAATATGTGGTGTAGGTGTGTGTGTTGATGCAGGGTATCAAAACTCATGGGAGACCAGACTGAGAGTGCAGGCAGCAGCAACAAGGGGTGGAGGTAGTGCTGCTAAAGCTGTGGTGTTTTTGCCTCAAATGATAACCAACCAAAGAGACAAGAAGAAGGCAAGTTGAGCTTGGAGCTCAAAATAGCCTACGCCGGCAGACCCATCAGCAAGGGTGCTGCACAACTTTTTTTTGTTTGACCTTTTTCTTTTTATTTTTTGATGTGTAACAAAATAACTTTGTATTATTTTTAATAATAACAAAAAGATTTTAGACAAGTTTAACTATTTGATTATTTTTGGTGTTTCTCTATTTGTTTATGACTATTAATGCAAATAACAATAATGATAACCACACGGTAGTAATAATGCTAGATTACTAACGACTTCCGCAAGATACTCGCGATTAGCGTAATTCTCGTACGGCAAATACGCGCCTGATTGGCAACTTAAATACGCACTACGAGAATATGCCCGTGCACACATATTTTGAGCTCTTTTAAAACGAGAAAACACCACAATATCGGGGTTTACAAAAATATTTTTTCTACTTAATTTTCGAAAAGTCGGACAAAATTGGGGTATGACAGCTGCCCCTTTTTATTTGGATTTTATCAAGAAATGTGAATTGGCCGAGACATATTTCGAAGATAAAATAGAAATAAAGAATTCAAAAATTATACCAATTTTGTCCACTTGGGGAAATCCGAATTTTCTTTTTTGAATGGGTGTCAGCCTTCGGCCGACAAAAGCAGAAAATAAGCTTGGTACCACCCTCGCAGTCAAGGAAAGCGATAAAGACAAATTAAAATCAATTGGTGCTAGCCTCAGCAAAGAAAAGCAAGAAATAAAGCAGTAAAGATGGTATCGACCTCTGGTAGGCCGACACTGGTAGGAAATAAAGAAAGTAACAAAAAGTGCGGTGATGAAGGAGCGCTCGTCACTCTGAAGGAACACTTGGATTCTGAAGGAGCGTCTGCGGCTCTGAAGGAGTACTGGACTCAAGGAACAACACTGGTTCTGGCGGAACACTTGGGCTCAAGGAACACTTGGCTCGGGCGAGCGTCTCGCGCTCGGGCGAGTACTGGACTCAAGGTGGCCTATTCGAGCGGCTTCGAGGTTCTCGTATCCAGATTCGGGTGATACATTTTACCTTGATGGACTTGCACTATGCTTTACATCGCACAAATAGTCCGGCGGACACGGTTCGGGGGCGATCCGTCATGCTCCGTGATGACTTGGCGAGATGAAGGTCGAGTTCAAAGTCGCCGTTTTGACTGTTGATTTGAACTAAACCGGCGGACTCGGTCCGATGATTCGCTTGCTCGATAACGACGGATCTGAAGGCGGACGCATTGGTCCCGGAAGGGTGCACGTCCCGGCGGATTTGCAAATCTCGCTGATTGATCGATTGAGGTGACCGCCGCCGGGCGCGTTGAATTGAGGTACCGCATATGTCACCGATGCAAGGAATGATGCATGAAGCATGGGTGCATGTTATGCAAAGGCATGTTATGCAGAGATATGTTATGCGAGTGCATGCAATGCTATGATTTTGATGTGATGATGCATGTGGTGGATCGCTTTCCTTTGTTTTTGATTCTTTTCGATTGTTTTCTCCACCACTTTTCTGCTTTTCTCGTTATTTGTTTTTTCATGTTTTTTCTTTTCGATCGCCTTTCTCTTCCGACTGCTCATTTTTGCTTTTTGACAAGGTTTATTTTTTTATCGTTCAACCGACTTCCGATACTCTCGTACGAGACCGAAAGACCGAGGGAAACTACAAGGCTTGTGAACCGAACGCGCTTGCTTGCTCTCGTTCGCCCGTCCGAACGTTTTGTGAATGCAACCCTTTTTGTAAGGTTAATTATCTCTAGGAATTTGCTTATTTCCCATGACTTTTAAAGATTTCGCAATGATTTATAATGCTCTATGATGTATGCACATGTTTTGATTCAAGATCACCATCATCATAAAAACGCTTATTTTGAGCGTAAAAATGTAAATATCAACAATCAAGATATGAGAAAAGTTGAGCTTTATTGATATGGAAGCCGATCGCATGCAATGTTACGCCGATCGCTCAAGACATTTGAGAATTTTAAAACTACAAAAAGACACGAAAATAAGAGAGAAATCAATTCGATCGTCCGTCTCTCGCAAGCGGTCTTGACATTTGTGTCCTCGACCTTGATCACTCCTCATTCAAGCCTTCGGGGAGTTGTATGCCTTTCTTTACTTTTCCCGCTTCAAGTTTTCTCGACCCTAATTTTTGCCCGATCGCCATTGCGGGTTTTCAAATCCACCGGTCGCTCCGATTTTGCCTAAGTCGCCTTTTCGGTTTTCAACCTAGCGAGCTAATTCTTACTTGGCTTGTCTTTCTCTTTTTCGCTTATTTCTTTCGTGCATAATACTTCTTTCTTGAGTCCGAATTGACTGGTTCTTGAGGTCTTCGCCATCCATGTTGGTGAGTATCGCGCTCCTCCGTAAAAGGCTTTTTGACTACGTGCGGGCCGTCATAAGTGGGTGTCCACTTCCCTGGGTCACTTTGGATGGGCAAGATCTTCTTAAGCACCAAATCACCTTGCTTGAATTCACGGGGCCGGACTTTCTTGTCGAAAGCCGCTCTCATTCTCTCGTTGGTACACCGCCCATGACACAAAGTCGCAATCCTTTTTCTTCAATGAGGTTTAGCCGATCTAGACGGGCCCGCACCCACTCGCTTCTTCCGCTTTAGTTTCCATCAATTCCAGGGAGGGTATCTCAACCTCGATTGGGAGGACTGCTCACCCATATACCAAAGAGAAAGGGGTTGCCCTGGTTGAAGTGCGACCCAAGTACGGTAGAGCATGCAAAGCAAAGGGAAGCATTTCATGCCAATCCTTGTAAGTTACCACCATCTTTTTTGCACAATCTTCTTGATGTTTTTGTTGGTCGCCTCAACCGCCCCATTCATCTTTGGGCGGTAGGGAGAGGAATTATGATGCTCGAATTTTGAATTCTTTGCACAGTCCTTCATCATTTTGCCGCTTCAGTGTTCTTTCACGCCAGTTATCGCGATGATCTTGTTTGGAAGACCATAGCGCAAATCGATCTTTCTTTACAAACTTGGCAACCACGACACTAGTTATATCGAGTACGAGGCGACCTTCGACCCACTTGGTGAAGTAGTCAATTGCTACCGTAATGAAGCGATGTCCATTTGACGCTTTAGGCTCAATAGACCAATGACATCCATCCCCACATTGAAAACGGCCAAGATGCGGTCGTAACATTTAGTTTGGCAAAGCGCACATGGATATGATCGCATAGATCCGCATTTGTGGCACTTTCTTACAAAGCTATAACAATCGATTCCATCTGCAGACCCGCAATAACCCGCCCTTAGGATCTTTCTAGCCATGGTGTGCCCACCGGAATGGGTTCCAAATGAACCTTCATGCACATCTCTCATGATCTTTTCGCTTCTTCTTTCGCAACACACCTCAAGAGAACCATGTCATAATTTCTCTTGTAGAGAACTTCACCACTCAAGAAGAAATTCCTTGACAATCTTCTGAGAGTTCTCTTGTCATTCTCTGATGCCCCAGGTGGGTATTCCTGATTAGTGATATATTGCTTGATGTCATGATACCAAGGCTTCTCGTCGGGCTCTCATCTATCATTCGTTTGTGCAGTGATGATGCGCAGCGCAACTCGGTCTCGAATTCGATATTAGTCAAGCTCTTGTCACAATTAACATTGAACATAGAAGACAGTGTTGCCAATGCGTCGGCCAGCTGATTTTCACCTCGAGGGATATGCTTGAAGGTAATCTCATCAAAAGACTTCATCAATTCTTGCATATAATCACAATAAGGAATCGGTTTGGGATCTCTCGGGTCTCCCAATCGCCTCTTACTTGATGAATAACTGTGGTTTGAATCCCCATACACATCTAGCCTTTTAACTTTCCATTCTAGGGCTCAGCTTGAATACCTAGGATGCACGCTTCATATTCTCGCTATGTTATTTGTGACGTAGAAGCTCGATCTTGCAAAGGATGTGAATGAAGCGCTTGTCGAGATATCAACACAAATACCGCCCCATGCCCCCATACATTTGACGCACCATCGAATATCATTCTCCACCTTTCACTTTCTTGGGACTTCCTCGCCGAACGCTGCCATGATATCCTCATCGTGAAAATCATGCCGCATTGGTTGGTAGTCCGAATCGGTGACATGCCAAATAATCGCCAAGTGCACTACCTTTAATCGCTTTTTGGTGACGTCATGATATATCGTGATTCGACAATTGCATCCGCCAACGGCAATTCGTCCCCGTAAGAGCCGGCTTCTCAAATATATACTTGATGGGATCCATTTTTGACACCAACCAAGTTGTGTGACTCAAAGATGTAACGCTTTTAAACGATGAGCAAATTTCAAACTAGGGCACAACATGTCTTTTCCAAAGATAGAATATCTTGTCTCACAATCGGTGAACTTTTTGCTTAGATAGTATATGGCATGCTCCTTTTCCCCAGATTCATCGTGGCGCCCCAACACACAACCCATTGAATTATCCAAAGACTGTAGAAGGTATAAGATGAGAGGCCCGCCTGACACAGTGTGGCATTAAGATCGGTGGATTCTGCAAGTACACCTTGATTTTCTCAAAGGCACTTGACACCGATCATTCCACTTCAACTCTTGATTTTTGCATAGCAATTTGAAAATTGGCTCACAAGTAGCAATCCAACCGGAAGATGAATCGGAGATGTAATTTCAATCTTCCGAGGAAACCACGACTTCTTTCTCTCTGCTTTGGGCACCGCATCTCGAGGATGGCTTTTACTTTGTCCGGATCCACCTCAATTCCTTTCTCGCGGTGACAATGAAGCCTAACAACTTCCCCGATCTCACCCCAAATGTGCACTTAGCCGGGTTTAACTTGAGTTTATATTTCCTCAACCGCTCAAAGAGCTTCGCAGATTGACAACGTGCTCTCTCGTCGGTTTTAGATTTTGCGATCATGTCATCAACATAAACCTCAATCTCTTTATGCATCATATCATGGAATAAGGTAACCATGGCTCTCTCGGTAGGTTGCGCCAAAGATTCTTCAACCCGAATGGCATGACCTTATAAATGAATGTTCCCAAAGTGTTATGAAAGTTGTCTTTTCCATGTCCTCGTGGTCCATCTTGATCCGATTATATCCCGAATATCCATCCATGAAGGAGAATAACGAGTGTTGAGCCGCACTATCCACTAAGACATCAATGTGAGGCAAAGGAAAATCGTCTTTAGGACTAGCACGATTCGGATCTCGGTGAGTCGACGCACATTCTGACCTTTCCATCCTTCTTGGGAACTGGGACAATATTGGCAACCCACTGCGGGTACTTGGCCACTGCTAGGAATCACACATCAAGTTGCTTCTTCACTTCGCTCGATTTTGAGGGACATCTCGTGCTTCATCCTTCTCAACTTCGCTTTTTCAAAGCGGCATTCAGCTTGATCGGTAGTTTGTGTACCACAATGTCGATTATCCAACCTGCATATCTTGATAGGACCATGCAAACACATCCACATAATCGTGCAACAGCTGAACCAACTTCATGCGATCTTCGTCATTCATGGCGGTACCTACTTTGACCTCTTTCTTGTTCTCAGCTGTACCCAAGTTGATCATTTCAGTAGATTCTCCGTGTGGCTGAATTACCCTTTCTTCTTGTTTCATTAACCTCATGAGTTCTGGAGGGGCTTCCCAGTCTTCCTCAACACCCCCCTCAGCCTGATTGATGGGATGATCAAAGTCGAAAGGTGGACTGTTGACACTGCTATTTTCAGAGACTATTGCTGTGGATCTGCATTTTTGCCGAAGCGAAAAAGCATAATGAAAGGCGAAACAAGAAAACAAACAAATAATAAAGCAGAAAAATACTCACGCAATGAAGAGAAACTGATTTTTATTGATTGAGAAATTCAAAACAAACGTTTTTATTGATGATGATGATTTAGAAAATAAAAACATGTGCCCCCCTCAGCAATCGGTCCTATGGCCTCGCGCAGAGCCACGTGGTTGCATTACAAATAATTACTTTAAATTAAAGGTCACAGGGAGGATCAGCACAGCCTTCCGGTTCTTTAACTCCTCACCGGCATCGCAACGACGAACTGCACTCGCCCCACCTCTTCGCACTCGTAACCGCCCTCGATGACAAAGAACTTGGTTGGGATCCAATAAACCAAAGACTCACAAAACTTTGACCGATGTCGCCAATCGGGATCCCCGGGGCCATGGATCTTGACCTCTGGACTTGGCCAACCACCGCACTTCCGCTCATCCGCCATTTTCCTCCTTTCTTCCTCACTTGAGTGTATCCTGCATCGCAACGGTCCTTGTTTTCCTTCGCTTGACGGGAGCCGAATTCCTCGACTGACTTTCCCAAGCCGAACCAACCTTGTATCCTTGGGCTAACATGATTTTAGCAACCATCTCCTCCTCCCCGGTCCTCTCAAACACCGTGCATTGGCGATCTCCAAAGACCGAAAGGTCAAGCTTTCCAGAGACTCTTGGCTTTCCACATATTTGAATTCGATGGCTTATTAACCGAGTCTCTTCCTCACCAAATACCACTACAACCTTGTCATCGACCACTTAATTTGACCCGTTGGTGTAAAGAAGAAGGGATTGCCCAAACCATGTGAATCCAGTGGTCTTCCTAGCGACGCCTATATGAAGAGGTAATGTCCATGATTTGGAAGTTGATACGAGAAAACCTCGGGACCAACTGATGGGAAATTCCATCTCTCCCAAAGACTTCCTTTTGGACCCATCAAATGCTCTTACCAAAGGTCGAACTTGGCTTCATGTAGGAGCAATCAACGCCTAACTTATCCATAGTTGACCTTGGCATTACATTCGGTGAAGACCCATTGTCAATTAGTACTCGCCGATATTAGTCTCCACACTTTACCGAGATATGCAGAGCTTGATTGTGTTCTTTTCCGCTCGAAGGCAACTCATCGTCAAGAAATGTTAGGTGATTTGCAGCCACTACATTCCCACGATCCCATCAAATCGATTCACCGAGATATCCTCTCGCAACATGAGCCTCGCGAGCACTTTCATCAAAGTTGTTCTGCGTGTGCTTCCGAAATGAGCAACAATGATAACATGGATATCTTGGATGGTGTCCGCTTAATCGATCAACCACTCGATAATCACTTTGCCGGACTATCTTCAAGAATTCATTTGCTTCTTTTCCATCACTTTCTCTTGAGCAACCTCTCGCCTCTTTTCCTTTCTCCTTACGGCCTCTCGCTCACCTCTCTCGATGTTTCTCGCCTCGAGGTTTTCGAGCATATACTCTTCCGCTTCTTGTGATCCCGCTTGATCCCGCTATGTTGGTTACAAGAGGGAGCACTTGGGGAGCATTCTCATCAGGGTAGCGCAGTGTACTTCCATGGAACCGCCTTGTTCGACTCATAGGGAAAAGGAGCCGAACTTCAATCACTATCGGTTGAGCATTTGCCCGCACTAACTGGGATTGTAATTGTATGGAATTTCAATGGGTATTCTCGATTCCTCCGCTTTTGTCGAGAGTGTAGAGTCAACACTTCTTCTTCAACATCATGGGTTCCTACCAAACACACACACGATCCATCGGTCTTGCAAAATCATCTTGAAGCTTTCACAATTCCCCGCACGCACGCGGAATCAACACATCCTTCTTCATGGCAACATCCCTTCTTAACTACCCCCGACATGGCATAACTCGTAGTAGATAACACCCAACGGAGTTTTGATCTTCTCGCACATCCCTTACCAATTGCCCAACTAACTTTCTATAGCATTGGTAGCCGGCCTTTGATGACCTGGCAAAGGATTGGTTGTTGTATTTGGGTTGTTCTGCTTAAACGAGATCCAACCAGCATCTATCAGGTCTTGCACCACATGCTTAAAAGCTTTACACTCCTCCACAGCATGACCGACCCCGTTTTCATGGAAACTGCAAGTAGCATTAGCGTTGTAACCTCTGGGAAATGGCGGCTGAAGGGCCTTCATTGGCCGAGTATTGATCAAGTTCTTGGAAATCAGGTGATCAAACAACTCCGTGTAGGTCATTGGGATTGGATCGAAATTGGTCCGTTTCTTGTACTGATAACCCTGAGCTTTGTGACTATCATTGCCTTGCTGGGGTGGCACAGAGCGCGAAATGGAACGAGTTTGTGGTGGAGGGTACCAAAGGATGAATTTCCTCCCGTGATCACATTTGTTTCCCTTCCTTCTTCTTCTTCTGAACCGGGAGGGTACTTCTTTGAGTGTTTGAACCACCGAGCTTCCTCATTCATCGAGATGATTTGAAATCTTCCCACTTCGGAGACCATGCTCAAGTCTTTCCCCGAAGACTATCATATCGGAGAAGCTAGTTGAAACACTTGTAATCAGGCGGTCATAGTAAATTCTTTGTGTGGTTTCCAGAACATGTACACCATTTCCTTCTCCGTCGAGGAGGTTGGACTGGCAAATATGCTTCGCCATTTCTCGGCATTACTCTTTGAAAGTCTCCTTTTCTCCCTTACTCATGTGTTGCAATTGTGACCTATCCGGAGCCATGTCCATGTTATACTTATATTGTCTCATGAATGCTTCGGACAAATCCTTCCAACAACGAATTTCAGAGGATTGCAGTTTCATGTACCAATCTAGAGGAGCTCCACCAAACTGCTTTTGGAAGCAAGAATCAACGCTTTATCGTCATTGGCATAAGGACCCATTTTTCTGACAAACATTGTAACATGGCTCTGCAGGCGGCCAATTCCTCTGTATTTGTCCACCTCGGGAGCTTTGAACTTCGGTGGCAAAACCAAATCTGGGACTAAACACAGCTCACGGGCTTCCTTGGCTCTGACACCAGTACCCTCAATTGCCCTGACTCTTTCTTCAAGTGCACGAATCAGATCATTTGGCTGTGATCCCTCAAACGTGTGTCCTTGGGGGTGGCTCCCCATACTGTAATAGTACCCTCCAGGCTGAATAACATTTTGAGGATGTGCTGTAAGCCCCGGAGTAGGACTGAGCACAGCATGAGGACTAGGAGTCTGAATCTGCGGTCCTCCGGCAGCTTCCCAGTTACCCGCGACAAGAATCGGATTAGCGCAGCCACACACCACCGGAATGGGTCCAACAGTTCGTGGCATGTACCAGCAGTATACCCCAAGGATATCTTTGTGAAGTATATTGATTATTCATTTACAAGCAAAAGCGTATGATCGACCCCCGGCTCGGAGGAGCCATAGTCAGTAGCGTTCATCGACATCGGAGGAGGAACACCATCTTGACCCACTGCGGCGCCAACTTCAGCAGCTGTCCCACTCTTTAAACTTTGTAGCATGACCATCATCTCATGCATCTGGGCCTCCATAGTACCTATCTTATCTTTAAGCACTTGGTTCTCCTGAGCCAGTTGCTCAGGAATCGAAATTTGCACGCCCAAATCTTCGTGTTCTGAATCACTTTCGGTTTCAATCTCCTGATGCTCTTGCGAATTAGCCATCACCTTGCTTGTAGTCGGGTGAAGTATTGGTGACGGCGAACCAGCCTGCCTGACTTGCTGCTGATGAAACATTTTTTTTATGAGCGAGGATATTAATGAATGCGATGCGTGCAATGCAGATGAGTGTTAGTTTTAATTTGTTTTATGCCGAGAATCGTAGTGTACTATGTCTTGCCATAGATTTAATCTGTGAATTCGACTTGTTTAGAACATAACAAGAGTGGAATCAATAAGTGAAACAAACACGCTCCATACATTCAAGTTTAAACAAGTACTTCAGGTCTTACATTTCAAAAAGTAAAATACTCCAATGGAAATAAAGTCGTTCAGGGAGAAAAGGTACAATAAAAACGAAAATTACAAACAAGAGCTCAACTACATAGAGCCTTTAAAACTTCAGTTCTCTTCCTCTTGTTGCCTGTGGGAATTCTTCCAGTTTTCTCTCTGACTTCTTCAACCAAGGTTCTGCAGAACTCCACAAATTTGTAAACTGCCGGCGGGGTGTTGAAAGGGAACATCTCATCTTCGGCCTTTCCCAGCTTCTTAGGCACACCGGAGAGAGCTTGGTTGGCCAACTCTGCAAGCTCGAGAGAATCTAACTTTCCATCGCTTGAATTTCATCCTTCAACTCTATGATGATCGCCGCTTCTTCAATCCTCGCCAAGTAGTTCAACATAGCGATGTTCCCAATACTGACTTTCATCCCTTACCTGCCGATATGCATCGCTGATGTGACAAAGGCGTCTCTTCAACTCATCAGAATCCTCTTGTTCTGCTTTTAAGGCCTGCTGATATTCTCTGAGGATATTCTCAAATGTGTCTCTCTCTTTGCACAACACTGCCTAGCTTACTCTCCCATTCAACTTGTAACATGCGGGATTCTCTTTTGACTTGGCCAAGCAGGCTTTTTTGCGCTTCTCTTCCATTTTTGTCTTTTCATACAGATCCTCCATTGATCGACTTCTTCAATTGCTCTCTTCTCTTTCGCTTTTGTCTCTTGACTTCCTCTTTAGCCGCTATGCGGATATTTTGAGCTTCTACCTTGCCCTTCACTTCTACTTTGAGTTTCCCATAAAACTCTCAATGACAAAGCAGATTTGAGAGCATTGTCTTCTATCAATCTTTGGTTTTTCGTCGTCAACTTCTATCTCGGCTTGCAGGATTTTTTCTCTTCTTCCGCCTTTAGCAGGCCAACTTGACATCACCTAACTCTTCAACAACAGAGTGTGCGAGTTCATTTCCTCTCTCTCAATTTGCAATAACCTTTGATGTGGTAGCCGGACACTCAATTCTCTCCTCAAGCCACCGAGCTAAGTTAATTCCCAGTCCTCGAGAGAGATCTCTACTTTTCCATAGCGGGTAACTGTACTCCAAGCTTGCAAAACCTTTCTAGTCAAATCATCATCCTTTGGACCTCCTCATAGATATAAAACGGGAAGACCATCTCCTTGGTAGGTGCATTCCTCATAGGATAGCCTAATTGTCTTAGAGTCGAGAGGGATTGTAGTTGATGCAACCTTTAGTACCCATCAGGGGGACATTTTGAAAAACACCACAATGGAAGACTACCTCGGGTCTATCTTCCCAAAGAAGATGAGAGATACCAACGGATCGAGTGCTCATCTAGGCTCCCTAGAAACTGGATCCACTCCACGAATATTCATGATTCGCACTTCACAAGTTATAGCATAGTCAATTAATTTTTCCACCTTTTTCGAATTAGTGAAGACATGACTTAGAAGCCAAGCGCATAATAAGTGAGAGGAGAGCGGAGATTTTCTTCCTCTTCATTCCACAAAGATGAGTGAAAGGTGAATAAGTGTCGCAAAGAATTGCGAGGATTGGATTGATCGGGTTCTTCTCATTCCGAATCTAAGAAGATACCAATGATATCCACATCCACAAATCTCTCAATCTGTGGAAAAGAACGACTCAAAGATTGTCAAGGCCAAGATTTGCTTGAAGACAACCCGCTTTTTATTTCGCATGCATATCCATCAAACTCTCGAGATAACCTGCGGGGAAACCTATCACAAGGTTCTTCCTCTGCTTCGAGCTTCGTGTCCTCTACCTTCACTGCAAAGAATGCAAAGAAATTTCTCGTCCGTGTAATACTGCTCTTTATACTGGTAAGGAATGACTCCTGTCTGAGGGAAACCCAAAATCTGATGGTATTCTTCCAATGTGGGAGCCAATTGGAAGTTCCTGAAGAGAAAGCACCTAATCCCAGAGTCATAAAACACCGCTTTCAAAGCCACGATAGCTTGATCAGACTTCTAGCCGCAATAACTTCCGAGGTTCCCATAAGCATTATCGAACAAACCCTTTTCAATAGGTCCCATCAGGTCAACACGTTTCCTCAGACTGGCAACATCAATTTTGCTTACAACCGGATATCTTGGAGCATGCACTGTCTCACTTCTTGATTCCATTAAGTACCTATGGCAAGATTTTTGTCACTTTGGGATTCTCGGCAAACAAACTGTGATGAAATGCGAGGGTGCATGCATGGACTATAAAAGCTTATGTTAGATGCGATGCGAGGATGTATGCAAAATGATGGTGATGTTTTATGCATATGCAGGTTAGGGCAAAATCCTTATAGGCATTAATTCAAAGTTGTTTTTTTTTCTTTCTTTTGAAAAATGCGGGCCGTGCGTGGCTTCATATGGACATTGTAAGAGAAAGGCTACAACGGCAGCTCTTTCTCTTTTTTTGAAAAGAGTGGGCCACATCTTTCTCAGACGGATCGGGCAAAAGAAAGGCTACAACGGCACTCGCTCTCTATTTTTTTTTTTTTTTTTTTTTTTTTTTTTTTTTGTGTTTTTGAAAAATCTCCTTCTTTTTTTTGAAAGCATGCCTAGATTACAATGCAACACACAATTTAGTATGCCCTTTGTGCCCTACGAAGGCGGAGACCTAGGTTCTAGGACAACTCAAATGTTCCTCCCATGTAGGTTCTAGTCACTTCCTCACCAGGTTACCAGAGCTAATTCTCTCTCACAATAGCACCCACAACGATGGAACGCCATCTGGTGTGAGGCATCATGAAAGAGCATACTCTGGCTGAAACTTTCGTGAGAGTCAAAAGGACAACAGTCCAATTGCCAGTCACTACTCGTTTCCACTCTCCTAAGTTTTTTGTCGGACCTTGGGTTTTAGGCCCCTCTCAAAGCAATAATCATAAGGTGTGATTGTGTGCAGCAAGGGCATACCGCCTAGAACTACCCACATATATTCCCCACCTGCAAAAGGAAAAACCCAGACCAGTCCAGACAAAAGCAAACAACCACATATCATCTACCCTAGGGTTCAATATAAGAATACCAATGAACTAACCTAGGTTTCGACAACAGCCATATGCGCAGCTTACCTCAAGAAAGGGAGCGGAGAAGAAGGGGACATGGGAATTGAGGAATGCATGCATAAGCATAATCATAGGCATATAAAAGAAGAGAAAAGAAAAGAAGAAAGGGAATAGGTAAAATTAACTTTCAAATCAAACAAATTAAACACACATCAGGTTAACTAGGCTTGACCCTCATCTCTCCTTTTTTTTTTTTTTTTAAAAAAAAGGTTTTCCCCAGTAGAGTCGCCAGCTGTTGCGCCCGAAAAATCCGGTTTGGACTTTTCGTTTTGACAACGTGAAAAATAGTAGAGCCGCCACCAATATTTATTTAGGAAAACATTGAAAAAACTTTTTTTGGAAAAGCGGATGGTCTTTTGAAAACTCAGAGATGTAGGTTCGGGGGTCGGTTACGCATGGGGAAGGTATTAGCACCCCACGCGTCCTTTCTACCGAAAGGGAACCATTAACTTGATGTGTGGTTTATATAAAAGTTTGATTTGAAAACAATTTGTTCTACTTCTTTTCTTTTCTTTTCTTTTTATTTGAATTTTTGTTTTATTGAAAACAGGAGGGGGAAAAGAATGTTTTTGGTATCTTTGAAAATCGAGACAAAACAAAGATTTTTTTTAAAAGGGCGCTTGACGGGACATGAACCGGTCCCTACGCACCCTCACAAGGATGAGGATCAAAGCTACGTAGTTCTCGTCTTTTGCGTCTGAAAACGGCTTAAGAGTTTTTCGCAATTTGGTGAGTGTTCGTAGCGACCGAACAACAACGGTTGGAATGGCCACACTACTAACTCTTTTGAAAATAAAATCGTCATTAATGATCTAAACGGCAACGCGCGCTTGACCGCTAACGACAATCGGTTTTATTAAATGAGGAAGAAAACGCCGCGCAAAGACGAGGAGTGTTTGTGGAGACCGAACAACAACGGTTAGAATGGTCCCACTACTAACTCTTTTGAAAATAAAATCAGTCATTAATGATCTAAACGGCAACGGCGCGTTTGATCGTTAACGACAATCGGTTTTATTAAGTGAGGAAGAAAACGTTTTCGCAAAGACAGGAGTGTTTGTGGAGACCGAACAACAACGGTTAGAATGGTCCCACTACTAACTTGCCGAAGATAAGCAAACCACCATTAATAATCTAAACGGCAACGCGCGCGCGATTGATTAATAATGACAATTTATCTTACCCTTATTTTGAAAATAAGAGGTTTTTTTATTTGAGTCTATGAAATGGGTTTTAGAAAAGAGGTAGAACATTTCAAATCAATTCTAAATCCATAACCAAATGCAAATGAATGAACAAAACTCATACTGCAACAATCAAGCAAACATGAATATGTTATTCATCAACTAACAACAAAAATAACATTTAATACTACAATGAAATACTAGCACCAATATTAAACATCATCAAGCAAGGAACAACAACAAAATCAACTTGACAATATTTTTAATCATAAATATGAGAACCAAAGGAAACATAAGTCCACATTTTATTTAAAAAAAAAGCGGTAATCAAAACATGGGGGTGTGATTAATTACAGGGGGTGGTATTATTAACAGAGGGGGTGTAAGTAGCTAACAGATTTAAAACAAAACTTAAAGAAAAAACAAGGAGACCCATAACCCAGCCCATGCTGAGATAAGCAAAGAACTTAACCTACTTTCTCCCTCAGCATCGTTTCATTTCCATAAACAGAGAGAGAGAGAGTCTTCAAGAGAGAGAAAGAGAGAAAACGGCGAGACAGAGAGGGAGAGAGAGAGAGAGAAAGAGAGAGAGAGAGAGGGCGAACCAAAGAGGGAGAGGTGCGGCGGTTGGTGCGAGAGAGAGAAACGAAGACGCTGGTGGTCGGCAACGGAGGCGAAGACGGTGGAGAACGAGAGCGACCGAGAGAGAGGAGGTGCGGCGCGGTGGTGTTCGATGGAAAGGTGGTGAGAGAAGGGTGACAGATGTCCAGGGAGGGCGTGGTGGTGTTTGGGAGGAAAGAAAAGGTGGTGGTCTTTGTTGTTGCAGTGGCTGAGAAATATAGGTGGTAGTTTGTTGTGTGTTTGGTGAAGAAGATGTTGGGTGTGTTTTGTTTGATGGGGTTGCTGTGTGTGTTTTGTTTTGGAGTTGCTGGTGTGTTTTGTTTGATGGAGTGGTTATGGTTGTTTGAGTGGTGGTGTGGTGAGGTTTATCTTCACAGGAAGGGGAAAATGGAGGTGGGTTCGCTGGGCATCAATGAATATTGAGAAGCAGATGCAAAATGCTACTGCAAATCTGTGTCTGTTTTTTTTTCTTCTCTGCTGTTTTTCGTCCCCCTCTTATTGTTACTGTACATCCATATTTATAGTCCAAAATATGTGGTGTAGGTGTGTGTGTTGATGCAGGTATCAAAACTCATGGGAGACCAGACTGAGAGTGCAGGCAGCAGCAACAAGGGGTGGAGGTAGTGCTGCTAAAGCTGTGGTGTTTTTGCCTCAAATGATAACCAACCAAAGAGACAAGAAGAAGGCAAGTTGAGCTTGGAGCTCAAAATAGCCTCTGTTGCCGAGACCCATCGCCAAGGGTGCTTTGCACAACTTTTTTTGTTTGACCTTTTTCTTTTTATTTTTTGATGTGTAACAAAATAACTTTGTATTATTTTTAATAATAACAAAAAGATTTTAGACAAGTTTAACTATTTGATTATTTTTGGTGTTTCTCTATTTGTTTATGACTATTAATGCAAATAACAATAATGATAACCACACGGTAGTAATAATGCTAGATTACTAACGACTTCCGCAAGATACTCGCGATTAGCGTAATTCTCGTACGGCAAATACGCGCCTGATTGGCAACTTAAATACGCACTACGAGAATATGCCCGTGCACACATATTTTGAGCTCTTTTAAAACGAGAAAAACACCTGTCAATATCGGGGTTTACAAAAATATTTTTTCTACTTAATTTTCGAAAAGTCGGACAAAATTGGGGTATGACACATACCAATTGTATATTTAAAAATTCTGTTTTTTGATTACTTGTTTCATAGGAAATCAACATTTATGAGCACCTATTTTTACATTGTGAAGCCATCAAATGGACCAAAATTATGGCCAGAGACAGATTCTTCTATCAGATTTTCGTGAGTTTAGTTTTTCTTTGATTCTGATTCTTCTATCTCTATAACAACACATCCTCACTAATTTACTGTCCTCATCATCATCAGTATTATAGAAACAAGCTATTTTCTTACCATCAAGAATCATTTTAGAACCAATTAATATGCTCATAAACTTGAGCATCTATATAAATTTCTAAAGGAAGCTTTTTTTCCAAGCTCTAGGATGCTCCACATAATCTTCATTTAATTTCCAACTTATATCTAAACATTCTTTTTTCCTTAATTAAATATCCACAAAACCTATTATGACATCCAATCCAATATTTAAAATCTATATAAATCTCTAAAGGAAGCTTTTTTCTAAGCTCTAGGATGCTCCACATCACTTTCCTTTGTTTTTCAATTAGATTTTTAACTATATTGATATTTATTCATAATTTCCACATAAATGAGACTTCATTTCATGATAACCACTAACTTATTAAATGATACTCTTAGTAAAATAGTATTTAACTATTATTTATGTGAAACCCCTCCCTTTAAATGCATAATTGTAACATGAAAAATAATTTTAAAGGTCAACTAATAATTTCTTATTTCATCTAACCTATTATAATTGGTAAATATAAATAAAAAACTCATGTAAAATAAGCTTTTTATATTTATATAAGCTTTTTATTTCTATATCTATCTATCTATACATACATACATACATCTATATCTATATAAATATCTAAAGGAAGCTTTTTTCCAAGCTCTAGGATGCTCATTGAGAAATAGACAACAATTTTTTGTAAAGTTATAGGCATTGAGAAATGATGTATAGTTTAATATTGTTCTTTAGAAAAATATAAATTTTATAGTTTTGTAAAATTGTATGATGTGCTAGATCTAAATGAGTTGCATATGTTCCTTGAGCCTTCATAACCTTCAGTGTCACTTCTAAGAAGAAATTACATTAGGTGCAATAATCATATAAAAAACAAGGAGTAGAAGAAATGAGCAAGTTTCACAAGATGTAGAAATCACAAAAAGGGTAAAGAATTTTGTGTTCTTGATAGTTTGAAGTTGACAAATAGGCAACGATTTTTTGTAAAGTTATAGACATTAAGAAATGATGTATATTTTAATATTGTTCTTTATAAAAATATTTAATTTTTTGTCAAAAAAAATGTTTAATTTCATAGTTTTGTAAAATTGTATGATTTGCTAGATCTAAATGAGTTGCATATGTTCCTTGAAACTTCATAACCTTTGGTGTCACTTCTAAGAAGGAAATTACATTAGGTGTCTCTTCTCTATATCACAAAGGAAAAAAATATCATTTTCTTCAACTATCATCATATCTAATGCCTTTAGTATATATTCTATCTAATACTTTTTATTTACAAATTCACATCTAAAATGGTTAATTTTAAATAAAAATAGTGCTTGAGGTAAAAACAACCAAATAAAGCTTCAAATTTAAATGTTTCAATTCTTTTACAAATATTATATGTTTACTCTCCACTTTATGTAGCTTATTTAGATTATAAGTTGCATAAAAAACAATTATAATAAAATAAATCTTTCATTTCATATTGTGAATAATGGCCATATATTTTTCATATCATTATAAAGAATAAAAATAAAGATTTGATTTTGATTGTTTTCTCTTTCTAAGTTTCCTATTAAATCTAAATTCCTTATTATCACTTTTGTTTTAAGTTTCAAATTTTGTTTTAATTAATATTTGTGAATTATTAATTGATGAATAAACAAAGAAATAAAGAAAAATAAAATAAAGAGTAGTTACTTTCTAATTTCTATGATTTATATTTATTCATACACAACCATGAACTTATTTAATTTAAACTCATCCAAGCTTAATATAATAATAATATTTAGAGGATGTCACTGAAATTTGGAAGAAGAAAATAAAAATAGAATAACATTATAAGAGAAAAGCAAATCACGAGGCATGCATTCTACAAATGTAAGTCACTTCCAAACATGTTTATCAATATATTATGATCACTTTCTTAGTATAACTTAGTTATTTTTATTCTAATGTTTTAAAAGAAATATAAAATCTCATTATTTTCATCCTTAAACTTTCACATATTAAACCATTATTTTTGTTTTTAAACAAAAGAATTTTTTTACGTAGTGTTTATTTAGGCTATATGTTATATCAAAAATATTCTCATTAGTATTGATCTTCAATTATTATCATTATTATTTTTCTTCTTTGTCTTACACATATTAAAAAATTCTATATCAAAAATATTCTTATTATTTATATTATTTTTCACATGTCTTTATTATTAAAATTCATGCTCATAAATTCAAGATATTAAATAGAATGGCATTTATTATTACTAAGTAAAATGAAGTTTAGTAAGATTTTATTTTCAACAATTAAGCTCACTAAAATTTGGACAATTGTGCATATTAAAAAATACACTATATAAGAATATGGAATAAATAAAAAATATATTAATGTAATACTATATTTTTAAAATACATAATTTATATCGACAACTTATGTATATATTTGTATAAAATCTATATAAAATTAAAGGAAAAAAATTATATAACAACTCGTGCATCGCACGAGTATTCTCCTAGTTATATGTCTATATGATTCTTATGCTAACTTCTTATACCTTCAGTGCAATTTCATTTCATATATATAACAGATATAACAATGACAAGTATAAAATTGATTTCATTTCATAAAACATAGGCATTACATTGGTAAAAAAAACATAGTCATTGCTAAAATTACAACAGTACTCTCCCTAAAACAAAACTAGTTTATCATGTGTCTTGCCACCAATGCAAACACAAGCACAATAATAATCACCCAAGAAATTGCTAAAATTCCCCAAATCATTTTTGTAACACCCCCTTATATTCTACTAAAGAAATAATATTTAACAAAATCAGAGTTTCTAAAAATTCTACTCGAGAGAGTGCTACACTTATTCACAGAAAACACGCAAGCATTTATGGCGCAAAACACCAACATAAGCATGATATATAACACCTCGGCCACAGGGACGAGTTCACAAAAATCACATGTTTAAAGTTTACACCACAACGGAATTTAAACAGGTTCATATAAGTACAATATTACAGTTCAAAAGCTAATACACGACCTACTCTCCTACTCATTTGATTACATATCGTGAGCAACTGACGCCAACTACCAAGAGAGTAAGAGAAGACCTCTACTCAGAGTACCCGCAAGTTGCCACATAAGAGCAACATAAAAGCAGTAGGGTGAGTCTCATTTCATAAGTAATAATCAATAAGATAAGCATTAACATAGAGAAATCACCAAAACAACTCGGTTCAGTGAGCACTCACACAGACTCACGCCACACCAACTTCAACTCACCCTCAGTAAAACACATCAACAAGTGTATGAGTATATGCATGAAATGCAACCCAAACTCCACTGTAATATGCATGTGGATCCATAAGACCAAGTCTTCGCTCATCAACAAGGCCAAGTCTTCTGCTCATCAAATAGACCGAAGTCCAACCCAAACTCCACGGGTAATATGCATATGTTGTATGCGACACAATGAAACATGCATCCTAACACACCAAACCAATTTTAATGCGCACAATACATACTTACCAACAATGCCTCAAAGGCACATCACCAGACCGCAGCCTCTACACAAACATATCAGGTCATAGACCCATCACCAAGACCGCAGCCTTTTCATCAATTCATCAAGTCCCTACTAGGAACCTCACCACTCAACACCCACCGGTATAGCCCTGCGGTCAAGCGTCCAACACCTCAAATTTACCGTTTTACCACTGGCCGCACCTTATCGGCATCAAACGGCAACTCGGCATCAAACATCAGCTCGGCATCAAACAACAACTCGGCATCAACAGAAACTCACACATCACCACAAGGACTAAAACTGTCGCCTAGGGACCAATCTGTCACCTAGGGACCAAAACGACACCTATCGCTCCATCGCTTGGACTTAACGTCACTACCGTCGCACTCACCGTCGCCTCTCGCAGTGAAATACGCTAAACATAGCTCATACGCAGCACCTCGGTACCCCATTTGGAACCTCGGCAAAACACAACACCTCGGCACACTGACTGTACCTCGACTCACTACTACTTCGACACCTCCGCCTTCGTCATACTCAAACTACGATTACGCTATGGTCGACATTTCTTAACGTGAAACCTACACATTACCTCGCTTATTTACCGACTCCAACTGCGCTAGATTCAAATGCGCAAGACTTCGGCTACGCCAGTTCGACTACACTCGCTTGGAACTACGCCTAAGTTCGACCACACTAGTCTCGCCTATACTGACTTCGACTATGTTGATCTCGGATAAGCCTAACTTCGATTGTACTAGTTTATAGCAACTCCACCTAAGTACATACACCACACAACTCGACATATACACCTCGGCTTACCTACTCTGCACACCGGCAACCACAGACCGGCCTTACGCTTGGCTTCAAATTCACTGATTTCATCACTTAGCTTACTTACGCAATACCTCATCTTCCAACCCTTTATCAAGCCTACAATTTACGCTGTGACACTTACGTTATTCACTCGTTATCCTACACGGCAAGCCAACTCGGTTCCCCTACGTACTCATGCGCCTAACCTCCCTCTTCCCTCCTTTTGGTCACTTCTCACTAAGATTCACTTAAAACACACTCTTCACTCCCAGAATACTTGCTGGTTGGTGACAACGTCACGAACACCCACCGGGGCGAGAGGTTCCTCGGCTCCTATTTCCTCCACTCGATCCTCACACTACTAACGAGCGTCAAGATCATCATCAAAAGAGGAGCAAAAACCACAACATCAACACACGTAAATCATACGTAAAACAAATTTCAAGATCATTTTAGAATTAACTCACACATAATACATATCATAAGGACTATTATGAACAAAAAGAGAGCCCCCTAACCTCAAATTGTTGAAGAAACAACACTCTCTTCACTCAAACTCTCCGATCAACAACAATCGCCTCTTCCTCCGTGGATTCCTAGCTGCCTTCAACGTCAAGTTCTCCTCCTTCTCTCTAGAATCACTATTCCACCTAACTTTTCCTTCTCTTGACTTTTCTTTAGAATGTTGCATGAGTGAATATCCTACGGCTCCTTTCTCTTTATTGCATGCAAAAATGGGCTTCAATTTAGCAAATGGGCCTCTATGGATCATGGCCTCTAATTCCACCTTCTCCATTACTTAAACACTTCCTAAACACAAATACAAATTCTAGCATTAATTACTTGACTTAAGTGAATTGTTGTAAACCTTGAATAACCCAATTAAATAATTTAATTGAACTATTTTGGGTGTTATAATTTTCATCATTATCTTCATTTCCTCTTGAGCCCTCTTTGCTTCCTTCCATTCAAATTCATTGGTACTCTTCAATTGACTTTCATTTCTCTTCAATTGAGCAACATTGTCCTTCAAATCGCTAGCCTTTTTCATCAAATACAAAATAACCTCTTTGGCTCTAGGACTCATCTCTTCATCATACCACTGATAGAAATTACATTGTTTCTTACCAAATTCCTGAAAAAGAAGAGTATAATTTCAGTCAACACAAAACCTAATGAAACCCTAAATCACATACAAATCCCTAAATCACATGATAAAAAGAACAATACCTCAAATAATGCACATCCATAAAACCTACGCCCGGATTCTCATTTGTCCAAGCGGTCTTTAATGGAGCTTCAAATCCACAACGGCAACAAAGCGCTCTTCTTCTCTGTGGAAGAACCATGAGACGAAACAGATTTAAAAATCGAGACATTCCAATTCCAAACTCAAACGAAAATGGCTGGTTCTGTTTCTCGTTGTTGATGAAGAAGACGATAGTGAGAAGGAAGAAGACGATAGTGAGAAGGAATAAGACGATAGTGAGAAGGAAGAAGACAATAGTGAGACATTCCAATTCCAGTTTTTAATTGCTCTGTTTGTATATTTAATAATTAGAATAATATTAATTTATATGGTTTTATATAAGAATAAGTTTTTTTAATTTTTATTCCAACATGGCATGACACCTGTACCGCCACATAGGATTAGTCAGTGCCAAGTCACCCAAATGTTTGACCAGATTGGTGGGGGACCACAATTTTACGAATTGGTAAAATAGGGGGACCAAATCGTGGAAAAAATTCTTAAGGGACCAAAATCGTGAGTTGGGTATAATAGGGGGACCAAAACTGCAATTAAGCCTAATATTTTTTTATAGTCAATGTTAGTGGGGGCGGTGAAATATTAGTTTCCGAGATTTGAAACCACTTATTTGGTGTATTCCTTCGCTATCATCAATCATCACCAATTATTAATATGAGAAAAGTCATGTCTAAAGTTTAGCTCAACTAAACAATTGTCGAAATTGTTAAGTTGAATATCATACAATAGTTGTGTGTGAGTTTCAAGTGGCATTTGCCACTCCATCTAGAACCAAAAAAATAAGAAAAGTCACTACAGTTATATTACATTTTTTTGACCAAAGTAAACTCATATCATTTCATTAAGAATAATAGTATCAATACAAGTTGGAATAATGGAATCAAATCAAAACACATGGAGCTAGCATATAATTTTGATGTCTGCACAAGTGTATGAGCAACACGATTAGCTTGTCTCGAATTGAAGATAACTTGAAAGCTTTGAAATTTAAAAAGAAAACGTCTACAATGAAAAATAATAGCACCAAAGTCAGAGCTAGAGCGTAAGCCATGCTGCACACCATTTTACAACTGGTAAGCAATCAAGCTCAATGGACACCGACATGAGGCCCAATTCTACCAACCAAAGTTATGCATGTTTAAGTCCATCGCTTCTGTCTCTTGAGGTGTTGTAGTACCGTGAAACCATATAGTCTTCCTGATGTGACCTACGGGGGATCTATAAGATTAGGATCTAGAAATATGGCAACTCAAATATTTTCTCACAAAAACACATATTCAACAACACCAAAAGGAAGACACAAATACTTACATGAAAGGAGAAAAAATACAAATGTGGAGAAGATAAAAATGGAAGTGGAGAAGGAAGTCCACCACTTCTTCCTTGGGAAGATGATATGGACAACACAATCCTTGAGTTCTCCTAGCCTCAAGGTTCTCATCTCAAGAAACCTTGGAGAATCCATGATGAACCTTCACTCACACTATCAACTAGCCACTCACCACTCTCTTGCTCAAAATGTAATAGTGAATTTCATTCATCAAAGTTCAACGTATTACATGGAGAGGAAAACTATATATAGGTTGGATTATTGGATCCTAAGTCCGACACTCTCAAGTCAACTAATGAAAGAACTAAGGCCGAGGCCTAAACTAAATGGCCAACAAGGCTCAAGAACAAATGTTCATTGCAATTTGGAATTAAATCCTAAATTTATTGAAAAACAAATACAAATAAATAGGAAACACTAGAGTTTAGATATTCTAGAAATTCCCTAAGGTATCCTTGGTCACATTTTGTGTGTCTCTGTCAATTATCAAGGTGGACACACTAAAGTATATTCATTTTAAGTGTAATATCTATTTGGTCTTTTGAGTTTTTATCTTTGTGGCCTTCATCCAAGCTCCATGATTAAGCTAAGCATGCATGTGGGCTCACATCACTTCCCTTTCGTATAACTCCCGGAAATCAGCTTTCTTAAGAAGTGTTGTTAGGCCCTCCACACTAATAATAAAAAGAGTGACAGTGGGTCATCATGTCTAAGTCCCCTCCTTGGTGCGATAGGTCCCACTCTCTCGCCATTAAAAAAATCAAGTAGCTTACAGTCGCCAAACATAGGTCATGCAATGTACCCACCTCACCTCCAAGCCCATCTTCAACATCATAGCTTTTAGGTACCCCCAAGCAACTTGATCATAAGCTTTACTAAAGTCAAGCTTGAGTAACATCTCCCCCACCTTTCCTTTCATTTTAGTGGTGAAGAGTTTCAATTGTTACTAATGCATTATCAAGAATAGACCAATTCTCCACAAACGTCGATTGTTCAATAGAGATACACTTGTGTAGAAAAGGTTTGAGTTTGTTTGCAGCCACCTTGGATATAATTTTATAAATAACGTTACAAAGAGAGATAGGCCTCAAATCTTTCATGGAGGTGGGGTTCTCCACCTTCTGTATAAGTACAATGCTTGCATCATTAAGATTAGTAGGAAATTCACATGTCTCCAACCACACCTTCGTAGTTTGAAAAAGTTCCACGCCACAAAGGTTCCAAAATCTATCAAAAAAATGGATTTAAACCATCCAGTTATCTGAATGCATCTCAAAAAGTGCTTGCTTAAACTCTTCAACCTCAAAAGTTCGTAGAAGTTGTGTATTATCTTCGTGGGTCACCTGGCTCACCACGTGCGAGACCACACCATCATAATCACCATTGCTACCCTCAAACAAAGAAGAGAAATAACTCCTAGCAACGTCACAAAGCTCATGCTGCTCTACGGCTTCAGTATCGTCCTCCCTAACAAGCTTCGAAATATGATTGCATAAAAAAAAGAGAATATGTGTCTCCGCCCTCGAGCCAATAAACTTTTTCCCTTTGTTTCCAAAAGGCTTCTTCTTGCGCCAGCGCCAACAAAGTGCCCAACCAGTTCTTTGTATCAATCAAGGTTGGATCCTCACTCCCACCCGACAAAACTCTCAACATCTGAATGTTTCTACAGCAACTATTAACCTCATCCCTATACCGTGACCGTAATCTCTTCCCCAAATCATCAATGGCGCTAGTGCAATGCTTCGTCTTGGTCATGAAATCACTCCCTTCCACTATCCTCCAATTATCACTGACGATACTAGGTAACTCCGGTTCTTCAAGGCAATAATTTCCAAACTTGAGTTATCTATGCTTGGCCCTGCCATCCCATTCGTTTAATAGAACCCAAAGAGGAGAATGATCTGACTTATTTGACACACCATTAATAAATCTAAAATGAAGGAACATGTCAATCCAGCTTTGAGTCATTAAAAGACGATCCAGACGCCCTTCCTTAGCCTCGGGTATCCCCAAAATTTTAAACCAAGTAAACTGATAACCCTCCATAGGTAAACCCACTAAGGCACTGTTTGCTGGTGTTTTTAGCAAACAATCACTAGTTTTCAATATTAAGACTGTGAGATCAAACTAGAAAATCTCTTTGACAATTGCCTAGAAGTTTTGTGTCTTTTAGCGTGCGTAAGAACAGAAAATAGTAGAAAGAGATAGTTTGAAAGAAGAATGATAGCCAGAAGTGCAACAAACGTAAAAAAACAAGTAAAAATTTGCATTAAAGTGAAAGAGAAAAGAAGGTGGTGCACCAACACGTACAATGTAATCTGATTCACTCTTGTTTCGCTTTGGCTTGGAAGTTGAGTTTCACAGAGTTTTTGTAAAGATGTGGTGACCCCGTTTTCCTATTACAAGGGAGTATTTATACTCTCAGATACAATCGTGGGCAAGCACGATAACCACTTCCTAAAAACTAGGGAAATAACCGCCCACTAACTGCTGCTCCTTGCGCTTCGACCAGCTTGTTGTCGAAGGATTTGGCGAAGTGTTGGACCCAGCCACGTCGAACAAATGGGTCCTCTCTCCGTCGAAGGTGTCTGGCATTGCTTCGTTACTCGAAGAACCAAGTCTGTCGAAGTTTGCTTGCATTGTCAGCACTGGTACAACTTTACTGTTGACTTTATGGTACATTGACTTGAACATTGACCTGCAGCCCACATAATACTATTAAATGTGCAGTCAACACCATTTAAAGCTTAATTTAATGCCCTTGCGAAATTTTGAGGTAACAGTTGCCCCCAAAAATGTTTTTTCGACGGAATAAGGAATGGAGGGAAGAAAAGGCATTTTTGAATATCGTGCAATGGTCATTTCTACCGCTTTTGCATTTCAACGGTGGTCGAAAAGACAACCATCATTACTTGCACAGGTAAAACGAACCGTCTCATTGGCACACGTTGCATAGTTGGTGGGCCATCACGTCCCTCAAACGTCGCGAACGTGCGAGTTATGGCGAACGTGCCAATAATCGTAGCTTCCCCAACATATATAAACGGCTACAACCTTTCATATTCCTCTTTACTCGGTTTGAACTCTTGTGAAACCTATCTCAGATTCTCCATTCTCTGCGTTTTGCAAAAATCCCAAAATCACTAAAGTTTCAAACTTTCATTCCTTCCTTTCAACCTACGCCTGAATCTCGTCTCGCATTTGCTTTTATCTCTCATGGCTTCCTCGTCTCCTGCTGAATGTTCAACGAAGAACGATGAGACCAACAGACCTAAAACCCTCGATGGCTTTGTTGATGAGCCTGATATTCGCGATAGTCGAGCAAATCGATGGCAAACCTGTGTATTGATCCTCTACTAGGGTTTATACTCATGCATATTTAGGTCCTCTTCCTAATACCCTTTTAGAGAACACTGAAGTCTCTGAAATTTTTCCTAGTCATGCCTGTCTTCAGCCCAGAATTTTCACCAAGACCCCTTTTCACTTAGAATTTCTGAATAGCCCTTCTAGAGTCTTTAGGTTCTCTCCCGTGCTCGACCAATGATTTACATAGATTGGCTCGACAAGGTGGAGGCTAAAAAGGCCGATATCCGGAAGAAACAAGGTATTTTTGACCTTATCCAGCTTATCTAGGTATGGGCCTAAGTATGACAAGACCTTAATATTGGTTCGCTATGCGATTCACGGGATTGTGCCACTCATAGTCTTCACTTGAGATGTGGCATGTCGACTCCCACTTTACTAGATGTTCTTTGCCATTACGGTCCAAACCTCTAGTGAAACCTTTGACCTCGCCAATCCCGAGTATGTGTACCGCTTACTTTCAATAATGCCACTTTTGCTCCCTACATCACGTAACACCATAACCGTGACAATGACACGTTGTCTCAAGTAAAGAACACGTAGCCTTCTTGACCTTTGGTTATCTCTTTTTGTTTTCTCGCACTGCTCACCTGTGTTTCTAAGACCTATATTCCACCGCCGCCTAACTCCATGAGAAAGAAAACCTCAATCTTGCCAAACCGTTGTTGGGTTCTCTATCGTGAGCTTGACAATGCCGTCTTGGAATCGAAAGAAGACGAACCCACCAACAAGTTTTTGGCTTCGCCCATTGTGGTTATTGCAATTGTGGTCATTAGCCACTTTTGAATCTCGACTAGGTCCAGACATCCCTAAGTCCTGTTCACCAATCCTTGAAGTCTAGGAGGATCAAGGGATTCGACCGCTCAGTTGAAACCCAAACAGATAAACATCCTCCGTAAGAGTCCTTCAAATTCACTTCGACATGTTCCCGAAGTGTACCAGGGCCAGAGACTCTATGGCTCCTTTTGTGCAAAGGCCTTTTGGTCCAACTTGGTTTCGACAGCCATTTCCCTCTTCTTCCGTCGAACAAGCTGAGGAGATTTCCCAAATCTGGCAAGCCTACCTCTCCCCTGCTATTCTTTCTACCAGGCTTACCCCTGGCAAAGCCAAGAACAGCTTTGGAATTAAGAGATATTTCCCAAGTTATTCTCACTGAGACGGTTTGGCCTTTGTCGATTCGACTGCGCCAAGATATGTTTTCATAGGCGAGAGTTTTCGAATCCTGACTCAGCAGCAGCCTACAAACACGCCTTCAAGAAATTCCACTATAGGGCCTTGAGTTTCGAGCCCCTCAAATTCAACCCCAGATTCTCATGCACTAAGGAATTTCATGAATGGTGGATTAATTACTATACCACTGCTGCTGGAGAGGCTATTGAGACCTTTTCAGAAAACATTATGAAGAAATTGGTGGCAGCCCTTCCTTCGAACAACCCAGGTATTTACTTCTTGATACCTAGATCTTCCTGAGTCTTGTACGTCTGTAACTTAGTTTTATTTCTGTTTTCTTACCAATGTTTTTCGACGTCAGGTCAACCTGCACCCAAACTGAAGGCCAAAGCAAGCAAGGCTACCACGGCACCATCTCCTCCAGCGACCAAGAAATCAGTGGACACGCAGTCTATTCCAGACATTGTCCTAAAGAAGGTATGTTGCCATTTATTCGCTCCAAGTTACTTTTGATTGCGACTTTTACTTACGTCGAACACCTTCTGTTCAGAAACCAACCCAGGCGAAATCCCCTCAGCAGACCAAAGCTAAAAGGAAAATGGTCCTCCCTGAGGATGATGAGGTACTATACTCTTGCCTTGCTGATCCGTCGAAATTTCTCTTCCCTTCGTTATTCACTTTCCTGTCATAACCCAAATTTTTTTTTTTTTTTTTTTTTTTTTTTTTTTTGCAGGACACTGAAAGTGATGATAACATCCCCCTCACTCAGAGGGCGAAGAAAAGAAATTTTCCTGAGATTCAAAGGGCAGCCCAAGGCATCACTATTGATGAGACTTCTGAACCACCTTCTTCTCCTCCAATCAAGAGACTTAAGGTACAAGAGGTAAATTCCCTTTCGACATCAGTTTAGCCTTCTTCGATCTCACCTTTCCACCTCTTAACTTAAATGATACACCTTGTTGTGTATAGGTGGGTGGGCTGCTTGAACAACCACGAAGTCCAATCTATGGTTGAGGTCACGATCCGAGTTGTCACCTCTATGCTCCCTTTTCCTTCATCTCCTCAAGGTGCAATCTGTGAAAGAGATTTTCCAAGCATTGGAGAACCACGCAATTCCGTCTTCGACGAGTGGGCGCCAAGTCTTTGGAAATGTCGAACAAGAGGCGGCGTCGAAGAGAATGCTCTCATTATGGGGAGGCTACTCCAACCATCGGTAGCGTCGAGCCGGAGGTCGTTGTTGGAGAAACTGCTCAAGTTCCGAGCTTACTATTCCAACAATCGAAGACTGGTAAGTAGCGGCTCCTCCGCGTCGAAATTCTCAAGCAAATATGGTAGATCAAGAACCGGAGGAGCCTAGAGTAGTAGGTAGCCGCAGATCAAGGTGTTTCTACGCCAAGGAGTCATCCAACAGTATTGTCGGCACATCAAGAATCGGGCCGAGTTAAAGAAGACAGATCCTCGCGCTTTTGAAGATTATGTTAAGCCTCAAGAGCTCGTCGAGCCGCTTGGTTTGCGCTTCCTCAAACAATTCTCTCGAGTTCTATCAACCAAGAGACGGTCAAAAGCTTTGCTTTGCGCTTGAAGACGAAGGTGCTAGAAGGGGACTTGGTGGCAACCATCGAGCATGACTCATCTGTATCTTGAGGTAAAATCCTCATTCGAAAGATCACCGATTAGACCCTCCTCCAAATGTCCTTGCGTTCTTCATGGAATTTGGCCCTATTTTTGAGCAACTTTCTCTTTTGATCAACCAACGGTCGACTACCTCTAAGCGCAAGATTCAAGAGACCCAACTCTGCGAGGTGGAACTCGCCTCTCTTAAGGCTGATCAAGATGACATCGAAGCCCTTGAGACCCAAGCAGCCAATGATGAGAGAGCAATCGCTGAATGGGACGCAGAGATTGCGCGCATTGAGGAAGAGATAAAGACCCTTCAACTCAAATTGTCTAATGCTAAGCATCAGAAGGGCGTGGTCATCGAACGCATGAGTGCTTTGCTTCTTCGCCCACCAAAACTACCAAAGCAATGGCAGCTATAGAGCACTTGGAGAAGATTGACAAGCACCAAGCTATTCTCGCTGATCTCGACAAAGAGTTGTATCTTCTCGACACCTCCATTTCTCTAAGTGTTAGCATTATGGAGAGGCATAAGGCTACCTTGTCGACCTTCTAAGACTGTAATAGCTTAGCATTTTGAAAATGGCTGTGTAACTTTAACAATTTCTTTATACATTGCCATTTATGAGCAACTTTCATTTACTTACAATTGCTCAATCCTTATTTCGGTTAACGTTGGCTTGTATCGTTTTAAATACTTGCCATTTATTCTAAAGGTCCTATTTTCGTCACCTAACTCTTCGATTTCATAAGCGCCATTCGAAAAGCAACGCAACACGCGAAATGGGCCTTCCCACCCCGTGACCATTTGCCTAAAACTCTATCTTTTTATCCATAGGTAATAGGACTTTCCACACTAACTCCCCTTCCTCAAAGGTTTTTAACTTAACCTTTTTATTGTAAGCTTTAGTTACTCTTTCTTTCTGTCGAATAAGCATTTCTAAAGCTAACAACCTCTCTTCGTCTACATCAACCAATTCGTCAATCATCATATTCCAATAATGATCAAAAGGAATTTCACATTGTTTTTGAATCCTTGTTGATTGTAAACAAATCTCGACAGTAACAACACCGCATCATGCCCGAATGTTAACTCGTAGGGAGTGGTGTTTATAGACTCTTTAGGTGAAGTTCGACAAGCCCATAACACTTGGTCAAGAGAATCGTACAACTTCTAGGCTTACGCCCAACGTGCTTTTTAATCAAGTTAATAATGATTTTATTGGCAGCCTCTACTTGACCATTGGCTTGTGCGTAGTATGGCGTCGAAGTCAATAACTTGAAACCAATTTCAAAGAAATAAATCCACCATTTTTCGACCGAAGGAAAAGCGGTACCTTGGTCCGTAGTAATGGTTTCGAATTCCATATCTATAAATGATATGGTTTTGAATAAACCTTATCACCGCTTCTTGATCTACATTGGCTAAAGGTATTGCCTCTACCCATTTAGTAAAGTAATCAATCCCTACTAGAATGTATCCGTGGCCTTTCGACGGTTGGTTTTATTTCACCAATCACATCTAAAGCCCAACCCCTGAATGGCCAAGGTTTCACTATAGAATGCAACTCATTTGCAGGCACATGTTGTATTCCAAAGATGTTTTTGGCATTCTTGGCAACCTTTGGCAAATTCTATACAATCTTTCAAAGATAGTCGCCAATACATTCCTTGTCGAAATAACAACCATTTCATTTTGTGGCCTACTTGATGTGAGCCACATGCTCCACTATGTGTATCAAAATCGCCAAATATGCCTCGCTTTCACTAAGACATTTTAGTAGCACCCTTCAGAGTTTGCTTGTACAATTCGTTTCCAATTAACACATAGCTTAGAGCTCAGACTTTACTTTTTGTTAGTGTTCCTGTAGGATTTTGCAAATATTCTACAATGGGTTTTCGCCAATCATCATCAACCATATTGTCAATAGCAAAAATTTACGCCAAGTCAATATCGTCGAAAATGTGACGTTTTTAACGCCACTTCACTTGTATTTATTGCCCCCAATTTTTGGTGTTGACAATAACATTGAAGGAGTATTATAGAGAGAGTCTTCTGAGATTAATTTATCTTTTATCTCAATTAACTCTTCTAGGCTTTGCTTCGATACTTTGTAACCAGAAGCAATTTGTGCCAGTTCATTTGCCACGTGATTTTCAATTCGTGGTAAGTGTTCTAGGTGAACGAATGTAAACCTTTTTAGCAAAGTATTGGCAATAACGAAATACTTAATAAGATGTTCATTAATACATTTGTATTCTTTAGTCAATTGTTTGACCACTAGTTGAGAATCACCTTTTATTTCGACATAACTTGCCCCCAATTCGAGTAAAATTTTAAGGCCTACTATTAAAGCCTCGTATTCAGCTTCATTATTTGAGCAAGAATCTCGAATTTTAAACTTATACTTCGTTGGAGTATTTTCTGGAGAGATAATCAAAATCCCAATGCCTGTTCCATTCTTATGGCTTGAGCCATCGAAGTATAATTTCCACGGACGTACGTCTAATGAATGTATTTCACATTCGACAAATGTAATGGTCTCGCTATAAAATCAAAGAACCACTTGTCCTTTAATTGATTTAAGGGGTTGGTAAGTTAAGTTGTACTCTAGCAAAGCTAAAGCCCATTTGCCAATTCGGCTATGCAACATTGGTTTTGATAACATATGTTTAATAACATCAAAATGCGAATAAACATAAACATCTCACGATTTTATATATTGCTTCAATTTTGTACATGAAAATACAAGCAAAGGCATAGTTTCTCAATTGGACTATACCTAGTTTCAAAGATCAATCAAAACCCTACTAAGGTAATAAATGGGTCTTTCGACACCACTATCATCCTCTTGCGCTAACATGCTACCTATAGTGTTATCGTAAGTCGCTATATACAATTTTAGCAATTTATTCCCAATAACAGCAATAAAATTGGTGGTTTGACCAGATAAGACTTGATTGCGCCGAAAGCATCTTGGTGAACTCGCTCCCACTTGAATTCATCTTCTTTCTTCAATCTCGCAATGGCGAAAAAGCTTGTGTTTTGCCACTTAGATTCGAGATGAATCTTCAAGGAAATTGATTTTCCCTAGTAGTAGTGATCAAGTAGCTTCTTTTTTGGTCGAAGGAGCCTTCGTTTCCATAATTGCTTTAGTCTTATTTTCGTTGATCTCTATGCCTTTCTTGTGTACTACAAAACCCAAGAATTCACTGGCGCTTCGATGAATTTGCTTTTGAACACCTTTCTATTTCTTCCTTGATCTTAGCCAATATCCGAGGAGCAAATCTTCTTGGCGTTTGCTTTCATCGGCTTCTTCCCCGGGTCGAATGGGTATTTGTAATTCCACCACTTCTCGACTCAAACCGGGCATTTCATTGTACTCCCAAGCAAAGCAATCCTTGAACTCCCGCAGAAGTGAAATGACTTGGTTCAAGGCGCGCATCAAGATGTGCACCGATATAGGTTGGCCTTTTGGTCAAGCCCTCTCCCAAATCCACCTCTTCGATCGATCTTGAGCTCGCATGCGCTTTGTAGAATCTCTAGGTCTTTTTCAAAACCCAATGGTTCGTCGTCATAAATGCAATCCAGCTTTGTCATTTATGACTTCACCATTTTCTTCAGATGAAGTTATGGCTTCGACGCACCATTGTTTGTTGATTTAACTCGGCCTCTAAAGCCGTTTTTATTTTTTTCGGCCATGTAAGCCGTAATTCTATCCCAAAGAGCTGGGTACCGACATCTTAAACCTTCTAAGAGTCGTGTCCCATCCTGTTGAAGCAAACACCCTCGTGATAGACATTGGCACCTTCTATTTCCTCTCTTTCCCACACAAAACCATGTGTTGGGTATAAGTGAATGGAGGAAAGCACATTATCTGAGGAGATATATGCTTGGCTCGAAGATGAACATGGCGCAATGTTCGCCATTTGTTTCTCAAAATTTTCCCTGGTGACGTTGTTCACATCAGCAAGGAAATAACTCTGGTCTGCTTCGACGTACTCGACCAGACCATCATCCCTCCACATTACCAGTTTTTGGTGTAGGCTTGAGGGAACAGCTCCTACGCCATGTATCCACTCTCTTCCAAGGAGTAGATTGTAGCTCGCTTTTGATGCTATAACAAAGAACGTGGTGGTTCTTCTTACGCACCCACCACCACTTCTACTGACACCCCCAACGACTGCGCGATTTCCCTCATAATTGGTTAACATAATGTTATGAGGTTTAAGGTCCAGATCAAAATGCACCTATTGTTTTCAAAGATGGCCCGAGGCATCAAGTTGACAAAGAGCCCTCCGTCGACCAATATCTTGTTAATGCCTACGCCATTAACTTTTGCTTGGACGTATAAGGGCTTCAAATGATGCCGATACCCTCGTCTCGCTCTCGAAAGTGGCCATTTGTTCTTCTACGCAGCCATTGTTCATGACATAGTAGCATACCGCTTGTGGTTAGCCATATCCCCAATGAAGTCCTCTTCGACGCCATTTGGGGATCAGAATAAAGATCGTACTCACTCGGCAAAATGGATACCACGCTGCGCATCACGCCGAAACTAGCCTCGTAGTCGCCGAAATCGATGTGACATCTTCGTCCCATGTCGAATGAAGCACTTTTCTTCTTTAAAGTCGCAATGGAGGGAAAATCCTCTCCATAGCAGCCTTCTTGGTTCCTCTATAACAATAGATTTCCTTTTAGCCTTGTTTCCAACCTCACTTGATTGGCGGCTCCTATACTTATCCTTGTGTTCCCCACGGCTTTAGGAGTTACACCCTTAACCGCTTTTTGGCGTTGGCTCGTTAGCAACCCGTGTTGCCTTCTTTTCGAGCTACCGTATCTACGCCATCGGGTCTTCGCATGGGGTTCTTCCCTTATAATTATTTTTATAATTATACTTTGAGGCCTCACCGTGATTGGCTTGGCTGCTTCCATCTGTTGAACGAAATTTTTTGTAGTGTCTACATCCAAATGCGTGTATCCACTTCTCATTTGATGGATCTGTTCTTGGAAAGAATGGTTTGGCGGAGGAGACAAAGACAAACTCCTTCTTGGCTGCACCTTTGCCAAAGAACTGCGCTTACTTGTCGAAGCCCCGCTTGAATTCTTCACCTTGTAAGGAAGGTCCCCTCTCGGTTCTGAAATTTGGCCTCTTACTTGCCATTTCCTTTTCGGGGTGGTCGAACTTCGCAAAGATTCGACGCCTTAGCCGCTTCTTTGTCAAACACAAGATCGCACTGGGGACATAACATGACCTCGAGCTCAATTTGCACCGATTCGTGAAGTCTATCGATCTTCCTCACCTTGTGGTACACAGATTGTACCTTTTTCTTCATATTCTTCTTGAGTAACTTTGTCTCACAAAGATCACTCTTTTGAACAACACTTTTGATTTTTTCAAATGAGAGGTTTGGTAGACTTAGGAGAATCCACCATTTTTACGTCTACCATATTGATACTCATCTCAATTGGTTCCGCATACATCGCCTCCACTTGATGGAGGGGGTCGTATCAATCAATCAGATCGGTGCTTTATTCTTTTTATCTCCAAACTTGAGTCTTCCTCTTCAATCGCTTTACAACCATATCCTCGAAAAGAACACAACGTCGCTTGTATGTCCCAAAAAATTATGAAACTTACAATAACCCTTTTTCTTCCTCTGCTCGAGAGGAGGAACTTTCAAAGCCGCTTGGCACTATTATTTGGCCATCGCTTACTAGCAAATCAAGATTTCATCACATTTGGTAACATCAAAAGTATATGTTTTAGGCACAAATCTATCGCTTCTAGGCTCTACAGATTATTCCCATTTGCGTGCCTTAATAGTTTGCGCATAAGGAGGACCAGCTTAAGTTCACCCACGCCTATCTCCTCGCATTCGACATCACCGAATGCGAAGTCGAATTGCTCGTCTACATAGGCTATCTTTTCTTTTTTGTGAAAACCCACTGAGTTTTCTTTTTTATTGTACTTATTCACTCTAGCCTTTTCCTCTTTAAGCCTTTCGACTTGTCGAACTCTATCGGCTAGTTGGGCCATGTCTCTCAAATGAGACGTATCCAATTTCTTTCGAATTGAATAGTCAAGGCCTCCTGCAGCCATTTCGACAAGCTCATGTTCGTGCACTTGTGTAAAACATCTTGCCTTCATAACTGAATCGATTCAAATAATCATCGATAGCCTCGTACTTTACGCCGAACACCGCCAATTCTTTAAGGCTAATCTTCGACTGGCCCATGTAGAATTGCTCATGAAACGCCTTTTCTAATTGCCCCCATGTGTATATGGAACCAGGGGGTAGAGTGGTAAACCACGTAAAGGCATTTTTAGTTAGAGAATTTGGAAAATACTTCATTTTCAAACTCTCATTTTGAGCTATGTCTCCCGCCTCGATCATGTGCCGGCAATATGTTCGATGAAGGATTCATTGGTATCACCCCAAACTTAGTGAATTTAGGGATTTTCCAACCTCTTGGCAATTCTGCCTGCAAGATATACTCACACAAGGGCGATATGAAATTAGGCCTATGTAAACCTACGTTAAGGCCATTTTGCGCCATTATGGTTTCGACCAAAGTGGCTATGTTGTCTTGAGCGCAAACGTTATTTCGTTGCACTTGTCGAACAACTTCATCAAGATTTTGGTTTCGATTTACCATAACTACTTCGTGGATGTGATTACCCACCCTTTGTTGTTCGCCCATAACCGCTGGGCTTCGACGAACCATCGATCTCTCGTGGGTGTTAGGCATATTGTTCCCACTATTTGGTAATCGCCTATGGTTTCCGTAGGGCCCCAAAGAAATCGCAATCCTACCCATCCGTGCGCCAACATCCGATAAATCGGTATTTGTGTTCTGAATCAAAGGATTGAACACGGTACCAATTTGTTGAGTCAGCATATTAACCATGTCGTGATTGCTTTCGTCTACTTGTTGTCTTAATGCCAACAAGGACGCATTGGTTAATGCAAAGAGGATTTCACCAAGTACACCCTCGGAAGAAACGTGTGAAGGAGAAAAGGTCGACACATGTGGCATTCCGTAAGGCATGCCATATACCCCAAAGGGGTATGGTGGTAGACTCATATTTTGGAAACGTGTTTCCAAACTATTCCCTGTTGCCACATAAGGACTTGAAGGAAGCCCTATACTTTGTGGCAAAGCCATAGACGATGTCGAACCAACATTGGTCATTGACATCGTGGGAGCGGTTATTGATGTCACCGGGCCGTAGTCCCCGCAACATTTCCACCGCTTGCATTGGTAGAATCTACCGCTTGTTCCTTGCACTTGTGATATCACAGTATCGAACTGAGGCGTTGTTAGAATTGGTACGCACCATTCTACCACTCCTCAAGTGCATACAAATTTATACACTTAATGTAAAAACGACACAAAATAATCGCAAAGGTCCCACCGGCGTGCAATTTGTTTGCCGGGGTGTTTTTAGCAAACAATCACTAGTTTTCAATATTAAGATCGTGAGATCAAACTAGAAAATCTCTTTGACAATTGCCTAGAAGTTTTGTGTCTTTTAGCGTGCGTAAGAACGAGAAAAATAGTAGAAAGAGATAGTTTGAAAGAAGAATGATAGCTTGAAGTGCAACAAACGTAAAAACAAGTAAAAATTTGCATTAAAGTGAAAGAGAAAAGAAGGTGGTGCACCAACACGCATAATGTAATCTGATTCACTCTTGTTTCGCTTTGGCTTGGAAGTTGAGTTTCACGAGTTTTTGTAAAGATGTGGTGACCCCGCTTTCCTATTACAAGGGAGTATTTATACTCTCGAGATACAATCGTGGGCAAGCACGATAACCACTTCCTAAAAACTAGGGAAATAACCGCCCACTAATCGCGCTGCTCGCTTTCGACCACAACTTGTTGTCGAAGGATTTGTGGTAAGTGTTGGACCCGGTTTACGAACAAATGGGTCCTCTCCCCGTCGAAGGTGTCCGGCATTGCTTCGTTACTCGAAGAACCAAGTCTGTCGAAGTTTGCTTGCATTGTCAAGACTCGGGTACAACTTTTTACTCATTGACTTTATGGTACATTGACTTGAACATTGACTGCGCAAATTTCACATAATACTATTAAATGTGCAGTCAACACCATTTAAAGCTTAATTTAATGCCCTTGCCGAAATTTTGAGGTAACAGGCACACTCTTGCACTTCCTCTTGAAACCCCGAATAACCCAAGGCTCTCTATACTTGCTCACGAATCTCTTCATTGGAAATAATGTCATTAAAGTCACCCATAATGCCTACGACAGACCATTATCTTATCACAAAGTTCTCAAAAGATCCCATGAGTCTCTTCTTCGACCACTCTCTAGATACCCATAAAAACACGTTAGGCGCCAACATGGTCTTGCCACTACATGGACTTCCACGTTAATGAAGTTAGCCGAATAATTCAAGACACGACAATCAAAGGGGTGTGTCCAAAGTAATGCCAGACCACCACCTCTACCAATTCTATCCACTGTAAAAATATTATCAAAACCCAACTGAACTCTGATTTTCTCAATTCTGTTTGCATGTACCTAAGTGTCACAAAGAAAAATAACATTCGGTTGGTACGTCCGGACGAGGTCACAAATTGACAGAATTGCTCCCGGGTTGCCCAGGCCCCGACAGTTCAGTCTGATAAAACTCATTGTTCCCCACAGGTCTGCTTGCCAAGAACTACCTTTAAAAAATTCTGATCAATTTGTTCTTGAACCATTGTACCTGCTACATTCATCTTGATGACACCACAACATTTGGGCCATCTCCAGCTTGTCCTGAGTTTCTGAGTTCACTTATTCCACACGCATAGTGGAAACTGCAAAGCCTAATTGTTGGAAGGTTTTTACACAAAAGATGGAGGATATCAATGAGAGACAAGCTATAGTGGATTGATACAGGGAATGGATTTTGGAAAGGATGCGAATGTCATATCACCGAAGCTATACAGCCTTCCCGTGTTGCTCCTGATTCTATGGCCAAGTATAGTTTATTGGGGTTAGCTCATGCCAAGGTACCTTTTTCTTACGATGTTTGTGAGGCTAGCTATAACAGTAGATATGAGATCAAATGATACTTCTTTATTTGACATAATGTCATTTCCATACCTAATTACTGACGATTGACAATACTATCAATCATCATTAGAGTTTCAAACAATTTTACAAATATAACTCAACATAAACACCACCTAACATTCGTCGAAATCACTAGCAATGTGCATTAACAAAACACACATGACTCTCCTTTTACAACTTTTTTTATCTATCAAGCCAGACCACGTCTTTGTCACCACATTTTATATTTCTATTTTTTTTGTTAAGGTAAACAATTGTTTTGACTCTTGAGTCATTGTCATTATAGTCTCTTAACATATCAAAATTGGAAGCATACTCCCAAATATCTCTTTAGTTAGTAAGTCATCAATAAATACAAAGACCATAGTGATAACAACACCTCACCCATTCAATACAAAAAATGTTGTTGACCCTTTTTGTTATATATACAACACAAACATTTAAAAAAAAAACATATTGGAACAAAAAAAAAGAAATAAGCCCCTTCGCCAAGCAAGCATTTTTTAAATAATATAAAAGAACAAAAGAAATTCAACAAAACCCTCAATTCTCTCACCTCCTTCATTTCCTTGAACCCTAAACCCTCATTCTCTCTCGTTCGAAATGGGAAGTAGCCAAGCAGCAGCGTCGATCCTCTCCAACATAGCTCGCGCCGCTTTCGGCCTCGGCGCCGCCGCAACCGCCGTTAACTCTTCTCTCTACACAGTCGATGGTGGCCAACGCGCCGTCCTCTTCGATCGTTTCCGTGGTATTCTAGAAGAATCCGTCGGTGAAGGAACTCATTTCCTAATCCCATGGGTTCAAAAACCCTACATCTTCGACATTCGTACTCGTCCTCACACTTTTTCCTCAATTTCCGGTACGAAAGATCTTCAGATGGTTAATCTCACTCTTCGTGTTCTTTCTCGTCCTGATACCGAACGTCTTCCTACCATTGTTCAAAATCTCGGTCTTGAATATGATGAGAAAGTTCTTCCTTCTATTGGAAATGAAGTTCTTAAGGCTGTTGTTGCTCAATTTAACGCCGATCAGCTTCTTACTGAACGTCCTCAGGTCTCTGCACTTGTTCGTGATAGCCTTGTTCGACGTGCTAAGGATTTCAATATTCTTCTTGATGATGTTGCTATTACTCACTTGTCTTATGGTGCTGAGTTCTCAAGGTTATATTCTTTGTTAATTATCAATTTGTGAAATTGAATTTCTTGTTTCTGTGATTGCATTGTAGTTACACTGTTTTAACTAACTGTAACTAACTAACTAACCAATTTCCCAGCATACTCTAAAGTCTAAACCAGATGGCTTGCTATGCTAACCGATTATGGCCTGTTTGGATTGTTTTATTTTCACTTATCTACCAGAAATAAGCACTTGTGGGATTGTTAGCGAGAGCTTATTGAAATAGTTTTTGACATGTCCATAAACCTTTTTCAGCTTGATTTTATATGATTTCATAAGGTCTCCAAAATAGCTTATGAAAGCATCTTATAGCTTATATGAAGTTTTATTTATTTTATCTTTATTGTAAAAATAGCTTATACATAAGCATTTTTATAACAATCTCTTAGAGGCTTTTGGATTGGCTTATTTGAGCTTTTCTACTCATATAAGCACTAATGAGATTGTTTGAGAGAGCTTATGGAAACAACATATGACATGTCTATAAGCTGTTTTCAGCTTATTTTAGCTTATAGTTTATATGAAAACAATTTTATTTTATTTCATCTTTTATTATAGAAATACCCTATTCATAAGCGCATATGCTATAAGTGTTGAATTAAGCCACTTATCCACGGGGTCTTATTGATTTACTAACATACTGTAAGCTAACTATCTGTAACCAGCTAACTAATTTAGTGATCCAATATGCCAGGGCTGTTGAGCAGAAGCAGGTGGCACAGCAGGAGGCAGAGAGGTCGAAGTTTGTTGTGATGAAGGCTGAACAGGAGCGTCGTGCCGCCATTATCCGTGCTGAGGGAGAGAGTGATGCTGCTAAGCTGATTTCTGATGCCACTGCATCTGCTGGGATGGGGTTGATTGAGCTTAGGAGGATTGAGGCTTCCAGGGAAGTAGCCTCTACTTTGGCCAAGTCTCCTAATGTTTCTTACCTTCCTGGTGGAAAGAACTTGCTCATGGCTCTTAATCCCGGGCGTTGATTGTGGTAATTGCCTTATTTTGGTTCTTGCGTTTTTTGGTTTCGGTTGAATTTGGTTGCTTTAGAAGTTAAACATTTGTTGTATGTCTTTGCTGTTTCAACTTTGTTGTCTGTCTTAGCTGTTTCAACCTTCTGGAATTTTCGAAGAATTAAGTAACTGCCCTAAGTGATCATCTTATTTATTTATTTTTTTATTAAAAAAGCAGTGATTATCAACTGTTACATTGCCTTATACACTGGAGGTATTGTCTTTGATGGATTTAAATTACAAATAAGAACTTGCTTAGTTGTCCATAAAATAATCTTCTTTCATTTGGGATAGAAGAGAAATTTTTAGGACTTGTAATTTGTGCGGATAAAGAAGCACAAAGATGGATGATAAAAAATCTTCCTAAAGCAAAAAAGAAAAATGGCATCGACTTAAGCAAACATGCCCCTTTACACCAAACCTGTGATCTAGAACCTGCCAGCAATAAGAGAACAAGTCTTTCTGATGATAGAGGTACTGTGCTCTATATAAACTAACCAAGCACCGGCTAAAGAGCACACTTCAATGGACCTTATTCTTTCTTGTACTGCATAAAACCTCAAACGATGATGGTTAAAAAAACCTTCAAATTTAGTAGGTGTCCCCAAATGCCCGAACAACTCATTGCACTCGTGTCTAGCTGCTATACTGTACAAGAATGAATGACTATTTGTTTCTGAGAACTTAGACTAAAGGGATATAAGTCATGACTGACCATTAGTGTTAATTATATAAAGTATTACTGTCCAAACAAAATACTTAACCTTAGAGGAAGCTTTAGCCTTTCAAATGTCCATACACATTGTTGCATTCACTCTCGCATCTAGTCACCCAAACACATTTAAGGCCCAGCCTGTATCTAATTTTATTTTTCTAATTTTGAAACATCTTTCAAAATTTATTCAATAGCTGTGATGTATGAAGTTCATACATAGAACCTTTTTCTTATAATAGTGCCTAGATGATTGTGAAATTTATTATGATGCATCAACAAACTCTGTTCATCCAACTGGATGAGTTGTTAAGAGATAAACTTGCTGGTGTTTGCCATTTTTTTATTTAAATTATTGGTATTAGCTTTTTTCTTTTGAGACCAATTCTACGTCCTTCTGCCACTCCATATTAAAACAAAAACAGAAAGAAGCAAAAACCCTGAAAAATAATTTGCGGTTGTTTCTAGATTTTGATGTACATGTTCCTCTAGCACTTGATCAAGATGCTATATGTTAAGGCATGTTCAACCGGTCGAACTAGTGGTTGAACCATCCAAATAACCGAACTATGAACATGACTGATCTTTGGTTTATCTTGTTGAATTGTTGGTCGGTTTGGTTTTCAAAACATTTATTTATGTATGGTAGGTAGTCTTGCATTAAAAGTATTTTACAAGAGATAAACCCCCTAACAGATTTTCTTCTTCATTTCAGGGCTCAATGATATGGGGTCATGATATGCTTGGACACTGTCTTGAAGCTCTCTTTGATGGAGAAAAGTTTATTTTTTAGTTTGTAGTTCCTATCTCATCTGAGCTTGGTTTTCGAATTATTTTTAAAAAGGAAAAATCTTAGATATTAATTTGTACCTTAACGTTTGATGATAAATGGATCTCGAGTTGCAGAATAACTATATGCAAATTGCTTTACCAAAAAAAACTATATGCAAATTGTACTAGGTGCCTGAGAAATGAAATTGAGCATTTGTTTGCGTGGTTTATATCTAATTCACAATATCTAGCATCAAAATATTCATAACGAGGCCGTTTATATCTAATTCACAATTTCTGTCTAAGTTATTGATCTGTATATCTTTGGCACTAAAAAAAGGATATTTTTGACTCCGAGGCACATTATGGATATTTTGATAATAACTGTTCAATTCAGATTAACCTCGCCGAAAAATAATACAATTGTCATCTTGAAGCACTTTTTTTCATTGAGTTCGTGAACATCCACTAGAAATTTAGGTGTAAATCTCAAAAAAGGTCTAAAGGTGAACCATTATCATTTTTTTAAGCAAACAAATTGAACTATTTAAGTCATTTCTTTCATTAAAATAGTTGTAATATAATGAGGAATTAAAAGATGAATTTGGGAGCTAGCAAAACATTGAGCCAACATTGAGCCACCCTATCAGCGATACAATTGGCTTGTCTCCTAATAAAATTGATGGAACAGTTATGAAATTGACGAAATCAGTTTTGGCAATTGTAAATAATGACCCCAAATTTCGTGGCTAATTTAAGCCTATTTTTTGACTTATCTACAACTTGTTTACAGTCTAGCTCTATGTCCACCTGTTGAATACCTGACTGTTGTATCCAAAAGGCCAAACGCTTCGATCTCCGGAGATAACAAGCAGATTTAACCGAGTAATTGTCGTTCCTGCTGAGATTCCATATCATTTAGTCTTCTATTAAAGGTGTGTTTAAGAGTTTAGAGAGGAGGACATATGATTAATACTTAATAGTGTAAATTCTCAAGAGAAGTACTCTTTTTCCGTCTCCGAGCCTTTTTCCCAAATGGTTTTTGCGCGGGGTTTTGAGAGAGGCCTCTCTCCTTTCCCTCGCTTTTCATTCAGAAGTAGTGGTCACCCTCATGCTTCTCTTAAATGAAAATTTTGCTTATTAAAAAAAACTTAATAGTGTAAATTATTTATTTATTTTTTTTTTGAAAAAAAAAATATTGTGGAGGGGGAACTTCACAGCCCCGACGAGAGAGAGCAGCAACGGTAAATTATTTAGTTAGAGAGAGAGAAATTATCCTCCCAAACCACTCTCCTAGTGTAAATTCCGATTTTTTTTTTTTAAAATAAGAGGACAAAAACTATTATTTAGCCTTTTATTTGGCTAATAAGATTTTGGGGTTTCTATTTCTAACAATGGCTTACAAGAACAGTGGAAAAAGACCCCTCTCCATGGCTGCAACTGCAAAACCATTCAACTTTTTCCTATTCTTCCTTTTACTCTCGCTGGTACTCTACACACCATAATGCTATTCTCTTACTCTCAGTTACCTTTTTCATTTTCTCTTTTATGTCGAGAAATTCAGAGTGTAAAAAAAAGAATCATTTTGAATTTCCCAATTCTCAAATTCAGCAACTTTGGGACAAAATCTTAATTGGGTTTTGCTCCTTTTAATTGAAATTTGTGGTTTATGTGATGGGTCTTGTTTTACATGTTTGTGATCAGGTAATGGGGCATGGAACTATGGAAATGGAGAAGCAGTACCCATTGGTTGTGAGCACATGGCCGTTTGTTGAAGCTGTTAGAGCTGCTTGGAGAGCTGTTGATGGTGGCTCTTCTGCTGTGGATTCTGTGGTTGAAGGTTGTTCCACTTGTGAAGAACTGAGATGTGATGGAACAGGTGAGAGACTTGATTCTTTGGAAGATCACATGGAGTTTTCAATAATAATTTTGTCACTTATTTTGTATTGAATGAAAATTGCAAGTTTTCTTACTTCCTATTTTTGAGTTAAATAATTACACAGTCACATTGTAACATTTATGAATGTTGTTTTTTAATAGCAGGAGCATATTGTTTTGACATGCTTTAGTGTTACAAGAAATTTGTAAATTCTTTGTGGCTTAGCAATATTTTTATCCGGGTCTATTTGATGGATAAGATACGATAGAGACAAGATAGGATACCGAGCTGGATAACGATAGCCAATAGGATAAGATAGAAACATCATGAGCCCGTTTGGTGGGCAGGAGAGGATAGAGACAAGATATGATATGAAACCGGATAGAGATAGGATATGATAGTGACATGATTTACTCCTTTTAGGTTTGTTTGTTTAGTGTTAAGTACACATGAGCATCACTTCTGATTATCCTATTCTAAACAGTTGGTCCTGGTGGGAGTCCAGATGAGAAAGGAGAAACAACAATTGATGCTCTGATCATGGATGGGGTAACTACCAATTACCATGTTCTATAGCTGTTAACTCTTTTCTTTCTCGCAATCTAATTTTTCACGCATTGACATGATTTTCGGTCACATCTTCTGCTAAGGGGATACATAGGTGACAATGGAAGTAGGAGCTGTGGCTGCCATGAGATATGTAAAGGATGGAATCAAGGCTGCTAGGTTAGTGATGCAACATACCGAACACACTTTGCTGGTAGGAGAGAAAGCATCAGAATTTGCAATTTCAATGGGTCTTCCAGGACCTACAAACCTGAGTTCATCAGAATCTATAGAGAAGTGGACGAAATGGAAACAAAATAGCTGCCAACCAAATTTCAGGAAAAACGTATTACCTGCAAATAGTTGCGGTCCTTATCGGCCAACTAATTATCCAGTGCATTCTGATAAAACATGTGCAGAAATTGATCAGATGTTAAGATTACCTCATGTTGGTCTTCATAGCCATGATACTATATCAATGGCTGTTATTGATAGAGTAAGATTATCATAATAACTTGAAATTTGATTCGTGTATATCATATTATCGATGCAAATGACACTTTTATTTGGCATAGGTAGGAAACATTGCAGTTGGTACATCAACTAATGGGGCAACATTCAAGATTCCTGGCAGGTAACCTTGTGGGTGTCAACATTAGAAGTTGGAAGATTGTTTCATTTCTCATAATAACCAAGCGTTCTCACCTGAGTTGTCCCCATATATATATATATATATATATATATATATATATAACACTGTTAATGCATGTTCTATTAAGGTTTAGTTTTATTTTGAAATTTGTTGTTGATTACAGGGTAGGTGATGGTCCCATAGTTGGATCCTCAGCATATGCTGTTGATGAAGTTGGTGCATGTTGTGCAACTGGGGATGGTGACATCATGATGCGCTTCCTTCCATGGTAATATAGAAACTCCATAGAGCTTCTAGTTCAGATTCTGAAGTGCTTTGGGTTTGATTTTTTTGACCTTTTGATAATTGTATAGTGGTATTGGTCCTAACAAAAAAATGTCACCAACAACTATAGCAATTAGCAAGCCACATCTAATCTTTTCAAAATTGGGGGAGGGATTCAATGGATACATAGACACATTCTTTACACTATTAGTAGTTTCAAGTAGGCTTAAGGCCTATTTGGATCGACTTATTTGAGCTTATCTACTGACATAAGTATTAAGCACTGTGAGTGAGACTGTTTAGGGGAGCTTATGGAAACAACTTATAACATGTTCATAAGCTGTTTTCAGCCAATTTCCATGAGCTCCTTAGGATAGCTTATGAAAACAACTTATAGCTTATAGAAAAATAGGTCAACATTATTTTATCTTTTAATATAGAAACAACTTATACATAAGCTCTTATATGATAATCACTTATGGAGCACTTATTCCATAAGCGCTTAAGCTGTTTTTCCAAACAAGTTCTTGTATATGTACATCTTTTATTGATCATCTTATGTGTCTTCTCGTATGAATTCTCATGATTAACACTTGTATTTTATTTCAGCTATCAAGTTGTGGAAAGCATGAGATTGGGAATGGAACCAAAACTTGCTGCTAAGGATGCAATAGCACGAATCACAAGAAAATTTCCAGACTTTGTGGGAGCTGTGGTTGCCCTTAATAAAATGGGGGAACATGCTGGTGCCTGTAATGGTTGGACATTCAAATATTCAGTAAGGAGCCCTGCAATGGAAGATGTAGAAGTCTTTACCGTGCTACCCTGAAAGATAGACTGTTCAAGAAATTGGTATCTTCCAACATCTAAATTCAAGTCATTATGTTAATTTTGTTGGTTTAGGAAACTTGATGGCATACAAATTTGCTTATATATTAATGTCCTAGTTTTTTCAAACATTGAAATTTTGATTTTGTATGGTACTTGGCTCCTTTAAAGTTAGAGTTTTAACCATTAGCAAGAGAATTATTACTTGATCTCCTTATATACTATGATTTATTATACATGTTCATGTATTGTAATATTAACTGGTAGTTTCTTTAATTCACCTTCTAAAGTGAAGTTTTCACTTCAGAAGAGCTTGATTCACTTGCTCAAGTGTCTACTAACCTATGAAGCACCGACACAAACACCTAACACGACGCGACACAGATTCGGACACGAAGACACCGATATTAATTTGAAAAATATTGAAAAATAAAGTAATTGAAGTGTCGGTTTGGTGTCAGACACGATACCCGTCGAACACCTGACATGTCTTCAACCAGAAGTGTTGGTGTTACAGAGAGTGCTAACATTTTTAGAACTTTGGATCTAGAATTTCCATGAAACATCATACATCCCCTTTACAACTGTCACTCATTTCGCCCACTATTCTCTTCCAAAACCAATGTTCTTGCCACACTTTCTCCATATGTTCAAGTGGCAAACTTTTTGTTTCTGGTAAAAAATAGTAGACAAACACAGTCATCACAACCACCCAACCTCCAAAGAAGAAGAAAATTCCAGACTTGAAGTGGCAAAGCATGGACAAAAAAGTCTGAGCAACAACAAAAGTGAAGAAAAAGCTCACTGCTACTGTAATGCTTTGTCCAGCTGATCTAATTTCTAAAGGAAAAATCTCACTAGGTACTAACCAACCTAATGGCCCCCATGACCATCCAAAACCAGCAACATAGATACATATCATAACCAAAACCATATAAGCATATCCTTTACTTAGTCCACCATGATCTCTAAGTTGAGTTGCCAATATGCCTCCAACTATACACTGTGATACAAACATTTGAATTCCCCAACTACAAACAATGTTCTCCTTCCAAGTTTATCTACTATGAACATTGATATGAAGGTTGAACCAGTACCTACTATACCTGTCATGACAGCTGATAACAGTGATGCACTTTCTCCCAACCCAATTGTCCTAAAAAGTAAAGGCGCATAGAACGCGATGACATTGATACCTGTCACTTGCTGGAAAAATGGTATTGCTATTGCCATTACAAGTTGAGGCCTATATCTTCCTTTCAATATAATCTTGAATGGTTGTTCTTTAGTTTTTGAAGTAGAACTTGCTTCAGTGAGGTCATCAAGTTCTGCTTGCACATCTTCGATGCCTCGAATTCGTTGAAGTATTAGCTTGGCGTTTTGACGGTTTTTGCTGCGTTGGAGTAAGCTATTGGGAGTTTCTGGAAGGAAAAGTGCACCTAGTGTTAGGATAGAGGCTGGAATTGCTGCCATGGCTAAGGACATGCGCCAACCCCAACCACCTTCAATCTTCTCTGTTCCATAGTTTATTAGATTAGCTGATAAAGCACCAATACCAATGCTTAATTGGAAGCCATTGTTTATTGCCCCTCTAAATCTTGGTAGTGCCATTTCAGAGAGATATAGAGGGACTGCCTGCAAAAACCAATAACTCATATTCATATAAGAACTTATGCATAAGCGCTTCTCATATAAGAGTTTATGCATAAATTGTTTCTATAATTAAGGATAAAATAATGTTAAACTATTTGTCTATAAGCTATCCTAGGGAGCTTATGAAAATTAGCTTAAAACAACTTATGAACATGTCATAAGCTATTTTCATAAGCTCTCTCAAACTGTCTCACAAGTGTTTATGCCAATAGGTAAGTCCAAATAAGCCGATCCAAATAGGCCCTATAAGTACTTAGAAAAAAGGGTGATCAAAAAGAGAGATTGGCTACCTGGTTTGCAAAACCAACTCCAACTCCAAGCAAAAGTCGACCAAGGATGAGCATGTACACATTAAAAGCTGCACCGCCAAGGACTGTACCAGCAAGGAACGCAGCGCCGCCTGCAACGATGGAAGGCTTGCGTCCAAAGGCTCTGGTGACATAAGAAGCAAAGAAGGAAGTAACAAAACCAGCAACATAAAGAGAGGATGTAAAAGAAGTCAATAGTTGACTGTTAAACATGCAATAGTTGCTGCTATCTTTGACATCTTTTTTCATCTTAATGTATATGTTGTGAAAGAATTTCTTCAGAAATGGTTCCATTGATGTTACCCCACCTGTTATACCAATGTCATAGCCAAATATAACACCTCCCATTGCAGCCATCATACAAGAGACAACAACATACAAGGTTATCCTTCCATTGTTCTTTTGTCCACTTTGACTTGTTGTTATTGCCAAACCAGCTGCCATTAAATTTTTTCTGTAAGCTAACACAGTTAGAAGCTTAGAAAGAGAGATAGTTTGAGGTTGCAGATGCATAGCCAGATAAGCAAACCATGTCTCTTGACTTATACAGTCAATAGAGTTGGCAGCACTGAACATGAGAGTCCAAGTGGGTATTGGTTTGAATGTTCAACATATTGGTCATTTTTATTAGCTAGTAGTATTGGTTTGAACAACGGATTTTAAAATCACGCATTGCTGAAAATATATTAAAAATAAAACTTTAGTGTATTTAATTAAGTTAAACACTACTAATAATTGTCCTCTATACACTCGGAAGGAGAGAAATTGATGTGAGTGATTCTGTAAGTGTGATATAGTGTATACTGGATGCAAAATTAGGAGTCTGGGTGCAAATTATTCTTTTCAGGGTGTGCAAATTATTTTTCTTATAAAGTGGGTAGGTCTAGTTTTTTTTCTTGACGGTGTGCGCTTGACCCGCCTCGGTAGAGGGTAGGTCCGCCAGTGGGTTTGAATGTTCAACGTATTACTCATTTGGAAGAGCTTATGTAAATAGTGTTTGGGAGAACATAATTAGATTTTATTTAGGCTTATTTCATGACATAAACACTAACTAAAATACTCATGAGATAGTCATAAGCTTTTAGCTTATAAATAATCACTTAATTAAAACTTCATTAAATAACTTATGAAATAAACACTTAATTAAGTTGTTTACCCAAATGCTCCCAAGATCTTTTTGCTAATGTGTATTGAATAAATTTATCGAATAACAGTGTGTGCATTACACACAATTAATAAAAAATAAGTTTAACATGACTATAATGTACTTTTTTCATTTTAATATTTCTTTGATTCTTTGATTGTTTTGTGCTCTACTCACCTGAAATATGGTCACTTTCATTTTAGTGTGGTTCTAACTTGCTAGCTAGTAAGGTCAAACTTGAACACCTGCAATGCCTCTATAATTGAAGAAAATTCATTTTATGAGCACTGTGACAGGGACGTGCATCTAAGTTCTAACCATATGCTTAGGAACAAAATATACAACTTTGGATGGCAATTTCTTTCACTAAAATAATAATTGTGCAATTTGGCCTATACCATAACATTTATATGTAGTAGGGTTGGCCTATTGGGACCAATTTTACCAAGAATTTATGGATTTTTTTTCCCTGATAAGCATGGATTTTGGCATATTGATACATCTTTGTAGTTGTTTCCTAATTGTGCTCAGGAACATCACACGTGTAGTTGAATTTTCTTTAACAAAGTAGAGAAGGAAGGGTTGAATCTTCAACTGAAAATCTCATCAATAGTATCTATTCAAATAAAACTTCCTGGAATACTGATACATGTTACTGATACGAACACGTATCAGTATTCAGTACTAACATGAGTTTAATTGATATACACTGTCAGTAAGAATTTTTTTACATCGTTAACCAATCATAATTCATTTGTTCCTTCCACAATTGTTTTCCAAAACAAATGTTCTTTCCACACTCTTTCCATTTGCTCAATAGGCACATTCTTAGTCTCTGGTAACAAGAAGTAAACAAACACTGTCATCACCACAACCCAACCTCCAAAAAAGAAGAAAGTTCCAGACTTAAAATGGCACAACATACTAAGAAAACTTTGAGCAACAATGAAAGTAAACAAAAAATTCACTGCAACCGTAATACTTTGCGCCGCCGATCGAATCTCCAACGGAAAAATCTCACTAGGTACTAACCATCCTAATGGCCCCCAAGACCAAGCAAATCCAGCAACATATATACATATCAAAAGTAGAATCAAATATACATATTTCTTGCTTATTTCACCTTGTTCACCAAGTTGAGCTGCCATAATACTTCCAATTATCACTTGTGAGAAGAACATTTGAATTCCTCCAAATATGAACAAAACTCTTCTGCCTAGTTTATCAACTATCAGCATTGATATGAATGTTGAAACAGTTCCTACAATTCCAATCATAACTGCAGACAAAAGCGACGCGCTTTCGCCTAATCCGATCGTTAAAAAAAGGATCGGAGCGTAAAACGAAATAACATTGATTCCGGTGAATTGTTGGAAGAAAGGTATAGCTATTGCCATAACAAGTTGAGGTCTATATTTTCTTTGTAGGATATTCTTAAAAGGGTGTTTGATAGAATTTGATATGTTACTTGCTTCTATAAGGTCATCAAATTCTAGTTGAACATCATTTGTGCCTCTTATGTATTTGATACATACTGTCTATATATTCCAATATTTATAAGGTCATCAAAATAGTAACAAATATATAAAACAAAATTAATGGTGTATTTATAATAGTTTGTTTGGTTTAGTGGTCAAAATTATCTGTCAATTTTAAAGTCCTAAGTTCAAAATTGTTTAGTGCGGTTTTTTATATTAATTTTTGAGAAAAATATACAAATAACTACAAAAAAGAGGTTTGACCATCATAATAATTGAACTGGGGACCCTAAATACACAAATAATGCCCTTAACCATTTGGCTACTGATACCTTTGTTGCTTAGTGTCCATTTGGTTCTATATATTCTAACTTTGAGTATAAAATATATCTATGTATATATTAACTTAATGGGCCAAGTGCATCAGTATTCCCTACCCTATAAAGATCCGCCACTGCCCGTGGGTTGAAACATTGAATTTTCTAACAATGAATGGAGATATGTTCAATAATTCAACATCCAATCCTCCTGTCATATCTCTCCACTCCAAACCCTATTCTCCTCACCCACATCATTCACCTTCTACTCATCTTCCCCACATTGGCAATCATATTAAAGTTTCTTCCGCAAGAATTCGCTTTCCTCTCCACTCGCAGCCGGCCGAGTTGTTGCTCGCAACCAATGGAAGCGTCATGTCGCACATCCAGTTGGTGGACCCGCAAAACCTCTCTTGGAACCACTCACACAACAAGCATATCAGGTTTTGTTCCCCTGAATAAGGAACTGGTTGGTAGGCTTTGAATGGTAGCAACGCTTCGATCTTGAGGAGCTATCTTGCCCCAAAAATTCGCATTACAAAAGATTCTGATGCGCGCTTTTTGATTTGGATCCACACGCTTCGATTTCTCCTACACACGCGAGTCCAGGGATGAATAAAGATGCTTGATTTTTGCAAGCAAATGATGATAATGCTTTGTCACGGCGTGTGGCGCCCTCTAGGTCAACAAAATTAAGGGAGGACACTGATGTTCTTCTTGCTAATAAATCTTTTGCAGAAGTGCTGAAAGGATCGATCGACAAAATTTGTGATATTCCTTTAGATGAGCGCCCTCGACCGTACATCAAAGGAGAATGATTGGCAATATCCATTCTGGAGGAGCAATACATGGCATGTTTGGAGGGATGTAGAACACACCTTCATGGTAGAGTTTTATTATCCAAAGGGGATAGTCCAATAAAGATTGAGGTATTGAAATCTAAACTTCAAAATCTTTGGCATCCAACAGGTAAGTGGGGTCTAATCTCTTTATGGAAAGAGTTTTATGAATTTTCTTTCTCTTTCGTTGATGATTTGTGTAGAATTTAGTTGCAACATTCATGACATTGTAAGCCAGGTTTTCTTCACTTGTTTGCCCGACAGCCAGACTTTATTCCTTTTACTATAAAACAAGACTTTCTCAAGAATATTGGTGTCCTAAAATTCATTTAGCTATTGCTAGTAGTGTTGACATGCCAATTAGTCTAGATGATACAACGAGTAAGACCTCTTTTGACAGATATTTTGGTCATTTGCACACATTTTGGTTGATATAGACATAAAATCAGAGTTGAGGTCAAATCCTAGTTGAGCGGTCAAGTTATTCTTTCTTTGTGGGCATAGAGTATGAATATCTGCCTTCCTTTTGTATGTATTGTAAGACTATGAGCCATACCTCCCGTGCTTGTTACAAAAGGACATACTCTAGTGTGAAAAAGAATAAAGACCAAACTCAAGTAAGACATGCTTCTAATTTTGTACCCAAGCTAGAGTCTACTAATAATTTGAATTACAAGCAGAAAGCTAAGGTTGCACAGACTCAAACTTATGTGAATGAAGCTCTTAAAGACATCAACAATGATCACCGAGATGATTTGGTAAACTAAGAATCATATGTCCAAGACTCTTGTGCTTCGAATGGCAATAAGCAAGGGTCACCCGCGGTTATAAAAATGCAAGAGTCATCTTTGAACTCAATGCATCTCTGTTCAAATCTCTCCTAACTTTGATGCTATTATTATTACTAAAAATCATGTCGTAGAGAAGCCTTAGGCCGATTCGCTTACGCAGGATGATCAGTCTGAACTAGTGTTGTCCAATACCCAAAAGAATGTATCTCGGCAAAAACAGAAATTGGTCCAGAAAACGGTAGAATATAACACCCGCTTCAAGACAAATTCTGTCTCCGTCTCTTTTTGATCTGACTATTGTAAGCTAGTCCTAGACTTTTCAGATAATCAGAATCTGACCTCGAGCATTGCTGGCTTTAATTCCCGTTTTAGGACATATTCCATCTCTATCTCTTTTATCTAATTATTGTAAGTTAGTTCCTTTAGAATGGTTTCTATGATGAAGTGTTTTTAGGGACTTTGTTATAACTCCCTATTATTGTCTTTTTTTTTTGCCAAGCGTTTTGGTCTAGTCCTTCTTGGACTCTTTTCTATCATTTTTTTTTTCTCTTTTTTAATAAATTCAGGATATGAATCCTGTTTGATTAAAAAAATATGAGTAAAGACCCATTTTAGTTCCCGATACTTTCTAAATAGGATAAATTAGTCTCTGACAATTTTTTGAGACAAATAAGTCCCTGACATTTTCAAAACGAGAACAAATTAGTCCCTATTATTATCTCCGTTTTGAAAATGTCAGGGAGTTATTTGTCCCAAAAAATTATCTGGGACCAGCTTATTCTGTAAAAAAATTGTCAATGACTAAAATGAGCCTTTACTCAAAAATATATATATATATATATATATATATATATATATATATATATATATATATATATATATATATATATATATATATATATATATATATATATATATATATATATATATATATATATATATATATATAGATTAAGAAAAAGTTATAAGAGATATGAAATCTAATCGAATCTAATATCTATTTATACAAACAAACAACTTACAAAATTACAATTTTAGACATCTTACTTTTTTGACACATCACCACTTTTATTTTATTTATCATTTTTTAATTCTACTTTCTCTTCCTTTCTCACTCACTCTCTTTCAATCTCACATTTCCCAAATATTTCTTACTACTTACACATCTATTATTAGTGGCCCCCTGTTACCTAAAAATTTCGACAGCACATTAAATGAGGCTTTAAATGGGGTTGACTTCACATTTAATATTGTTCTGTGGGCCATAGGTCAATATTCAAGTCAATGTACCATGAGTTCGACAGGGAAGGCAGATAAGAGCAAGGAGTGCAGGCAGTCTTCGACAAGTTAGGCTCTCAAAGCCATGAAGCAAAGGATCTTCGACAAGCGAGGACACAACACTTCGACAGAGTTGGGCTCAACATTTCGTCAAGCAGTCGACAATGAGTCAGTCGAAGGTGCAGAGCAGCAAAGTAGTGGGCGGTTACTCCCCCGTAGTTTTAGGAGGCGATTACCCTTTCCCCACGATTGTTCCTAGGAGTATAAATACCCCTTTGTAATAGGAAACAGAGGTCACCACATTTTACAAAAACGCTGGGAAACTCAACTTCCAAGTCAACGAGAAACACGAGTGAAACAGATCATTGTATGTGTTGGTGCACCACTTTTATTTCTTCGTTTAATGCAAAGTCTTTACTTTCTTTTTACGTTGTTGCATTTATTGCTTTTACTTCGCTTTCAAATCACTTCTTTCTACCATTCTCTGTTCTTACGTACTTCAAAAGACACAAACTCGATGGCAATTGTCAAAGAGATTTTCTAGTTTGATCTCACAGTCTTAATATTGAAAACTAGTGATTGTTTGCTAAAAACACCAGCAAACACCCCCACACCATTTATTTAAAAATATTTCTTTTCCCAATTTTTTAATCCACTATATAATCTAATATAATTAAATTAATATTAAATAATCTACAATTTACTATCTAACCTAATATCAATTTATCTATTTATACAAACAAACCACACTTAATCTAATACAAACAAACCACATTTAAATTACTCAAATAAGTCTCTCTATTTATTTGACAATTCATCTGACTAAGGACAACATTATAATTTACTATATATCATACTTTTTATCAAATTTCTTCTCTCAATTCATTTCAATCCCACTTTTTTCCTACTTCCTCTTACTTTTTTTTCTTTCAAAATTCAAAATTCAAATCAAACTCACCAACTTTCTTTACCCACTATCTACTAATCTAATATCTATTTATACAAACAAACTATACTTAAATTACTCAAACAAGTTTCCCTATTTATTTGACAACTCATCTAACTAAGGGCAACATTGTAATTTAATATCACATTTTTTTTCAAATTTCTTCTCCCAATGCACTTTCTTCTCACTCCAATTTTTTTAACTTTCCCCTCTTTTTTTTTTTAATTTTTTTTTTCGAAATTCAAATCAAATCTACTAATAAACTAAAATAATCAATCTAAAGTACGAGATAACTTCACTAATATATAAAAACACGGGATAACTTCACTGATATATAAAAAAACACGATATTAATATATATATATAAAAAGGAAAACTTAATGACTATTTAACTACTGATTAATATTTAAAACACGAGATAACTTTACTGATATATAAAAAACAAGGGATAACTATACTGATATATAAAAAACACGGGATAACTGCACTGATATATTTGATAATCTATCTTTTACTATATACTATAATGTACTAATCAACTAAAATAATCAATTGAAACTATGAGATAACAGCACTGATATATATAAAAAAATGGGATAACTATACTAATATGTAAAAAAACACACGAGATAATCGCTATGAATGATATGTATAAAAACACGGATAATCTGACCGATATATAAAAACACTTCACTGAAATATTTGATAATCTACCATTTATCCGTTACTGTCTAATATAATCTATTAATCAACTAAAAATAAACAATTGAAACTATGAGATAACTTCACTGATATATTAAAAAACACGTGATAACTTTATTGAAATATAAAAAAAAACACGGGATAATTGCAATGATGTATGTAAAAACACGAGATAGCAGCACTGATATATAAAAAAACACGAGATAACAACACTGCCACTAATATATAAAAGAACACGAGATAAATGCACAGATTGTTTTTAAATGATACTTTTACATTTTTAGATTTTAATATTTATCTAATTTTTTATTTGAGACTCATTTTTTAACTACTTTAAATTTGTCTTTTTTTCACGAGGTATTGTCCAAACTATTTAAATTATGTCTAAGTTCGTTCATGAAAAGAATATGGTAGCGCGTATGCACGGGTATGCTACTAGTAGATTAATAATTTTACAAAAAGATAAAAAAGAAAAAAAAATCTATTTTACTGATTCTAATTTTATCCCATTTTCTCATTCAGCCTTGTACCGCGTTTCTGCTGAATTGTTGTAATATTTTGAAATTGGAGAGACGGCGCGAGACGCGAGAGTGAGGATGGAGGAAGAGGAAGAGGAAGAGGAAGTGATTTCGCTTTCTTCTGATTCCGGTGACGACGACTACGACGACGACGACGACGACGATGATGATGTCGATGTTGAACAGCGCAAATCGCAGAATGTGGAAGCTCTCCTCAGGTAACCTAATATATTATTATCTATTATCAGTTGCAATTATGAAATTGTTTGTTTGCATTTGAATGAAATGATTGTTTATGATTATAGGGGTAACCTAGTCGTGAAGAGAAAATCGTTACTACCACGAGTTCTATCAGTGTGTAAGAATGGAGCGATTGTTTGCAGAAAACCGTTTAAACCTCCATCTTCTGAATCTAATGCTTACAGTAATGAAGACCTTGCTCGTCGACTCTCTGCTCGCAAAAGGTTTGTCCCGTGGGGTTCTTCTACTCCTACTACTCCTATACCTAGATCGCCGTTATTGGAATTGAATTTGAATGCTGATGTTGATGTTGATGTTGAGGTGAAACCTTCTTTGTCTTTGCCCCCTGGAGTTGATCCTCTAATACTATGGCACCCTCAGCAATTCGAACATGATGAGGGTTCTAATTCGATTTTGACAACTATAGAAGTTGATCCATTGCTTGTTCGTTTCCTTCGTCCACATCAGAGGTAATCCATGCTTTTACCCCTATTATGTCAAATACATATATCCAAGGTTCTAAATAGCTGTCGCGGTCGTGGTCGAGTTAAGGCTTTTGTGATTTCGGCTGTTGCGTTACAAGTTGTGGTCGTTGCGGTGTGAATTAATCATAATAATGCCTAAAGTTTATTAAAATTATTTCTCGCGGCCGTTTTGTTGCAGTAACAGTCACTACTGAGACAGTTTTGTGCGGCCGTTTTCGACGTAGCTGACCTTTTTTAGAACCTTGTATATATCACCTTTCTTCCATCGGACAAAATAAGCATTTTTTTTCTTTCAACTCTATTGTTTTTATGCAGAGAAGGGGTTCAGTTTATGTTTGATTGTGTAGCAGGATTGTGCGCAACACCCGATATACATGGATGCATTTTGGCAGATGATATGGGGTAACTCCTTTAGTAAATATTGACATTGTGACAAACAATGCCCTTTTTTTCCCTTCCCACCTACATATACCTAGGGCTTCTTTTGATGTTGATGCTACTCTCTGCAGTTTGGGGAAGACATTGCAGTCCATCACGTTACTGTATACTCTTATCTGTCAAGGGTTTGATGGCAAACCAATGGTTAGAAAGGCCATCATTGTCACTCCTACCAGCCTTGTCAGCAATTGGGAAGCCGAAATCAAGAAATGGGTTGGAGAAAGAGTTCGCCTTGTTGCTCTCTGTGAAAGCACCAGAGAAGATGTCGTCTCTGCGATTAACAATTTCACAAGTCCCAAAAGCAATTTACAAGTGCTCATTGTTTCATACGAGACATTCCGAATGCATGCATCAAGGTTTACCGCTAGTGGCTCGTGTGACCTCCTCATCTGTGATGAAGCTCACAGACTGAAAAATGATCAGACAATGACAAACCGGGCATTGGCTTCTCTCCCATGCAAACGCAGAATTTTGTTGTCAGGAACTCCTTTGCAAAATGACTTAGAAGAATTCTTCGCAATGGTTAACTTTACTAATCCTGGAATATTGGGTGATATTGCACATTTTAGACGTTACTATGAGGCACCAATAATATGCGGAAGGGAACCTGCTGCCACCCCAGAAGAGAAGAAGCTAGGTTCTGAACGCACTGCAGAATTAAGTGCCAAAGTTAATCTGTTCATATTAAGACGGACTAATGCATTATTATCAAACCACTTACCACCAAAGATAGTTGAAGTTGTTTGCTGCAAGTTGACTCCACTACAATCAGATCTATATAAGCATTTTATACAATCCAAAAATGTTAAACGAAAGCGACACTGAAGATGTGAAGCAATCAAAGATTTTGGCCTACATAACAGCTCTCAAAAAGTTATGCAATCATCCAAAGCTCATCTACGATACCATTCGGCGTGGGAGTCCTGGGACATCGGGTTTTGAGGACTGCATTCGATTCTTCCCTCAGGAGATGTTGTCTGGAAGGGGTGGGTCATGGACAGGAGGGCATGGAGCGTGGGTTGAGCTATCTGGGAAAATGCAAGTCTTGGCAAGATTACTTGCACATTTACGTCGAATGACAAATGATCGCATCGTCCTTGTCTCAAACTATACTCAGACTCTTGATCTTTTGCTCAATTGTGTCGGGAACAAAGGTACCCTCACTTGAGGCTTGATGGCACTACATCAATCAGCAAAAGGCAAAAATTGGTCAACTGCTTTAATGACCCATCGAAGGATGAATTTGTTTTTCTCTTGAGTAGCAAGGCAGGTGGTTGTGGACTCAATCTGATTGGAGGAAACCGACTTGTCTTGTTTGATCCTGATTGGAACCCAGCTAATGATAAACAAGCTGCAGCAAGAGTGTGGAGGGATGGACAAAAGAAAAGAGTTTACATTTATAGATTTTTGAGTGCTGGAACAATAGAAGAAAAGGTCTATCAACGTCAGATGTCAAAAGAAGGGCTGCAAAAGGTCATTCAGCGGGAACAAACCGATAGTGTTGTAGGACAGGGTAACTCTCTTTCAACAGAGGATCTTCGCAATTTGTTTACTTTTCATGAGAACATCAAGTCAGAGATTCATGAAATGATGCAATGCAGCCGGTGCCAAACATATGATGGGCCTCAAAACATTGACCTCCTGTCAACAGCGATTAATAGTGAATCTGCTGAAGAAAACTCTGATATAGGTGGATTTGCAGAAATTGCAGGCTGCTTAGGGAATTTGAAAAGATCAGAAAAGCAGGTAGGGAACCCATTGGAAGAAGATTTAAATAGTTGGGGTCATCATTTTTCCCCAACTTCTGTACCGGATGCTATCCTTCAGGCTTCAGCTGGTGATGAGGTGACTTTTGTATTTACAAACCAAGTTGACGGAAAGCTAGTACCTGTTGAGTCCATAATCAGTCCCAAGCTACAGCAAAAGGAACCACACAAGGAATTCCTCAAACCAAAGCAGAATGTCGAGCAAAAATCCACTCGTTTTGCTTTACATGATAAACCACAACGGCGATCTGCATCTGGTATTGCTAGTGCGTCACGCTTCTCTTCCAATGCTTGGACGAAGGAACCACTGCATTCTGTAAGAGTTACCAAAAATATCTCCATGAATGTAGCATTAAAAACCAAGCACTCTCTTCCAAATGAAGTATGTCGTCAGAAAAGATCATGTCCTGCTGATACCAATGATGAACACTCTCTTGTTAATGATGTATCACAACCGAAAAGATCATGTGCTGTTGATGCTAGTAATGACAATTTTGAGTAAGACTGTTTTCACCTAGATTTGACGTATCTATGTATCTATCAACACCCAGTAGGATCATGTGCTGTTGATGCTAATATTAAATTCTGTTCCACTTTTTAATATCTTCATTTTTTACCGTAATTATTACCGTAATTACTTTATAAATAATTTTACCGTAATTATTACCGTAATGACAATAAATTTGTGCCAACGTAAAGAGAATTTCAAATTAAAAAACGAATGAAACAAAGTACTTAAATTATACAAAAATTTCAAACATATATCCCCCCTATGACATGATCCTACTGGGTGTTGCGCCCCCTCCTTCTCTCATACATATTGCCAAACCTCCTCCTAAACCTACGGAAGGGGTTGAGCAGCCTCTTGATGCGCTGAAATATGCTCCTGGTTGGCTCTGAGACATTATCATCGATGATCCCATCCATGTCATCAACCAAATCCAACAGCTCTGGTAGCATCTGTCAACCAAATAACATAACATTATTATTTAAATAAATAGAAGATTAAGCAACATTATCAATGCAATTAACATAAAAGACACGTGCACTCACACCGACATCGTGCTCATCGCCAGTCGTATATAATTCGATGGAAGAGAAAGGGACGTGAGACCCTAGAGTACCATGGAAAGTAGCCCGTCACCGTGTTTGAGGAGTACGGCACACAGGGAGGCCCCCGCGCCACCAAGTGGTCCTCGAACTGTGTCCACCTCTCATCACACTCGGATAGGGTACATACGCCCTAATGAGCAGTCCGGGATCCTCCGAATGTCTTTGGACTCGCCAAACCGTCTCGAGCACTCGATCGGCAAATGGCGCATCATGCAGCCCACCACTCCGAATGAACCTCTCGAACTCGGCGCGCTCTCAAAGTGGTCTCACCTCCCTATGGGTTGTGTAAGGGTCCCATGTCACCTCCTCACTGGCCTGGCTGGTCAAGGCATAACGATGATGCAGGACTTGATGGCCCCAGGGCCATCATCGCACAACCATTTCTTCGCCCGTGACATACTCTCATCATACTCTTCGTGCACCACCCAGGAGGAAAAGTTCGCACTCTAGAAGTGCTCAAAGATCCAAGCCTGCAATGAACATATCATTGGTTGATTATTAATCTGAAAGTAACCCTAAAGCAAACTTAAAAGTAAAGAATATGTTTTATACCTGAAGTAAAGGAAGACGACCAACAATCTTCTTGGTCTTCTTTCTTGTAGCATCCTTCAGCTGATCATACAAATGGGCAAGGGCCATGGCCCCCAAATAGAAGTCTCCAACAAAGATCCAAATCGCAAGCATACCAAGGTAGCCAAACTTAACCTTGTTGCTCGACTTGTCGCCAAGAAACAGTGGTGCAACCTAAAAGATACGTAATGTAGGCCCTAGCAAAGATGAGCCCACCGCCCCTCGCCTATGGTCGGGTGGTAGACCCTATCCTCACCCATACGAGCCCAACAGACAACCCACGGCCCAAGTCCGGCAATGCATCTTCGGTGTGGCCCCAAATAGTCAATCGCCACCGCTTCTCCCACGCCACGAAGTCCACCGGCATGTCATAGAACCGGCGGTGATGGGGATGTGTAGCGGTGGGATACATCATCAAGGGTGATGCTCATCTCACCCACGTAGGTGGAATGATGATGTATCCTACCGCCAATGCTCTATAAATGCGTTCAACAAATTTCTCGTGGAGAATGGGGAAACTAAGCCCAATCGTGAGAGAACCAACCCCGGCCGCTCGTCAGTGTCCCTAATCCTAACATGAAACACCGTCAGAACATGTCCATGTGGAATTGTTTGTAAATCCAAATTAACCTCGCATTCGAAATGACACAATAAGCCAAAACATTCAACAACATAATAAACAAATTTACAAATAATCAACTATAAAATAATAACTTACCCGCCGTAATAGAAATCGGTAAGAATATGTGCTCCGTGTGTGGGCAATACAGAACCATCTTCCGGTCCACCAGAAATGAGAATGTCGCCTCAGAGCAAAGCAGCCTCCTCCTCATGAGGCTCAAAGAGCCTCCTCCTCACGAGGCTCGTGAGCCTCCTCCTCGCGATGTCTAGATGATGAAGGCTCAGAAGATGAAGGCCTAGCAGATGATGAAGCCCTAGCAGATGAAGCGGCCGCCAACTCATATGCTCTAAATTGAGCATCACGCCAATATCCCGCCCAATATCCTCGGGAAGTGGGGATGAGGAACATCAACCCCGCCCTACCCCTAACACGACCCCTACCTCGGGAGGTTCACCGACTTCTTCCTCCTTTGCGGTTTGAAACCGTAGGAGGTGGCCGGCCGGCTTCCGCCTCGGATGGTTGTCTTTGCATGACCACCTCTCGCTCCCTCACCATATCTCAAACAACAATCAAGAGAACCAATTAAACCAAATTAAGAGAATCAATCACAAAAAGATCGAGAAATCAGATCACAAACGATCGCTCGAACGGCCACATGCGAACATGTTCTCACAACCCCGTTCGAACAAGTCAGTTTCAGCTTCCCACTCACAACGGTTCGAATGAGGTCGTTCGTACGGTGTTCGAACGACCTCAATCGAACACCTTCGTTTTCATGTGTTCGAAGGACGTCGTTCACACAATTCAGTTTCTCAGGAAAAAAAACCCAAATGCGCATAAGGGGGAGAGGCTTACCTGAATGAAAATGGAACGAATAGAGAGAGTGAGAGGAGGCGAAAATAACCCAGGTGCTCTTGAGATTGTTTGTGGAGAAGATTGAGTGAGATATTGGGTGAGATTGAGTGAGTTGGGAGAAAGTGAGTGAGAAATAGGGTTTGGTTGAGGGAGAGTGAGAGAAGGGAGAGTGAGAGACGTGAGAGATTGAAGGGAGGGGAGGGGTGTGGGTGTTTTTAAATTTTTTAAATGGGGGTAGTTTGGGAATTTAAAATTTGAAGGGGTGTGTTTAAGTAGGAGGGGGTGTGGGAAAAGTAATCCCCTCTATAGATAGTGGATAAACAATTTATTTGGTCACTTCTAACTCATTAGATTACCTATGACTAAGCTATTGGTAATTAGCGACTGCTAAATCATTTATAAATCGAGAAAAAAGACGGCTTTGTTTTTAGGTTATTAACTATGACTTACTACTGACCAAGCCATTATATGTAAGGTTTGATAAGTAGTGTTTTTAGCTGATAATTTATTGCGGATAAACTCGTAAAAATAAATTATAAGTGTTTGGTCACACTAGGTTATAACGTCTAGAAGAACGCTAGACGTTAGTGAAAGCTGTTAGTTTTTATAGAATTTCATTTTTGGTCTCATTTGTTACGTCAGTTATTTTAGTTAAATTTCTAATTTACTTAAATTTCTAATTTACTTTACCTTAAGCGAATAGACTATCATTTTTTAACAGTAATTATGAATGTATAATCATGTCATTTTATATTTATAAGTCCGCTGTTAATTATACAAATACTTTTTTCTGTATAAACGTCTTTGATCGACTCCAAAGACCAAGAGAATGCGGTATTGACTAATCTAAAGTTTGATCGAGAGGTAGGTAAAACGTGACCCCAACTTATTTCATCACCGGGGATTGAACCTGGGTATTGGCTGAATTTGTCTCTTTTGATGAAGTGTGTTAACTACTCACATCCAAACTTAATATATCATTTATACCGAACACTTTAAATTCAATCTACTAGCTTAACTGCTACCTACTATCAGCTCCTCCAGCATAAGTTCACTTGAACCTTAAACCGTAACCCTTTATTTGATGTATGCCTACTTATCTGCTATCCACTATTTTTACTAAACATTGTTAACAAACTGGAAGTAATACTTTTTTTGTGTTTGTGTTTAGGAAGAAGTGTTGTAAGGAACTTTGTTAGGGTCCCCTGTTATTGTTTTGAGTTTATTTTCTTTGTACCAAGAGTATTGGTCTTGTCTCCCCGAACTCATTCTGTCATCTTTCTCTTTTTTAAATAAAATCAATGAGAAATTCTCTTCTTCCTTCTTGATGTTCTTTTACATCAAAAGGTTCTAGCGAAGTTTGTTTCCTTCTTTTTGCTTAAAAAATGGAATTAATACTTTTTTTTTGACAATAAACTAGAAGTAATGCTAGTTTTTTGGGTTCAGACTATTGCTGGCTACCTACAGAGTGTTCCAACGCTTTCAACGAAAGACTAATCTTCGCTTGTGCTTAAGATCAAGTTTCGCACTAACCAACACCAAGTTTGTCCACTGCGTGAATCGAATCCAAGAGCACTAGGTTGACCCATGTCCCATCGAGTTTGGTGATAGAAAATGAACTTATGGTAAAACATCAAGTGCCTTTTTGACGAGTCCGGTTTACATCACTAAATGATACATTTAGTGATAGTCACTAAAGGGATACAAATGTAATTTATCAATTAATAAAAAAAGAATAATTTAATATTAGCTTTTATGTGGATTCCGATTAATTAGGCATTAACTTTGGAATATGTAACTGTCAGAATTAATGACCTTAAACATAGGAGATAATGGTTTTATTAATTATTTATATTTAATTAATTATTATAAAGAATATTTGATAGTACTAAATTATTCTCCTATAATAACAACTATTAGATACAATTTAAGTAATATATTTTTCATCTAACGGTTAATATAAATTTAGTGATCATCACTAAACAAAAGACTTAGTGATGTAAGTCTTAGTCCTTTTTGACCAATGATGTGTCACGTGATGGAGGTGGCGCCACCTCCATTGTTGTGTTGTGTAGAAATTAGAATAGGCTAGCAAAGAGGGGAAGAGAAGACAAATGCAAATTGGAAGAATATGTTCGTTTGATTTGGCTTTTAGCCTGGCTGCTTGTAATGGCAGTATTCCACAAACAACACTTCAACTTTCTATTTCTTCATTCATGCATCATCAACGGTCACAGTCTAACACACACAATATTGAAAAGACATTAAACAATATCCCATTTTGATCTATATTCGCTTCCAAATTTAACATTATCAAAAACACTCAACACTTATGTGGCGGTCCCATTTCTAATTGTATCGAGAATTTCAGCAACATGATGACATGGGTTTTCGGATTCAAACTCAAGTGTCGTCACCGTGTGATAGTGTGCATAGTGTTTATTTGTCATTTCTTCTAAACTGACAAACGAATAAAATGCTTCTTTGACACAAACTAGGATAGATTATGGGGGTTTTGTTTTCTCTTAATTCGGTAAAATATAAACTTTAGCCTACAAAATTAATCTTACTATATAGGGAACTAGGGTTAACTAAATTTAGGCCAAATTATATTTTTGGTTCTTTATCTTTGACCAAAGTTTTTGTTTGGTCATTTATCTTTTTTTGTTCTCTCACTTTGGTCATTTATCTTTCAAAATTGTGTCAAAGTGGTCATTTTTTAACATAAAGAACCAAAGTTACACAAAAAAGGACTACTTTGATACAGATTTGAAACATAAATGACCAAAATGAGAGAAAAAATTCTTTCAGAAGATTAAATAAAATCATACAAAATTTTTTAGTCCAAATTGATTTTTTGGATTGAAAAGTTAATCTCATCCTTTTGACAATTCATCTTAATAAAATTCTGCTTTACCATCTTTTCAATACTTTAATAATATTTTAATCTCAAAAAAAAATACTTTAATAATATTTTTTGTACCAATACCTAGAATTAGGTTCCACCAAAAAATAAGTTATGAACATCATATGTAATGTTGAATAGTTGATACACATGTATGTGATGCTACAAAAACGTTTATTTAAAGCATATGCATTTGAAGGAAAAACAGAGTAAACCAAACCCAAAAAATGGAGGGTGAGAAGAACAAGATTCTAGTATTTGGTGGAACCGGTTACTTAGGGAAGTACATGGTGAAAGCAAGCATCACTTTAGGTTATCCAACTTTTGTGTACACTCGTCCTATTACTTCACAAACTCATCCCTCTAAGAAACAACTTTGTGAGGAATTCAAGTCCATAGGAGTAACAATAGTGGAGGTAAGATTTCTCTCTCTCTCTCTCTAAGATTTCTCTCTCTCTCTCTCTCTCTATATATATATATATATATATATATATGTGTGTGTGTGTGTGTATGTTTTCTCAGACTTTGTTTGTCCTTTTTGGTTTCGGGATCAGCAGCTTGGTAGTGCTCTTCCCACCGAGCCGGATCTCTGTGTGTTTGAACGAGAGAGAAGTGCTGCAGCAAGACACTCTGACACTAGAGAATCGTGGAGGTTGTGGGGGTGAAGGAAAACGTACCTCAAGTGATTATGAGAGCCACTATTTATAGAGTTCGTGTAATGGCTCTGAACCGTTAGATCATTCGGGAGGACTTGAGTCGTCGAGGCTTAATGGATCAGACTTTGGATGTGGATCCAACGATATGGGCTGGTCTGAGTCCAAATTGCGCATGGACCTCAAGATCCAACGTGGAGCGCTAGGTCATGGACTTGGGTCTACGGTAACTGGGTCGACCCAAGTCCAATTCGCTTAGTGGGCCTCATGGCCCAGCTCCGTGTTTTTTCTTTTTCAACTTTAACGAAATGATTTTGACAAAAAAAAAACTTTGACGAAATGACAAATAAATACTAAGCGCATATACTATTCAACGAAAACACTTAGGTTCGAACCTGAGACTCAATGTGTCTCCATATCGCTAAAATTGCCAATGTGTAATTTACAGTGGGGGACTCTATGTTGTGTGTAATGAGTTACTTAAAATATTCAGTTTTTCTAATTATAATGATTATTTGAATAACATTTTTTTTGTCCAAAAAATATATAAATTCAGGGAGAATTCGAGCATGAGCAGATTGTGGGAGTGATTAAAGAAGTAGACATTGTGATATGCACATTGCCATTCCCTCAAGTGTTGGAGCAACTCAAAATCATAGATGCTATCAAAGTGGTTGGTAATATCAAGGTGCTCAATATTTTCAAAAAATTAACAAAAGAATATTCCAGAGAACATAATATTCATCTGCATTCCTTTGATACGCTCATTCGATATCTCTTAGTTCACCAACTGAGCTACCTACTCGAGATTTTTTTAATTTTATTTATATGTCTCTTCTTGCAGAGATTCTTTCCATCAGATTTTGGTGTTTTGGAAGACAAAATAAACCCTCTTCCTTCATTCAAAGCTGTCCTAGATAAGAAAAGAAAAATTAGAAGAGAAATCGAAGCAGCTGGAATCCCTTATACTTTTGTCTCTGCAAATTGTTTTGGTGCATACTTTGTAAATGTCTTGCTTCGTCCCTATGAGAAAAATAAGGATATTGTTGTCTATGGCAATGGTGAAACCAAAGGTATATATTCCCACGAGCTAGTTAGCCAGCCATATAATTAGATTATATTAATGCCGGTTTGTTACAACTTTTTTTTAGAATTTTTTCATCGTTAATTAAAGTTTTTTTTTTTTTAAAAATGAGAATCAAAATATAAAATAAAAGCAGCATCAAATAAGAAGCTATTTTGAGTAGTTTTTTTTCATATAATAATTTTTTTATTTACAAAAAAGTAATTTTTATTATGTTACATAAAACGTCCACTTCTCTAAAAATCTCTAAATTATTTAATAAATAAATACTTATGTTTTAATCGGTACGTAACAAAAGAGCCCTAGATTTGTCAAAATGAATCGACTTTGCCAATTTAGCTACGAAGGGATTTTCTTTGCCCTCCCTTAATTATAAAAACAGTGTTAACCATCACCAACAATATGAAAAAGTAGAATATGCTACAAAATAAATTATTTTATGTAAATATTATATATGAAATATTTTAATATTGTTAAAAGGTATTTTTTTATAGAAAATAAGTCTATGAAGTAAATTATTATTCCATATTTAATTTGTTTTAGCTTATTAACTTTTCTTCATTCATTTGTTAGCAATACTTAATTATGAAGAAGATATTGCTTTTTACACTATTAAAGTGGCAAATGATCCAAGAACATGCAATCACATTGTTGTGTATCGCCCTTCAAAGAATTTCATCACACAAAATGAGTTGATATCACTATGGGAGCAGAAATGTGGTCAACGTTTTACCAAAACATTTGTTCCGGAGGAAGAGATTGTCAAGCTAGCACAAAGTAAGACTTTTCTTGTTCAAAGTATTAATTTTTTTAATTTTTGTTAATTGACAGAGTAACAAACACCACTCGTAAACTCACACACTCTAGTTTTACTCCCTCCGTCCCATATTATATGACTTTCTAGGAAAAAAAATCTGTCCCACAATACATGACTTTTTAGAATACTAATACAACATCAATTTTCTTTTCCAAATACCCCCTCATTTATTTAATATATTTCTTCCTACAATTCTACTTTTTATGTTTCAAAGGTCATTAATGAAGGACAATTTGGTAAACTAACTCACAATCTCTCTTTTCCATACAAAATTAACTACTTTTCTTAATTATTGTACCACAACCTTAAACGACATATAATATGGGACGGAGGGAGTAATATAAGTCAAAAATTCAAATTTTTAGAGTACGTTTGGATCAGCTTATTTGAGCTTATCTATTGACATAAACACACATGAGGCTGTTTGGGAGAGTTTATGGAAAGAGCTTATGACATGTTCATAAGTTGTTTTTAGCTAATTTCCATAATAAACTCCTCAGAATAACTTACGAAAACAACTTATAACTTATAGAAAAATAGTTTAATATTATTTTATTGTTTATGATATAAGAACTTATGCATAAGTACTTATATGATAAACACTTAGTATGTCATAATCACTTAATTAAAATGTTTGTGCAAACGTGCCTTTATTTGATGTTGAAATTGAGAAATCAAATTTGACCAACTAATGATAAACAATTTTCCATGATGTTGCAGCTTTACCTTCTCCACAGAATATACCAATTTCCATCCTTCATAGTGTATTTATTAAAGGGGACCTTGTGAACTTTGAGCTAGGGGAAGATGACTATGAAGCTTCACAACTATATCCTGATCACAACTACATATCCATTGATCAACTTCTTGATAAATTTCTTATTGACCCTCCACCTCCTGCAACTGCTGCTTTTGAATGATGTTACCTTGTATCGTGTAGTACTTCCTCCGGTCTCATTTATTAATAAAAAATATCTTTTTAGGTTTTTCTGTATATGATCTATATATAGACCAGATACATCAATTATTCAACGAACTTAAAAAGTGTTTTTTTATTTATAAATGAGACCAGCCTAGCATAATAATTATAATAAGAATACGATAATCTTATGATTACTATATTATCATTGGTGAGATTTAAGTCCATTCTACCTGCAGCGATGGCATCTTAATAAGTTTGCAAGTTTATGCATGTAATGGTTGAAAAACTGTAATTTCACATTTTCTTGTGATTAAGAATGGTTAATATTGATTGAGTTAAAGAATTACTTATTCACAAATACCAAAACTAATTACTTCATCCCTTATAAACATATAACATGTGTATAGTTTTTTTTTTTCAAATTAAATGCAATACCGAATGGGACATGTAACTGCAGTAACGCCCTCAAGATAATTATCCATTTTGCTTAAAATGTTTATATATTTTCTACCCAAGAAATCAATGAGATGCATGTGTTTATAAATAATTAAAAAAAGTGGTTCAACTGTTTTTTTTTTTACAAAAAAAGTGGTTCAACTGTTAGTCAGATCTGATTCGATTCTTTTTATTTGAATTCCCTTTCTTAAATTGATTTCATTCGAGTCATGGTTAACATGGTTTTTGCTGCAGTTTTTGATGAGCCGTGAGGGAAGATAGTTAATGTGTGCTGAAGTGGAAATTAATCTAGGTGTCAACATATAATACGACAACAGCAACAAAAGTATATATGGTACTTGTTTTGTGCCTTGCTGTCTTTCTGGATCAATCCGGGACTGCATTTGGTAATGCTCCTGATCGGTTCGGATCTCCGTGTGTTTTGAACGAGAGAGGGGGACTTGTAAAGACGCTCATATACTCAAGTCAGTAGAGAATCGTGGAGTATGTAGGTTGTAGAAATGTGGACCTTGTGTGGCTATGCGAGCCAGTATTTATAGAGATCATTGCTAGCTCTGAGTCGTTGGATAGTTCAGGTGAATCTGAGCTGCCGATGCTTAATGGATCGAGCATTAGATGTGGATCCAAGAAATTGGCTGGCCTATGTCTTATTATGCGCATGGACCTCGTGGCCCAGTACAAAATGTTGGGTCATAGACATGGATCCTAGTTATTGGGCTGACCTGAGCTCAATTCGCTTAGTGGGCTTCATGGCCCAGTCCAAAATAGTTGCCTTGTATAACACATGTATTTATTTTTTTCCGGCAAAAGGGTACTACTTCATTTCATTTAAAATAAGTGTAAAAATACATGTTGGAGTATCAAATAAAGTCTGAGAAGAAATTGATAACAAGACTACCCCTGCAAGAGTACGAGTCACCTTGTTAGTTTCTCTCCTAGAGAACTCCACATGAGAGTTGGTACTAAAAGAAGCAAAAGTCTCCCAACAAGACCTCAAAATACAAGCATAGTCGGATACAATAGGGGAACAATTATTAAAATCATCTACTACCACTTTAGCATCAAGCTCAAATATAACGTCCCGGTAGTGGAGATCACAAACCCATTCCAAAGCCAACAAGAGACCAAGAGCTTCACCTTTGTAAACTTCAATCAACGGATGGAAACTATGTAATTTTGCCGCAATAAATACCCCATGCTCATCACGGAGACAAAAGCCAAAACCAACCTTATTGCCATTAGCATCGAACGCCGCATCAACGCTGCACTTCACAAATCCCTCGGGCGGTGGCTGCCAACCCGAGATAGATCCCACTGGCGCTTGAGCAACTGCTATACCTGCTGTTCGAGCCTGCAGAGAGATACAACAGTCCAGTCCGAGAGGAGCTGACTTCCGTGAAGAATGATAGTAGCAACGGTATCACGAACATTGTTCCAAACTAGATTGTTCCAGACTGACCAGATGCTCCACAAAGTCATACACCATGCGAGCCTAACATCACCTGACAACTTGTCAAAAACATGAAAAAACCAGCTGTTGTCCGATTTTGCGCCAGCAACACAGTAAGCACTTCACAACGAGTAAAGACCGGTTCTACCACGCCTCCAACCCAACGAATCTGATGCAACATATGTGTAGAGAGGGGTATCCAATAGTCAACACCATATTTTCTGAATTTTCGTATAGGAGAAAACGAACCAAGTTGGCATTCCAACTTTTCCGATCATGCAAAAGCAAGTAATCAACACGGAGAAGAGGATTAAAATGATGAGGCTGCCTTGGATGAATGGGTAGTCTAGCTGTGTTTCACAAGGAATCAAACAAAGGAATGCATGTACCATCACAAATACTCCACATAGCGCCTTCAACCAATAACTTTTGAGACTCCGTGAGACTATTCCACACAAAGCTATCATTGCTCTTCTTTGTTGCATGCAAAATATTTCCATGGGGAAAGTACTTGGCCTTATATAGGCGTGAGACCAATAGATCCGGTTGGGTTTGAAGACTCCAAGCTTTGTTTCCCGAGAGAGCTAAATTAAACGCCTTAAGATTCCAGATACCCATACCACCATGCTCCTTTGGAACACAAAGTTTGTCCCAGGACATCCATCGGATTCCTCTATGTTGGCCACCACCACCCCACCAATAACCATTAAGCATACACTCAATCTCAACAATCAAAGTGGAAGGAATATGGAAAAGACTCATAAAGTATGTGGGGATAGATTTGAAAACCGATTTGATCATTACCTCTTTCCCGACTTTGGTGAGCATTCTACCACTCCATGAATTAATCTTGCGCCAAACACGACCTTAGTAAATTTAAACAAAGATTTCTTGCTTCTACCAATCATGGACGGGAGACCCAAATACTTTTCGGTGCTCAAACAAACATGAACACCAAGATTACCTGCAAGACTATCTTTGTCACCGGGTTGCACATTCTTGCTAAAAAATATTTCAGATTTTTGGAAATTTATTTTCTTCCTGGAAGCCTTCTCATACACCTCAAGAATTGTTTTAATTCGCATAGCTTCACCCAAAGTAGCCCTGAAAAATAGGAAACAATCATCTGCAAACCAAAGATGAGATATCACAGAGGACCCTCTACAAATGTATTTGTTGATTTGTGTAATACTAACTTTTTGTCTCATTAAATTAGTGATTTCACACTTTAAAATTATAATTTTTTTAATGTCAATAGCAACACTTTTAAAGTGTAGTATATGATAATTATAGAAAACAGTTTTATAATAGGCAACGGTAAAAAAGTGTTGCCATTAAGGCATTAACTACAATGTTCTACACTTGACAACGGTAAAAAAGTGTTGCCATTAAGGCATTAACTACAATGTTCAAGATAAGGACATTCCATTTGTAGTAGAATGATTGCTTCTACCTTGATACTATTATTCAAGTGGTGGCTTTTAAGTTGCACAAATCAATGAATTTGTGTATTGTGGCAAAGTGAGGTATAAACCGTTGATATGGATACCAAACAGCTGGATGGTGAAGATTGGAGTAGGTGACCGTTTGAACAGGTTGTATTGCTTGTAATTTTTATGTTTATTTTTATACTGTCAGTGTGCCAGGTTTGTTGCAGTAAAAGTAAAAATAATGTATATTTGTTAAATAATAAAATATATGAAAAGTGAATAAAGGTAATACATTAATATTTTTTAATAGGTGAGTATTATTTTGCCATTTATTAAAATGATATTTTTTTTACTTTTCCTTTAAAGAGGGTTTTATATCGATTGAGGTTAAACTTTATCAAACTGTTTCAGCTTGTCTTCTCCAGCGCAACCGAAGGTATGAAACAATTGAATCTACCATCATCTTATTTAATTTCGTTATAGACGGTGTAGTGATGTATGTATATTAGTAAGAGTATAATTGTTGAAAAAGAAAATATATATTATATGAAAAAAAGTTTAAGCATATGTGTTATGGTATTAAATATTGGAAAAGTTTAATACAAGTATATTCATGTTAGCGTATAAAATAATTCATTTATTTATTTATTTTTTTTTTTGGTCAACCAATTCATTTATTTTCAAATATTGTATATATGTAAATGTAACATTACTAGTACGCGATGCACGGGAAAAAAAAAGGATTTATATTGAGTAATAAATCGTTCAAAAATATTTTAAGTTAAAAAGCGTTAATTGAGTTTTAGTAATATAAAATAAAGCTAGTTATGGTTGATAATATAAATAATTAAATCGAATTATATGATATTGTAAAATATTAGAACTTAAAATGACACTTCATTAGTGGAAAAAGGACATTAAACAGCACCATTTAACATCGGTTGTTTGAACACCCGATGTTAAATGTTGAACCGGTGGCATTTTTGCAATTAAACCAACAACTTAAGTTTTCTGTTTGACATTTAGTATCAGTTGTTATAACAACCGATGTTAGCAGTGCTTGCCTTGGCCATTTAGTATCAGTTATTACAACACCCGATACTAAATGCCCTGTTTCATTTTTCCTCGTTTACCATCGCTCACTTACTCACGTTCTCAGCTCTTTCTCAAATCTCAACTCTCTCCATTTCCTCACAATGTTATGAAACCCTAGCCTCACTATCGCTGCCTCCTCCGTTCTCCGTTCTCTTCCTTGCAGGAATCCTCCTCCACGTCGTTCTTCTATTCGACACTGCCTCCTCGCGTCTTTCCTCTTTGTGTGAGCCGTGCGACTCTGGTGTAGCGCCCGTTCAAATCTTCCATCTCAATTTCTGGTTATTTTTTCTTTCTATTGTTGAGGTTTCTATTTTTGAAATTTGTTGCTGCATCTACTGTTCTTGTTCTTCTTAATCGTCATTGATTGTTTTTGCTTGCTTTTATGTTGTAGATCTGTTCATTTTCAAAGGTTTGGTTCTTACTTCTTACTCCTCAAATGATTCGATGACAGTGGAAATGGTTTCTTCTTTTTAAATTTAGGTAGTTGCTTTGGTTTCATGGATGATAAGTAATTTGATGATTTAGGTAAACCAGGATATAGTCATCTCGCTCAAACAATAGAAACTCAAGTATTCCTTGCATTAATAGGGTATGTGACCAGAGTACATTAAACAGGGTAAGAGAAAAATGTGAAGAAAAATATAAATCACTATTCAAGCACACCAAAAAAAATCTGGAAGGAAGAATGAAGAAAATACAATACAATCATTTGAAAAATAACTAGTGATGTGCTCTCCCTTGATCCAAAACCAATAGAGGTATCATAATGGTTTAGTTGGCATTATTTCTTATTCAATGTGAATTACTTATACTAATTATATGGGTTTTAACCTTGATAGAGTGACTGGAATGGCGCAGGATGCCACACCACTTACAGGTATTTCAACAAGGCTTTATCTTAATCATAACTTCACGTGTCTTATTAAATTCCTAAATTATCAATTGGATGAATATCATTTTCTTTTTAGAATAGAAAAAGCATGAGGGAAGATGGTGGCTTTGAAGTAATAAAGAAGGCAATTTTGAATCTGTTCCTTTCACATTGAAGCATATGGAGAAGAAAATGAGAAAAGGATGATAGGAAAGCATGAGACAGCCAGCATATTAACACATGTGTTTGGGTACCTTCAAAATTTTAATGCCTATTCTTGTTATAGACAGAGTAGTCTAACATGAATTAGTATGTCTTGTGTGAAACATCCTCATAAAATTGAATATGCAGAGAGTGGCAAATCGTGTTGCTCAATCCTTGTCGGAAGAGAGACAAAAGAGAGAAAGAGAAGGGAGGCAAAGGTTTGTTGCAAACAATCATTTATGCATAATGGGAGATTGATAAGCATTATTATGATTTCTTGCTTCAAATGATTGCTACTTGTCAATTCAACAACTTGCTAATTGCCTGAAATTTGAGTTCCATTTTCTGCTTATTTTGTTTCATGATTGAACATATGCATATCTTACTTCCGTGATTGGGTTTCTTTTGTTAACACTTTATGCTAAAAAGTATATGCATTACTTGGTTCCTTTCTTGGCTTGCATCTTTTTTTAATTGTTTATACTTCATGCTAAAAAGTATATGCATTATGGGTATTATGGATTTGCAGCTCAGCTTTTAGGAAGGGGTACTTAGTGGATTTCAAGTAGCATCAACACATCGGCCATGTACCAAAGGGCTTTGGTTGTGGTGTACAACTCTGAAGTCTGAAGAGAACTGAAACATCCTGCTACTTAACAGTGAAATAGATGCTTATGATCAAACAATTAGCTTTTCAGTTTTCCAAGTGTACATGTAGGTAGTCTAATGTTTCTTCTTTTCCTTTCATAGGTAGAAGCCATTAAGAAAATCTCCGAGTATGTTGCTCAGCTCAGAAGAGTTGGCAAAGGACATGGTGAGATTTCAAATACTACTTCATGCATCTTATTTTTTCTGACTATGGATTATAATAAGTTGATCTACTTTTTACTATGCTTTTCTAAAGTTATTCTGTGCTAACTTTTGTGGCTTTCTTGTTGAACTTTTAGGAGTCTGACACTTTGATCAGACGCTGCTCCATGAGTAAGTCGCAGCTTGATGAACACGTCCTCCCTTTATAGTCCTAGTATCTGTTCATCTAGTCTAGGTGACTTTGTAGTCTTTTGCCGAACTCGAATGTGAAGGAATAAATTGTTTGGTTTATAGGTTTTTCTACATGTTCCATAGTGAAGCACCAGGAAGTTTTTGTAATGCTCAAATTTGTTTCCTAAAAGATGGATGTAAGAAACTTGTAGAACTTATAGGATTAATAACTTGTATTGTATGATATTAAATTTCAATAGAAGTTTAAGTACTTTTAAGAATTATTACTATCTGGAAATAACTTTGTATATCAGGATTTTATAAATTGGCAATTGATATCTATTAATAGTGTCAATTAAAAGTTATCTGGAAATTGATATCTATTAATAGTGGCAATTGACATTTAGTATCGGTTTTTTAAATTAAGCGATACTAAAAGTGACATTTAGTATCGGTTAATTTAAAAAACCGATACTAAATGTCATTTTTTAGACAGCAAACACAATGTTGAAATGACATTTAGTATCAGTTATTTAAATTAACCGATACTAAATGTCACTTTTAATATCGGTTATTTAAAAACCGATGCTAAATGTCATTTTTAGACAAAGAAACACAATGTTGAAAAGGCATTTGGCATCGGTTTTTAAATAACCGATACTAAAAGTGACATTTAATATCGGTTAATTTAAATAACCGATACTAAGTGTCATTTCAACATTGTGTTTGGCTTGCCTAAAAATGACATTTAATATCGGTTTTTAAATAACCGATACTAAAAGTGACATTTAGTATCAGTTATTTAAATAACCGATACTAATAGTATGTTTTCAAGACATAAAAAACACTCAAAAAAACGTCATTTAGTATCGGTTTTTTGAAAATCCGATGCTAAAAGTCACATTTAGTATCGGTTATTTAACCGATACTAAATGTCAGACATTTAGTATCGGTCGAATTAGTATCGACAGATAACCGATACTAAAAGTCTTTTCTGCACTAGTGCTTGTAACATAAAATAAATTATGGTTCCATTAATTGAAATGAAATACATTGATATGCTTTTTATATATATTAAAATACTCTTGTACACATCAGAATCTTTTAATTTTAATTAAGACTGTATCACAAATTTTTAAATTAAACTTACCTACATAAGAACACTCTATTAAGAAAAACAATGAGAACAACAAAACAAAGTCATGTAATATGTAGGCCCGTGCTATGCACGGTATATAGTAAAAAACAATAAATTAATTTTATGTTTTTGACTAAAAAAATGTAAATTCCATGTTAAAATTGTATTAATACGAAATTTGATAAAGATACATAACAAATTAAAGAGTAGGAGATTATCAACAAAAATGTTAAATAGTGGGTGCCTTATAGGGTGAGAGATCATGGATGTCACTCGTCCGTGTTTTATAACATTTTATATTATATGTAGTCAATTTATTGGTAGACAGAATGAGAACTTAGTTGATCCTCTATACTAAATTCCACCTAAATAGTAATATTATATCATGTACAATAAAAAGTATATACATAAATAATCTTAATAGAAAAAAGAATGATAATATAAAAACTTAATAATATGTAGATTGAACGGGCGTAGTGCTACACAGTCTTTCTCCTTGAGATTTTATTGTTGTGTATAGTGCCTAGCTATAATATCAATTTTATGTATAAATATTATACTCTCAGTGCAAGATTTGCATGCTAAGGCACACACTCTTTCTCCTTGAGATTTTATTGTTGTGTAGTGCTCTTCCAAATAAGCCAGTGGCGAATTTCCTCCAACGTTAATCATCTACGGTGCCTTGCTCACCTATCATATCAATTTCATTTGTTCAGATATGCAAAAAAAAAAGAGAAAAAACTAAAGAAGAAGCATTCATGAGAAAATTTTGAGATGAACTTCATATATCAGCTAAGGATATGCAAAAATAAAGTTAGAAAAAACAAAAAAGATGGACACTTTCCAATTTCATATTATTTCTCAATGAAAATATAACATGCAAAAATAAATTAGAAAGAACAAAAGATAAGTGTACAGGGACATTGAGTGGCATAAATTAGACATAATTAAGTAGCTGATGGAAATACACTTGTGAAGTTCACATAAAATACATTATTTTTGTTTTAAGGGGTTGCTATTCATATTACTTTTCCATCATTCTGTTTGATAAAACGGTTCCAAATTATTAGCATTAGCATTTGTATGCATTTACACCAATTGTAACAGTTATTTTTTTTTTGTCGAGACTAGGGTATTCACCGCCGAACGCAGTGACTAATTCACTCGCTGGATTGGAGGGACCTCGAATGGTGGGACAGCTGGCCCAGTGAGTACTGAGTTAGTGAGATTGAGTTAGGTTTCAATGACTAAGCTTGGTTGACCAGACTAGTGAGTTAGTGAGACTGACTTAGGTTTCAATGACTAAGTTTGGTTTCACGCGTTAAGTTTGGTTGACCGGACTAGTCAGTTAGTGACATTGATTTATGTTTCAATGACTCAGTTAGGGTTTAGGGATTACGTTTGGTTGACCAGAATATTGAGTTTGTGACATTGACTTAGATTTCAATGACTAAATTTGGTTGACCGGACTACTGAGTTATTGATGAGATTGGCTTAGGTTTCAATGAGTAATTAAATTAATTAACCTAATGAAATTGTTATTGTTCTTTTATCTCCTAAATTAGTTGGAGTAGCTAAATAACAAATTATTCTCTACTAAAAATATTTTTGACAATTTATTAAGTTTGACTACGTATTTTGGAGTTTTTGTATGGTTCCGGTACTTCTTGTATCATTTTTTAATAATATATATATTTGCCATTCTAAAAAAAATTAAGTTTGACTACAAGGTAAAACAAGATTTTGAGGTTTCAAAAAACGCGACAATGACAGGTTGAACAAAAGCTCAACCTGTTGTACCAGGTAAAATACAACTTTGACACAATACACAAATACATTGATTTGTGCAACTTAAAAGCCACCACTTGAATAATAGTATCAAGGTAGAAGCAATCATTCTACTACAAATGGAATGTCCTTAACTTGAAACTGTTAATAAAGCAACTGGTGGTGTATTCCAGGATAGTTAATCACAATGATGAAGTTCCTTCTGAGAAAATCAAAAGCTAATCTTGCAATTGGTGGTGTATCAAAAGATTTTCATTTTTTTTCATTAGGTTTTGACCCTTAAAAATTTTAGTGAGGCTCACTTGTAATTATAAGGGTCGTAGTATCTTTTGTGCTCTTCTAAATAAAAAATCTTTTATTTACTTAAAAAAAATTACTCAAAACATTACTCCCTTCGTCTCATGTTAATTGTCCTGTTTGGAATTTTTTCTTTGTCTCAAATTAACTGTCACTTTAGAATCTCAATACAATATATTACTTTCCAACAATACCCTTACTTTAAAATATCAATAAACGTGTCTTTGCTCCAATCAAGAAAAGTGTAAGGGTATTTTAGTCCTACCTCATTTTTCCACCATAGAATTTAGCATATCCAATCATTTTCTTAATACTCGCGCATAACCTTAAACGACAATTAATATTTTACGGAGGGAGTAGCCCATCAAAATATAAGGTGCAGTGCTAATGTTCACATGATGGGGAGGTACTATCACTCTGTCGGTTGTGATGTGCACCAGTTAACCTGAGATAATGTGAAAATTAATTAAAAGCACACCTCATGCAGCGAGGGGCGGATCCAGGATTTTAAGATTGGGTGTTCATTTTCCTTCAATGATTTAACAATTGTACAATTTTACCAAAAAAATGATAAAGTAATGTTCCAAAAAAATCACCGGTAAAGTAATGTTCAAAATAAAGTACATTTTAAACCAAGTCTAATTGCATTTTCCTCTTTCTCATAGCTTGGAAGCGTTTGATGATATCTACATCATCGACGATGCTAAAAACATCTTTCTCCACAAGTTTAAGAAAAACAAACAAACTATTGTATATCAAAACCCTCCATTGATCAAAGGTATATACACAATCAAACAGAATTCCACAATCAAATAGAATTCCAATAACAAATTCAGAACCCAAGATATTACCAGGACCCTTTGGGTAAAAATATGGAGATATTACCACTAAGACCAGGAGGATGTTTGGGTGTTCCTGGTGTTAAAATTAGAAGCTAATGTTGATCAGGTAGAGGCGCCAAATGCTGAAGAAATGGCGCCTGGCTGCATCAAGTTAACAAGGAAGAACAAGGTGCCAAATGCTAGGAAAATGGAGCCCGATAGAGAAGGATATTTCAGTAACTTGGCAACACCTGATAAATTGGCAAATGATTGAGAATATTCTCTTTGGATACTATGATGAGTCATTGGATGCTAGAAGGTTCTATTCTCCATATCTTGGAGAATTTCTTACCGTTGCAATATATAGATTTGGTAGATTTGACAGCTGTAGTTCTTATCCTTAGATTCCCTTAGCTGTATATTTTTTTCTCTTTCATGTATTTCAAATCTGGCTTCACTATATATAAGCGTCTTTGTGTTATGTACTATTCCATGATCAATAATACAATGAAATAGTACTCTTTCTTATTATCTTTTCACAATGCTTTTGATTGCATACTTAAGCTACTGCTGCACTATAATTTTATGATGGTATCAGAGCAAAAATTGCTCTGATTACCTTGCTTTCCATTCTGTTTCTTTCATTTCTTCTTTTCTCCATTGTATTCCATGGCTGGTAGAGGTAGGGGTGATGGTGGTGGAGGTGGTGTCCCTCCAACCAAATACCAAGAGATCCTAGTGCAGACCAAACCAGTCCCTATTGTGTTCATCCTAGTGATGGTCCTGGTTCTGTTACTGTCACACCAGTGTTAAATTCTAATGGTTCTAATTATCATAGTTGGGCTAGATCCATGAAGAGAGCACTAGGAGGCAAGAACAAACTGGATTTTGTTGATGGAACTATTGATATACCTGATTCTTTTCATCCTAGCTACAAAGCTCGGACTAGATGCAATATGTTGGCTCATTCTTGGATAATGAACTCGGTTTCAGAATCCATTGGCCAAAGAATTGTTTTCCTTGAGAATGCCATAGATGTGTGGAATGAGCTCAAGGAGAGGTTCTCACAAGGTGATCTTGTTAGAGTTTCTGAGTTGTAGTGTGAAATTTATGCACTCAAACAGAATTCTCTGTCTGTTACAGAGTATTTCTCTGAATTGAAGAGTTTGTGGGAGGAACTAGAAGCATATTGGCCTGAACCTAAGTGTGGATGTCCTAGAAAATGTGTCTGTGCCACTGGAATAAGTTTATCTGAGCAGCATTATGAAATGAGCAAGATCATTAGGTTCTTAACAGGACTGAATGATAATTTTGGCATGATCAAGTCTCAAATTCTCATTATGCAACCACTGCCTAGGTTGAATAAGATATTTTCTCTGGTTCTTCAACATGAAAGACAGTTTCCACAGAGTGAAGAATCAAAGATACTTGCTGCAAATGTTGATGCAAGGAAGGGATATTTCAAAAACAAGAATGGAGGTTATGGAGGAAAGAATGGAGGCAAGGTATGTAGTTTTTGTGGGAAGGTAGGTGTAGCGACTGAAAAATCCGGGAAAGGATTCTTCGAAAGGTTCTTAGGAAGCCGCCACCGAAATTCTAGTTTAAGGGCAAATTCGGAAAATCCCTTTAGGTTTTAGGACGAGGCATTGTTAGGGTTCGGGAGTCGTTATGTGTGGGGAAGGTATTAGCACCCCACGACATCCTATTGTCTAATTAATTTAAGATATATTTAATTGTTACCCTTTTATTTGTAAAGAAAAAGACTTATTTAAATTTTTGGTTTTTAGTGCTTGACAAGAGTTGAGTCTTGCTCCTACGTACCTCTCCTGGATGCAATGGAGGAATCAAAGCTACGTAGTTCTTCCCAAAAAGTTTGTGGGTTGGTGTTTTTAATCGTAGGGGTCCTAGGATTCCTTGAACTGTACAGCTCACTGATTCCTAGGACGCTGGCTAACCCGATTGTACAACCGACTTAGCCCCCTACTTTTTGAAAGTAATTTTAGAGTTTTTGAAAGAAAGTGGTTTGGTGTGAGGTGGGTTCGTTTTAGAATAGGTATTCTAGAACTCCCGAATCTGCATGTGACTCATTAGTTCTAGAACGCCGACTAACCCGATCAGATGTACCGACTTAATCCCCTATTTTTAGGAAAATGGTTTATTCGTATTTATTAAGTTTGTAGGTTACTTGGTATGTGACTCATTGGCCCTAAAATAATGACTAACCCGATTGTACAACCGACTTAGCCGTTTTATTTTTTTAGAAAGAGTAGTTTATTCGTTAGGTTTGTAGGGTTACTGAACTGCATGACCATCGCCCTAAAACAATGACTAACCTTGGTTGTACAAACCGACTTAGCCGTTTATTTAATTTTCATGAGAGAAATTATTTGTATTGTTATTGGAAAAGAATTAAAAAAATGAAACAGGGAAACATAGTAAATTGGGGTTTAATTAGTCGCAGGGTATGTATAAATAATAGGGGGTGTAAAAAGGAAGCCCAGTTCGCATAGGAGAGCCCAGTATGCGGAACTGGGCTTAAGTGAGGGAGAGTGTGTGTGTTAATTCGTGGGGTGTGGTCAGCAATCAAATAATAAAAATGAAATTAAAAAAAAACAAGTAATTATTGGAGACACTATATAGGCCCAATACAAGAAAAACCTAAACCTAATTTCCACTCCCTCCTCCCTCAAAACAGCAGAGCAGCCACTGCATTGCACACAAGATAGGGGATTTTGGCGAAAATTTCGCCTGGTTTCATGGAGAGTGAGAGACGGTCGCCGGTGAGAGAGAAAAACGACAGCAAATCGCGAACTGAGGGAGAGGGAGAAAGACGTCGCCGGAGGGAGAGCCTTGGTGGGCGCCGGCGACGGTGAAGGATTTGGATGGCTGGGTTTATTTTCTGGGTTCGTTGTTGTTGGGTTGGGCTCGATGCGGGGTTCTCCGCGGCCGGTTTGGTTTGGAGAGAGAGTGGGAGAATAACGACGGGAGGAAGAAGGACGACGGTGAGTGGGCCTTCGCGACGGTGCTGCCGGTTGCCACGGCGGCCATCACCGGCGACGGTGGCTGGACATCTCAGATTCGATTTTCTGCTCATCTAATAAAAAAAATCTGGTTTCCTTCTTCTGTGCTTAATTACTAACTTTGTTTTTTGTTTTTTTTCTTTTTTAAAAAGGAAATCAGAATACTAATTTTGATATACTAAATTAAAAAATTGATTTTTGATTAACACTGAACAAAAAACGCTTCTGATATACTAAATTGCTCCTATTACTAACATATTATTCACAACATCAACAAAACAAAAAAAGGACAGTATCCACTGGACTATTTCAGACAACTAATTTTGATAACGAGACAAACAACAAACCAACCTCTTTTCCTGAAAAAAGAATAGATTTGTCTGTGATTTGTGTTACTGCTTCTGAGATGGCTTCTGGTTACTGCTGATCCTCCTTGATCGTGGATCGCTTGATCGCTATGCCTTATTTCTTTAGATCTTAGAAACCTCAGAACCGTGTTTAGCGGATTAGGGTTCCGATGTGAAACTCCAATCCTATTTTTTGGGTAATTTTAGTAGTAGTTTTCTGCATTGGTTTCTGTGTGTTTTAGACTCTAGGCTAGCCGCTTATTTATAGGTAGAAATTAGGTTTTAGCATTAATGGCTGTTTTTGGGCTTTTACAGATCTGATAACGTGGGCCTGCTGAGTAGTCTTGGAGAGCAAGAACAGACCCCAGAGATTACTGATGCTGCTCATTTATTTAATTTTCGTTTTTTATATTCTTTGTATTTTTTATATTGTATTTTGGACTATTAAGTGATCTTAAATTGTAAATTAAACTAAATAGAATTTTTTGGCATTTTTGGGCTGTATATATGCTTAAATAAATTAAATAAACAAAATACGAATAAAATAATAAGAAAAAGGAGTCATGCCAAATACAAAGACGAGGGACGGGCGGACTCGACAAATACGCTAAAACTAAACCAAAAATGGGCGTGTTAACTACAAACCCCACAGCTTAACTTTAATCGCATTAGTCCGAATTTAGACCAAATTTTGAGAAAAATGACTTTAGGTAGACTTTGCTTACGTTTACTAAACTCGAATACGGACGTTAATTTGAAGAACGCGCGAGAAGATCGATCATTCGCGTGCGTGCCCAATTTAAACAACGGCGTTTCGATTTCAAATTTAACGGAGTGATGGAATTGGTTTGGATTGGTAAATCGAGACTACTACTGCGATAATTCTTGTAATCATGCGACTCCGAAACACGCCTTTACTAAAAATAAACGACTAAAGCGAGAAAAAGAAGACGGACAAAATTGGGGTATAACAGTAGGCCACACTATTGAGACTTGTTACATGAAACATGGAGTCCCTCCTCATTGGTAGAAAAACAGTGCAAATGCTGCAAATGTTGATGCATGCAACGATGCTGCAGAAGAAGAAAAAGTCACGGTTCAATCTGGAATAACACAGGAGCAGTATGATAAGTTGATCAACCTGCTTCAGAATAGTTCTACCAGTGGAAATACTACTAGTCAAGCTAATTTTGTGGCTAAACATGGTATGAATTCTTTTGAGTCTCTTAAATCAGGTATATTACCTTTGATTTGTCTTTTAAATTCTAATTGGCTTGGATCATGGATAGTGGACTCAGGCGCCACTGATCATATATGTTTCTCTCTTGATTGTTTCAAATCTTATGTGTCTATTAAGCCTATTAGAGTAAAATTGCCTAATGGAAACACTGTTTTAGCAAAATTCAAAGGAACAGTGCAATTCTCTCCATCATTTGCTATAGAAAATGTCCTATATGTTCCACAGTTTTCACTAAATCTCATTTCTGTTACTAAACTCATGCTTGACTCAAAAGAAGTTAAATTCAGTGGCCTGAAATGTACCATACAGACACAAGACTCGTGGAGATGATTGGTTCGGGTGTGATGCATGAGGGGCTCATATTTCTGATAGTTGAAGACTGTAGAGCAAGTTCTGTTAGCACTGGTGATGGAGGGACAGAAACTTTACCTAGTTCTGCTTTATGGCATTTTAGGCTTGGCCATCTTTCAAATAATAGAATGAAATTGATGCTTAGTGATTTTCCTTTCATCAGTGTTGATGAAGGATCAATCATGTGATATCTGCCATTTCTCTAGACACAAGAAATTACCTATGTATGTATTGAGCTCTAGTAGAGCATCTAAGTGTTATGAAATGTTAAATTTTGATATATGGGGTCCTATTGCTACTTCTTCCATACATGGTCACAAGTTCTTTTTAACTGCCTTGGATGACCATAGCAGATATACTTGGGTAATTATGCTCAAGTCCAAGAGTGAAGTAAGCAATCATGTGAAAAATTTAGTTAACCTCCTTGAAAAACAACACAGTGCTAAAATTAAAATTGTTAGAAGTGATAATGGACTAGAATTTTTGCTTCATGATTTCTATTCCCAAAAAGGAATCATTCATCAAACTAGTTGTGTGGAAACTCCTTAACAAAATGGTAGAGTTGAGAGAAAACATCAACACATCCTTAACATAGCTAGAGCCTTGTTATTTCAGTATAAATTACCTAAACAATTCTGGTCTTATGCTGTTATACATGCCACATATATCATGAATAGAGTTCCTAGTCCCATCCTAGAGAATAAATCTCCATATTTTCTCATTCATGATTCTTTACCTAATTTAAGTGAGATGAAGGTGTTTGGTTGCTTGTGCTATGCATCAACACTCCAATCTCATAGGACTAAATTAGAGCCTAGAGCAAGAAAGTGTGTTTTCTTAGGATACAAGGCAGGGGTTAAGGGTGTTGTTCTTCTTGATTTAAACAATAGAGAGATAGAGAGATCATTGTTTCAAGGAATGTTACCTATCATGAACATATTTTACCTTATTACAGTAGCCAACCCTTATCTAGATGGCATTATTTTCCTCAATACAATCAAGATACGATGAATGAACCTATTGTAAATCTTCCCGACAATCGTACTTGAGACTTCACCAAAGAGAATGACTACTACTTCTTGACAATCAGCTCGCTCAATCTGAGACTCCTCTTAGAAGATCTCAAAGAGAGAAGCATCAACCATCGTATCTATCGGAATATGTATGTAGCCTCTCATCCGAATCACCTCAATCATCTCCGTGTACTTCTTATCCTATTTGATTTTCATTCCTTACAGTAATCTATCTTACATCCAACAAAATTATTCTGTTTCTCTCACTCTTGCGATATTGAACCAAAGTCTTATGATGAGGCTTGTAAGAAAGATTGTTGGAAAGAAGCTATGAGGGGAGAGTTAGAAGCCTTAAAAAGGAATGAAACATGGGAAATTGTTGATTTACCTCCCAATGTTAAACCCATAGGAAGCAAATGGGTGTATAAAATTAAACATAAAGCAGATGGTTCCATTGAAAGATACAAAGCTAGATTGGTTGCAAAGGGATATAATCAAGTAGAAGGTCTTGATTTCTTTGACACATTCAGTCCTGTAGCCAAATTAACTACTGTAAGAATGCTGCTTGTTGTCGCCTCTATGAAGAAATGGAATTTACATCAATTAGATGTGAATAATGCATTTCTACATGGAGAATTAAGTGAAGATGTATACATGGAGGTTCCTCAAGGTGTTCAAAGTACCAGAAGTAATCAAGTCTGCAAACTAAAGAAGTCTCTATATGGTTTGAAACAGGCTAGCAGAAAGTGGTATGAAAAGCTCACTTCCTTGTTGCTCACACAAGGATACAAACAATCTCCTTCGGATTACTCTTTATTTACTAACAGTAAAGGGGAGCATTTCACTGCTCTTCTTGTGTATGTTGATGATATTATTTTAGCAGGTAATTGCTTGGATGAATTTGACAGAATCAAGAGCATACTTGATGATAATTTCAAAATCAAAGACCTAGGTTCCTTGAAATACTTTCTTGGCCTTGAAGTATCACAAAGCAAGACAGGAATTTCTATTTGTCAAAGGAAATCTTGCTTGATCTCTTACATGAAGTTTGGTCACCTAGGTTCTAAGCTTTTACTACTCCATTGGATTCTAATGTAAAATTGCACAGAGACACTACAGGTACATATGAAGATCCTAGTTCCTATAGAAGATTAATTGGAAGACTCTTGTATTTGACAAATACAAGGCCCGACATAACTTTTGCATTCAACAATTGAGTCAACACATCGATGCTCCTACATTTACTCACTATAATTCAGCTGTAGAGTTCTTAGATATTTAAAAGCTAGTCTGGCGGAGGTTTGTTCTTTCCAAGGAATTCTGTTGTTCAATTATTTGGATTTTCCGATGCTGACTGGGCAAACTGCCTGGATACAAGAAAATCCATAACTGGTTATTGCTTCTTTTTGGGCTCATCTTTGATATCTTGGAGGACAAAGAAACAACAAAGCAGTATCAAGGTCTTCTTCGTGTGCCGAGTATAGAGCATTGTCAACAAAGACTTGTGAGTTACAATGGTTGCTCTTTTTACTCAAGGATTTGCAAATCAATTGTGACAGAGCACCTGTTCTATATTGTGATAATCAAAGTGCTATCCATATAGCTGCCAATCCAGTTTTTCATGAAAGAACTAAACACCTCGAGATTGATTGTCACTTTGTTAGAGAAAAGGTTCAAGATGGAACTTTGAAATTGCTACCAGTAACATCTAAGGGACAGCTTGCAGACTTCTTTACAAAAGCATTACCTCCTATTTCCTTTATTCCTTTTATCTCCAAGCTTGGCATGATCAATATCTATCATGGTCCAGCTTGCGAGGGGATGTTAAAATTAGAAGCTAATGTTGATCAGGTAGAGGCGCCAAATGCTGAAGAAATGGCGCCTGGCTGCATCAAGTTAACAAGGAAGAACAAGGCGCCAAATGCTAGGAAAATGGAGCCCGATAGAGAAGGATATTTCAGTAACTTGGCAACACCTGATAAATTGGCAAATGATTGAGAATATTCTCTTTGGATACTATGATGAGTCATTGGATGCTAGAAGGTTCTATTCTCCATATCTTGGAGAATTTCTTACCGTTGCAATATATAGATTTGGTAGATTTGACAGCTGTAGTTCTTATCCTTAGATTCCCTTAGCTGTATTTTTTTTCTCTTTCATGTATTTTACAAACTAACACCATTAGTCCACTGACATAAGCTACCCTAGGATTTAGAGTTGACTCAATGCTCCCAAGTTTGATTCCCGCAGTGGACAAGCTTTGTACTGTTAAAAAAATCAAGAGTGTCGTTTTTTTTTCTTTTCCTTTTTTTTGTTTTGTTTCCTTTTTTCTTTCTTCTTTTATATTTTAATGTTTTCTCTTTTTTCTTTTTTATATTTTAAAGAGTATTTTACTGTCTCTAAAATTTAATCTTTTTTCGGTGTCAATCGGGTATCCTCTATGCGCAACTGTAGAGACTAATTTCTTGAGATAGGCGGTAAAACTCTCCCTCAAGAGATTTAACACTGTTGCGTGCCTTAGGCTGGATTCGATCTCAAGACCTTGGTTAAGCTGGAAGAGACGCCTACCATCTCATCCAAGTACTCTTGGGCCACTAAAATTTAATATGTTTAAATATGTGAAGTTTTTCTTCAATAATTAATTGGATAAAAATGCTAAATGATGTGTTTTTGGGTACTTTAGTGTTTATAATTTTTTAAGTATACAAATACTCAAAGTTCGTTTCTCTATATAAGCGATTTAGTGAGAAAAAAATATAACTTTGTGAGACTAACTTGCAAGTGCAACTCACCATTTTACTAATTTCCACTTTAAAAATCAATTTCTTTTATACTTTTTCTTTTTGTATTTTTTAGAACCGTATTTTTATGAACATTTTAAAAATTAATTTTTTTATACTTCTTCTATTTATATTTTTAGAACCAAATTCTTTTGAAGTTGAAATATATTTTGAATCCATTTAATTCGGTTACTATCAACTATGGATGTTTAATTTTAACGTTTTTGTTAATATTCTTATTAAATTTTATAATCTTATTTAATTCATGAGTTATAAATTTTTCTTATTCACAGTTGTATGACTATATATTTTACAAACTAACACCATTAGACCACTGGCATAAGCTACCCTAGGATTTAGAGTTGACTCAATACTCCCAAGTTTGATTCTCGCAGTGGAAAAGCTTTCTACAGTTAAAAAAATCAAGAGTGCCGTTTTTTTTCTTTTCCTTTTTTGTTGTTTTGTTTCCTTTTTTCTTTCTTCTTTTATATTTTAATGTTTTCTCTTTTTTCTTTTTTATATTTTAAAGAGTATTTTACTGTCTCTAAAATTTAATCTTTTTTCGGTGTCAATCGGGTATCCTCTATGCGCAACTGTAGAGACTAATTTCTTGACTTAGGCGGTAAAACTCTCCCTCAAGAGATTTAACACTGTTGCGTGCCTTAGGCTGGATTCGATCTCAAGACCTTGGTTAAGCTGGAAGAGACCCCTACCATCTCATCCAAGTACTCTTGGGCCTCTAAAATTTAATATGTTTAAATATGTGAAGTTTTTCTTTAATAATTAATTGGATAAAAAATGCTAAACAATGTGTTTTTGAGTACTTTAGTGTTTATAATTTTTTTAAGTATACAAATACTCAAAGTTCGTTTCTCTATAACTGATTTAGTGAGAAAAAAATATAACTTTGTGAGACTAACCTGTGCAACTCACCATTTTACTAATTTCCACTTTAAAAAATCAATTTCTTTTTATACTTTTTCTTTTTGTATTTTTTAGAACCGTATTTTTATGAACTTTTTAAAAATTAATTTTTTTTTCGTACTTCTTCTATTTATATTTTTTAGAACCATATTCTTTTGAAATTGAAATATATTTTGAATCCATTTAGTTCGGTTACTATCAACTATGGATGTTTAATTTCAACATTTTTGTTAATATTCTTATTAAATTTTATAATCTTATTTAATTCATGAGTTATAAATTTTTCTTATTCACAGTTATTTGACTATATATTTTACAAACTAACACCATTAGTCCACTGACATAAGCTACGCTAGGATTTAGAGTTGACTCAATCCTCCCAAGTTTGATTCTCGCAGTAGACAAGCTTTGTACAGTTAAAAAAATCAAGAGTGCCATATTTTTTCTTTTCCTTTTTTTTTTGTTTTGTTTCCTTTTTTCTTTTTTCTTTTATATTTTAATGTTTTCTCTTTTTCTTTTTTATATTTTAAAGAGTATTTTACTGTCTCTAAAATTTAATCTTTTTTCGGTGTCAATTGGGTATCCTCTATGCGCAACTGTAGAGACTAATTTATTGAGTTAGGCGGTAAAACTCTCCCTCAAGAGATTTAACACTGTTGCGTGCCTTAGGCTGGATTCGATCTCAAGACCTTGGTTAAGCTGGAAGAGACCCCTACCATCTCATTCAAGTACTCTTGGGCCTCTAAAATTTAATATGTTTAAATATGTGAAGTTTTTCTTCAATAATTGGATAAAAATGCTAAACAGTGTGTTTTTGGGTACTTTAGTGTTTATAATTTTTTTAAGAATACAAATACTCAAAGTTCGTTTCTCTATAACTGATTTAGTGAGAAAAAGTATATAACTTTGTGAGACTAACCTGTGCAACTCACCATTTTACTAATTTCCACTTTAAAAAATCAATTTCTTTTTATACTTTTTCTTTTTGTATTTTTTAGAACCGTATTCTTATGAACTTTTTTAAAATTAATTTTTTTTCGTACTTCTTCTATTTATATTATTTAGAACCATAGCTGGAAGAGACGCCTACCATCTCATCCAAGTACTCTTGGGCCACTAAAATTTAATATGTTTAAATATGTGAAGTTTTTCTTCAATAATTAATTGGATAAAAAATGCTAAACAGTGTGTTTTTGGGTACTTTAGTGTTTATAATTTTTTTAAGTATACAAATACTCAAAGTTTGTTTCTCTATAACTGATTTAGTGAGAAAAAAAATATAACTTTGTGAGACTAACCTGTGCAACTCACCATTTTACTAATTTCCACTTTAAAAAATCAATTTCTTTTTATACTTTTTCTTTTTGTATTTTTTGGAACCGTATTTTTATGAACATTTTAAAAATTAATTTTTTTCGTACTTCTTCTATTTATATTTTTTAGAACCAAATTCTTTTGAAGTTGAAATATATTTTGAATCCATTTAATTCGGTTACTATCAACTATGGATGTTTAATTTTAACGTTTTTGTTAATATTCTTATTAAATTTTATAATCTTATTTAATTCATGAGTTATAAATTTTTCTTATTCACAGTTATATGACTATATATTTTACAAACTAACACCATTAGACCACTGGCATAAGCTACCCTAGGATTTAGAGTTGACTCAATGCTCCCAAGTTTGATTCTCGCAGTGGAAAAACTTTCTACAGTTAAAAAAATCAAGAGTGCCGTTTTTTTTCTTTTCCTTTTTTGTTGTTTTGTTTCCTTTTTTCTTTCTTCTTTTATATTTTAATGTTTTCTCTTTTTTCTTTTTTATATTTTAAAGAGTATATTACTGTCTCTAAAATTTAATCTTTTTTCGGTGTCAATCGGGTATCCTCTATGCGCAACTGTAGAGACTAATTTCTTGAGTTAGGCGGTAAAACTCTCCCTCAAGAGATTTAACACTGTTGCGTGCCTTAGGTTGGATTCGATCTCAAGACCTTGGTTAAGCTGGAAGAGACCCCTACCATCTCATCCAAGTACTCTTGGGCCTCTAAAATTTAATATGTTTAAATATGTGAAGTTTTTCTTCAATAATTAATTGGATAAAAAATGCTAAACAGTGTGTTTTTGAGTACTTTAGTGTTTATAATTTTTTTAAGTATACAAATACTCAAAGTTCGTTTCTTTATAACTGATTTAGTGAGAAAAAATATATAACTTTGTGAGACTAACCTGTGCAACTCACCATTTTACTAATTTCCACTTTAAAAAATCAATTTCTTTTTATACTTTTTCTTTTTGTATTTTTAAGAACCGTATTTTTATGAACTTTTTAAAAATTAATTTTTTTCGTACTCCTTCTATTTATATTTTTTAGAACCATATTCTTTTGAAGTTGAAATATATTTTGAATCCATTTAATTCGGTTACTATCAACTATGGATGTTTAATTTTAACGTTTTTGTTAATATTCTTATTAAATTTTATAATCTTATTTAATTCATGAGTTATAAATTTTTCTTATTCACAGTTATATGACTATATATTTTACAAACTAACACCATTAGTCCACTGACATAAGCTACCCTAGGATTTAGAGTTGACTCAATGCTCCCAAGTTTGATTCTCGCAGTGGAAAAGCTTTGTACAGTTAAAAAAATCAAGAGTGCCGTTTTTTTTCTTTTCCTTTTTTTTTTTGTTTTGTTTCCTTTTTTCTTTCTTCTTTTATATTTTAATGTTTTCTCTTTTTTTTTTTATATTTTAAAGAGTATTTTATCATCTCTAAAATTTAATCTTTTTCGGTGTCAATCGGGTATCCTCTCATGCGCAATCAGTAGAGACTAATTTCTTGAGTTTGGCGGTAAAACTCTCCTCAAGAGATTTAACATCACTATGCGTGCTTAGCCTTAGCTGGATTCGATCTCAAGATCTTGGTTAAGCTGAAAGAGACCCCTACCATCTCATCCAAGTACTCTTGGGCCTCTAAAATTTAATATGTTTAAATATGTGAAGTTTTTCTTCAATAATTGGATAAAAAATGCTAAACAGTGTGTTTTTGGGTACTTTAGTGTTTATAATTTTTTTAAGTATACAAAACTCAAAGTTCGTTTCTCTATAACTGATTTAGTGAGAAAAAAATATAACTTTGTGAGACTAACTTGTGCAACTCGCCATTTTACTAATTTCCACTTTAAAAAATCAATTTCTTTTTATACTTTTTCTTTTTGTATTTTTTAGAACTGTATTTTTATGAACTTTTTAAAAATTAATATTTTTTCGTACTTCTTCTATTTATATTTTTTAGAACCATATTCTTTTGAAGTTGAAATATATTTTGAATCCATTTAGTTCGGTTACTATCAACTATGGATGTTTAATTTTAACGTTTTTGTTAATATTCTTATTAAATTTTATATTCTTATTTAATTCATGAGTTATAAATTTTTCTTATTCACAGTTATTTGACTATATATTTTACAAACTAACATCATTAGTCCACTGACATAAGCTACCCTAGGATTTAGAGTTGACTCAATGCTTTCAAGTTTGATTCCCGCAGTGGACAAGCTTTGTATAGTTAAGAAAATCAAGCATGAACATTTTTAAGGAGACTTTTGCTAATAATTGCGTAAAAATTTTATTACTCATTTACACAAAAGAATTTAGTCAATCTTGTGTAACATTTATAAGGAGGGTTTTAATTTGCTAATAAATTGCATATTTACTCATTGTTGGAGTTGTTTTTGTTTTTTTTGTTTCCTTTTTTTTTATTCACTTCTTTCATTACTTTTTTGTTTGTTTTTTCTCTAATTTTTTTGTTTTTTTTTTTTTGTTTTTTCTTATTTTATTTTTTTTGTTCACATGTCATTGGTACGTAGTTTCCATCGACTTTGTCAACGATTAATCTACGTTACGGAGTCTGACTGACCACGAGTATCCGGCTTTGTTGTTCCGTGTGGTTCTCCCCTAATAGAGTTTTTACCACATGCATGCAAGGTTATTTTTTTTTATATTTTAAGGGGTACTTTACTGTATACATTTTTTTCTTCTTTCATATTTTGATTTTTGATTTTTATCTTTTTTATACCGTAGTAGTTTACTGTATGAAAAATGTTTTAGATGCTTAAATATGCGAACTTTATTTTTCAATAACGGATTAGGTGAAAAAGAGATTTAATTTCATGACAAAATTTGTAAAGTAGAGATGCTTGATAGTGTGTTTTGTTGTGCTTTGTGGTTCTGAAAAAAATTTAAATGGTTCAAATACACAAAGTTTATTCCTCAATAACTGGTTCGGTGAAAAAAAATCGTGCCAAACTACGTAAAGTGTGATACTAAGTAGTATATTTTAGGGACTTTATATATTTTTGTTATATATATATATATATATATATATATTAAGGAGTACTTTACAGTCTTGAAAAATTTAAGATGTTTAAATATGTGAAGTTTATTATTCAATAATCAATTGGGTTGAAAAAAAGTTTCATTTTATGACAAAATGCGTAAAGTAAGATGCTAAACAGGGTGATTTGGTGGACATTATAGTTCAGAATAAATTTTAGTTGTTGAAATACACAAAGTTTGTTCTTCAATATAGCTGGTTTGGTTAAAAAAATTGTGACCAAATACGTAAAGTGTTTTATGGTAATAATTTAATTTTTATTCACAAGAACTTCAACCACATTTACGAAAGAACCTCACATCATATTCCTTCAACTTTCTACTATCAAGTATTGCGTTGCTTCTATTTTATTGGTGATTTTCATACAACTCTACATGATACCGGCCATGTGTGTCACTTTCTGATTGTGTTGTATTCTTTTATTTCTAATTAATTATGAGTTAAGTTTTTATTTTTGCATTTGATAAATATGGATTATCTTATTAAATTTTTAGACATTTTCTTCTTACTATCTATGGATGGTAAATTTCAACGTCTTTGTTAGTGTTCTTTTTTAATTTTATAATCTTCTTATTTATTTTATAGTCATAATTTTATTTTCTTCACAATTATTTGACTATATATTTTACAAACCAACACCATTGGTCCACTGACATATAGGACACAAGGTCGACTTAGTGCTCTCGAGTTTGATTCCCGCAGCGGATTAGCTCTGTATAGTTAAAAAAAGAAACCAAGTATGAATGTTTAAAAAGTGATTTGTTAATAAATGCGTAAAAAATTTATCACTCATTTACACGAAGGAATTTAGTCAATCTCGTGCATCGCACGGGTTATGCGGCTAGTTTGTTCTTATGAATTCCTCCATTATATTTTGGGTGGAAACATGGTGCAGACTTTCCTCCTATATAGTTAGGCTCTGTTTGGCATTTCAAATCATAAATTACGATGGATTTGATCACCATGCATTTGGTTTATTCTTTTCTTATATGCTTTTTATCTACTGTTTCGCGGAAATAAAAGCGGGGAGTGCCCGTCTTCCGCTAGTAATAATAATAATAAGTTTGGTCGGTGTTATTCGCTTAAAAATGTGTAGATGTTAAATTTTATAAAAAGTTTGATTAAGTCCATATGGTTCAAGCATGTAGATCGATCCGAAAATATTTGACATTCATTTGGAGTTTTTGGATTGAAAATTTAATTTCACGTGTTTTTTTGTCATTGGTATGCAGTTTCTTCCGGCTTTGTCAAAAACTAATATACGCCGGAATCCTGACTAGCCACGAGTAGGGGTGGACAAGTTCTCATCACTCGCCCGCTACTCGTAGTATCCGAATAAAAAAATGTGTTCGAGTTGGTTCGGTTCAGTTGGTCGGGCTTTGATAGAGGAAAAAGAGGGTCTATACTCTATACGAATTGCAATGGGCGGTCGGATTAAAAATCGTAACCAGCGGAGAACGTAAATGCAAAGCGATGACACATCGCATCATCGCGTTCTCTGTCATTAATTGCACAATCTAAAACTATACATCTTGATGTAGTCTCCATGTGGGACCTACATCAAGAATTCCCTCCAAAATTCTCCCCCTTCCCTCCCTTTGGAGCCAAACCCCCTCCCCCCCACCCCACCCCACCCCCTTTTTTTTCCTTCTCCAAACTTTCTCTCCCCTTTTTTTTCTTCCTTTTTTTCCTTCATATTTTTATTCCCCTTTTCTCCTCTCTCACTCTTTCTCTCACTCTCTTCTTTCATGTTTTATATTTTAGTGATATTTTACGATTAAACAGAAATGTACCTCCATAATCAAATTTTTGGAATCGAACATTAATTTCGTAACAAATTATATAAAGTGTAACGCTATACAGTGTACCTTTTGAGTACTTTAGTGTCTGAAAAAATTTAATTGTTTAAATATGCGAAGTTTATTTCTTAGTAACAAAATCGAACATTAATTTTGTAACAAATTATATAAAGTGTAACACCATGCAGTATACTTTTTGGGTACTTTAATGTCTGAAAAAATTTAATTGTTTAAATATGCGAAGTTTATTCCTTTATAACAAATTTTATTTAAGAAAAGTTAATTTTGTAACAAAATTTAGAATTAATTTTGAGCTAAAATATGTAAAGCGTGACGCTAAGTAGTGTTTTTTGGGTTCACTTAGGATTCAGAAATAAATTTAGATTGTACAAATATACGGAGTTTGTTTCTAAGTACTTGGTTTGGTCAGACCAAAAAATAATTTACTGTCAAAAAACGTAAAGTACGACATTAGGTAGTGTGCTTCAGGTTACTTTAACGTTCGGAAATATTGTTTAATATGGGCTAACCATTTACTCTAACTTTAACACAAATTATTTTTTGTTCGACAATTACTTTAACAGTCTGACTTAAACAACATCTCAATAACTTCTATCCTCGTTCTAAAATTTTTCATAAAATAACAAATCTATTACAATCTTTATAGTCTATAACTATTTTTATATGTATGCCATTTGAAATTTTTATTTTCGTTTCATAATAATCATGTCACATAACTTAAGTTTTGTCTTTAATATAACCTAAATCATCGCTTCTACTTCTCTCTCTATGAACTTGAAGATTTGGCTCAAATCCATCTGGACGGCCACCACACTAATTACCTTGAAAATGGCCTACACTACATGTGAGTTTATATTAACCTTCAGAGTGGATGAATTTTCTTAAATCCTTGCCACTAATTATGCTGCTATACTTTTTCTGAAAGTTCATTCATTCATATTTCTCTTTCAATTGTTTTTTACCTCTATCATTTTCAACCGCATCCCTAGATAGGAAGGGTATATATATTCTCAAACATAATTTTGAGTGGGCCTATTAGTAGCAGCATTACAATAAACCTTTATCTTGAGCAGTGAAATATCTGATACATATATACAACGATGGATGATCCACAACACAACAAAAGTGAGCAGTGAGCTGTTATTTGATGCTTTCTACTTTATTACCTAGTGCTCGTAAAAGAATCTTTTATCATTATTGAGTTCAAACTTAATATAGAGTAGTGTTCTGGAGTGGACTTGTACGATGAGAGTGAGAGTGGTCCTTCCTACTCATGAGTGTCTTCTCTGCCAAAACCTCTTCCTAAATGGAACAGTAAACTTTGATCAAATGAAATTTAACATTTAATGATGATCACAACTTACAAAAGACTATGCATGTATATATACTAACTAACTAGCATTAGACCTTATTATTACCTCATTATAAGTTAAATCCAAATATATATGAACAACAACAAAAATTGAGTTCAAGTGAAACATCAAGTGCCAATATATAAAAATATTTGTTAAGAGTTCCAAATTTTAGAAATAGAAAAGAAAAAGCATAAGTAATAGAGAACAAGAGTTCCTCTGCCATCTATCTATCCGTGCCTGGCCAGTCCACACGCGTTATTATCTCTCTTCCTTTCGTTGTAGGCCTTTAGCCTCTCTCTCTCTCGACTAGAGAAGCATCGTCCCACAATTGATAAACAATATTTTGGTTGAAATTGTTAATCTTTCAAACCCTAATTTCTACCCTTAAGTAAATGGCTAAGTCAAAAATAGCCGTTGCAAAAAACAACATTTAAAATGTTTAGTTTACATTCAATTTGTAAATTAGTTGGAGTTTGTTAGTCACATTCTGCTTGGTAACTAACTTAACAAACTCTCAACTAATGTAGTCTACCTTGTATATATAGTTACCTATGTACATACATCAAATACACAGAGAATTTTAACAAATTAGCATTTTACAGTTTTCAGTTTACATTCTGTTCTACTTTCCTATAAGTCTACAACTTCTTGTATTCACGTAAGCTCCTTAGGCATCTTCAAGCTTTGAAGGTTGGTGTATCAATCAAGGTGGATTGGTACCTCGCAGATCAAAGAGGAAGAAAGGTTAGATTTGGTTCAAGGTGTGAATCAATTCTAAACTAAGCAAGAAAGAGTTTAATAGTGAGAGAAAGGGAGAAGTACCTCTGTGATCAAGTTTTTGGTGTGATTCAAAGGCTTGAATACATCAAGATCCATCTCCAGCAACATTTTAGTTCACATAAACAATCAACAAAGTGATTAGTGACTAGGTGATAAAGAGAAACATTCAAGAACAGAAAAACAATGAAGGAAGTGACTACCTTCACTTAGGGTTTCTGTTAAGGGTGATTTCACAAGGGTGAAATCACTAAATGTTGACTCAAATCCAGCACATACGGTACATGCAAGGGCAAAAATCCAGATCAGTAAGTGTTTGAGAGTCAAACAACATAAAACAACAATTTAAAGAGCAAGAACGCTGATTGTTACCTTCGATTTGTGTTGAAAGGCAAACCCTAGCAACACAACCTGCAAAACAGAGAAACACTAATTAGGGTTTCTGTGTGAAGCTTGATCCGAAGTAAAATTAGTGTAGGGTGAGTTAACGAAACTTACCGAAGACAATTTTGAGTGAGTTTGAAGGATTCAAACTCACGATACTCAGTTCCAGAACCAACGAGAACTGGTGTGAAGTGTTGATCTCAGAAAGGTGTGGTTCAGTACACAATCAAAGGGTTTTCGTGTATCATCATCACCAGATTTCATCACTGATCAAGAAACGAGGATTTGAAGCTTCAATCACACCATTACAGTGCAAGAGCTTCAAACCCTAGTTCCAGAGAGAGAGAAGAGAGAAGACGAAAGATTAGGGTTTCTGCAGCAAGAAAGGATCAAGAACGGAGCGAGGGTTTCTTGGAAACCATATATACATCGGGTCAGTGCAGGATCCGCGCATTGGCAAACAAACCGGGTCTTGGGTGCCGCAGAACCCATAAGTGTTTTTGTTTGAACCACTGAGAGAGTAAAGTGGGCTTGGGCTTAGTCAAGTGGGTTGAGTAATATCTACACATCCAGCACCTTGCTAATACCACCTGCAAGTGAAATTGAAGAAATTTAACAATTTTGACATATTATTGAGTATTCACACTTCACATTTCACATACAGTAACAGTATATAGCAAATGGTGAGAGTGAGAGTGAGAGTGGGTCATTTTTCTTTTAAATTGAGTAATGCATCTGTTCAATTCAACAAAAACAAAAAATACACCAAAACTATTTAGCTGTACATTGATGATTATCACTGAACTATTTTGCAATGTTAATATTGTTCAACTACCCAACAAATTGAAATATATATGCAAATATTATTTATTTTTTCATAATGATATCTGTATTGTGCATTTTACAGGGTATGATTTAGTATTTATTTTTTCATAATATTATTTATTTTTTCATAATGATATCTGTGTTGTGCCTTCACACCATTTCCATTGTAATTCTCTTCTCATATCAGCCATTCATCATCTTATTTAAATTGTGTGGCTGGAATTGGAAGAAATAACCAAATTTAAATATTATATATGGAATCATCTTCTCAACTCAGCTCTATATTTCTAATTTGTTCTCCATATATTATATCACTTTCAATCAACTCAGCATCATTGTCCGCATTTGAGAAGGAATATTTTCACAATATTGAGTACTTCTCTCTCTCAAAAACCAATTACCTTGGAAATCTACATTATATAAATTATATGCTGTTTTTGTTTTTACTCAACTAAATTTATATTATATCACTTACAATAATAGAAACTTCTTTGGTAAAAAAAAGTAATAGAAACTTCTTTGGCATCGTGTGTATCAATTGTTCACATGTGTAACACATGTGAGAGTGAGACTACTACAAATGTTTATTTAAAGCAGTGACAGATATATAGGCATTTGAAGGAAGAGAGTAACAAAAAAATGGAGAGTGAGAAGAACAAAATTATTGTGTTTGGTGGAACTGGTTACATAGGCAAATACATGGTGAAAGCAAGCATCACTTTAGGTTATCCAACTTTTGTGTACACTCGTCCTATTAATTCACAAACTCGTCCCTCTAAGAAACAACTTTGTGACGAATTCAAGTCCATGGGAGTAACAATAGTGGAGGTAAGGTTTCTTCATCTATGTATCTGTTTTTTGTCAGCTTAGACGAACACACACACACACACACACACACACACACAATCTAACAGAAACATTTGGTTTCGAATTTGAGAACTGATGTCTCCATATTGTTAAAATTGTCAACACAACCAACAATTAGGGACTCTATATCTATGAACGTGTGTAACGAATTACTTAAAATATTCATTTTGTTTTCTAATTATAATGAATATTTGAACTATCTATAAATATGCAGGGAGAACTTGAGCATGAGCAGATTGTGGCAGCGATTAAAGAAGTAGACATTGTGATATGCACATTGCCATTCCCTCAAGTGTTGGAGCAACTCAAAATTATAGATGCTATCAAAGTGGTTGGTAATATCAAGGTGCTCAATATTTTCATTAAATTAACAAAAAAATATTCTAGAGAACAAAATATTCATCTGCATTCCTTTAATGCGCTCCTTTGATATCCCTTAACCAACTGAACTTTACTCGAGATTTTTTTAATTTTATTTATATGTCTCTTGTTGCAGAGATTCTTTCCATCAGATTTTGGTGTTGAGGAAGACAAAATAATCCCTCTTCCTCCATTCCAAGCTTTCCTTGATAAGAAAAGAAAAATTAGAAGAGAAATCGAAGCAACTGGGATCCCTTATACTTTTGTGTCTGCAAATTGTTTTGGTGCATACTTTGTAAATGTCTTGCTTCGTCCCTATGAGAAAAATAAGGATATTGTTGTCTATGGCAATGGTGAAACCAAAGGTAGTAAATTCATCGTTTTAAACTTAAATACAGTTATGCTTTTCCCCTAACATACTAAACCTTTAGGGTATGTTGGGGAGCGGGTTTTGGAAGGGGAAGCGAAGGGAGGACATATTTTTCAATATAGAATTGAGAAATCTATAAAATGTCTCTAAACATAAATCAAGTATGAATAAAAATGTTATATTGATATCTATCAACCTGTTCTTTTAAATTTTTTAAAATCTTAAATACATATTAAAATATAGACTAATCTTTTTCAATTCCTCCACTCCCTTTCCCTCGCAAAATCCCCTCCCAAACATACCCTTATAGACTACTCCCTCTGTTACACAATATAAGCAAATTTAACTATATCACACATATTAAGATAACTACTAACTTCCATTTATTTTTGTAAAAAAATACTTTAACTACCCAAATTACCCTCATTAAATCATTTTCTTAAGAATTTATTAACCCTCTTGATTAACTAAAAAATCAACTTGATGAATGTGTGTCATTCATTAACTCTCATGTTCTATGGAACTTTTCAGATTTTCAATGAAGAATGGTGGAGTATTAAATTGAACCTTTCGGTTTTCTATGAAATTATTTATCACATGGAAACTTGTTTCATTTTTTTTTTATCTTTTATTGAAATTAAATGTAAAATAAAATTAAGGGCAATATTGGAAAGTCATCATTAAATAAGGTTGAAAAAAGTAAGATTTGATTATATTGTGTTACAAATAAAAGTGTTGATTTTTGCTTATAATGTGTAATGGAGGGAGTACTAAACTAAGAGGTGTGCTATATGGTACGAACACCGAGCAATAGGTCGGCGTGCAATTCATTTTGTAATAATGAGTATTTCTCCTAAACTAATTAATGCACCAAATCCCATTAGAATTAAGTAGTTAACGTGTTTAGGCGATAATAATAATATTATAATAGTGATCTCTAGAAAGTCCTCGTATTGCACATTTTTTAAAGTATTAAAAAAAACTAATAATTTTTACTCGTGTTGCACCTCTCATTAGCTTAGGAAGAAAAGAAAAATCTACTTATCCTTTTTCTACCTTTTCATGTAAACGATATTTCAAATTCCATCGATCATTTATTATTCTCTATTTAATTTATTTTAGCTTATTATCTTTTCTGTTATGAATATTTATATTAGTGGATGTCCATTAGTTTTCTCCTTCCCTCTCATTACTCCATTGTGTATTTTGATGATAGACCACTCACTTGTCTATCCATACCCTATAAATAGAGCTATCTCATATGTGTATGGATACACTTGAAATAAATAGAAAATCTCTCATCTTTCATATTTGTTCATGTTCTTATCTTCTTCATATTTCTCCTTTCTATAGTTTTGGTTATTTTCATAACATTTTCTACATTCTTTTGTTAGCAATACTTAATTATGAAGAAGATATTGCTTTGTACACTATTAAAGTGGCAAATGATCCAAGAACATGCAATCGCATTATTGTGTATCGCCCTTCAAAGAATTTCATCACACAAAATGAGTTGATATCACTATGGGAGCAGAAAAGTGGTCAACGTTTTACCAAAACATTTGTTCCGGAGGAAGAGATTGTCAAGCTATCACAAAGTAAGATTTTTCTTATTCAATAAGCGGAGTGACAAACACCACCCGTAAACTCACACAGTACTCTTGTTTTAATATATGTCAAAAACTCCAATTTTTAGAGCACCTTTGAATCAACTTATTTGGACTTATCTATTGGCATAAACATACATGAGACTATTTGGGAGAGCTTATGGCATGTTCATAAGCTGTTTTTAGCTAATTTCCATAAGCTCTCTGGAATAACTTATATTATACGAAAACAACTTATAACTTAGAGAAAATAGTTTAATATCATTTTATCCTTTATGATATAACAGTTTATACATAAGTACTTATATGATGAACACTTACTCCCTCCGGTCCCTATTATAAGAAGATTTTTGGACTAAATTTTGGTCCCAAATATAAGATACTATTCTAGCTTTTAGTGTATATTTAATGCTTAAATACCAAATTTACCCTCACTGAATGTTTTGTCGTTTCAGTTTTCAAGGTGAGTGAGAGTAGTGAAGTTATTTCACATGTGGAGTTGAGTGAGGGTATTTTGGAGACTTTATTTAAAAAAGACAATAATTAAATGAGCTCATTGATATTAGTGATTTTTGTATTTTCTTCTCATAATAGGGACCAGATGGAGTATGTCATAAGCGCTTAATTAAGTTGTTTATCCAAGTGTACCCTTATTTGATGTTAAAATTGAGAAATCAAACTTGACCAATTAATGGTAAACAATTTTCCATGATGTTGCAGCTTTACCTCCTCCACAAAATATACCAATTTCCATCCTTCATTGTGTATTTATTAAAGGGGACCTTGTGAACTTTGAGCTAGGGAAAGATGACTATGAAGCTTCACAACTATATCCTGATCACAACTACACATCCATTGATCAACTTCTTGATAAATTTCTTGTTGACCCTCCACCTCCTGCAACTGCTGCTTTTGAATGATGTTACCTTGTATTGTGTAGTACTTCCTCCGATCTCATTTATTAATAAAAAAACATCTTTTTAGGTTCATCTGTATATGATCTATAATATAGACAAGATATATCAGTTATTCACCGAACTTAAAAAGTGTTTTTTTATTTATAAATGAGACCAGAGTAGCATATAACTTGGTAATAATATTAATTATAATAAAAGTATGATAATCTTATGATTACTATATTATCATTGGAGAGATTTAAGTCCATTCTAGCTTAGCGATGGCATCTTAATAAGTTAGCAAGTTTATGCATGTAATGGTTGAAGAACTGTAATTTCACATTTTCTTGTGATTAAGAATGATTATTGATTGAGTTAAAGAATTACTTATTCACAAATGAATTTAAGTAAGGTTCGAAATTCGAACTCCAAAAACTAACAATCATTCTCCCTAACTACACTATTAATAAATCAAGAGACAATTATAATTGGGTCTTTAATAGACATTAATACCAAAACTAATTACTTCATAACTTATAAATATGAATTGGACAAAACTTAGATGCAGTACCTTATCTTATGTACTTGTTTTGTTGTTGCTCAATAAAAACATAACACGTGTATAGTCTCTTTTCAAACTAAATGCAATACCGAATGGGACATGTAACTACAGTAACGCCGTCAACTTAATTCTCCATTTTGCTTAAAATGTTTATATATTTTCTACCCAAGAAAATCAATGAGATGCATGTGTTTATAAATATCGGGAAAATCCCAAGCCCACATCGACTAGTGATAAGATATCAGAGGGCTTTATAATGAAGATGCAGCCTCACCTTCATGTTCGGTTTTATGGGGTTGAGTTAGGTCTAAATTCTACATTCTAGATGGTATCAGTCTTTCTGGCTCTGTCGAGTCACCTACCAATAAAAAAACACGCTGGCCCCAAAATAAAAATAAAAAGGTGTTGCGCGCGTGGGGGGTTGTATTAGGAAAAAATCCTGTCCCCACATCGACTAGTAGTGATAAGGTCTCTAGAGGGTTTATAATGAAGAGACAATTTCTCCTTCTACAATGGAGATTTGTAGAGTTGAGTTAGGTCTAAAACCACGTTCTAAGAATAAATAATTAAAAAAAAGTGGTTCAACTATTTTTTTTTTTTGACAAAAAAAGTGGTTCAACTGTTAGTCAGATCTGATTCGAATCTTTTTATTTGAATTCCCTTTCTTAAATTGATTTCATTCGAGTCATGGTTAACATGGTTTGCTGCAGTTTTTGGTGAGCCGTGAGGGAAGAAAGTTAATGTGTGCTGAAGTGGAAATTAATCTAGGTGTCAACATATAATAGGACAACAGTACATATGGTACTTGTTTTGTACCTTGCTGTCTTTCTTGATCGATCCGGGACTGCATTTGGTAGAGCTCCTGATCGGGTCGGATCTCTGTGTGTTTTGAACGAGAGAGGGAGACCTGTAAAGACACTCATATGCTCAAGTTAGTAGAGAATCGTGGAGTATGTAGGTTCTAGAAATGTGTACCTTGTGTGGCTATGCGAAACAGTATTTATAGAGATCATTGCTAGATCTGAGCCGTTAGATAGTTCGGGTTAATCTGAGCCGCCGATTCTTCTCTTATGCACAAATTGAAGTTAGGAGGCTATTGTTCTGTTAAATACTATTGCCAATATGCTTGGTGTGGGTGTGCAAACTATGTCAATGAACTTCATTGTATCATGAAGGGGACTCACCGGTCATCTTATTGTGTCCAATCTAGTGTGATTGGTATAGGGATGGCAAAAACGGGTTGGCGTCGGTCGGCCGGCCCGCTAACCCGCCAAAAAAAGGCGGGTCGGGGTATTGGGACGGCTGACCCACTAAGACCGCCCCGCCAAAAAGGAAAAACCGCGAAAAAAAAGAAGACGGGCGAAGGGTCGGCCACTACTGCTTTTATTTTATTTTAAAATAAAAAAACTATAATGATTTATAGTGTTAGTGTTTCTTCACTTGAAATTCAATTTTTCTTCACCTGAATGATAGTGTTTTTTGTTTTGAGTTCTATATATTAATGTTTGTATTGTTTTTTTAGACAATGTTATGTTTTGTTAGCCAATGTTATGTAATTTGAATCTCTAGACTTTGACGTTGTACATATTATGATTTTTTGGTTCTTAAGAATATTTATTTTGGTTGCTTGATGGTTAATCCCTAGTTATCAAGCAATCAAAATACTAATTTTGGTTGCTTTAAGATCAATACTTGAATTATGGTTTTTGACCTTTTGGTTGATGGTTCTAGATGACATTTCTTGATGGTTTTAATTTCTATATAATTAATCCTAGTAATTCCAATGCTACTATTGTTTTATACTTTTATTTTGAATATCAAGAATTTTTAAAGTAAAAATCTGTTAAAAAAGCTTTATAAAAAAACTGTTTTAAAAAAAAAACGTGAAAAATCTTAATGAAATGTTAAAAACATGTGAGTTTTTTGTTCAAAAATATTGCAAAAAAAAAATTAGGCGGGCCGGGCCAAACTTGTGAACTCGCAGTGTTTGGCGGGCCAACTCGTCCCGCCCCATTTTTAGCGGGCCGAAGGCAATTTGGGTCGGGCCGAGGCGGGTCGGCCTGTTTTGCCATCCCTAGATTGGTTGGAGGGAATCGAACCTAACACTACAAAAAAAACGCGAATTAGCGACGGAATTAGCGAGGGAATTTTTGTCCCTCGCAAAAAACTGACATTAGCGACGGAATTGTAGGTCCCTCGCTAATGGTCACATTAGCGACGGAATTGGCACGTCCTGGCTGATTTGATACCGCAGCGCGCTTCCGACTATGCATATCGACGGCAGCGACGGACTTTGCACGCGTCCTCGCTAATTGGCACGTCTTTTTGACCGAATACCCCATTATCTCACTCTTCTCTCTCTCTTCTCTCTCATTCTTCACAATACCCACTCCTCTCTCTTCCTCTTCCTCTTCCTCTTCCTCTTCCTCTTCCTCTCTCTCTCTCTCACCTACAAACTAACCCACCACCACCACCACCACCACCACCACTCCACACATACCCATTCTTTCACAATATCCACTCCTCTTCCTCTTCCTCTTCCTCTTCCTCTACTCTCTCTTTCTTCACAAAACCACCACCACCACCACCACCACCACCACGCCCCACCACACCACAACCACTCTCACTCCTCTCTCTCTCTCAACCACACAACCACAACCTCTCTCTCTCTCTCTCTCTCTTTCTTCCACACCACCACCACCACCACCACCACACCACCACCACCACCACATACCTCTTTCTCTCACCTGTCTTTCTTCCACCACCACCACCACCACCACCACCACCACCCTCTTTCTCCCTTACTCTTCTCCTTCTTCTTCTCTCTTTACACCACCACCACCACCACCACACCACCACCACCACCACCACCACCACCACACCACATCCAAACAACAACAACAACAACAACAATAATAATAATAATAATAATAATAATAATAATAATAGTAATAATAATAATAATAATAATAATACTAATACTACTACTAATAATAATAATAATAATAATAATAATAATAATAATAATAAATTCAAATTGATAAGCGTGCCAATCGATCGGGGTCTGCGTCGTTGTCGGCGTTAGCGAGGAAATTAGCGAGGACTCGGTCCTCGCTAATTAGCGATCGACACATATTCCTCGCTAAATGCCACTAGCGAGGAGGAATTAGCGACCGAACCGGTCCTCGCTAATTCCCTCGCTAATGGACATTAGCAACCGAAATGGGCCTGTTAGCGACGGATATTTCACTCGCTAATCCCCGTGTTTCTTGTAGTGTAAAGCTTAGTGTTCTTACACATGTCTTAGAGACTTGCGCGATCATAAACTCACATTCTCATTTGTTCCTTAATTTCCATCTTGTTCACATTTATTTAAATTTATGATTTTCATTGTTTGGTTGCTCTTTTTAGTTGCATCATTATATTCCCCCCCAAGAATTATCACCAACAGGGGGTATTTCAACTCGTTACGTCGACCAAACTCTCAACCAAATTAGTCTAATAAAGTGTCATACTCTTCAAGTTATTTTTGAGTAATTTGTTCTTTACTATAAATTTTGACTATTCTTGCTTGAAGCATATATCTAGACCGGAAAATATTTCCCAAAAATGGTTAACATTAATCATTTGAAGTCTTTGGTTCATCCATAAGTTCTCTAAGAAGACTAGACACAATCATATGAAATATTCGATTTTACACAAATTATTGTAGATTAAAAAAGTAATCTCACACTTTTGACAAATCACCTTTTCAACACTTTGATAGTATTTTTGAACCAATATATATTTGCTAGGTTCCACCAATAAAAATAAGGTATATATTTTTAATTTTTCTATAAGCAAAATGGTATATCGATAAGGAGTACAAGGGATATTCTATCTCTTTACATCAACTAAACTCTCTACCAAAATAGTAGGTAGAAGAAAAACGGTCGATTGGATTTAAGATGCAAATAAGTATAATTGAGACCAAACATCTTATCAAAAAATAAGGTATATGTTGTTAGCAATCACTATCTAATGTTGGGTAAGTGATATGCATGTGAAGGAAAAGACAATAAACAAAAAAATGGAGAGTGAGAAGAACAAGATTCTACTAGTACTGAGTGGAACTTGATACATATGCAAGTACATAGTGAATGCAAGCATCACTTTAGGTTATCCAACTTTTGTATACACTCGCCCAATCAATGTACCGAACTCGTTCGGAACTAAGATACTGCACTTCAGATTGTGCAGAAATATGTTTTTAGCAGTTGTTTTCTATTTTTAACAGATTTAGGGGTATAAAACAGAAAAAAAAATTGTACAACCTCACGAACAAATGGTGTCCCAAACGACGTATTGGTTGTGAACCATACTAGTTTGTTCGCAACTCAATAGGTACATATTTAGTATATATTTTTTGTTTCGGGTTAATTTAATTATTAGCAACTAACTGATTGTTTTTTTAGTTATTTGCTACTCGTGACGACCTTTTGGCATGGATACGTTCTGTCGTAAAGTCCATTGGGATGGTGACTGTATCTATAGCTGACAACGGATGAAAGGCAGGGAAAGAACATTGCATGTTGATGTGTAAAATTGCTACAAGTATGTTAAATTGATTCCTTTTGAAATTAGAAAAGGTTGCTGCAAGTTTAGACTGAAAGGAACATTTATTTAGAAGCTTAAAGATTGGATATTGAGAGTTATAATGTGTGGAACTCATAACCACACATTAATTATATACGAACCCAAAGAGTTATCACCAACAAGGAGTACTCCAACTCGCTAGCCCGACCAAACTCTCAACCAAATTAGTTGGTAGAGAAGAAACATGGTCCATTGGATTTAAGATACACATAAGAATAATTGAGACCAAACATTTACCAAAAAGCTAGTAAGGTATATGTTGTTAGCAATCACTATTTAAAGTTGGGTAATTGATACCCAAAATGACAATGCAAATGTTTATTTAAAGCACATTGATATAGGCATTTGAAGGAAAAGAGAGTAACCAAAAAAAATGGAGGGTGAGAAGAACAAGATTCTAGTATTTGGTGGAACTGGTTACATAGGCAAGTATATGGTGAAGGCAAGCATCACTTTAGGTTATCCAACTTTTGTGTACACTCGTCCTATTACTTCACAAACTCACCCCTCTAAGAAACAACTTTGTCAGGAATTCAATTCCATGGGAGTAACAATAGTGGAGGTATTTAGGGTTTCTCTATCTATGTATCTGTTTAGACGAAATGAAAAATTAATGTCACACACACACATTATCTATCTAATAGAAACACACGGATTTGAACAATACATAAATGCAGGGAGAATTCGAGCATGAGCAAATTGTGGCAGCAATTAAAGAAGTAGACATTGTTATATGCACGTTGCCAATCCCTCAAGTGTTGGAGCAACTCAAAATTATAGATGCTATCAAAGTTGTTGGTAATATCAAGGTGCTCAATATTTTCATTAAATTAACAAAAAGAAAAATTTACAAGTATTAATAATGAACTCATTCATTATTAATAGCTTACTTATACATTTTTTTTGTTTATGTATCTTTGACTATTTTATTATCCTACATGTCATTTTAATGGACAAGAAATATTGAGTTTATAATGTCTAATTTCAACATATATAGATTATATATATGCTTCTACCCATCTTTTAAGAAGAGTTGCTTGCTGAGACATGCTATTATTTGTTAGAAAACTAGATTAAACAAATCCTTCCTGTCATTTATTCTTCTTAGTTTTCTATAAGTTATTTTATTTTTAATAGTAAAAATAATTTAAATAAATACAAAATACAAAGGAATACCCAAATTCATTAGATCAAAGGAGGGATATTGTTGGAGGACACTACTAGAAAAATGTGAAATAGTGACGGATATTTTGTGTGGGAAAACGACAAAGTTTGCCTCTTACTTTGTCTCTAAGTGTTAGAGACGCCCAATCCAGAGATTAGTTTTATTTTTTGTCTCTAATTTTCATCGTCATTTCAGCTTTTCCTAGTAGTGGGAATAATTTTATTTTTTGTCTCTAATCTTATTTTTCGTCTCTAATTCTCATTTCTAAATATTCAAATAAGTAACACAAAAAAAAAATTCAAAATGATTACAAACCAAATTTAATAATTACATTAAAATTAGAAATTACAGATAAAAAAAATAGAAAAATAGAACTTACAATTACAAAAATAATCATGATGCACTCTATAGAGGTAATAGAGGTGTTAATCAAACACATTTAATCATCAAAAATACTAGACCACCAAACTACCCTACTCTAAAACCCACTTTTTGATAACAAATATGTCATTTCTAATTATTTTTTTCTCAATTTTTATATTTTGTCGGTATCGCTTTCCAAGTCATCTCTTAACTTTTTTATCTCACATTTAAAACCCACTTTTCTATTTTCTCTCTCACTCGTATCTTTCTCAATTTTGTCTCTACCTCTCTCCTCTCCATTCTCTCTCTCTCTCTCTCTCTCTCTCTCTCTCTCTCTCTCTCTCTCTCTCTTCAAATTTCTCTCTATGTTATTTTCAATTATTTTATCTCAATTTTTATATTTTGATGATTAAATGTATAATTGATGATAAATGTATAGTTGATGATGTTAGTAAAAAAAAGCAGAATAAGTAACACCGATGAATATAAAAAAAAAAGGGACAAATGACTGTTACTGATATGTAAAAAAAATACAGGACATATATTTGGCATTAATAATTATAATATATCGTAAAATATAAATGGGACAAATTTTTGTATAATATTCAAGGACGGAAAATCTTTTTGTCATTGATAAATAAAAGAACGGGATAAATACTTATCACTCATAAATATAAAAAATCACAACATAAATAATTGTTACTAGTACATAAAAAAATCACGGGACAAATATTTATCACCGGTAATTACAATTTACTTTACAAATTATAAACGGGACAAAAATGAACAAAAGAATCTGTCTTATTTTACTTTTGAGTCTCAACGACGAATAATATAATAGTTTTCACTGAGTTTGTCAATATAGACTCACAGTTTTCGACGAGAAAACATGTAGTGAAAAGTTGAAGATCATTTTGTCAAAAGGATGAAATGAAGGTGTGATTTAATAAGGTTTACCTTTACGGACTAATTGATTGTTGTCTGAGTCCATTCCTATTAAGAACTCGTTGCTACCCATGCGCATGTAGGAATAATGTACTAGTTGTGTTTCAAATCCCTAAGAGCATCCCCAATGAGAAGCTCTTACCCATTAAAAGTTAGATTTTAGTAGGTACCTCCATTGTGGAGAATGAGAAATGGTACCTATTGTGGAGGAACTCTTAAATAAGAAACTCTTTCTCTCCTCTAACACAATGACCCACCGTCTTACTTTTGATTAAAAAACTAATAACAAATAGTAGTTGTCATGAAAGCGGGATTTAGTAAATTTTGTTGCGACTCTAGGTTGGAGAGATGAAACTCTTATTAAATACTAAAATTATAAAAACTAATGTGTACACGTAGAACCCATTTAAGTACTCAAATGAGAGTTTCTCCACTGCGGATGCTCTAACGTTGTTTGCAAGTTGCAACCAATCATCATGGGCCCTTTGTTGCAATTCTAATAAACTTTTAATTTTTTTTGTTTAAATAGGTTATTACAATGTTGCATTTTGACATGTATCTACTTTCTTCTATCGTTGCAGAGATTCCTTCCATCAGAATTTGGTTCAGAAGTAGACAGAATAAACCCTCTTCCTCCATTCAAAACTCTCCTTGAAAGGAAAATAAAAATTAGAAGGAAAATTGAAGCAGCTGGAATCCCTTATACTTTTGTCTCTGCAAATTGTTTAGGTGCCTACTTTGTAAATTACCTGCTTCGCCCTTATGAAAAAAATAATGATATTCTCGTCTATGGCAACGGTGAAACCAAAGGTATATTCTCGTCTATAATGATAGAGTCCAACACATTCAAAGACCAAAAGGACTATTTACTCATAATTTATTTTTCTCTATTTAATTTTTCTTAGCTCGTTGTCATTTCTTTACTCTTAGTATGTTGAATCCAAACGAATTAGCAATATTAATTAACAATCTTATGTGATATTTATGTTTGTTAGCAATTCTTAATTATGAAGAAGATGTTGCTTTGTACACTATTAAAGTCGCAAATGATCCAAGAACATGCAATCGCATTGTTGTGTATCGCCCTTCAAAGAATTTCATCACACAAAATGAGTTGATATCACTATGGGAGCAGAAAACTGGTCAGCACTTTTGCAAAACATTTCTTTCAGGAGAAGAGCTTGTCAAATTATCACAAAGTAAGACTCTGTTTGGCAATGTCAATCCGCTTAACTTATAAAGCAGATCCAGATTAGTTGTAAGTTTTTTTAGATAGACAATTCTTTAGTGGGGGTGGGAAATGTTAGTTTCCTGACTTGACCCAAGCACTCCCTTCTGCACTCATATGGTGCACTCCTTCACGTCCCTTGCATTCACGACGACCGAGCCTACCTTCATATTAGTTTCCGCTAGTTGTAAGTGTTTGACACAACTAACTTTTAGCGTTTTTCTACTAACTTATAGCATTTTTTATGATGTTGTAGCTTTACCTCCTCCAGACAATGCACGAGTTTCGATCGATCATAGTTTATTTGTGAAAGGGGACCTTGTGAACTTTGAGTTAAAGGAAGATGACTATGAAGCTTCACAACTATATCCTGATTACAACTACACATCCATTGATCAACTTCTTGATAAATTTCTTGTTGACCCTCCACCCCCTGCAGTTGAGGCTATAGAATGATGTTACTTTGCATTGTTGACTATATTATTATTATTATTATTATTATTATTATTATTATTATTATTATTATTATTATTATTATTATTATTATTATTATTATTATTGTTGTTGTTGGTAAGATCTTATCTTAGTCTAATCTAGATGCAGCAATTGCATCTAAATAAGTTAGCTGGTATGTGTGTAATGTTGAAGAACAATTATTTTCTATATGCATTAAAACTCTGGTGCAGTGCAACTACACTCTTGTTGTTTATTTCATATACTTGTAGCACTTTGTTCCACAAATTTAGATTTGAGAGTAGGAGATATTTGTCCTTAAGACCTACAACAGTTTAAATATAAATGTCCAAAGATCTCTTAAGACAAAGTTAAGAAACCAGCAGTTGATCACAAATAAAAACATGTAAATATCCTCCCTAGTTATGCATGACTAAAAGACAGATTTTTTAAATAAATAAAAAATCTAACAATAGATCAAAATAAAATTAAAAAACATGTAAATATCTGTATGTGACAAAATTATTTATCCAAATTTGACAAAATAGCTTGCCATTTTGGAATAATATCAAGGTAGAAGCAACCACTACAAATGGAATGTCCTTCACTTGAATTATTAATAAAGCAACTACAAATGGAATGTCCTTAACTTGAACTATTACTAAAGCAACTAGTGGTGTATTCCAGGAATTGACTTAAAATTGTTTACTGCAGTCACCGATTTAGTGCAGTTATGCAGTAAGCATCTAGGTCGTTGGATATTGTTCGGACGGTCTAGATTTTAACTTTTAAAATTGACTTAAAATATAAAGTTAAAATGCAAATCATCTGATCAAGATTGAAAGACACGGATTCACTGACTGCTTGACTGCACACAAACCCAATCCGTATTCCTGGATAGTTTACTCACAATGATGAAATTCATCTTGAAAGAATCAAAAGCTATAGTCTTGCATAACCATTGGAACCATATATACGGGTGTCTTGGAAATTGATGCAACGGGAGAGTGCAGCAGCTAAGTTTTCCAAATCTTCTCTTGTATGGACTGCACTAAGGGCTACTCGCAGCCTAAATAATAGAGATGAAAAAGAAACAAAATGCATCACATAAAGGCAAGGGAGTTTCACCTTTCAACACCTAAGTTATAGTTGTTAAATTGGGCTGACCGCGATGGGCCAGCCAAAAATGATTCGGACTTAAATTTTGTGAAACCAGTTATGTTTTACAGAGGATGGAGAGGGTCAGCCCATCTGACATTTCTAATCAATTCAATTTAACTACCAGATTGTAATTCAGGAAAATTTAAGATATGAACCTGCATGAGTTAGGAGGCACAGTTGGTGGTCTGATTGCAGTCACGTGGAAGCCAGCTTGCAATAAATGCCTGTTCAAGAAATACTGAAAATGCTTAGTGTTTCTAGAGACATGAGTTGATCTTGATATGCTTAGGGGGTCTTGAATAGAGTTGAGTTGATTCTGTATTTAAAATTATTGTAACTTGATGCTGGAATTTGGAGTTTTTGCCTCCAAACGTGATTTTAACTCACAAAAGTATCACACTTTTACGTGAATGTATATAAATTACTTTATATTCAACTCACTTTTAACTATAGTCAATTTATTCAAAATCAGTTTCTTCACGATAAAACCAAACACATTCAGTTTTACAATGTTTGCATGATCAGCTTCTGAAGCAGTGTCACACAGGTAATACTTAGTTCATTGAGCATCAAGATATAATGGGAGAGAGTTAGGGAGCGAAATTTACCGACTTGCTTGCAGTGCTTTGTCTTCACTACCCACAATTAGGGATATAATTGGACTTGTAACAGGGATTCCAGTAAGCAAATGAAAGTCTTTCACTCGGTTCCAAATAGCCTTTCTACGCCATGTCTCAAGCCGTGCCACTCTAACAGCAGCTGGAAAATTGCATCATCATGTTTTTAACAAATAAGTAATTCCAACAAAGATGAATATGAAAGACGCAGAATAAATAAATAAATAAATAGTTAAAATGAGGAGCTACCAACAAATGTCTCATTTTTTCGAAAGCCTCAATATCGTAAATCAATTTAAGTACAATACCGGAGCTCACCATGAGCAGCAGCAGCAACTGGAACTGGTGTAGCAGTTGAAAATATAAATGAACGACCTCTTGACTGAATTAATAACTTCCACCTTTTGCTATAAGAATTAATAAAATAGCAAAATTTATTGAAGTTTTCATGAACCGTAATTTTTATTGTGCCAATGTAGTGACGGAAGCTTATGAAATGACATCAACCTTTCTTAATTTCTGGAACAAGTGCACTCAGATTATTACCTGCATGCTATAAACCCTCCATGGCAGCCGGCAGCTTTACTAAGTGTACCAATGCATATGTCCACATCCTTCTCACAGTTGAACTCCTCAGCAACACCACCGCCATTTTTGCCACAAACAAATGTTCCATGAGCCTGGATTTATGCAAGTTTTTATTATAGTAGTTTATAGGTAGTGAAGACAAAGCACTGCAAAGAAAAAGATGTTTGCTAAAACATCTTTTGCTTGTAGCAAGTCGGTAAATTTCGCTCCCTAATTGTAGCAAAGAAAAACAATATTTTGCTTGTATCACATAAATATTCAACAAAGAAGACAACATAAAATAGTTTTATCAAGTAAAAGATGTTTGCTAAAACATATTAAGAGGTCTTACATCATCGATAGCTAACAAAAAGCCATGCTTCTTGCGGAGTTCTGCAAGCTCCACCATTGGTGCAAAGTCCCCATCCATGCTAAACAAGCTGCAATCAATCAGATTAACCATAATGCACACCGTCATCACTTTAATACAACCTCTAGGTAGAAATATAGTGATATGCTACCCATCTTTTTCCTTAAGGCAAATATTTATGCTAGGTGTGAGGAAATATATGCATATAATATAACACTAGTTATTTTTAAATGTTGAACTACTTTTTCAGATCTATGTAACAAGTAACAAAATGACTTACCTGTCAGTTACCACAATTTTCCTCTTCATTCTGCAGTGAGATCTATTAAAATCACATATGTCAGAACAATGACAACGTATATAGAGACTGTACTAGAAGGGGGAAGAGAAGAATACGCAAATTTCAGGAAACAGTAAAACCTACAAGAGTGTATTGAGGTGGGACATGTCACAATGTCTATATATGTACACCTTTACACCTTTTTGCCGCTCAGCAAGACGAATACCATCAATTATTGACGCGTGGTTTAATGCATCAGAAAATATAGCTATCTTTTCATCATCTGAAGGTATGTTATTCCCAGCTAAGAGGGAACCGATGCTTCCTATTGCTGTCATCAAGGCCATATTGGCAGCAAACCCTGTGGGACAAAGAAGGCAATCCTATAGCATGGATTTTAAACCAAAATGGGTCAGCATTTCATACAATCTAGACTTATTATAACACATGGATCCTTTCTTCAGTTAATTATATAATAGGTAAGTCTCAGAAGAATCCAAGCCATAGATCCTTGAAATAAAAAACATAGGTGGACAGAGAAAATAAAGGTGACTCCAATGGGATTAATTTATACTACGCAACTCGTAAATAGGTTCAATCACAATTTTTGAAGCAGTAATTATAAACAATTGGAAGTGGTCATAAAATGAAAGGTATAAATTATCATATTATTTCAACTGTAGGCTGTTCATACCAAATATTAACTACCTAAAAATAATTAATCAATAGTGAGGGACATCTCCCACAAAAAACTCGGTGTAGCCAAGCAACCATAAACTGTCTTCCTCGAATAAAATATATCCTTTTGAACACCATTTTTCCTTGTTGTCCACACTAATAATCACCAAGGTCAAGTAATATTCAAACAGGGACCTAGGCCCAATCACAAGTATGCATCAAATGGTCTATTGAGCATCATTTCACAGTATTCAATCCTACCAAATAACGAAATACGATGCTTGATTCACAAGTTTACTCACAAGTGACCTTCAATTAAGTATAATTTAATCAGGCTACAAAGCAGAACTAATAACAAAACCAGAAGTCCGGAACAATTTAAGGAGATCTCAAAAGCAAGTCCTTACCTCTTTCTTTTTCAAATCTGCCAAGCTCGATTCTAGCAGCCTATGATAATTGGTATAACCACAAATAAGAGCAGAGCCCCTTGGTCCCATCCCATGTTCTTGAGCTGCCTGATATGGAACGAAAAGAATAAATGCAATAATCTCAAACTAAGAAAACAGAAGAAACAAAGACCCATAGACTAGAATCAAAAGAATGGAGACAAAGAATCATTTGAAATTCACAGTCACACCTTTGCAGCAGCCCTTCCAATAGTTGGATGGGAACTCAAGCCTAGATAATCATTTCCAGAAAACAAAATTAACTTTTTACACTTCTCAGGAAATGCCACGGGCTCATTGTCGACAGCAACTGCACCATCAACAATCTCATCACCTAACCCCCAACCAAACAAAAAAGGTTGAAAGTTAACGTTTGAAATCAGAAGAAAACACAATGTGAGCAATATACTTGAGAAAACAAAGTAACGCGAATTAATGCAAATGACAAGAATTAAGTTGAACATAAAGGTTAAAACCCTATTTACTTTCATTGTTTCTTGTTTTCACTTCTAAAATAAAATACGCCGGTAACAAATATGTATATTGGACTGTTCTCATTCTCAATTTTGAAAACGTTAAAAAGTCATATTCACTGTTTCTGCAACTGAATATTAGAAGCAGTAACTGGACATTCAAAATATTGAAAACCTGGCGTAAACAATTCAAATATCCCACTTCTCCAAACCTGCTATACTATACCTCATCAAACCAAAAATGAAAACCAAAGACATTTTGAGGAAGTAAACAGGCCTAACAACCCTATGGTTTCGATGGACAGAAGAACCCATGAATGATTAGCTTTTTGAGTAATTTCTAATCGAATGATTTCGATGAAATCTTTTAATTTTTTATTTTACTATCTTGAACTCTATGTATCCTTCTATCCGTGGAGTACATTGAATGTACAAAAATGGCTAGAAATGTGTTACTGCTAACCATATTAACAACTACTCTAGGAGGAATGTATTTATGCGCACTAACAATTTAATAACCATCTTTGTAGCTCTAGAAAGTTTCATTTTTTACTCCTACCTCCTATTTGGATACACCAAGAAAGATGTATGCTCTAATGAGGCTACTATGAATAATTATTCATGGGCAGGCAGGGCAAGCTCTTCTATTCTAGTTTATGGTTTCTCTTGGCTATTATAAACATTCTTGCATATTCATTAGAAGTTGAAATGGCAAACCATAGTAAACACCAGCACACACACAAAGTTAAAAGGCAACAGAACTTGAGGTGTCATGCAGCATCCCAAACGTTGTTTATTTCCAACACTTGTGTGTATGATTTCACTACATATCTTTAAAAATTAAATTTTGCATAAATAATCCTTTTTAACTGAATAAACATGAAGAATGAATAACTCCCATTGTATCAAAGAATTGAAGAATAACTAAAAAAGAGCTTAACAAGTAAGCATTGCAAGCAAGCATTCTCACGGAAGAAAACAATAAGACATTACAAAGGAATAGTCATTTACCAGAACTTGGGGTATCATGCACCCATCTACGGAATGTGGTTTCACCAATCTCAACTTCAACAGAAGAGCGATCCCATAGCTGCATTTCATCAAACACTTGGAAAGCACCTTCATCGTTGCGGAGGCAAATGGGTCTGAGAGATCGAAGGACTTTAAGAGAATCAAGAGTCACAAGTGCTTCTTCAACCCACTTTTCCCACCATTCAATTGGTGGTGGCGCCTCCATTGTTGAGTTGGGTGGCAGAGAGAAGAGAATATTGAAGAAGAAAGTGTTGTTGTTGTTGTTGGTTTGTTTTGGCTTTTGGTTGTTTATAGCTACATTGTCCTTTCAACTACTTAATTATGGAAACTAACTACTCTTTGCGGCTGCTAAGAAACAATTCAACTTTCTTCCTTCTTCTCCTCGTGATCATCGGTCACCGTCAAAACACTCACACGCGCGAAATTTACATTAAACTACCTCGATTTTTTATCCTTATTCACGTAGTACGATATTATGGGGTTGTGTCACAAACCACACTAAAATGGGTTAGTAAATAAGTTAACTTATAATGGATAATTAGTTAGATAATGGATTGAATTTAGCGGAAATTAGTGGACTAACTTATAATGGATAATTAGTTAGATGATATAAATAAATATTTGTAATCGATAATACTTGGATGAGATGGTAGGAGTTTCTTCCCAAAGGCAGACCTACATACTAGTAAGGGGGTTCAGTTGAATCCCTTCAAAAAAAACTCTACTTACCAGTTACCACCCTATATAAATATTTTTTTACACTACTAAATATTTTAAATTCCACCAATAGCCCAAATTTTGCACCCATTTGACCAAAGACCCAAACTCCACTTACCAAACACAACACACTCTCAGACTCTCTCTCTCACTCAAGCATCTCTCTTGCGACTCAGTCTCTCTTCTCAGCTCCCACTCACGCAGCTCTCTCTTGACTCCTAGCCTCTCTCTCAAGTGCCTAGTGGTGAACTAAGTCTGAAGCCATTTGCCCATTTCTAAACTCGCGAGTGTTAGCCTTCTTCTTCTCTGAACAGGTTAGCTTCTTCTTCTCTGAACTGAAGTGTGAAGTGATTGTTTGATACTTTGATTGAAAACCCTAATTGTTTAATTTCTTATTTGAGGTAAATTGAAAACCCTAATTGTTTAATTTCTGATTTGGGGGAATTTGATAACCCTAATTATTTAATTTCGGATTTTGGGTGTTTAATTTTTGATTTGGGGAAATTTGAAATCCCATTGTTTTGGTTAACATCACAAAGAACAGGTTTGAAACATCACAAAAGACAGGTTTGAAACACTCAGAAATGATGGATAGGACTCTTTATTGCAAGAAGTAATTTCATTTTGCACTAAGAATTCTATAAGTGTTCCTGATATGGAAAATGTTCTTGTTAAGGGGCAATCAGTATGTAACCTAAGAGGCATTACAGCAGAGCATTATTATCGTGTTGAGTTATTTTATACTGTGATAGACATGCGGCTTCAAGAACTTAATGACCGTTTTGGTGTGATTAATACTCAGTTGCTCCTTTGTTTGGGTTCTTTGGATCCATCTAATTTTTTTTGCTTTCGATAAGGCAAAGTTGTAAGTTTTTATCCAAATGAGTTCTCTCCATTTAAGTTAGCGGTGTTTGATGATCAACTAGATTGTTACATCGTCGATATGCGTAGGAATGTTGAATTTGCTTCTTTGAAAGGACTCCAACAACTTTCGGAGACATTGGTTGAAAATGGAAGACATAATGTGTATCCACTGGTTTATCTTCTTTTGAAGTTGGCACTGGTTTTTCCTGTTGCAGCAGCAACTGTAGAAAGAGTTTTCTCTGCTATGAATATTGTGAAGAATAGGTTGTGTAACCAGAGGGGGATACATGGATAAACGACTGTCTAGTGACATACATTGAGAGTGATGTATTCAATAAAATTGACTATGATCTTATTATTCAACGATTTCAGAATATGAAATCACGTAGAGGACAATTATGAAATGTATAATTTATTTATTTAAATATATTATGGTTGTTCTAATACCAATATATATATATATATATATATATATATATATATATATATATATATATCACTACGCGAGTAATTGTAAAAGAGATCGCCACCTTTAGTAGCGTTTATAAAAAACGCTAGCCATTTTAATAACACGCTACACCATTAGTAGCGTTTTAAAAATAAAACGCTACCTATTAGGTAACACGCTAGAACATCCTAGCGCTTTTACTCAAAACGCTAGCAAATTAGAAAACACGCTAGACAGATCCCTAGCGCTTTTATTCAAAACGCTAGCCAATTAGAAAACACGCTAGATAGATCCTAGCGTTTTTTTAGAAAGCGCTAGCTATTTAGAAAACACGCTAGACAGGATCCTGGCGCTTTTATTCAAAACGCTAGCCAATTAGAAAACACGCTAGATAGATCCCTAGCGTTTTTATAAAACGCTAGGTATTTAGTAAACACTCTAGACATATCCTAAGCGCTTTTACTCAAAACGCTAGGTATTTAGAAAACACGCTAGATAGATCGCTAGGTATGGTTAAATAATTTTTTTGTTTCCCATTGAGCTACTTCCCTCTTTCATTAACACTCTTACCCGTAAACGCAAAAATCACTCACCCGAAACGCAAAACCCTAACACCCTAACTCAAATTAACATCATCTCTCTCAACGAAAATCATCTCTCTCGGTGAACATCATCTCTCTCACTCGCACAACATTGGTGAGTTTTACATTTCCTTTCTCTGCTTTCTTGTTAGATATTAATTGTGGGTTCTAGTTTAGAAATATATTAGTTTTGTCACTTGTGCACACTAGACTCTTCTTCTTTTTTTCACCACTAGCCTCTTCTTGTTACACATAAATTAATTGTTTGGAAGATTAGACTATATGGTTCCTTTGTCTTGACCAAAGGACCGAGAATAGAAATAGAATATGATATAGATATAGCTTGGGAAAATAAGGAGTGGAATTGAAAAAAATTTAAAAGAGGAAATTTTGTTTGTTTTTTTATATGAATTGATTCTTCATTATATTCGAATTGCTTGATGGGTCATATGTTAAAGTTCTCTTCTCGTGATTTTATTATAAATATTTGGCAATTATGGATAGAAATTGGATGTCCGCCATATCGTCCGTCCAAGGAGTATGCATTACCGAGTGGATTATTTTGTGAGCATTGTCTTTGTTGAGCGTTTAGGGACTTCTAGTGGTATGAAATGTCCTTGTTTAAGGTGTTGTTATGTAAAATCGATTCTTTCGCAGAGGAGTTGACACGACATTTAAAGGCGAATGAAATTGATCAAAGTTACACTTGTTGGATAATGCACGGTGAGAAAAAGGTGAATCTTCAAATATGAATGATATTAGTAAGAGATATGCGCCACGCCGGTTGACACCGGAACACATTCATTTGATGCGAACGAATTTGAAGAGATGGCAAAGGTGGTTGAAGAGGATCTTAATGAGAAACTGAAAATGTTTGAGAAGTTGATAAGCGATGCAGACACCATTGTATGCGGGTTGTAATGAATTCACAAAATTATGGGTTTGTGATCAAGTTGTATAACTTGAAAACTCGCCACGGATGGACAGATAAGAGCTTTACCGATTTACTCTCACTTCTGAAAGAAATGTTGCCGAATGATAATGTGCTTCCTTCTCGGACGTATGATGCAAAGCAAATGTTGGGGTCTATTGGCTTGAACTATGAGAAGATACACGCTTGTCCGAATGATTGCATTTTATTTCGGAATGAACATGCGTTGTTAAAGTCGTGTCATAAACGCTAGGAATGATAGTAAAAAGGTGTTATAGCATCCCTAGCGTTTTTACATAAAACGCTAGGAATGATAGTAAAAGGTGCTATAGCATCCCTAGCGTTTTTACATAAAACGCTAGGAATGGTAGTAAAAAGGTGCTATAGCATCCCTAGCGTTTTTACATAAAACGCTAGGAATGGTAGTAAAAAGGTGCTATAGCATCCCTAGCGTTTTACATAAAACGCTAGGAATGGTAGTAAAAAGGTGCTATAGCATCCCTAGCGTTTCTGAAAACGCTAGGAATTGTAAAAAGCGCTTATAGCATCCCTAGCGTTTTAACTTAAAACGCTAGGAATGGTAAACACGCAGCTAGATGATCCCTAGCGTTTTATGTAAAAACGCTAGGGATGCTATTAAAATTTTTACAAGCGCGCTCTCATCTCCCTCTCACACACTCACGTAGGCGTCTCTTCATCTACCTAACTTCTCTCCACGACCCAGAAACCTCTCCACGAACAACCCGAACCTGCACAACCACGTGACTTCGTTCATCTTCGTGAGACTTCGTTCATCGTACCTTTGCGAACCTCCACGACCGAAACCCTCTTCGTTCATCTTCGTTCATCTCCTTGGTGCTACGACCCAGAAACCCATAAACGCGACCCAGGAACCCATCCTCTTCGTTCATCCTCTCTCTCCTTGGTGCTATCTTACCATGCAGCTCCCTCCCATTTGTTTCCTTTTTTTGCACTCTCTCTCCCTTTCAAAAGGTATTTCTGCACTCACGTACTCTCCACCTCTCTCACTGCAATGACTATTTGTTATGGTTTTTTTATGGTTTGTTATGTATCTTTTGTATGGCTTTCTCTGTTACTTAGCTCAATGTTGTATCTAATTAGTTGTTAGATTAGTCTAGCTTAGATAGCATTATTAACTTGACTAGTGAATGTCTTTCCTAGTGCATGGCTTTCTCTGTTTACTCTAGGTTCTTAGTGCATGGCTTTCCTATATATGTTTACTCTAGGTTATATACTTAGTGCATGGCTTTCCTATGTATGTTTACTCTAGGTTACTTAGTGCATGGCTTTCTCTGTTTAGTGCATGGCTTTCATATATATGTTTACTCTAGGTTATATACTTAGTGCATGTCTTTCCTATGTATGTTTACTCTAGGTTACTTAGTGCATGGCTTTCACTGTTACTTAGTGCATGGCTTCTTCTATATTTTGTTAAGTGTTTGTTGGTTCTAAACAATTAGAAAGCTAAAACTCACTGAGTCTATTTCATTTGGGTCATTGCAAATTAGATGGCATCACATAGTGATCACGAGAGTAGTCAGGGTGGTGATGGGGGTGATAGAAACACAAAGAAGTTCACTCCCCAAGGAATTACATCGAAAAAGAATATCGTCCATCGGATAAGTAAAGGACACGAGAAATATAAGGTAAGTTAATTACTAATTATTAATGTTGTTCTCTACCTTTCCAAGTTATCTAATTATTTAAGGTCCGATGGAGTGTTAAAGGTTTGCCAATTGGAGACAACGGCACAAATTTAATTAGCTTTATTGGTACTAAGGTGAAACAAATCTTTCCAATTTCAATAAAAAGTTGGAATGAGAAAGATAATACAGTTTTGCCTAAACTGAAAGATGATTTTTGGTCCTTAATACAGGTATATAATTTTAGACCTCCTTAATACAGGTATATAATTTTAGACCTCTTTAATAATCTTATAACTAAGGAGGATTGGACCAAATTTGTAGATATACGCACTACAGATCCGGATTTCCTGGTTAGTATATTAATTATTTAAGTTATATATATATATATATATTTCACAACAAGATATCATTCATTAATGTATACTTATGTTTTTAAATAGAAAAAAGCAAAGCCAATAAAGTGAGAGCTTCTAATCCCGAAACCACTTATAGAGGAGGTTCAAGTGGATATCAAATTCTTGAAGAAAGATTGGTAAGACACAATTAGTTTAATTTATTATGATTTAATGAATCTTTTAATTTACAGCTTGATTAACAATTATTAAACTTAAATAGTTCTTGCAAGAGGGGAAAGATCCAACTCAAGAATCCCTTGATCATTGTAATCTTTGTCTAGTTAGAGGCCCGACAAAACAAGGATGGGAGATTGTGGATCCGAAAACTAAGGAGGTCAAGGACAAAATTGTAAGTATTCCAAAATTCATGTATTGTAATTTTAATTTTATGATTCCTAGCAAGTTGGAATTTGTGTCTCACTATATTTTTTAATCCGTTACTCGATTTTTTTGACACGTGAACATATTTTTTTTATTGTCGATTAAATTTCTTTGACACTTGTTTATTATTTTTATCCGTTACTCGATTTTTTTTTTGACACGTGGACATATTTTTTTATTGTCGATTAAATTTCTTTGACACTTGTTTATTATTTTTATCCGTTACTCGATTTTTTTGACACGTGAACATATTTTTTATTGTCGATTAAATTTCTTTGACACTTGTTTATTATTTTTATCCGTTACTCGATTTTTTTGACACGTGGACATATTTTTTATTGTCGATTAAATTTCTCTTGACACTTGTTTATTAATTTTATCCGTTATTTATGTTTGTGCATCAAGAAAGCATATCACAATCAGTATCACAAGGAGATTTAACAGATTGTGATAATCAACAAGATGTCCTTGCTCGTGCCTTGGGAAGGGAAGAGAGAGGTCGATTAGAGGTTATGGATATGGGATTCCTCCTACAACCGTGTTTTTGGGCCAAAGAGCAAAAGCAAGGGGTGCGGGGATTGTAAAGTCATGGCGGCAAAGTATGACGAGCTATCCAAGAATGTTCTTTGTGTTAATGGAAGAGAGACAGATGTTTAAGCGACTCTTGGCACAAAGGATTGGTGCACCATCCCCTCGCACCACCACCCCTGCTGAACCTATATCACCTGCCGCACTTCCCCATAGCGCCCGAGATAGCTGCACCATCCCTTCAACACAATATTTAACAAAACTCGACTGCTTTTTTTGTACATATGTATTTGATAAAATTATCATGTATATTTATTTTTCTTTATAATTGATTTAGGATAACTGTGAATGTGAGCTATATATTGCAAACCCACATCGAAAGGTTGCATTGGGTTTGATATGTAACCAATTGAGTGCCACATCGCACAATTTACCCATGCCCGAAAACCATTTGAGAGTTAGGGTAGACTATTCAATAGAGGGTCTGCACCATTGCCTGCTCCAATTGCTAATGCGGATATATTTCTTGTGGATCAAGCACTTAGTACTTTTGTGGCATGGCCCGAACAACTTGTCGTTGTAAGTGACAATATTTTTGTTAATAAGTTGATGACTATAATGTATGTTAACTAACTAATTAATCATTTTTTAATATATACTAGGTACCCCAAGTGTCCCGACCTTCCCTTCCATAAAAGTGTCCCGACCTTCCCTTCCACTACCAAACTCTCCCGACCATCTACTTCTATACACCACCCAACATGTTGGTCAATTTCCCATTGATGAATTCCAGAAGTACATCGATTCTCTAAAGGTCCACATCACTCAAAAAATGAACCCGACGACCAAATTTTTTTACCGCCGATAACATTGTGGGCACAGAATAGGTTGGTAATGATCAACATGGAGGATCTCAAAGCTATAGTTGAAATGGATTGGGCCACTTTGCCATCGATATTAGAGTATACCAGGTATGTATTAAATTATTTGTACACAATAGTTGTTTATATTAGAGTATATATTAGAGTATATATATATGAGGATCCGAAAGTTGTATATATATTATTTATAGGTTTTTGTACAATCGTCTTCCTTTACTGTCCCTTATAGCGGACACGTAAGTATTTCTTCTTGTGTCCAGCGTGTATTGTTGTGTTTAAGCAAGGTAATACAGAGGAACGTATTATGGCTATTAAGAGTGAAATACAAAGTTATATCCATTCGCGCTTCATGGATGCCAAGCATTTGAAGGCGACTCTTTATTTTTGGCACCACTCAATAATGGGTGAGAAATTTAGTCTTCAATCACTTGTTTAATTATTTTGAGGATTGTATTATAGTGTAAATTAATGTGTACTCATTCGTGATTCATTTACTTGCAGAGCAACATTGGGTACTCTTTGCAATAAACCCTAAGCAAAATGTTGTCTACTATCCGGATTCACTTCAAGGTCATTACAACGTCTCACGTGAGACTTCGTAGAGATGGTTGAGAGGTGTGTATGTGTAACCCTCTCATTTTAATTTGTATAATTTAATATATGTATTTTGTTCAACTTAACGTTATATATATATATGTATGACGTTACAAAGGCTTTGAAAGAATACTTGGGATTATCTACTGAGTAAAACAAGATGGCTACCCATAACTCGTAAGCTTTTTAAGAATCATTCTTATAATTTTAATTGAATTTTTGGTCATAAAAATGTGACAATTAAGTTATAATCTTTTGCTTTGTAGTGTCCTAAACAACCAAATAACAATGATTGTGGGTACTACGTTATGAGGTTTATGAAAGAGATTATCACTCATGACAAAGTAACAATCCCAACCAAGGTAACTACTTAGATTTCTTTTTTATATTGATATTATAATACTTACTCACATTTACTAAACATTTTAATTCTAATTTTATTTCATTTTATTTTTCAATATTTTCCACTTTTTAAAAATATCCGTACTTATCACGAACAACTTACAGCAGTAAGGGGGGAGTGGTGCAGTTTTGTTTCTAGCTTTTTGTAGCAAGTTTTGAGATTCATAATAGTTTAGTTATTATATATGTTGTATATATTGGATTTATATTATGTTGTAAGTACTTCTTAGAATGATATATATTGGATTGGAAATATTATTTGATGAATTTTGTTGACTGAATTTTGTTTGAATGATATTGGATTGGAATGTATTTTCTGAATTTGTTTGGAAGGGAATGAATTTATAGGTTGTAATTAAAATGGAGAACAAACCAAAATAAAAAAAATATTTAAAAAAAAAATCAGTCAATAGGTAGCGTTTTAGAGTGAAAACGCTAGAAATGAAGTTAAAAAATTCATTCAATACCTAGCGTTTTAAAAATAAAACGCTAGGAATTGTAAAGAGGAGCTAGAGGATCCCTAGCGTTTTACAGAAAACGCTAGGAATGCTAATAAAAGGTGCTATAGCATCCCTAGCGTTTTACATAAAACGCTAGGTATGGTAGTAAAAAGGGCTATAGTATCCCTAGCGTTTTAATTTAAAACGCTAGGAACTAGTATGTAACCCGTGCCATGCACGGGTTGAATTTGCGATTTTACTATTTATTAATTTAAAATTTATAATAATTGTTGTGTATCTTGGTTAAAATGATTTTCTTACAATTGAGTATATAATATTGAATGTTAATAAAATATTAATGTAATTTCTTAAGACTGCATGCCAAAGTAAAGTTTATCTGAAAGTTTTATTTAAAGTCTTTCGGGTGGTTATGAAGTATGAAATAGGTGGTTATTGCTGAATGATAAAGGCTTATATAAAAATACCGTGGTGTGTGTATAAATATATATATATATATATATATATATATATATATATATATATATAAAAAATTAAGAAATCTTGGAGGTATTTCTATACTGGAGTAATTGGTTGCCCAAGTGTATATTGGGTACATGTCGGCAGGACCAGGTGGTGAATAAAACCATGTTTACGTGTTTTTAACCAATCCAAAGTCGAAATAAACCTTATAGCAGGAAGTCATCACAGCAAATAAATATTGAGTTTACATGTAGTATTCACCAATGAGGTCATAATATGCTCATTTGACATGTTCAATGGGTGAACTCTATGCTCCGAGTGTTGTAAATAGTTCAGTGGTCTGGTGAAATATGTAGCCTACAAAAGAGAGATGAAATAAAAAAAGTAGTACACAACGGATTGACAGAGAATATTTGTTAGCGCAATGCTAATTTAAAGAGATTAAAGAGACAATGCGATAGTACTCAGAATACGGCGATTAAAATTACAAAGAATATCTTCGAAATAAGCATGAGAGACTAAGCAAACATTTTTTAATCTGGCTTTTTGAAAAAAAGTGACATTATGAATTCATACTGTGATTTACTTTAAGGTTAAGAATGCGTGTTGTTATAGTATGACATTATTTTTGCAACAAACACAACTGTTATTAAGAATTGTATGACAAATTTTTGTAAGTAAAAGTGACAAACTTGAGTAGAAGGAAGATACCTGTGTAATAAGAATCACTTTGACTAAACATTTTCAAACACTTCCCGATAAACCACATTTGTTGTTGATGTGCACAAATTTTTGTCTTCATCCAAAACTAAAATCTTGAGACCCCGTCTCTATGTAACTCTGGATAATGCGACATATAACTGGCCATGAGTGAAGACCGGTTTGGGAAGATATATCCCAACATGGGAAAGTGACTGTCCCTGACTCTTATTTATTGTCATTGCAAAACACAGGGCAATGGGAAATTGTCTCCTCTGAAACTTGAAAGGTAAACCCAGGTCACTCGGAATCAAGTTCATCCTTGGGACAAAAATCATGTCACCGACGTTTGTACCTGTTAAGACAGTTGCTCCTATAATGTTCTTCCCAAGACTGTTAACCATTAGCCTTGTCCCATTACACAGTCCAGCAGCTTGGTCAATGTTTCTCAATAGCATTATAGGCACACCAACCTTTAAAATCAACTTATGATCGAGAATTCTGAACATTTGATATCATTTAGAAACTTCGATGGTGAACCATTGACCTTCTATTTCATCATTACCATCGAGATCGCAAACCGTGTCACAACCGAGGTATTTAGTTTCAATGCCGAAACCGTGAGATCACGTATTCATTAACCTGTTGGACAGAATCAAGAGTTGGTGCTAGAATTCCACGCTCTTGAAAATAATTTGCAGAACTAATGTTTTGTAATAGATCTGGGTAGGCAAAGTCAACCAATGATTTCAACGGATCATCAGAGTCCTTTATTAACATATCTTCTGGAATATTTATTTCACTCTCACCATGCTCGTCATCATTGTTGCTTCCATCACCAATACGAAGAATCCACTCTGCGAACTCCTTTATTTCATTTTGGTCAACATTGGAATTGGTCACGCGTAACCGCATATTTGTTGTAAGTCTCAAAACCTTACACCAATTCCAGATAGTAGAGGCATTTATGGTAGAACCAACAATATCTTCTCTTGACCCCTTCCTGATGATGGGCAATATTTGTCTGAAATCACCACCCAGAACAACTACTTTTCCGCCAAAAGGTATGTTCTCATTCTCCTTATCCTTAGTTGCCATAATATCCCTCAATGTACGATCTAGAGCCTCAAAACAAAACCTACTCATCATCGGAGCCTCATCCCATATGATTAGTTTTGTGTGAAGTAGTAAGTTTGCTCTAGAACTCCCTAGGTTAATATTGCAAGTTGAGTGTTCTATACATGGTACTGGAATAGAGAATGTTGAGTGGGCAGTGCGGCCTCGAGGCAAAAGTAAAGAGGCAATCCCACTGGATGCGACATTGAGGACTATCAATCCCATTGAACGAAGGAAAGCCGAAACAGCTTTCCATATAAAAGTCTTGCCGGTACCCCCATATCCATTGAGGAAAAAAAATCCACCTATACCAGACATCACTGCGTCAATAATCTGTTGGTATACTGTTTTCTGCTCCGCTGTCATCTGCTCCATAAGAGACGAATGAAGTTTTGTCATCTCGTCAATATCATAGCTCATCTCATCTACGATCAACTTGTTCTGATAGGAATTTGTTTCCGACATCACGGGCATTGGCATGGTATGGAAGTCAATAAGACTCCTCCCATTTGATTGAAGCAACTTCTCTAATTCAATCAGACAAAGATTTTGAAGCTCTTCATCGGATATTTGAAGATCTGTACAATAACAAAAGTTAGTTTAACGTTGCAAACTACATTATTAATCAACGTAATAGATAATGTTGTTTTCAAAAAAGTACAATGATTGAATTTTGAAATTGTAAGCTCATGTAAATTCACCTCGTATGTTTAAAGCTTTCCTTCTATCATGCAATATTCCATCACCAAAAACTTCCATGTTGTGTTCCAAACAGATTCTTTGGTCTCACATTGTATTCATGACTAACAAAGTCACAAACAACTTTCTCAATCGATTCACGGATGCCAAAGAAATTTGCTTCACTGATTGCGTCAATGAACTCTTTATCATCTGCTAATAGTCCTAACTCATAACATGCCTTATGAAATGTGTCCTCTATTTTTCCATTAACCTTTTTAAGACACTCATAGCTAACGCAACCCCTTTGAACAGTAAGTAGAATCCTCATGTAGTATAGCTCCCCACTTGCAGGTGGAATATATTGGAGCCTTCCAATGCTGACCCCTTTTTTTCTTGGCCGCCATTTTTTATCTTGTTGAGAATAAACAAACTTTGTTGGGTATTCAGCATATGTTAAATCCCTGCCAGACTCGTAAATTTTATTTGCTTCGAACCACGCCAGCATATGTTATCTCTAACTTCCTTTTCTGCATTTGTTGGGTATTCAGCATATGTTAAATCCCGTTGACTATTATCCTACATAACACAAATATTCAAATAGTGAATTTAAGTATTGGTTACTTATAACATGCAGAATTAATTAAACCAAGTAGTAAGCAAAACTGCACCTCATGTGTTGCAGATGATCTGAACCTTTTAATTAGTGTATCATCAGAAGTTACCCTTTTGACCACATAGGATGGATCAAACCGCGATGTAGTCCCTTTATCACAACCAATCTTGAATAAAAGAGTTTGATCCTTCAAACAACGTAATTCGTGTGGTAGTCCATCGCTTTCCAAATGCTAAGTATTGAAAATAACAAATGTAACGCAATATGCACTATGGTGTCGCTCAATTGTAAGTAAGTATTATGCAAACAAAAGTATAGATTTTTTACATTGTGTAGAAGCTCGACACAAGACTTGCCAATCAAGCTAGTTGTGTCCTCATCAAACATCACAAACATTTTAATTGTGGGTGTCCTAAACAACCAAATAACAATGATTGTGGGTACTACGTTATGAGGTTTATGAAAGAGATTATCACTCATGACAAAGTAACAATCCCAACCAAGGTAACTACTTAGATTTCTTTTTTATATTGATATTATAATACTTACTCACATTTAATAAACATTTTAATTCTAATTTTATTTCATTTTATTTTTCAAGATTTTCCCAAACTTTAAAAAATATCCGAATTACTCTGTTTGAACAACTTACAATGAGTAGGGGGAGTGGTGCGCTTTGTTTCTAGCTTTTTGTAGCAAGTTTTGAGATTCATAATAGTTTAGTTATTATATATGTTGTATATATTGGATTTATATTATGTTGTAAGTACTTCTTAGAATGATATATATTGGATTGGAAATATTATTTGATGAATTTTGTTGACTGAATTTTGTTTGAATGATATTGGATTGGAATGTATTTTCTGAATTTGTTTGGAAGGGAATGAATTTATAGGTTGTAATTAAAATGGAGAACAAACCAAAATAAAAAAAATATTTAAAAAAAAAAATCAGTCAATAGGTAGCGTTTTAGAGTGAAAACGCTAGAAATGAAGTTAAAAAATTCATTCAATACCTAGCGTTTTAAAAATAAAACGCTAGGAATTGTAAAGAGGAGCTAGAGGATCCCTAGCGTTTTACAGAAAACGCTAGGAATGCTAATAAAAGGTGCTATAGCATCCCTAGCGTTTTACATAAAACGCTAGGTATGGTAGTAAAAAGGGCTATAGTATCCTAGCGCGCTTTAATTTAAAACGCTAGGAATGGTAGTAAAAAGAGCTATGGGATCCCTAGCGCTTTTATTTAAAACGCTAGGAATGGTAGTAAAAAGAGCTATGGGATCCCTAGCGTTTCGTAAAACGCTAGGAATTGTAAAAAGCGCTGGGTCAATGGCTAGCGTTTTATATAAAACGCCACGTATGTCTAAAACACGTTGGGTCAATGGCTAGCGTTTTTAAAACGCTACTAATGGGTGTGCGCATTAGTAGCGCCACTTCTCTAGCGTTTTAAAACGCTACCAATGCCCAAAAAAACGCTAGTCATCCTAATACTTTGGCGTAGTGTATATATATATATATATATATATATATATATATATATATATATATATATATATATATATATAATAGTTGTTTTTAATTATATTTTTAGCAAATTGTGTATTTAAAAAATTTGAACCTCTGACCCCCGGGTCTTGGATCCGCCACTGTCTCTTTCTGCTTAAACAAGGTTCTGGGTTCGAATCCAGCCTTAGATATGCAGTAGTATTAAATCTTTTGAGGAAGAGCTTTGCCGAGGGATTAGTCTCTGCAGTTGCGCACAGAGATGCCCAATTTATAGAAATAAAAAAAAACAAAAAAAAAACACAGTGCAAAAATTGTGGGTTATTGCAATTCCAATAAGAACTAGCAACATTCTTTAATGAATTAGATGAACTCACATGATCCAAAATTGCCCACACCCTAGTTCCCATCCATGGTGGCAAAATATTATACAAAACCAAAATAAACTAGTAGAACATGATTAGAATTATAAATAAATGTTTGTAATTAATATTTAAAAATAAGAAATAATGTCATTTAATTCGGACAAACGATAAATTTAAGTAAAATAATAAGAGTAAATGTGAGAAAATAAGAAACAATATAATTTATATGCTCAAAGGTTACTTCAAACAAATGAAACAAATACTATAAGCTAGTGGAGAACATTGTATGTTAGTAGTACAATGTGAGATATATTTTCAAAATATATATTTGAATGAATATTTATTGTGAAGTTATATGGAAGGTTCGTATACTTAGTCTAGGTGTGAAGTGCACCGGTTGAGATTCGAACACACAAGGACTCTGCAAACAGGCACGGCCACTAACCACTCAACCAACACAACTATTATGGAATAACTTCATTGCTAACAGTATATAACCAATAACTGTTTACTAGCTGAAATAAACTGAAGTGTTGTTTCTCTTCACTAAGTGCTTGAAATTCTCTATAAATAAATGCACTTAGAGGACAGAAAACTAATGAATTTTGGCTACGAGACTAGACCAAAAATCTCTCATTTACATCACTCTAAATCATCTTATATTTCACTAATGCATGAGTGAGATATAAGAAACATTTTTCTGTAAACTATTATCAAAAGATAGGTTTGTTGTGATTGTGAAAAGGGTATTTTTTTTTTTGGACCCCCACACCTAAACCAAATACCCCCCCACCACGCTTGTTAAAAGACCAAAATGACCTCCAAAAAACTTAAAAACCACAAAACATTTATCTCAACTTTCATTCTTCTGTTTCCTTCTCTCTCTCTCTCCAATCGCTTTCTCTCAAAATTTCTTCCAACAGATTTACCTTAATTACGAGCAACGAAAGTAAGTACATCTGTTGTTGTTATTTTCTCAAAACGGATTTATGTTAAATCCGTCACAATCCAAATATTTCCAAAACGGAATATACATCGTAGGATGTATCTTTATAGTACTAGGTACGTACTTTTTTTCCCCTTGTGAGTGCTTTGATTATAGTGGCTAGTTTGGTTTGTATACGGCAGTTGCTTTGTTGTATTGAGTTGAAGTACATCTTAAAGTCAATATTATTGTACTCTTTGGCAACGGTTTGTGATATTAAAGAATTCATTAATAATAGTTACTAAATTTTTCGGGGACTATTATACAACAATCTAATGGTTAGTATATATTAGTCATAATTTAGTTTTTGTGTGGTGAGTGAGCGGGTAAATGAAAACACTGGTTAGTACATGTTTGCTACAATATTACTTTGGTATAGTCACCAAATTTTTTCATTGATGAAAAAATTACTATTATGTTCATTTAGTAACAATTACTAAACTATTATTTAGTATCGTAAGTCGGACTCGTATAGGTACTCTTTGGTTTTTCAAAAGAAAAATACACTCACCATCTTGTCATTATCATAAGCATATATAAACATTAATTTACCCTAAAAGTGAATTCATTATTAGCTTTCAGCATAGCTTAGTAATATAAATATATTCCTTCAAGCAAACGCATTAGAGTAGACTCACAATAATGTCGCTAATGCTATTTTTTTTCTCTATGGATTTCAACTAATGAACATCATGGAAAATGACACGTCGACGTAACTAGCTATAGTTGCAAGGCCACGTAGAAAGATTTCTTCTCTTTTCTTTTTTCTTTTCACTTTTTGTTCGTTTTATAATGAAGCAAATTAATTAAAGTTTTGTTAGTTGAGTTACAAATGAACACAACAAAGTTTAAAAAGCATTTGTGTCAAATGCAACCAAAAAGGGAAGGGCGGAGAAAGAGAGGAAGAAAAGAATATTAATATTATCAATTGCAATCATAATAGTAATAATAATAATAATAATAATAATAATAATAATAATAATTAGTTTGCAACTTTTGTTTGTTTTTATTGTTTAATTAATTAAAAGGATTTTTTTTTGAAGAGGTGTTGATAAAAAAAGAATATGCAATTCTCTTGTTCAAGTAAAGTACATTTATATCTTCCTTAAGTTTAAAGGCAAAGATTCTCTATATATATAGTAATATATATGGTAAAGATAGTGCATATATGATCTATAGCATCAAAATGGAAACCAATTTGGGGTTAGTTGCAGGCTCTCGAAATAGCAATGAATTCATTATCATACGTCAAGATGGTGATTTTTCTGTAAGTAATTAACAAAGTATATATCATCATTTTTTATGCATATATACTATATAGTGATACTCTTCATTTTTTTTCTCGATAAATAGTAATTTCATGAATATGGTCTAGTTCCTACATCATAGTGCACACGCTCCACCCACCTTCTAAGAAAGATATTTGAAAGGCACTCTTCATATAATGTTCATGCACATTCTCGTGGGAATTGGTTAGTTGGTTTTTCAGATAGTTATCGTCTTACCACGAATATCAATACGTTAAGCTCATGACAATTTATTACTACGGTCTTTTGCTTGCTTGGAAAGGTTTCAGAAACGTTATTTGTGAATCTGATTCTTAAATGGTTGTTATCAGTTCATCGGCGAAGAGGTTGCAAGTCAACATCCTTATGCTTATTGTTGATCATATTAAGAAGTTCAAATTTTTATTCTTAGAAGCCAGATTTTTTACACACTTTGCATAAAGGAAATTTCAATGCGAATTGGTTCACTAAAAATGAAACTAATTATATAGTGGTCAGTAACACTTTCCGACCAGGTTTTTAGCGACGGAATCTGGGTTGTGGGAAATCCGTCGAAAATCCACTGTTAGTGACGGAATTTCTTGCTTAGCGATGGAAAAATCCGTGGGAAAAGAGTGTTTTTCTTGTAGTGTCTAGTGCGGATGCTATGGGGGTTGAGACTTCGCCTTTGTAATTTTATTTTGCGAATATGTTCATGCACATACAAAAACATTAATTTAGGATGTTAATTAATAATGAGATTATATGATTTGGTGTGGTTTATGTTTGTTTACAGAGGAGAGAGTTGGAAGAGTTAGATGGAGAAACATGCAAAATATGTGGAGAAGAGATAGGGAAAAATGGAGAGGGTGAACCCTTTGTGGCATGCAATGAGTGTGCTTTTCCTATTTGTAGAAATTGTTATGAATATGAAAGGAGAGAGGGAAACCAAGCATGTCCTCAATGCAAAACCAGATTTAAACGTCTCAAGGGTATGCATTTATTTAATCTTTGTGTTTTAAGGTATTCCCTGTTGTGCAACTGTAAAAACTAACTCCTTGAGGTACTGAGATCCACTCAAAGGCGAAGTTGAGCCAATGCCTATTTTATGAGCGAAGTATTTGTTTGTGGACCTGCAAAATGTCTAGCTACGATAGGAAAATGATTCTCTTAAGTGAATAAAAAAAACTTAATAATGTGATGAGAATGTCACCTTTAAAGTTCTTTTCTTTATTGTAATGTAAGCACATTTTCTGTCTCTTTGAATGGATGATGGAGATTTCACAGCTAGATTCTAATGTCACATGAGAGGATCAATTCTCAACTACTATATATTTTTATTGAGTGACAAGAAAAGAGGAAAGAGAAGTGGCTTCAATTAATATCCTTGTAATTAAACTAATTAGTATCTATACTATGGTTTGATTGTTAAAGGATGTGCTAGAGTTGAAGGGGATGAAGAGGAGGATGGCATTGATGACTTGGAGGATGAATTTGATTATGATAAACATGATATCCAAACACCCATGTCTCCTGAGGTAATTCTTCAATTATAATTGTGACTCTTTCTCAAATTTGAACTAATTTATATTGCACTATTTTATGAATCCCACTAGATGTTTATGTTTAGATTTCATAATAATAAATACCATTCTGTTTATATATTTTTAGAAACGCACATATTGTACTTTAAGAAATAATCACGAAGGGGGTGTTGGTGTACAGGATTTATATCTGAAAGGTTTCGGGTTCAAATCTCCACTTGTCATACCTTTGTAAGTGCTCAAAGAACTCGAAGGTCTTTTAGCCTTAGACTGGGGCGTCATATCCTCATCCTAAAATTTCTAATGTCAAGGGGAAAAAATCACTAAGTAGAAAAAGATGAAATAACGACGGAAATTTAGAAACATAAATTGACAAAAAAAAATATAATTCTGTCGCTAAGTATTAGCAACGTCAAAATTAGAGATTAGTTTTTTTTTTCAGTCGCTATTTTAGCTTTTTATAGTAGTGCATATTATGACATAACACTATAGTAAAATTGTAATTAGATGCATGTGTAAAACTTTTTTACGGTATAGTATGATTATAAGAACTCATAGGTTTAAAACAAAAAATGATAATCATTTTTGAGGTTATTATATAATTTGTATTTTCATATATGCATGCATGCAATGCACTTATTGGAACAGAGTGACAAAATATCTCAAGAACAATATGCAATAGTTCCTTCAAGTTCAGCCATGATAGCAAGAGTGCAAGCAAGACCCTTGGATCCTTACAAGGACATGGCTGCTTATGGCTATGGAAGTGTTGCTTGGAAGAATAGGATGGAGATATGGAAGCAAAGACAGAGTCAACTTGGTATAATGAGAAAAGAAAATGATGACAATGAAAACCTAGACAAGGTTGTGGATGATGACTCTGAATTAATTCCTCTGTAAGTGTGTGTACCTCTCAAAAATATATTTACTTAGCATTAAAATAAATATCATGACCTAAGAGGACTTTGATGAGTTTGGTAGGGTTTTCTTCTAGCTTAACCAAAGTCTTGGGTTTTTGAATCCAGTCTTGGGCATGCAGCAGTATTAAATCTCTTGAGGGAGAGCTTTGTCGCTCATTGTGATCCTACCCAACTCAAGGGATTAGTCTCTGCAATTGCGCGCAGAGGATACCCGAATTATTAAAGAAAAAATCATAGGTTAAATTTTCAAGATTAGTTATTACATCCTTTACACCGGACAATTATATAGTAATTAACATTATTTTAGCTAACTTTAACTATGACTACTTTTTAAGTTTTTTTTTATTATAAGGTTACACTACATTTTAAGTCTATGGCTACTAATGAAAAGTGTTGCCTAGGTCTATTTTCACCAATGGTATATGCGAGTGTTGCCTATTCTTTAGACAACAGTTTTTTATAAGCAAAGACAACATTAACAATAAATTGTTGCTGTACTTGAGAGGATATAGAAAATGGTTTTTCTGCTACTCTATCTATCACAATAAAGTAGAACCGTTGAAGTTAATGGCAACGGTTTTTTACTCTTGCTACTTAAAACCGTTCTCTATCATTATTATATACTACACTTTGAAACTAACCTCAACAATTCATCTTTTACCAATGCTTAATATCATCTCTACATTCATCTTTAACCGTAGAGAATCCAAATTCATATTACTAACGAACTTTTTATAAAAACAAAAAAACAAAAAAAATTAAAGTTAATATAATAGTGTATTTGAATTGGCAGTGATTTTGGTAAAAACACAATGAAAAATCCTGGTGACGTAGAAGCTGCATTTTGCAACTTTTACAAAGTCAAGGTGAAATAAGCTCTAGACTCGAGTTTGGCGAGTCTAGTGTCACCCAGAACACACTTTTAGTGGTTAGACAACTAAAATACACCCTAACACTTTTTAGAAGAGTACAAGATATATTAATGATTGTTTTTATATGAATTTGTGTATGTTTTCTTATGATCATCATTAGAATGGATGAAGGAAGACAACCATTATCAAGGAAGTTGGCAATTCCATCAAGTCAAATAAACCCTTACCGTATGATCATAATCATAAGACTAGTTGTTCTTGGTTTCTTTTTTCACTATAGAGTTATGCATCCAGTGGAAAATGCCTATGCTTTATGGCTTGTATCAATAATATGTGAGATTTGGTTCACTCTTTCATGGATTCTTGACCAACTCCCAAAATGGCTTCCTGTTACAAGGGAAACTTATCTAGACAGACTTTCCTTGAGGTAAGTTATCTTATCTACATAAATATTTTAATTGCAGTTAATAGTCAGTTTGGTCCATCAAATTTCGTAAAAGTTGAGTTTAGTCTCTGAAGTCAACAATATTATTAATTAGTCTGAAATTTCTGAACGTTATTCATTTTTGTCTCCGAATTCCCAATGTCTACTCAGTCCCTAACTTTTATAACTTAATATCAATTAAGTCAATGGTTTTTACAACTTAATATCAGTTTGGTCCCTGATATTTGGAAAAATCGGGGACCCAAACAGACATCGAGAATTTGAGGGACCAAAATAGCTCTTATCTCATTCTAATTGATATAACTACTATAGAATGTTTTATTTTCAATGAAAATTAGATACGAAATCTTATCTATTTATTAATCTTTTTAAATTAATATAAAAGACACGTAATCTTATCTATTTATTACTCAAAAAAGTTTCGCCCCCCGTTGTATAACTTTCTGGATATCCGTCTCTGGTCTCACTGGTTCTATGTCTGGTCCGATTTTAAAATCATTGTTTTATTGTGATTTTTTCCAAATTGATTAACAAATTTCTACATATTCATAGGTATGAGCAAGAAGGCCAACCTTCAAAACTTTGTCCAATTGATATATTTGTGACAACAAATGATCCACTAAAAGAGTCTCCTCTAGTGACAGCAAACACAGTTCTCTCAATTCTAGCTATAGATTACCCTGCTGAAAAGGTTTCATGTTATGTATCCGATGATGGAGCAGCAATGTTAACATTTGAGACATTATCAGAAACTTCTGAATTTGCAAGAAAATGGATTCCTTTTTGTAAAAAGTTCAACATTGAGCCTAGGGCTCCAGAGTGGTATTTTTCTGAGAAAGTAAATTATTTAAAAGATAAAGTGCGCCCATCATTTGTGAAAGAGAGGAGAGCAATGAAGGTAAAAACTAAAAACGTCGCTCCTAAAAAAAGTTGAAATAGCGACGAAAATTTGGTGATCGAATTTATTTGTCATGTCTCTAGTTTTCGTCGTTATTTTAACTTTTTTAGTAGTGTGTCTCCATTTCTTGGTTTGTTATATAGAATATTAATGTTATGTGGTAAAAATTTATTTGTTATAAATGTAGAGAGAATATGAAGAGTTTAGAGTTCGAATAAATTCTCTGGTTGCGAAGGCTAGGAAGGTTCCAGAAGAAGGGTGGACAATGCAAGATGGAACACCATGGCCTGGAAATAGTGTTTGTGATCATTCAGGAATGATACAGGTTAGAAAATAATGATCATGATCACATCTATATAAATAAAGTTGAATAGTAACGATTGTAAACATGCTTTAGACACGTGATATTCTTGAACGCACCGACACTTTTGGTTGAAGACGTGTTTAATGTGTGACATGTGTCGTGTCGACAGTGACATTTCAATTACTTATAGTTTTCAATATTTTTCAAAGTAAAACCGGTGTCTGTGTGTTCATATCCGTGTCGTGTCCAATATCTGTGATTGTGTCGGTACGTCATATATTTATCATCTTAATGCATCACCCTCTTACTTCTTAAATTTTTCTTCCATGTCAATCATTTTTCAGGTTTTTCTAGGAGAAAATGGGGGATATGACATGGATGGAAATGAATTACCAAGGTTGGTATATGTTTCTAGAGAAAAGAGGCATAACTTCAACCATCAAAGAAAAGCAGGAGCACTAAATGCATTGGTAAGTAATACAGTACATCGAATGCGATATGACTTAAAAAAGTATTTATAAGTGGGAGACACTTCTCACTTTACAAGCTAACTTTGTAGAATTGAGTTAAGTCTATTCCGAATTCTAAAATGGTATTTGACTTTATCCAAGATCAATTGAGCCACCCTTATCGACCCACTTAGGTCACACGAGTTGACTAGTCATGGACATGTGGGTGACCCACTCACGTCACACTCGAGTTGACTAGTCATGGACATGTAAGGGTCTGTTGATTGTTTATAAGTTGATGACCTGAAAAAGTGTTTATAAGTAAAGAGATCATTTGAATTAGCCCCCAGATCAAATTCTAAGGTCTCTCTCTCCATACACCTCTATATGAAAAAATGAGAATCACAAGAGAAGGTTAAGGAAGTTTTCCAACTTTTTTTGTTGATGATTTAGTTTATATCAATGCAAGTAGGAGCAACACTCTCTCTCCAACGAATCTCACTTAGAGTACTAAGAAATTCCTTAGTAATTATTATTAAATGAGTATAATAGTCATTTCCCCATCAATAAAAAAATTTGATAACCACACAAACACTAAATTGTGGTTACTCACCATACAAACGCTAAAATGTGGGTAGTATGTACTAACCGTTGAATAGTTGTATAATGGTTACCGAAAAATTTAGTTTAATTGTTACTAAGGAATTCCTTAGTATCCTTAGTCTTTTCCCTCTCCAACACCCACTCTATAATTGGTTAAAAATAAAATTCATGCAGATTCCACCATCTTCGGAATGGTACTCATTAACTTCACTGTACCTACATGAATTTCAACCAATCATAAAATAAGTGTTGATAGGGAGTGTAAAGAGAGTATTTGTATTCCTTGTTGACAATTTTTTGAAACAGGTAAGAGTGTCTGCAGTGCTTTCCAATGCAACTTTTTTATTAAACTTGAACTATAATCATTACATCAACAATAGCAAGGCTATAAGAGAAGCAATGTGTTTCATGATGGATCCACTATTAGGAAAAAGGGTTAGCTATGTTCAATTCTCTCTGAGATTTCATGATATTGACAACAATGAACAATATGCCAATCAATCAAATACATTTGTTGATGTAAGTAACTCTTTGCTCTTTTTTTTTGTTAAATATATTTTTAGTCCTTATAAAATTTGGATTTTTTGATTTTAGTCCTTCAAAAAAATTTCTCCTACTTTTGATCCTTATAAAATTTAGTTTTTATAGTTTTAGTCCCGCATTACTTTTAATGGCGCTTCATGACTTTTAATAGCACTTATAAAATATCAAAAAACACTATTAAAAGTCATGAACCGTTATTAAAAGTCATCGGAGACTAAAACGAAGAATACTAAATTTTATAGGGACTAAAAGTAGGTGGATTTTTTTAGAGACTAACAAAAAACTCAAATTTTATCGGGATCATAAACATATTTAACCCGATTTTTTTTCTTTTCAAATTTTGCTTCTGAATTGAATTTACAATAAGTTGACTTTTTAATCTTGTAGATAAACATGAAAGGTTTGGATGGTATACAAGGACCTATGTATTTTGGGACAGGATGTGTATTTAGAAGACAAGCACTTTATGGTTTTGATGCTCCTAAGAAAAATAAGACACCAACCAAGACATGCGATTGTTGGTTGAAGTGTGGATTGTGTTGCATGGGAAAGTGGAAGAAGAGTAAGTTGAAGAAACCTAAGTTTGACAAAATGGAGAGTAGTCACAAAAAAGTACATTCTGAAACATCTATTGCTGAGAATGCTTTGAAGTGTGTTGAACTTGGGACTAAAGGTAAACTTTTAGTATCAAGTACTCCCTCTATACCTATTTATAAGGAAAATATCACTTTTTAGATTCATTGAATAACTGATGTATCTGGTCTATAATATAGACCAGCTATATTAGTTATTCAATAGACCAGATACATCAGTTATTCAATGAATCTAAAAAGTGTTATTTTCCTTATAAATAGGCCCATAGTAGTATTTGTCAGTATATATTCAACTATCTTAAGCATTGTCCATGCGTATCAAATGAGAAGAGTTTTATAATGACAGAACGAGAGGGAATAAGTCGTGGCCGTAGATCAAATCATGAACAGTTAAGATCAAAACAAGAATCCAACTAAGAATTATTACAAACAAAATTAAACCAAACAAAATATATTCTAATTTTAATAGTTTGGATTTTCTGTTAAGAGTCTCATGTCGGATGTGATATGACCTACAAAATAGTTTATAAGTGAGAGGTATCCCTCACTCTATAAACCAGTTTTACAGGGTTGAGTTAGGTCAAACTCAAGATGGTATCAAAGCTTATCTAAGACCTGTTGAGCCATCCACTATCAGGTCATTCAGGTCACGCTTCAGTTGTCCAGTCTTAGGCGTGAGGATGCATTAAGAGTCTCACATCGAATGTGATATAGCCTGAAATATGTATATAAATGAAAGGCATCCCTCACTCTACAAGCTGATTTTTTATAAGGTTGAGTTAGGCTCAACCAGAATTCTAAATTCTCTTTTCATGCTCCTTGAGTCCTCATCAAATATCCTAATGAAGTAGGAACCTAGATGATATCTTCTGATCTAACCTTGTAAAACCTAAAATGTAGGAGGAGTTGAAGATGAAATTTTGGCTCCAATCTCAAATCAGAAGTTAGTCAAGAAATTTGGACAATCACCTATTTTCATTGCATCCACTCAATTAGCAGATGGTGAGACATTCAAACATGTTAGACTAGCTTCTCAACTTACAGAAGCTATACATGTAATGAGTTCTGGCTATGAAGAAAAAACAGAATGGGGAAAAGAGGTAAATAAATAATTTTTTTCCATTACTTTTCTCTTCAAGTCTTATTGTTCAAATTGTGACCATATATCTAACCTATGTATCATGGACACCTCAAGCTGAAGACGTCTCTAGTGTCCGGCAAATATCATGTCGGATAAAGGCACCTCAGGTTGAATATATGTCCAGTGTCCGACACATGTCATTTCGAACAACACTTCAGGTTGAAGACGTGTCTGGTGTCCGACACATGTCATGGATAACGACACCTCAGGTTGAATACGTCTCACGTGTCCGACACTTGTGTCGAACAACAACACCTCAGGTCAAAGACGTGTCCGATGTTCGACACATGCCGTGTCAGACACTGACACTTCAACTACTTCTATTTTTCAAATTAAAATCAGTGTCTACATATCTGTATCTGTGTCAGTATCGTGTGTGATGTTCGTGTCTGTGCTTCATATATAATATGTCTTTTTCCCATACAGGTTGGATGGATATATGGATCAATTACAGAAAATACATTAACAAGTTTCAAAATTCACTGTCATGGATGGAGATCTATATACTGCATTCCTGAAAGGCCTGCAATTATAATATCTTCACCAAATAACTTTTCTAATGGTCTTCAACAAGTCTTTCAATGTGCCCTTGGATCCATTGACATATTCATGAGTAAACATTGTCCACTTTGGTATGGATATAAAGGAGGACTAAAATGGTTAGAGAGGATTTCTTACATAAATGCTACAATATATCCATTCACATCAATACCTTTGGTTGCTTATTGTACTCTTCCTGCTGTTTGCTTGCTTACTGGCAAATTTATCATTCCTGAGGTTTGACATTTTTTTTTATAATCCATTTTCTTTTCAGTTTTCTAATTTATTATTAGGTTAAAATATGCTTTCTAAACCTTATACTACTATTTATTTTTAATATTGTCTCTATATGAAGAAAAAAAAACATTAATCCTATAATATGCTTTGAATCCTCTAAAATATGGCCTTTTCTGAAAACTAGTCATAGATTTTAAGCACCAAATTAAAAAATGAAGGTTATGATTTTAAGACTGAAGATATATTTTTTACCTTTCTTATATGGATTATTAGAACCTTGGAAAACTTAGCAACACAATTTCTGGTATCACATACACATCGTGACAAAATTAGAGCTGTCAAACTGGATCGTCCCGTACGACCTAGCCTACTAAGCCAAAACATAAAAGCGAGTTGGGCTGGACCAGCTCAATTGTCAATTTGGATGTGTTTTTTGTAGTTCAACCCAACCCAAAACACCTGGTAGCTGGCTGGTCCAGTCCGATCCTACTTTAAAACCAAAAAACACCACTAACATAAAAAGCATAAAAAAGTTGGTCAAGTCTGGTTCATGGTCCAAATGGGTTGGGCTTTATTAGACTCATCCCAAAATTGACACTCTAACATAAAAAAGCATAAAACAATCTGATTTTTTTGGGTCTCTATTTAGTGAACTCGGGCCAGTCCATCTCACTGGCCATTGAGCTGGTTCATTAGACTGGTCCAAAATTGACACCTTAACATTATCTATACTAATTAAAGTATTATTGTTGTCATTGCAGCTAAGTAATACAGCTGGAATGTGGTTTATATCTCTTTTCATTACCATTTTCGCGACGAGTATGTTCGAGATGAAGTGGAGTGGAGTTACAGTTAAAGAATGGTGGAAAAATGAACAATTTTGGGTAATAGGAGGAGTTTCAGCACATTTATTTGCTGTATTTGTTGGATTATTCAAGCTCTTAACAGGTATAAATACAAGTTTCATAGTAACAACAAAAGCAAAAGATGATGAAGACAATGAGAATTTTGCATTGAAATGGACAACTTTACTAATCATACCAACAACATTGCTAATATTAAACATAATTGCTATAGTTGCTGGTGTGTCACATGCAATTAATAATGGATTTGAATCTTGGGGTCCTCTAATTGGAAAATTATTATTTTCCTTTTGGGTAATTCTTCATTTGTATCCATTTATTAAAGGTATGGCAGGTAGACATAATAGGACTCCTACCATTGTTCTTGTTTGGTCAATTTTGATAGCTTCTTTGTTCTCTGTCTTGTGGGTGAAAATTGATCCATTTTTACCTAAGACAAATGGTCCAATTTTAGAAGAATGTGGATTGGATTGCAATTAGCTCTAAGAGAGTGTTGTTAGCACTTCTCTGATGATAATGGTGATAGAGAGAGAATTAGATATTGTTTTTGTTGTAGGTTGTTGGATGATTATTTGGCTTGTGACTCATCTATCTACTTTTTCTATTGTATTAATATATGTGGATTTATAATTTAGTAAATTTATTATTTAATGTTGATTTTGAGAAAATCAATATTGCATATTATTATGTATTTGTATATTTTAGTCAAAAGATTATTATTATTATTATTATTATTATTATTATTATTATTATTATTTTCGTACAAAAGATATTATTCTTTAAAACACCATGACCAATGCAGCATACATGTGCCTTTGAAATTATTCCCTAATCTCTGTACAAATTGGTAATTAAATTTACAAATTCAAATTATTTGAATTTATAAATTTAAATTATCAATCCAAATTGATAATTTAAATTTACTAATATTTAAATTTAGATAACAATTTTTTTATCAAGTCAGTTAATTCAATGATAAAAAGTCAATTGGTCCAATGGTACAAGAAAATAACACACCAAAAATTAGTTAATAAAAAATTTCTCATTATATATAGGTTCGGCGTATGAGCTAGCAACGGATCGTTAATTCTGCCCAATAACATCAATTACGAATACAGCTAGATTTCCAAGACCACGTACATATATACTAACACAGACAATTCGTGGAAACTAACATTGTCCTCAAACAATTAACCATTAACATTTGCCTATAAAAAAAATATTTAGAAATTGCTAAAGATATGGCTCAAATTGAATCATTGGAGGTAAGGAACCTCTGGCTCTCTCCTACCCCCCACAAAAAGGGGGACAAGTAAAAAGAAAATTACAACTTATTTTGATGTAGCAGCAAAATAAAAATTACAATTAAAAGGCAACCTTGACAGAAAGGAATTTGCACAACTTGGGAACATACACCACATTTATTTTACTACAACACAAGGAGAACATAAAAGAGAAAGAAAAAGGCCTATATTTTTCTGCTATCTTTCTTGAGTACAACATTTTTAATGTACTTACTCCTATATACATGAAATGAAATGGATGCCTATGCCTCTCCAAGGACAACGCCCTTGATTCTTGATAATAATAATTTGAGCAGAATATAACCTTAATATGTCACATTTGGAGAAGATTATTAACAGTAACTGTCACAGAATTTGTCCGCTGCAAATCCTGCAGATTAACAAATGCTTTAGATTATAATAAGGGTCTATTGATCGGCTTTTTGAGCTTATCTACTGGCATATGCACTTATAGGATTATTTGGGAGAGCTTATGAAAACAGCTTATGACATCTTCATAAATTGTTTTTAGCTAATTTCTATAAGTTCCTCAGGATAGCTAACGAAAACAACTTATAGCTTATAGAAAAATAGTTTACCATTATTTTTCCTTAATGATTATGCCATAAGTGCTTATATTTGAACTTATCTACTGGCATAAGCACTTATGAGACTGTTTGGAAGAGCTTATAAAAATAGCTTATGACATCTCAAACAGCTTATAGAAAAATAGTTTAACATTATTTTATCCTTAATGATAGAAACAACTTATGTATAAGCTCTTATGTGATAATGATTAGGCCATAAGTGCTTAATTAGGCTGTTTATCCAAACGGGATATCACGCCAAGCAAACCTGTCTGTAAGGCCTGACACAGCTAACAGAGCGAATATTGTTAGGCTGGACATTTATTTTATGGAGAAAGTTTGAATCGCACCTGGAATATTATGTCATCTGGCATATGAGGTAGAACCTCCCTAACAGTCTCAGCCATAGCTAGTAAATTTGCTACATTATCATTTGCGGATCGCGAAGCAGTCCTTATATGTAAACTAGCATTTCCTCCTGGTAATCTTCCACCCGGGGAAGGTATGGCCGCACCGCTCGAAGAAGCCTGAGAGGGATTAATAGGCCAAAGATTCCAAGCAGCATCTTCAAGGGTGGTCTGAGCATAGGTCTCTCCAACAGATGCAAGATGTCTCATCATCATTTGAACTCTTCCCAAACCAACTGTTCTGATAGCAGTAGATGGACCAGCTCCATCAACACCTTGATTTGGCCAAGAATGCAACCAACCTGAGTCCAGTCCTGCACCCCTAAATAAGAAAAAGTAAAATCAGCAAAAATAAAAAATGCATCCACACAAAAAGGAGAAAAGAGATAGAAGGCCATGCAACACGGAGTGTGAAAATTGAACCTCCAAGGAACGCCTTCGGCATTGTTCGGTGTCTGATTTGGAAACAATCCTGCAGGCATGGTATGTCTAGCAGAGTTTTGCCGAACGAATCCTGCACTCATTTGGCGTGCAAGTTGCTCATCACTAGATATTTCTGAAGTAGCGGGGTTTGTTTCATTTTCTGACCGGCCTGCAAAAAGTGGCTTTCGGCATGTTGGACAAGTATACATCTCAGTCAGGCCTTGATCCAACCTAGAATCAATTCAGCAACCAATAGTATCTCACTAGAATTTACACAAATACAAACTGATAAAAATCCTTAAAATCAACCATACCAAGATCTCAAACATGCAAGATGAAATAGGTGACTGCAGTTTAGCTTTTTAGCCTTAGCCATGGGTTCCTGTCATAAGTACATTATTATATTATTATTCAAAAGTATATCCAACCAACAGTAAGATCAACCAGAAAGACAAAGGTTGGCGAACCAGCATACCCTACAAATAGCACATTCATCATCATATGCTCTTAGCTCCTCAGTTGTTGCATCGGGGAGAGCTGCATGAAGTGATCCTAGAGCTATCCTTAGCCTAATAAAGCCTTTTACGCGATTTACCATTGCGCTAAGCAATGCCTGCTCAAAATAACATCAATGCGATTAGTAGTAAAATATCTATGGATAGTCAAACTTATGAAGAATTAAGAATGGAAGATAGAAAAAGATATTTACACGTATATTTAGAAATAGAACTGCATCTACGAGATGGAAAGCCATGCCATGAAGTCGCCATATATACAAGTAATGACCAAGCGCCATAAGAAATGTTGCCATGTCCAGAAAAATCCCAAGTTACGGATAAGAGTTCCCTTCCATTCCAATAATGAACCTGGGGTTATAACACTTGGTTAGAAAGCTCGATTTGAGTTCGTAATAAAACATACAGAAAAAGTTCATAACCAGGTTCGTCAGTTATCGCCGGAAGGGGGATGCAAAAAAAGTTTAAAGTAATCAGATTTCTATCCAAACTACCTGCGGTTAATGTGTCAAGCAGTTTAGGTGTTTGGAAATCACTGCTATTGCAAGCAGAATGATGAAGCCATATGTCAAGCAACTGAAATCCATGTACCAGAATGGCCTACAATTCATATCGCACCAAAAACAACATCATCATCAAACCAGGCATGATGATAAGAGTGGATCTCAAATGAACAAAGATGCATTATAAATACCTGTAGGGTCTCAAAAGCAATACTTAAAGGTTCAAAGAATAGTAACAGAAACATAGAGGACCCATGTGTTCTATATATTGAAAGACAAAGCCTTATCCTAGGAGCATAAAAAGAGAGGTGTCAGAAGCATTCCAAAGCTAAAGAATTACAATAATAATAGTTAATTCTCTCAAGTCTCAACCTTCATGAAAATTAAATCTAAATAGGTTAAAAGCAGATTTATTATACCATAAATTTAAACAGGAAAATGTGAACTCCAGAGCTGTATGGTAATGATTATGAATAAAACAAACTAGCTAGTATTGTAATGAAAAAGAGGAGGAAGAGAGTAAGCAGTACCAAGCAACATCAACCAAGAAAATGAATAACAACGCTGAATATACACGAAGATATGTCCAGGGTGTGGCAGATGGAGATGCATTTAGCCGCTCCAGTCGATCTCTAGCCAGAGCTTGAAACATCTAGCAATATGTAATGGATGTGCAAGAACATGTTAATTTACATTATGTGTATATATTAAATTGCAACAAAACTATTTCAAAATGTTCTCTTCTAATATAATGTGTACCTTCAAAGAACAAAGCACGGCCAACCAAGTTGACCAAAGACCCGCCTGATAAATTGTTGGTGGCACAATCAGTGGTAGAAATGTCCCCTGTTCATCCATCGTCACGTGATAAATAACAATGAAGTAGAATTAATTTATGATTTATCAACATCAAAGAGTCGTATTACATTTAAACTTTTCATAGTTGACATATGGCTGCTCACAATCGTTTTCCAGACCTCCAAGTCAAAACAAACAATATTGATGTTTCATATTGTCAACAAGCTTTGCCATTTCAAATGATGAAAAGTGAAAATTTGAAGCATATAATGCATAAAAAAAATTGCTTGGTATCCCAAGTTCCAACACGCCAAACTGGCTAGCAAAAGAAAATCATTCACGACAACTATCCTCTGCCACTTATGGTTATATTTGTCACAACATGAGCTGTTTGTCCAGAGATTTCATAATCCGGATTCGGATGTCTAAGCAACACTGACATTGACCATGTCACTAACTCATAAATAAAAATTTAGGAGCAATTTCCAAACTCAAAGAAAAGAATAGGATGAAAAAAGGATGCCTATCAATGGAGAATAGAGTGTCACAAATTAGACTGAAGATCATTTTGAAGAAGCAATTACTTCGCTATGACTAACTGTCAACAAATAACTAGAGTAAATTTGCAGGGTGACACATTTCATAAACCATGAGAATAGAAAATCACTAACCTTGTATATGACATAATTAGCAAGACGTTCAATCAGTTTACGACTTTCAGAAGGATACAACTCTGTGAAGAACACAGCCTGCATGTGATAAGAAGAACCACAAAGTCAAACAGCAAGAACAACATTAATTGTCAAAGGGGGGAATTATGTATTATGTATACTTCCAAGGAAAAAAATCATGGACACCCTTGCCAACTAGATTACTTAGAATCAGAAAAAAGAGAGGAAACGTGGCATGAATTGAACAGTGGTAAAGCATTTTTGTAACCACTTTTTGATAAAAAAACATGTTTGCTGGCAGTAATAACAAATGATAATAATTTACCAACACAACTTTGGGAAACTTATTATCTTATATGGAAAACAGTTTTCAGAAGCTTTATAGCATGTTAGGCACACCTAGTCTACCGCCGAGAAGTACTGAAGATACAAACCACCACATAATCAAATAATCTACAACTACTTAATATTAGTAACTACTGCTCAATAAAACAAACTCACCTTGAGACAAAGATTGAGAAGGACAAATACATTGATCATGCAATTCACGAGTAACCCTATGGTGGTATACAAATCCAAAGGTAACTCAATGTCATGGTTGACATTGTCCAAGTTGTCCAAGTGAATTGCATTCCAGCCAATAATTCCATCTGATTTAAGTTTATCTAATGACAAATCTGTGCAAAACTGCAGACCGACAAAACTTAACAATGTAGAAACCGCCGAAATCGCTATAAACTTCAGAGCCATTAGTAATCACTTCAGCCTCTCTACCAAAACACTTATCCTGGATTTTCATCTGACTTCAATTATTGCCGTCCTTTGCCCATCATAAATATGGTTCAAAATCCAATGGAACCAGAGGGCAAAGTTTATGAAATCAGCTTAAAACGCCACCATCATTCAGTCACCTATTTACCATCTCAGGTCTCCAAATGAAACAAGATACCCTAATAGAGAAAGAAGGAGCAAGTGATCAGTTAAAAACTTCAAATGCTACCAAATAACAAGTCCAAAAATGATATCAGAAAGAAAACTCACTACTTAAAAGTTAAGACTACAAAGAGTAAAAGGTAATTTCAAATTTGCAACCACTAAATCAAATGCAGCAATTAGAGCTAATACATGTGAATTTGCATCTTCCCTACAAAAACATCAACATCCAAATTTCAATTTCCAATTCAATAGACAGAGGGAAAACGATTTTAATACAATCCAATTTCTCCCCAACACAAAATCCACCAACCTATCAATAACATTTCTACTAATCCAGTTCCAAATCGTAGAGAACCCTAGAATCATACTCCGAAAATTATTGAATTCACAGCAAATTGAAAAAAACTCAATAATCCAAACCAATCATAAAATTCAAAGGATAATTGAGGGACAGTTAAAAAAACAAACTTTGTGTATGTTTTAGAATTGAATAATTGCGTAACAGAAAAGAAATTCGGAAGAAAAATAAAAAGAAATGAAAATAAAAACTAATAGAACCTGAGTCGATCTAGGAGGAAGATGGTGAGGTAGTCAAGGTTGGGGTTTCTGCAATAATCATTCGCAATTCAGAATCAACAAAGACCGAACAGAGAGAGAGAGAGAGAGAGAGAGAGAGAGAGAGAGAGAGAGAGAGAGGAGAGAATTTAGGTGGAAAGAAAAAGTTAAACATTAAATGTTTATTACATAAAAATCATTTTTTTGACGGGAAATTATCTTGTAAATAATCATTTAAATAAGGCTTAATTAATTTAATCCATGTGCACCGACAATATAAACTTTGCTTAGTTAAAGCCAACGGCCAATCAAGTTTAATTAATGCCCAAATTTTTTTATACGGTCAACAATATTTTTTGACAATGGCAACCAATTTTTTCGTTTGAACACGTCACTGGAAACTCACACACACCAGCCTAACATGTTAGGGATTACCACCAACTCATTAGATATCATTATGAGTGTATTTGATTTGCTAAAAAGTACTAAGTAATTGGACTGGAGAACTCTAGTTGTACTTAGTTTGATTTGAAATTGTTGGACAAAGTTGAAGGCAGAGACTTAACAAAAACCTAAATTTATGTCTCCGACAAAACCACAGTACAACTTTTTGTCCTACTCTACAACTTCCTACGAACCCAAAAAAAAAATACCAATTGTTTTGGTTGGTATACACAAATGTGAGGTTTTGAATTCAAACTTGAGACCGGCCTAACAATTTTGACTAGATCTTTTGGATTACTGCCAACTCAATAAAAATCATTATGAATGCATTTGATTTGCTAAAAAGTAATGGATTGTACTGGGCAACTCTAGTTGTACCCAGTTTGATTTGAAAATTGTTGGACAAAACTGAAGGCAATGGACTTGACAAAAACCAAAAATTATGTTTCTCACAAAATCAAAGTATAACTTTTTGTCCTTATGTACAATTTCCTAATTGCCTAAAGAATGCCAAAATATTTTTTTTATTCCCTATTCAATAATATTTTTTCTCTCTCATCTATCTCATTCTCCTCTCTCCTTTCTCTTTCTCTATTGTTTCCTTTCACCTCTCTTATATATTCTCATCTCGAGACCTCTCTCCCTCATCTCTCTTTTTCTCTCGCCTCTCTCTTCTCTATTGCACGGTTTTCTTTATAATTTTTTTAATTATATTATGACTATATATGTTATGTAAAATCATTGTAAATATTAGAAAGAAAATTATAGTAAATTTTACATTTTCTTAGCAAATAGTGTACGAGACAACAAGTTGTCGATACTATTCAATTCACTACGGTATTATTCAGTTCAGTACTTGTCTGTTTGCAAATCAAATGGGCCCTATATGTCACTTTTAAAGTTGTTAAAGTTTGTCAAAAAAATTTGACTCGTTTTGAATTTTAACCTTTTCTTCACGCCAAAAGAAAAGGATAAAATTCAAAACGAGTCAATTTTTGGTTGATCGATAATATATAAGGTTAAATGTGTATTGTAAAAAAAAAGGTTGAATAGGTTTTTGGTCCCTATAAATATTGGTTTTTTGGTTTTGTTCCCTTTAAAACTTTTCACTTGTTTTTGGTTCCCAAGTTTTTTTCATCAGTTTAAGTCTCTCACGACTTTTAATAAGACTTTCTTGAGCAATACTTAGGTGGTCACAAATATTTAGTCACACACACAAAACAGCAATAAATACACTAATAAAATAATAATTTTGCGTGTTCTCCCAAATGCATTTATTGTTATTTTGTGTGTGTGACCAAATATTATGACCAAATATTTGTGACCACCTAAGTACTGTTCGACTTTCTTGAACCTTTTATAGCGCTTTTAAATACTAGCTATAGTCATTAAGCGCTATAAAAGTCAAAAGAGACTAATACTGATGGGGAAAAACATGGGCCCCTAAATTAGGTAGAAAATTTTGGAGAGACCAAAACAAAAAAAAAAATCCAATATTTATTTATGAGACCAAAAGCATATTTAACTTCATTTAGTGTGATGTTGTCGATGACTCCATTATAAAGGGATTTGAATTTCACCATGGAATGCAAGAGTATTTTTGTGACATAAGGACCTTCCCTTTTTCATCTGCTGTAGGCATAATGACCAATATGAACGCAGTGTGATGTTGCCGATGACCCATATTATTAGTAATTGATTTTTTTAGTCTTTTCATATTATTTATAATTAAAATTATTAATAAAATATTAAAATATGTTCACTTTTATGTTTTTATTCTTTATTTTATATTTTCATAATATCGAAATATAAAAAGAACACGAACTTTTATAATTTTTATCTAAAATATTAAACTACGATTTTTTAGTCGAACTTTTATATTTATTTCATTTTATAAGATTTTAATTTATATTTTTTTATAAATTGTAATAGTAAATGCACCAAATAAAAATGGTTTTGTAAGCAAAAAAAATTATGCCTATTAATTTTATTTTCTCAATACTTTTTTTACCTATCACAAAAAAAAAATGGTTTTGTAAGCAAAAAAAAAATTGTAATAGTAAATGCACACAAAAAAAATGTCACTATAATTATCGTTTTACAATATTAATGAAGCATTAATACTTTTTTACCTATTAATTTTATTTTCTCAATACTTTTTTTACCTATCACAAATTTTGCACTATTAATTATTTTTGTTAGTGCCAGAACCTTAAATTTCAAATATAATTGGACAACTATTTTAATCTTAAATAAATAAATCCAGATTTACAACTATTTTTTCTTTGAAAAAAGATTTACATGTAGTAACAATTAATGTTATAAAAAAATAATAACAATTAATAATAATATTTTGTTTTTATATATTATTGGTGTATAAATATTTTACACCATCAATAATTACAAACTAGTGTGTATGACCCGTGCATCTGCACGGGTATACAATATATTATTAAATTCTCTAATTGTTAAGTTTTTATATTTTGGTATTAATAATATATAAAATAGTGAATCAAAACATAAAAGTTATTAATAACTTTAATTAGAAATACATATGAAAAGACTAAAAAAATCAATTACTAATAATATAATATCTATCTATATTAAAGATACTTATGTAATGTACTCAGAGCGAGAAGCATGGTCCCCCATCCCCATTTGATCGTGGAGAGAGTTTCTTCTTCGTCCCCATCTCCAAAGTATGTTAGTTTACATGATCTTAACCAAATTTTTTTGGTGTCCATTAGCTCACCATGTGTATCAGATCCATCTATGGAATGAAGGTTTTTTTTGAAGCCCTCATTCCATGTGTCGTCATAGAAAAAGACATCCAATCGTTCAAAGTGCCTTGTAAACAAAACATAAAGATTGTTGAGATAATTTCAAACACACACAAAATTCAGTTATGACAGTTGTAACTAACAGTTAGTTACAACCGTCCTATAACTAATTCTCAACCTCTCATAGTATCAAATACCTAGTCCTAGCACATGTATATAAATATACTTTACATTCAGTTCAGTTTGTTGTACAGATATACACATACAGAAATAACAGAAATAAAGAATTACAGTTTTGTTTTACTTCTGCTCTTCATCTTCTTTTCTCTAAGTTTCCTTCAAGTTTCTTCGTGTTGAGTGTGAGAGATACCTCGCAAGAAAGGAACAAACCAGTTAGGGTTTGTTCTAACACAGTGAATAAAAGGGTAAGAAAAGAGAGAATCAAGAGAGTGGAGAGGTTTACCTGTGTGTATCTCCGGTGTAGTGAGATCCTTCAAGAGGTGAAGGTGAGGTTCCCCTACCAGCTCTTGCAGAGGTGATAACTCATATTTATATGAGTTATTTATGCTCTTATTACTTAACTTAATTCAAGTTCTTAAGTAATATTGTTGTTTAATTAAGTAAATATATGTTGTTTAGTGTAAAAGAGGGTTAGGAACTGATTATGTGACAAATTGGCACTTTTGGTGCTTTCTTGTTATTTTTAATGTGTTTGTTCAGTGTTACAGCATTAGGCGCTATAGCGGCAGACGCTATAGCGTTGGATTCTGCAGCTGATGAGAGAGAAAACGAAAAGCGACCTGCGGTTTCCAAAGCGTGTCGATCACCAGTAGAAGCGGAGAGAGCAGTTCTGCATCGACCACCCACCTTTTGCTTTATAGGACACTTGTCTATTTTGTAATGGTAGTTGGTAATAGTTGGTGGGATGGCTTTTCACCTTTTTTGAGAGATATTTTCTTTATATTGAAGTCTTAAAACTTCATCTTCAAGCTTGGTTTTGCTGGTTCAGAAGAGAGGAGAGTTAGAAATAACTCTTAAACTCCATTTTCGTCCAAGCTCCATTTTCGCAATAAAGAGTAGATTTTCTGTAGTGCTGCGAGAGACGCTATAGCGTCAAGCGCTATAGCGGCACGGGAGCTGTCATCATTTGGAGTGTTTTCTACCTCTTGGTGATTTCGGTTTATGGCTTTAGGTAACACTTTTATGTTGTATTTCTTGTGTTGTTGCTCATCATGAGCTGACTCTCTTGTAGTTGGATGCTTAGAGCTTTGTAATGAACCTTTAGTATCGCGTATATAATATTTCACGTTTTGCGTTTCAATCTTTGTGTGTTACTTCTTTCAAACTTGTTTTAGAAATGATCAGCTAAAATAGGTATATTCATGGGTACAGACATGGTCCATGATTCGAACTCAAAGATTGATATGAACGAAAAGTTGTTTAAAGACATTTAACCAATTTTTGCTTCCTCTAGACATAGAAGTGCAATAGTTCATAGGGCAAAAGCTGTGGGTTCTTTATTATACAGGGGTGAACTTATTTAGAACCTAGACATAGGCATCTTGTAATAAAACCCTGGCGTTAGTGACTGAAAAGCACAAAATCATTTGCAACAGCGCTTGACGCTGTAATACCCCAATTTTGTCCGCCTTTTTTAACTTTAGACAATTTCAGTTATCCAACTCAATTAAATCAAAATACCGTTGTTTAAATTAGGCAGGAACGCGAATGATCGATCTTTTCGTGCGTTCTTCAATTTAATCTTCGTATTTGGGTTTAATCGTACATAAGTAGGTCTACCAAAAGTTGTTTAGCTCGTCTTTTCAGTTCAGGCTTAAGAATGCAATTCTGAGTCGATTTTAGTGTTTTTAGTTAATGAGCTCATTTCTTCTATTTTAGGTCTCATTTTAGCGTATTTGTCTGGTCGGGCCCGTTCTCGTCTTTGTGTTTGGCCCGACTCTTTTTCTTATTATTAATCTTATCTTGTGCAGTTAATTTATTTTGAGTATATATGTATAATCCAAAAATGTCAAAAAGAATCTATTTAATTCTTATTACAAATTAGGAGAGTTCAAAAGTTCCAATTGTCAGAAAAATACAAAAATAATAACATGTACAAAAATAATTAAATCATAATAATAAACAATGAGAAGCGCGAAAGAAGAATCCGTTCAAAGAAATGCTTCTCAAGTAAATGGTCTGATCCGCTCCAAAACTCAAAAATAAGTCAAAGCCCGATCAAACCGTAATCAATCCGAGACCTAAATTTCAACTATAAAAAGGCGATCAGTAACGCGAATTTCAAGACAACAACAATACGACGAAAAACCTAATACAGAAAAAACAGATCTGTCTAAAATGTAGAGGATCAAACCTCACACCCACCACCACTCACCCCCAAACCACCACCAACACCCACCATCAAACCCTCACAGCCACCACCACCCAAACAACCACCATCCAAACAACCACCACCCAAACAACCACCATTCAAACAACCACCACCACCAACCCACGAACCACCCACGAACCACCCACAAGTCACCACCAACCACCACAAACCGAACCCTCCCATCACCATCACCTACTCTCTTCCCCCAAACGAAACTCCCGGCCGCGAAACACCATTGCACGCTCGTCGCTCCTATATCACCGTCGCTTCACCCTCTCTCTCACTCACTCGACTCCTCTCTCTCTCTCTCAAATCGGCGCCGCCTCTCTTCCTCCACTCATGGCTCTCTCTCATTTCGTTCCTCTCCCCTCCCAAAACAAAGCAGAAGAATGGTTCTAAGAGCGGAAACCTGCATAAACGAGAAGGAAATAAGATGGAGAGGAAAGGAAAACCGAAAAGATGGAAGAAGAAGACACAGATCGGACGAACACGAACTCGAAAGCGCCCCATCGCGCCCGGCGAGCTCGTCTTCCCTCGGACCTCACGTTCTTCTCTCTTCATTGGTATGGTATGGGCGCGCTGCAGTGAGAAGAAAGAAGGGTGGGTTTGAAATCGTGGTAGGGTTCGGTCCCGGGTCGTGGGCCTACCGCTCTTCGTTTTGTGGTTTTTTTGTTTTCTCTTATTTATTTTTACACCCCCGATTTAACGCGTGCACTTTTTTTTTACTTACCACCACCCATTTTGTTTTTTAATTAGAACGCTTTGCTGGGCCCCTTAATTCCTCGCACACCTATATTTAGCTACACAACCCCTGCGACTAATAGCACCCCATTTCGCAATTTTCACCTTTTCCTCGTTTTAATTCTTTTTCAACTCAAATAATTTCTCAATAAATCAAAAAAAACTTTGTTAACGGTTTTGCGAAGCCTCTGCTTGCATAATCATTAACAATGAGGAACTAGTGGTGATCACTTGGAGCCTTTGCTCAATTGATCACCATGAATGCCTAATTTTTCTAAATATTTTCAATAAATCAAAAAAACTTTGTTAACGGTTTTGCGAAGCCTCTGCTTGCATAATCATTAACAATGAGGAACTAGTGTTGATCACTTGGAGCCTTTGCTCAATTGATCATCATGAATGCCTAATTTTTCTAAATACTTTCAATAAATCAAAAAACTTTGTTAACGGTTTTGCGAAGCCTCTGCTTGCATAATCATTAACAATGAGGAACTAGTGGCGATCACTTGGAGCCTTTGCTCAATTGATCATCATGAAAGCCTAATTCTTCTGAAAACTTTCAATAAATCAAAAAAACTTTGTTAATGACTTTGCGAAGCCTCTGCTTGCATAATCATTAACAATGGGGAACTAGTGGTGATCACTTGGAGCCGTTGCTCAATTGATCATCACGAACGCCTGATTTTCCTAAAAAACTTTTTCATTAAATTAAAAACTTTGTTATTGGTCCTGCGAAGCCTTTGCTTGCATGATTATTAACAATGGAGTGCTAGTGGTGATCACTTGGAGCCTTTGCTCAATTGATCATCATGAAAGCTCGATTTTTCACAATTAAACAAGATAAAAAAACCAAAAAACCTAGAACTACGTAGCTTTGAATTCTCCATCGCACCTGGAGATACGTAGGAGCGGATCCCCTCCGTCAAGCACAATAAACTAAAAACATTTTTCCTTTCAAAAAACCAAAGCGGCTAACTCTCGTCAAGCGCCGCAAATAAAAAATTCATTAAGTCTTTGTGATCAAGAGGAAAATTCAAGCGTTTTCTAAATCAACACTTAAAATCATGTTTAATTAAAGGTTCCTTTTCAGAGAAAGGAGGTGTGGGCGCTAATACCTTCCCCATGCCTAACCGAATTTCGAACCCAAATCTTTAAGTTTTCCAAAAGACCATTTGCCTTCCCAAAAGGTTTTTCTTCAATATTTTCCTTATAAAAATATTGGTGGCGACTTCATTGTTTTAAAAAGTTGTAAACGGAGGAAACCCCTCGGGGACTTTTTCATAGCAATACCGGCGACTTCACTGGGGATTTTTCTTTTTTTAAGTGGGTCAAGCCTAACTAATTAAATGTGTGGTTTGTTATTTGATTTGGATAACTTGTTTGCCTCTATCCCTTTTCGGTTTCCTTTTCTTTTTTATCATGTTGTATGCAGGTGCATTTGTTTCCTCTTCTTCCGTGTTTGTTTTTCTTTTCTCCTTTTTGCTTATGTGCTTAGTACCCTCATGCATTTCCCAATCCCCATCATGGTTCCTCTTCTTCTTTGCTCCTTTCTTCAAGGTAAGCTCATGCATTTCTCCCCAATTCTATCATGATCCCTCTTCTTGGCTCCTTTTCTTGAGGTAAGCAATGTACTTGATTATTGTTGAAACCCTAGGTTAGATTATTTGATATTGAACCCTAGGGTAGACGACATGTTATTGCTTACTATTGTGCAGACTGCTCGGGTTTTTCATTTGCGGGTGGGAAAGGTAGTTATTTCTAGGTGTCGTGCCCTCAACACACACTTCACACCCTATACTTGTGAGCATTGAGTGGGGCCTAAAACCCAAGGTCCGAACGAAAACCTAGGAGAGTGGGAACGATTAGTGACCGCCATTCGTAGACCTTTGTGCATGGCTCTCATGAAAGTTCCGCCAAGAGTGCGCTTTGTCATGATGCCTCACACTCTGGTGAGCTTTCTCACAGTGTGGGTGTCATCATGAGGAGACTTTAGCTCTTGGTTGCCATTGTGAGGAAGTGATTAGAACTACATGGGAGGATTACCCTTTTCGTCGACTCTAGACCCTAGGATTCCCACCCTTCGTAGGACACAAGGGGCCATACCAAATTGTGTGTTGCATAGAATCTAGGCATGTTTTCAAAAAAGGAGAAGGAGATTTTTCAAACAAAGAAGAAGAGAAAATAGAGAAAGAGCTGTCGTTGCTGACCTTTCTTTTCTTGGCTGTCAGACGGGCAAACATGTGGTTCACCCTTTTCAAAAAGGAGAGAGAAGGAGTGCCGTTGTAGCCTTTCCCTTACTAGGTCCATATGAAGCCACGTACGACCCGCATCTTCCAAAAATAAAACTTGAATCATTGCCAATAAAACCTCTTTCATTTATCTTGCATAGAGCATCATCATCATGCATACATCATCATTTGCATTGCATAAAACAAAAACTCGATAAAATTCATACATGCATTTTTCTCTATCTCATTAAGGTTTGTGTCTTAGTAGGGGCGCGTCTCATGCATTATTGTTTTCATTTTTCACGCATCATGAAAAAATAAACATTAATGTCTCATTTCACATGCATCTCCATTCAATATCTCTCATACATTAGGAAAGTAATTGTAAGCATCACACATTTCATTTTCATAACATAAGAAAAATGAAAGCCATAAGCAATCATCATCCGCATTGCATAAGCATCTCATTCATAATCATGAACAAAAATCATCATCAAATTCATTCAAAATATAGCATTCATGCATCATTTCATTATCCTCATCACTTTGTTCGAATACATCATTTCTCCCCGCATGCATCCTTTGAAACAAAGAAAAATTTTCTCATGTGATGGCTTAATGGGTAGAAGTGCACCTTTGAACGATTTAGGGTAATATCTCAAATTTGTTTGTCGACTACAAATTTGAGATGTTACTCTACGATATCGAGAAGCACTTTGACCCGATCCACACATGTTTTATTTTCAAGTAGGAAATTAAGTTGAGTCAACTAATTGTCGAAACGCGTTTGAAAGATATTGTGTGAAGTATTGAGTCAGGATCCACTCAATGTTTCATGCAGGTTACTCAGGGTAACGACAATCAGTTGCCTCATATCACCATTCTTGCATCTTTCATCATTCAAAAGAAAAGGGGAAGGGGCATCGGCATTTCATATCTTGTCTTGCCCCTATAAAAATCATTTTGAAAAGAAGCATCATTCTTGCATCATTCATCATCCAAAAATGCATTGGCATTCCATATCTCGTCTTGCATAAAAAAAAAAACATAAAAAAAAGACTTTTAGAATAATCACACTTTTCAAGTGAACATGCTTTCATGCATTTCATTTTCATCCATGCATTGCATGCAACAAAAATGTTGTGATGAGAGACGAGATGTTCTTGCAAAGTAATCTTTCTTTTTTGGAAAAGTTTACCCTTACTCATTTGCAAACTCAAGGTCTTCCAAGGCCCTCAGTCTTTCACATCAATACCTCATTTGTATTTCCTTCAAAAAAAAAAAAAAAGACATTGCATCTCATCCATTCCATGATAAAAGACTGAAACAGTTTATCAAAAAGTTTTTATATCATGTTTTGACCAATGTTAACTCTCTGTGAAGCGTTCTTCTAGTAAGAATGCATGCCACGTCTTGATTTCTCTTGTTTGAGCTACCGGTTTCCCTCATTTATCATCATTCCCCATCCAAGTCTAATCCCGCCCGTCCACCCCTAAAAGCGCATATTTTCTCCCATCAAGACATACTTGACTTTTTGGTTCATTCTCGCTAGCATCAGAAATCCTTCATGCTTGGGCAATTCGTGATCACTAATTTCCTTGTCGAGATCATATTCCTTAGTGCAAGTCTTTCTAAAAAGGTATATAATAAATAAAAAAATAAAATAAGCCCGCTAGGTTGAAAACTCATAGTGGCGGCCTAGGCAAAAAAAGCGCCGGTGGATTGAAAACTCGCAAAGAGCGGTCCAGGCGAAAATTAGGGCACACACAAAAAAAAAAAAAAAAAAAAAAAAAAGAGCAAACACATGAAGATAGATGAATCATTGTCCTAAAGTTAAGTCTTACAGAACTAAGCAATCGGATTTGAAATGAAGTTTGGTCATCTCTCCATACCCTCAAAAACCTAAAATCCCAAAAATCCCTTTCCTACCCTCTTAAGCCAAATATTCAAAATCTCAAAAATACCCTTTGTTACCCATCTTAAGCCAAGAAAAGCCCAATATATCTCCATCACTCTAGACGAGGGTTAATTCCACATCAAAGATGGTATATCATTTTCACCCTAGACGAAAGGAAAGAAAATTCACAAAAGGAGGGGAATAACAAAGTTTCAAAAAGGAGAAATCCCAAAACAAAGAAAGGAAGACAAAGGGAGTATAAATTAAGAGTCAATACATTTTGCCATGAAGCATAAGAGCTCCCCTTCCGAGACCCTCAAATTCAATGGGTTAAATCATTTCCCCTTTCAAAAAAACAAAAAAAAACAAAAAAAAAAAAAAAAAAAAAAAAAAAAAAAAAAAACCCTCAATTCCTTGGGTTTAACCACCTTTTCTTTCATAAAACCTTCAAGCACCTCATCAAACCTAATAACCATGTCCTGCACCGCATCAAAGCTAATAACCATTTCCTTCATAAACCATTGACGATCGGCCAACACCGAACAAGACCCATCCTCCCCATCAACCCCAAACACTTCATTAAGCTCAACCATCCCCTTCTCCACATCACAACCCTAAAAAGGTCCATTCCGATCAATGACTAATTGCTTTCGTTTTCTCAAGTTTTAATCTTAGGACAAATAAGTTTATCCATTCACGACGTGTTTGCTCAAAAAAAAAAAAAAAGAAAAAACAAACAAGCAGAAAAAAGAAAGCTGCTCAAAAAGAAAAAACAAACAATCAAAAAAGAAAGTTGGTAGAAAAGAGAGAAGGACTTGCACTCCAAGATGCGTTCATGTTGCATTAAAACAAGGTTTAGTGGTCACCAAGTGGAGCCTCTCCTCATACTAAAAAGTCAAAACTTTCATTGCATTTGAGTTGTTCTTAAAGAGAACCAAAAGTGTGCACTAGGGGGCATTCCCTTCACCTCTCACTCCACTTAACTTTGGGGAGGCTTGTTCATTGCTCACCCCATTCATATATCACCCTCAGTTCATAACCATCACCATAACTCTGTCGCCATTCACAACCTCACTCAAACCATTTGAGATGTCATTTGAAAGTGGGGCAAGGGCGTTCCCATTCCTTCATCTCATAAAACCTCACCGGGGCAATCTCTCAACTCACTATCCTAAACAAGGCCTTGTCATTCTAATTGGGGCGACTTTGTCCTTGTTATGACTGGGCAACATCAAACTTTATGGGTTGAAAAAAAATCTCTTTTGCTCCACCCTTCATTTCAAAGCCAAGCATTCCCAATTCATCATCTTCTACACCCCTAGTTGTTGTCACCACTAGACAGGGGGCAAATTGTTCACTCATCAAAGACTGAATTGGGGCAATCTTGTATCTCTTGATCCCTCATGAGCTTCGGCAATAACCATGTCCATCATTCCTTCACTTGCCATAAATGCCCATGCCCTAAACCAATTCTAAGTTAACTGACTCACTCATTCACACTTGCACTCCTATGCATGCTTACTAGACGATGCTTCAAGAAGAGAGAACACAAGTTGTTTACGTGATATCTAAAATTCATCATCATGGAAAGAAAGAGAAAACAAGTGAGATTGTTTGTAAATAAAAACCTTGAGAACACCAGAGTTTGAATCAAATGCAATTTTTTCAACAGAATGGTCAATAATCATCTCAATTCCTTGCATCCAAAGTCTCACATCTCATCATCACCAAAAGGTACACCTCATGCATCTAGGCATTTCAATCTATTCATTATGGCATATGCATCAAAGCATTACATTTGCATCTTCACATTTTGTGCATTCATCACATAGCAAAAAGCAAAAAAACGGTCCACGTCAGTTGCATCATACTAATACTTGCATTTCATAGAAGAAAATAGTAAAGAAGAAAAAGCAGAAATCTTTTCATTGCATTGGCATCATATTAATGCTAGCATTCTCATAAAAGAAAAAGAACAAAAATCATTGCATCAAACATCAGAGCATTGCATCATATTTGCATTTCATAGGAGAAGCAAAAAGAAACAAATGTTAGAATAGGAGCATCCCATTAAATCAAAGCATCAATCACCGCATACACTTGCATTCAAACATCAAAGCATTCGCATTTCACAAACTACAAAGAAGAAGCGAGTACAAAAGAACAAAAGCATTCCATAATATCCAAGGCATCAATCATGACATATGTTTGCATTACATGTGTCATTCATTGCGTTGCTAAGCAAATGTGGACGAACACAAGATGTTAATCCTCATGCCTAGTTCCAAGAATCAGCACGACAAGTGTTCATTTACTGCTTCCTTTCTAGCAAACCAAGCATTCATCAGATATAGACAAAACAGAAAAAGTGTCTCACCAAAATCAATCATTCATCATTCTCATATCATCCATACCATTCATCACTCCATAGCATCAAACAGTACATTACGCTTTCAAATTCGCATCTAGAGCGAAAGAATAACAAAAGAAAAAGAGGATGAAAAATCAAACAGAAGAAGCATCCCACCAAAATCAATCATTGCATTCATATGCACTCAAATACCCAAGGGCATGCATTTCACGCACCATTCAAGAGAAAAGTTACTTCGGACCCGAGGGTCCCAAGAATCCCATTTTTAGAAAATCACCATCAGCACAGAGTTCGTAAACTCCATCAGCACAGAGTTCGTAAACTCCATCAGCACAGAGTTCGTAAACTCCATCAAACCAGAGTTCGTAAACTCCATCAAACCGGAGTTCGTAAACTCCATCAACACAGTTAGTTCAGAACTCCATCAAAGACAGCAGTTCGTAAACTCCATCAAACCGAGTTCGTAAACTCCATCAAACCAGAGTTCGTAAACTCCATCAAACCAGAGTTCGTAAACTCCATCACCCCAGAGTTAGTGAACTCCCACGAGTTAGTGAACTCCTTCCACAGATCACAACATCGCGTATGCGAGCACACGATGGATCCATCGAACCGTTAAGTCGCCGGATTAGTTGTGCGCGCCCTAAGGCACAGCAGAAATCCATTGATCAAATCGATTCGGACCTGATGTTGATCGGCGCTCGAAAAGGCCACCCCCAGAGTTCGTAAACTCCATCAATCCAGAGTTCGTAAACTCCATCAATCCATAGTTCGTAAACTCCATCAACCCAGAGTTAGTGAACTCCTTCCACAGATCACAACATCGCATGCGAGCACGCGATGGATCCATCGACCGTTAAGTCCTTCCCGGATTAGTTGTGTCAACCTAAGGCACAACGTAAATCCATTGATCAAATCGATTCCGACCGATGTTGATCGGCCGCTCGAAAAGGCCACCCCCGAGTTCGTAAACTCCATCAATCCGCAGTTCGTAAACTCCATCAACCCGAGTTAGTGAACTCCTTCGAGTTAGTGAACTCCTTCCACGCATCACAACATCGTTATGCGAGCACGCGATGGATCCATCGAGATTTCGTTAAGTCCTTCTGGATTAGTTGTGTCGGCCTAAGGCGGCGTAAATCCATTGATCAAATCGATTCGGACTTGATGTTGATCGCCGCTCGAAAAGGCCACCCCGAGCTCGGACTCGACAAGAGTCCGTTAAAAGGTTTTTAAGCGACCTCCGAATTCCCGCTTTATCGCTTTTCCTAATTTATTGCTTTCCGTTAATCGACAAGTGTTAACCTCCTCTTTCAAAAGAAAAATAACAAAAAGATTTGAACTTTTACGGCGGACAAAATTAGTATTATTTCTATATCTTTATTTCCATTTCACCAACAAATATGAAAAAGCCAATTCATATCTTTTTGGCGAAATGTGAAATAAAGAGGCAAACAGTAATACCCCAATTTTGTCCGCCTTTTTAACTTTAGACAATTTCGATTATCCAACTCAATTAAATCAAAATACCGTTGTTTAAATTAGGCGAGAACGCGAATGATCGATCTTTTCGTATGCGTTCTTCAATTTAATCTTCGTATTTGGGTTTAATCGTACATAAAGTAGGTCTACCAAAAGTTGTTTAGCTCGCCTTTTCGCTTCGGGCTTAAGAATGCAATTCGAGTCGATTTTAGTGTTTTTAGTTAATGAGCTCATTTCTTCTATTTTAGGTCTCATTTTAGCGTATTTGTCCAGTCGGGCCTGTTCTCGTCTTTGTGTTTGGCCTGACTCTTTTCTTATTATTAATCTTATCTTGTGCAGCTTAATTTATTTTGAGTATATATGTATAATCCAAAAATGTCAAAAAGAATCTATTTAATTCTTATTACAAATTAGGAGAGTTCAAATGTCCAAATGTCGAAAAAAATACAAAAATAATAACATGTACAAAAATAATTAAATCATAATAATAAACAACGTAAGGCGTGCAAAGAAGAAATCCGGGTTCAAGAAATTGCTCTCCAAAGTAGCTGGGCCTCGATCCGCTCCAAAACTCGAAAAATAAGTCAAAGCCCGATCAAACCGTAATCAATCCGAGACCTAAATTTCAACTATAAAAAGCGATCAGTACACGAATTTCAAGACAACAACAATACGACGAAAAACCTAATACAGAAAAAACAGATCTGTCCAAAATGTAGAGGATCAAACCTCTCACGACCACCACCACTCACCCCCAAACCACCACCAACGGCCACCATCAAACCCTCACACCACCACCACCACCCAAACAACCACCATCCAAACAACCACCACCCAAACAACCACCATTCAAACAACCACCACCACCAACCCACGAACCACCCACGAACCACCCACAAGTCACCACCAACCACCACAAACCGAACCTCCCATCACCATCACCTACTCTCTTTCCCCAAACCGAAACTCCCGGCCGCGAAACACCAAATTTCCACGCTCGTCGCTCCTATATCACCGCTCGCTTCACCTCTCTCTCACTCACTCGACTCCTCTCTCTCTGAACCGGGCGCCGCCTCTTCCTCCACTCATGGCTCTCTCTCATTTCGTTCCTCTCTCCCCTCCCAAAACAAAGAAGAATGAGCTCTAAGAGCGGAAACCCGGATAAACGAGAAGGAAATAAGATGGAGAGGAAAGGAAAACCGAAAAGATGGAAGAAGAAGACACAGATCGGACGAACACGAACTCGAAAGCGCTCCCATCGGCGGCCGTGAGCTCGTCTTCCCCGACCTCACGTTCTCTCTCTCTTCATTGGGTATGGTGCGTTGCAAGGCAATTGAGGAAGAAGAAGGGTGGGTTTGAAATCGTGGTGGTGGGTTCGGGTCCGGTCGTGGGGCGACTCGCTTCTTCGTTTTTGTGGTTTTTTTTGTTTTCTTATTTATTTTTACACCCCCGATTTAACGCTGCACCCTTTTTTATTTACCAACCCATTTTGTTTTTTAATTAGAACGCTGCTGGGCCCCCTTAATTCCTGCACTCCCTATTTAGCTACACAACCCCCTGCGACTAATAGCACCCCATTTCGCAATTTTCACCTTTTCCTCGTTTTAATTCTTTTTCAACTCAAATAATTTCTCAATAAATCAAAAAACTTTGTTAACGGGTTTTGCGAAGCCTCTGCTTGCATAATCATTAACAATGAGGAACTAGTGGTGATCACTTGGAGCCTTTGCTCAATTGATCACCATGAATGCCTAATTTTTCTAAATATTTTCAATAAATCAAAAAAACTTTGTTAACGGTTTTGCGAAGCCTCTGCTTGCATAATCATTAACAATGAGGAACTAGTGTTGATCACTTGGAGCCTTTGCTCAATTGATCATCATGAATGCCTAATTTTTCTAAATACTTTCAATAAATCAAAAAACTTTGTTAACGGTTTTGCGAAGCCTCTGCTTGCATAATCATTAACAATGAGGAACTAGTGGCGATCACTTGGAGCCTTTGCTCAATTGATCATCATGAAAGCCTAATTCTTCTGAAAACTTTCAATAAATCAAAAAAACTTTGTTAATGACTTTGCGAAGCCTCTGCTTGCATAATCATTAACAATGGGGAACTAGTGGTGATCACTTGGAGCCGTTGCTCAATTGATCATCACGAACGCCTGATTTTCCTAAAAAACTTTTTCATTAAATTAAAAACTTTGTTATTGGTCCTGCGAAGCCTTTGCTTGCATGATTATTAACAATGGAGTGCTAGTGGTGATCACTTGGAGCCTTTGCTCAATTGATCATCATGAAAGCTCGATTTTTCACAATTAAACAAGATAAAAAAACCAAAAAACCTAGAACTACGTAGCTTTGAATTCTCCATCGCACCTGGAGATACGTAGGAGCGGATCCCCTCCGTCAAGCACAATAAACTAAAAACATTTTTCCTTTCAAAAAACAAAGCGCTAACTCTCGCCAAGCGCCAAATAAAAATTCATTAAGTCTTTGTGATCAAGAGGAAAATTCAAGCGCTTTTCTAAATCAACACTTAAAATCATGTTTAATTAAAGGTTCCTTTCAAGAGAAAGGAGGTGTGGGGCGCTAATACCTTCCCCATGCCTAACCGACCCCCAACCCAAATCTTTAAGTTTTCCAAAAGACCATTTGCCTTCCCAAAAAGGTTTTTCTTCAATATTTTCCTTATAAAAAATATTGGTGGCGACTTCATTGTTTTAAAAAGTTGTAAACGGAGGAAACCCCTCGGGGACTTTTTCGGGCGCAACAGACGCTATAGCGTGAGACGCTATAGCGCCTTACTTCTGGGAAATTACTTAGCAAAGAGCATTCCAACTACTCTCACTCTGAATTTCTACTTATAATCTATCTTATTTGCTTTTGTACCTTTATGTTGATAACATTAATGATTCTACAACTTGTTATTGTTACTTGTTTTACTCACTAGCTAATTTACTAATTTAATTATAGAAGTAAACTCAACAATCCCTGTGGAGACGATCTTACTTATCATTATATTACTTGTTGCGATTGTGTACACTTGCACAACTACTTTTCGCACAAGTTTTTGGCGCCGTTGCCGGGGATTGTGAAAGTTAATTTCTATTATTTAGTTAGTAAGTTTAGTTTGTTTTTTTTAGTGTGTTCTGTTTTTCAGCAAATTTTTTTTTTAATTTGCATTGTGTTTTGTGTTTGTAATGTATTCTATTTGTTGTTATTAGTGTTACTATTTGTTTTTAGTGTTTTGTGAAAAAAAAAAACCACTTTATGCCATGGACCATTGGAGTTTTGACTTTATGCAAGAAATGAATGAATTGAATGATCAACAACAATGTTTCAATTATGATTTCCATGAGAATGAACATAAAAGGGGCTATTATGAGACAAATTTCATGCCCATGACAGCCCAAAATATGGATTATAGCATGGGAAATGTTGTGTATGAGCAAGATTCATATTCTCAAGCTCAAACCGAAGGACTACATGAGGACAACTTTGAATTGAAAGAACTCTTAGTTCAATTCCTTGAGGATATCAAAGTGGATAGAGACAACTCTCAAGTGTCATGCAATAATATGGAAGAGAGTTGTATTGAAGAGGTGGTTGAGCAAAATGAAGAAAATTTCAAAGAACTCTTAGCTCCTTTCATTGAATATATGAAGGTGTATCATGACAACTTTGAAGCTTCATGTAAGAATATAGAGGCTCACATTAAGACAATTATGGAGCATCTAAAAGAAGAGATTTGTGTTGAGGAAGTGGTTGAGCTAGAAGAAAAGAGTTGTATAGAATATGTGGTTGAGCAAGAGGAAGAAAAAGAGAGTGTAGTTGATCAGTGGTCGTACGCGGGTCAAAATAATGAAAAGTGTAAAATATAGTAACAAGGTAAGTTAACCTTGGTCGTCTCACAAGGACCTCTAAAACTAAGATTACCAAAATCAAGAACGATCAAATAACAATAAAAGGGGGTTTTGTGGAAGACAAATTCAGTTTATAAAGAAAATCAATTCACGAGAACAATCAATTCACCGGTTTTGGGGTGTGCTTCTTGGATTCATCATAGGTTCAAAAGGATAACGTCTCTAATGATTTCTGAATCTTGATTGGTATAAACTAACTAAAACAAGCGTCAATTAGTTTATGAGAATTCACTGTTTTAAAGCAAGCGTCAAAACAGAGTGTTCAATCGATTCTGAAAGTGGACAAGCGCCGCTTAAAGCATAACCATTATCATAACAAAATCCATACCAATCCTCTCTATCAATTTCTATTTAAATCAAATAATTTAAGCAATCAAATAATTTAAATAATCAAAAGGTACGAAACATATTGCATACAAGCAAGCGCAGACACAAACGAATCGCGTTTTGCAAAAAGCGAATACGAGTAAATCAAGCGTAACACGAAAATCAGAAATTGCAACAATTAAGAGTGAAACGAAATTGATAGAGATGAATTCAGAAACTAAGACAAAATAATGTTAAACATTCAAGCACCGAACCTCAAAATCAGTTAAATGACACCCTTTTTCACCGATGAATCGATCTAGGGGTTAGGCTTCCATGGAGGTTAGGCCAAAAGTTTTGTAAAGTGTATGATAATGCGTAAGATGGTCCAAGACGGCTGCTCCAGCCAAGTCTATAAGAATAAAACGAAAAACCTAATCCCTTAATGGGTTCTTGGATAAAAGCCCGTTAACAAACTAATATTTGGCCCAAACCCGTTTTACATTAAACTGCTTCGGTATTTTGCAGTTTTGGCCTTCGGTACTTCCGAATTGGGTTTCGCGCTCAACAGAAGAATTGTAGCTCTGTTCCTTAGCTTTCCAACGCATACTTGCACGCCTCAATCGGATAAATGTGGCCAAAGTTATGACCTGCAGAGTAGACAGGGGTCAATATGCAATAAAAGTATGAATTAAGCAATAAATTGCTATATCGCTCAAATAAGACCCAAAGTCTAGAAACGTGCTAAGACTTAAATATTAGGCACGTAACACAATTAAAAACACTAAGTGAAAAGCTATAAAGAGTACATTAAAATGCACCGATCAAATTCCCACACTTAAGCTTTTGCACTCAAGCAAAACACACAAAACAAGACAAAAGCAAAACATGAGTTTCCAATGAACCCAAAGAATGCAAAGTCATAAGAGAGATGCTTTTCATAGGATTCAAGGAGAATGACATTCAGAGATAGCACTTAATTGCAACCTAGGTAAACAAGAGGTAAGAGCACCAACGAGTGAATCATAAGTGATGAGTCCTCACAGGATTTATATAAGTAATGCTCTCAATCACTCAAGTGTCTGAGCTTGTGTTTACTCTCATATATATAATAAGCACATCAATGAAAGTTAGTACTACCATATGCTTGACAAGCTTCTAACATCCACACTTAAGAACACATGCACATAAGATCAAAAGGTCTTTATAAGGGTTGTAATGGGGCCAAGGTCAAGGTGGGATAATCCTGAGGGGAACTAAGCTTAAAAAAATCAAAGAGAATGAAAAAGCAATGAAAATCAACTGTAAAGTGAGCATGAGAGGTCTAACTTCTACGAGATATGACTAAATTCACAATTTTGAGACTTCTCTCCATAACTCTCTTCATACAACATTCACTCTCCTTCATACAAAAACAAAAATAAAAAGATATATGAAATTTTTCTTTCTTTTTTTTATTCTTTTTTTGACTTTTTTTCTTTTTCTATTTTTTTCTTCTTCTTTTTTTTTTTTTCATTTTTTTCTTTTTGTGGAGTATTTTTCTATACAAATGTACTTGCCAAACTTTCCATTGAGAACCCAAGAATCAACCCAAGTGAGAACCACAATTACACAAATTGGACACCCCTACACTTATGGATATGACAATTTTCAAATCAAAGCTCTTTCACCCTCTAAGATTGGGTAATATCATTGTTTTTCTCTTTTAGGCTTGTAATGAGCTATAAAACAAAGAATGGGATAAAAAGGCTCGGAGGGGCTTACACAAAGGGATAAATTCAGGGTAGGCTTATTTGGCTAGTAGCTAAGAAAAATAGAATTGCCTAGATCATTTCAAACATGCATGTGAACAAGTGTTTCAACAAGAATCAAGTCAAGTTCTAGAGTAACTAACAAACATGAGTGAGTCACACACAAGAAAGGAGAGAATGGCAAACTGTAGTCCATCCATAAAGAGACTCAATTCTCACCAGGTTAATGACTATCACAGATGATGCGATGATTTAGTGCTCATACCCAACTTATTATACCAAGAGCAACAAGAAATCAATCAAATCATGCCAAATCACCCATGGTCCTAGAATAGTCAAAATCACTCACAACTTGTACAAACATAGAATTCATGGAAAAACATGCAACAACTTTTTTTCTTTTTTTATAGTTAAAGATTAAAAACATAAAAACAAAAAGACACACCCCCACACTTAAATCACACATTGTCCTCAAAGTAAGCAACATGTATAACTTAAGGATAAGGAAAGAAAACTCCTCTTGAAGGTGGAGAACTTGAATCTTGTGTGCGGTTGGTATTTGGTAGTGAAAGATCTTTTATGGTTACCACACACATGTTTGGTCACCTTCTTCTTCCATACATCCGTAATCAAGGGGGCTGAGTTGTTGTTGTGTTTGCCACACATTCTTATTAGGAATGTCCGCCAAGGTCCATCCGATACCTTTTCTGTGTTTCCCTTAGAATTGGAGGCGACTTTTCTGCTCGAGTTGAAGGTTAGATGAAATAATCACGAGAAAAATATTCACTTCCCTCCAAATATGCATATTTAAAATTTTCGGGAGTTGTTTAAGCTCTACAACATGTGGTCGCTCCAAGGAAGCAACAAACTACATCCACAACACCATCTATGGAAAGTGTATCAACTCGCAAAGTATTTTCAATCTCAAAGACAAAGAGAAGGATTATTAGAACATGTATAATCAACCAAAGCATCAAGCAATTCCATTTCTGAGAGGGAATGCTCTTCCATGGGGTGTTTTTAGTCACTTCTCTTTGAGGGAAGGGTAGTGGTGGTGTGTATTGCTCATGACCAACATGTTCAAAGAACCTTGTAATTTTTCATAACAACTAATGTGGGTACCTCTGGAGTTTCAACGAGGAGTAGTTGCAATTTGAAAATGGGAGTATTTGGGACATTAGGAATCACTACTTCTCAGTCGAAATTTGGTTTGATCTTTGGAGTGCATCGATTAATCTGCAGAGGTTAGTCATCCAAATATTATCTCTAATTCCTAAGTGTTGAATCTGTTTTTGTTGGAATATAAGATTTTGAATAGCCATTTCTTTTACAAGATCCTCTAGTGAGGGTTCATAAATAGCGGTCATCTCACATCAAACAAAATCGAAATCGAATAGAAAAAGAAGAATCGTTAAACATTAGGTAAATCGAAAAATATCAAAATAAATGGACCAAATCGTAAAATGAAAACTAATGCTAAAATTAAGGAAGAAAATCAAAAACGAATTAAATCTAATCTAAAAACATAAAAACACCACTACAAATCTAATAAAATCAAAATAAAGATATGCAAATTTTTTTGGATTTTTTGAAAATATGAAAAATTAAAATAATTGAAACGAAAATGTAAAAGAAGAAATTTTGGATTTTTCGGCCTAAGCTCCTTTGGGAGTCCTATTCCTTGAATTTTTCTGATTTTCTGACCAATTTTCGAGGAGATCGGACGAGATCACCCAAAAATCGATTTTTTTCACTTAATCTGAGTCGAGAATTGAACGAAGCCGAAATCGAAAGAACCTACAAAGAAGCAAAACTAAGAGAAAAAAGGTTAGTGGTTAGTGGGGTTCTTGAAATTGGAAATCCCTAATTAGAGATCCCCTAAGAATCGCGCCAATTTGATCGTGATGCCGTGCGCGGGTCAAAATAATGAAAAGTGTAAAATATAGTAACAAGGTAAGTTAACCTTGGTCGTCTCACAAGGACCTCTAAAACTAAGATTACCAAAATCAAGAACGATCAAATAACAATAAAAGGGGGTTTTGTGGAAGACAAATTCAGTTTATAAAGAAAATCAATTCACGAGAACAATCAATTCACCGGTTTTGGGGTGTGCTTCTTGGATTCATCATAGGTTCAAAAGGATAACGTCTCTAATGATTTCTGAATCTTGATTGGTATAAACTAACTAAAACAAGCGTCAATTAGTTTATGAGAATTCACCGCTTTTTAAAGCAAGCGTCAAAGCAGAGTGTTCAATCGATTCTGAAAAGTGGACAAGCGCCGCTTAAAGCATAACCATTATCATAACAAAATCCATACCAATCCTCTCTATCAATTTCTATTTAAATCAAATAATTTAAGCAATCAAATAATTTAAATAATCAAAAGGTACGAAACATATTGCATACAAGCAAGCGCGTACACAAACGAATCGCGTTTTGCAAAAACTGAATACGAGTAAATCAAGCGTAACACGAAAATCAGAAATTGCAACAATTAAGAGTGAAACGAAATTGATAGAGATGAATTCAGAAACTAAGACAAAATAATGTTAAACATTCAAGCACCGAACCTCAAAATCCGTTAACGACACACCACTTTCACCGATGAATCGATCTAGGGGTTAGGCTTCCATGGAGGTTAGGCCAAAAGTTTTGTAAAGTGTATGATAATGCGTAAGATGGTCCAAGACGGCTGCTCCAGCCAAGTCTATAAGAATAAAACGAAAAACCTAATCCCTTAATGGGTTCTTGGATAAAAGCCCGTTAACAAACTAATATTTGGCCCGAAACCCGTTTTACATTAAACTGCTTCGGTATTTTGCAGTTTTGGCCTTCGGTACTTCCGAATTGGGTTTCGCGCTCAACAGAAGAATTGTAGCTCTGTTCCTTAGCTTTCCAACGCATACTTGCACGCCTCAATCGGATAAATGTGGCCAAAGTTATGACCTGCAGAGTAGACAGGGGTCAATATGCAATAAAAGTATGAATTAAGCAATAAATTGCTATACTGCTCAAATAAGACCCAAAGTCTAGAAACGTGCTAAGACTTAAATATTAGGCACAGAACACAATTAAAAACACTAAGTGAAAAGCTATAAAGAGTACATTAAAATGCACTGATCAATGTGGTTGAGCAAGAGGAAGAAAAAGAGAGTGTAGAGTGTGAACTTGAATGTGGTCATTTGGAAGTAGTGGTAGAAAACCAAAAAAACTGTGTAGTTGTAGAAAAACAAAAATTCAAAAATAGTGACAAGAAAGAAAATCCAAGGTTGAGGTATGAAAAGAGTCATGTGAAAATTGAGATTCAACCTTTGGTAAGTGAAGAAAAGAATCCTCCGCAAAATGAGCTTCAATTTTTTCAAGAGAGGAAGAATTCCTATCCCAAATGCTTATTGGTTGGTGCTTGGGAACACTTGCTTCCATATACCAAATACATGGGATTTCTGACCAAAAAGAGAAAGCGGAAGAATGATATTTTCTTCTTGTCCTATTATCCACCCTAACTTGGGGTTTGATTTCCAAGTCTGGCTGAGGACTCTTAAACCAAGCGCTACTGGGAGGCAACCCAGAATTTTTATTCTAATATTTGTTGTTTTTGTTTCTATTTTGATGTTGCAGGGCTGACCAATTGCATTGATGAAGTGAGCTTTAATTGTGAAGCGCTATATAGCACTTGTGTACGTCAGCGGCCAATCTAACAATAAATTAAATCAACAAGAAAAGAATTGTGTTTTGTTCGCCAACCAGTAACTCTTCCCTCTTGTGTTGTGTTGTGTTGTGTTATTTTGTGTTGTGGTGTTAAGTGTTTCCAAATAAACTTGTTGGATGTTGTAGCATTGTAATAACATCTAGCAATTGTGTATGATTTCAAAAAAAATATGTTGTGTTAAATGTTTTTAATTTCAATATTGTAGTGTCCAAAAGGCCTCTCCCATTAGAATTGCATGAGAAGTAAAGACACTGTTGAGTCTTAAGTTTGGGGGAGGACCTTAAATGTGTTTAATGTTATGTGTAAAATGTTAATATTATGTGTTTAATATTATGTTTGTTGAATAGAAAGCATGATCAGTTGCAATTCCTAGTCTTTCAATAATAGAATGTGTATCTTCTTGGGCTAAATTTAATGATGATTAAGTGTATATGTGTAGTGTAGCCTTGTTTGATTGATCACTAGTCTTATTGTCGCTGCTACACAAAAATCTGTGTGCTTAAGTAGAAACTTAGTTAGCTAAGGACTATCTCGATGCTTAAGTTAGTCTGGTTAACCAAGGTGGAATCAAATCTTGAATAAAAACCTTGAAGAGCTTTTGAAGCTAAGTTTGGGGGTGCACAAGTTATATAAAGGCTAGGTATCAAGATCCTAGGGTGGTTAGTGAATTAGGACTTCATTGTACTCATATGTATTAGAGATACTTTTGTAATGGTCAGAATTACCCGAAACAAAAGTCGAAATGCTCCAAAAAGCAAATGTATATATGGAAAAAAAAAAAAAAAGAAAAAAAAAGAAAGAAAAAAAAAAAGAATAAATGCTAAAGGAGCTCAAGAATGAGGGGTTGCGATCAAGAATTATGTTCATCAAAGTTCCAAATATTATAGCATCAAACGTTATAACGTTGCTTATTTATATTCAATAGTTAGAATCACTGACCATAGATCTGAAATACCTAATCAAGCCCTTTGTCATGCTTGAAATCCCTCATTTCTTGTGTGAAGTTGTTAGTCTATTCACTGTTTTGAAAAAGTCTTTGATTTCACCAAAAGAAAGCCATTCTTTCCGAGGCTAAGAGAAATCCAAATCTAGCTAGGAATTGAGATGAGTCAGAGATCACACACTCACAAATGAGTAGTAATAATTCTAGATGTTGTGAAAAACAATGGTGCGTGTGTGTGTGTGGGTGTGAATCAAAAGTTTGGCCCATTAAGAACATTTTTGGAAAAACTGTTTGATTTAGGGAAGCAACTGGTTTTGCCTTTCTATCTTATCATTGTTCTGTTTTCTATTAGTTGTTTGTCTTTGTAAATAGTCATTACTTGAGGACAAGCAATGGTTTAAGTTTGGGGGAGTGATAACTCTTATCAATAAGAGTTATTCATGCTTTCAAGACTTAAATAAATGTGAGTTCTAAAGTAATATTTTTTTTAGAGAGATATTGTTATTGTGTTGTTTGTGCAGCTAATTTATGTCATTGTTTCTTCGATGTTGTGTTGTTTGTTCTTTGTCAAGCGTCATTACTTGAGGACAAGCAATGGTTTAAGTTTGGGGGTGTGATAACTCATATTTATATGAGTTATTTATGCTCTTATTACTTAACTTAATTCAAGTTCTTAAGTAATATTGTTGTTTAATTAAGTAAATATATGTTGTTTAGTGTAAAAGAGGGTTAGGAACTGATTATGTGACAAATTGGCACTTTTTGGTGCTTTCTTGTTATTTTTAATGTGTTTGTTCAGTTTACAAACATTAGCGCTATAATGGCAGAGCGCTATAGCGTTGGATTCTGCAATGATGAGAGAAAAACGGAAAAGCAAACTGCGGTTTCCAAAGCGTGTCAGATCACCGTAGAGCAGTGAGAGACAGTTCCTGCATCAGCCACCCACCTTTTGCTTTATAGGACACTTGTCTATTTTGTAATGGTAGTTGGTAATAGTTGGTGGGATGGCTTTTCACCTTTTTTGAGAGATATTTTCTTTATATTGAAGTCTTAAAACTTCATCTTCAAGCTTGGTTTCTTTGGTTCGAAGAGAGAGAGTTAGAAATAACTCTTAAACTCCATTTTCGCCCAAGCTCCATTTTCGCAATAAAGAGTAGATTTTCTGCGATCTTTGCGAGAGACGCTTATAGCGTCAAAGCGCTATAGCGGCACGCACGAGCCGTCATCATTTGGAGTGTTTTCTACCTCTTGGTGATTTCGGTTTTATGGCTTTAGGTAACACTTTTATGTTGTATTTCTTGTGTTGTTGCTCATCATGAGTGACTCTCTTGTAGTTGGATGCTTAGAGCTTTGTAATGAACCTTTAGTATCGCGTATATATAATATTTCACGCTTTATGCGTTTCAATCTTTGTGTGTTACTTCTTTCAAACTTGTTTTAGAAATGATCACTAAAATAGGTATATTCATGGGTACAGACATGGTCCATGATTCGAACTCAAAGATTGATATGAACGAAAAGTTGTTTAAAGACATTTAACCAATTTTTGCTTCCTCTAGACATAGAAGTGCAATAGTTCATGTAGGCAAAAGTCGTGGGTTCTTTATTATACAGGGTGAACTTATTTAGAACCTAGACATAGGCATCTTGTAATAAAACCACTGGCGTTAGTGATCTAAAAGCACAAAATCATTTGCAACAAATAGCTTGACGCTATAGCGTGAGACGCTATAGCGCTTTACTGGAAATTACTTAGCAAAGAGCATTCCAACTACTCTCACTCTGAATTTCTACTTATAATCTATCTTATTTGCTTTTGTACCTTTATGTTGATAACATTAATGATTCTACAACTTGTTATTGTTACTTGTTTTACTCACTAGCTAATTTACTAATTTAATTATAGAAGTAAACTCAACAATCCCTGTGGAGACGATCTTACTTATCATTATATTACTTGTTGCGATTGTGTACACTTGCACAACTACTTTTCGCACAAGAGGTTCATGCAAGAAGAAGAAGATCAACAACAAATTAGGGTTTTGTTGTTGAAGGCAAAAATCAACAAAAAAGTAAAGAAAGAAAGTTGTATTACCTTCGCTTTGCTTCGGTTCAACGTTTGGAGACCAGATCTGCAGAAAACAACAACAGAACAGATTAGGGTTTCGTTCAATCTCGATCAAATCAAAGTCTTTTTTTGGGGGTTTTGTAGAGGAAACAAAGACCTACCATTTGGTGTAATTTCGGTGGTGATTGGAGCTGAGTTGCTAGGTTTCAGAAGAAACCCTAGCAGAGCTCGGGGAAGAAGAAGAGGGTTGAAGGTGAAGAGCTCGGTTTCAGCTAGAGAGAGAGCGAGGTCGAACGTTGTGAAAGACCGGTCTTGTTGGTTCAAGTGGTTGCTATCTTGGATTGGGCCGAGCCTTGTTTCAACAGTATTGGACCTGTGATATTTGCACCCTGCAAATTAATTCAATACACCCTGTCAGCTTAAAGTGTTAAAAATTCAAAAGAGTAAAAATTCTACATGGTATAATCAAAGCTGGTAACAATCCAGGGCAAATCTATCTTTCTACTCTGTTTTCTTGAAGTTTTTAAACTTTCTTTAAGTCTTTCTTTATCTGTTTTCACTACACAGTAGCTAGCTGTGTAGTTTGTGTGTTACTAATAATTCTTGTGAAGTGTGTGCAGATGGCACATAAGGAAATGAATCCTAGTTTTGGCACCCAAGTGCCTGTCTTGACAGGAACCAACTGGGACAGATGGAGTCACAAGATGAAGTCAGTGTTTGGGTGTCAAGGGGTGTTGAAGATTGTGAAGGAGGGGTTGAAAGAACCCTCAGCTACTACTACTGCAGAAGAAAGGAAGCAGTATGAAGAAGATGAGATGAAGCACTATAAAGCACTTCATCTTATCCAAATTGGGTTAGATGACTCAAATTTTGATAGGATAAGAGATGTGGAAAGTGCCAAGAAGGCATGGGACATTCTGAATTCCTACTACAATGGTGCTGCAGAGGCAAAACAGGAAAAGCTACAGGCTCTTAAGGCTCAATATGAAGCCTTAAAGATGAGGAGTGATGAGAACATCATCACCTATTTTGGCAGAGTGAAGAAAATCACTAATGCCATGAAACCAGATAATGAAACCTTAAAGGATGAAGATATTTGCAGGAAAATACTTAGATCTCTAACTAAGAAGTTTTATGTTGCAGTTAATGGCCTAGAAGATACCTGCAAGGTGGAGGATCTTAAGGTTGAGCAACTACAAAGCCGATTAGAAGCTAAAGAGATAAGGTTGAATTTGCTGACTGAAGATTCAGATGAAGACAGTCAAGCTTTCTTCATACCATCTAAAGGTAAGAAAGGAGGAAAGGGTGGCAGCAAGCAGCCCAGGAAAAACAATGGGCCTAAAGGTAAGCCCCAAGGTAGTTTTCTAAAGGAAACTCATCTAATAAGTCTAGTAATGATGCTAGCAGCTCAAAAAAGGATAAGTCACACATTCAATGTTACAAATGTGAAAAATTTGGCCATTATGCCAGTGACTGCTGGTCTAAGAAAAGTAATAAGGGCAAGGAATCTGAGCAAAGGGCCAATGTGGCCAAGGAAGACTCAGATTCAGATTTTGGCCCAGTAGTGGTTAGTGCTATAACAAATGATCCTATTCCTATGTCTAAAACTGAACCTAAGGAGGAAATTAGTATAACTAATGTGGAACTAGAAGTAGGATCGGAATTCGTTGTGTTTGTTATAACTACCAGTGATGGTAAAACCATCACTGAGATTTGGTATTTAGACTCAGGTTGCTCAAATCACATGACTGTCAACAAGGAGTGGCTGATTGATTTTGATCCTAGTAAGAGGACCACTATCAGGTGTGCCAGCAATAAAGTGATTACTGCAGAAGGTATGGGCAACATTCTGTTTAAAAGGGAGGATGGTAAGACAGTTATGATTCAAAATGTTTTTTATGTTCCTGGTGTGTGCTCTAATCTGATTAGTTTAGGTCAATTACTTGAAAAAGGTTTTTCTATAGTAATGAGGGACCTAAAACTAAAGTTGTATGATCCTCAAAATACGCTCATTGACCACACCTTTAGCTAAAAAACAGAACTTTCAAGACTAGTATTTGCTCTTGAGGCAAGGTGCCCGAGTGCAACCACTAGTTCTCAAAGTTGTTTATGGCATAGAAGGCTTGGGGCACCTAAACTACAAAAGCTTGACAAACCTAAGTACTAAGAATCTAGTAATGGGTTTGCTTAAGATAGAGGCCCCCCAATGAAATGGTATACAACATGTCTTCTAGCAAACAAACTAGAAAGAGTTTTCAAAAAGAGTTGCAAGACAGATCAAAAGATCTCACTGCATGTTGTATACAAAGATGACATTTGTGGTCCCTTTGATGTTTTATCACTAGGTGGTAATAAATACTTTATTTCTTTTGTAGATGAGTACTCAAGAAAAATGTGGATCTACCTAATAAAGACTAAGGGAGAGGCCCTAGCAATTTTCAAAAGGTTCCAAGACATGGCAGAAAGACAGAGCAGCCAGAAACTAAAGATCCTAAGGACTGATGGAGGTGGTGAATACACCTCAAAAGACTTTGAGGGGTATTGCACTAGCAGAGGCATCATTCATGAGGTTACATCTCCCTACACTCCACAACACAATGGTGTTACAGAAAGGAGAAACAGAACTGTTCTAGATATGGCCAGATCTATGCTCAAACAGAAGGGATTACCTAAGAAGCTATGGGGTGAAGCTATTGCTACAGCTACCTACATTCTCAATAGGTGTCCAACAAAGAAACTTGAAGATAAAGTTCCTGAAGAGGTTTGGTCAGGTGACAAACCTAATGTCAGTCACTTTAAGGTATTTGGCTCCCTCACTTACAGCCATATACCTGATCCTAAGAGAATAAAGCTTGAAGACAAAAGCAAGCCTTTGATTCTGTTTGGATATCACCTACGGGTGCCTACATGCACTCTGAATCCTACAAGTGGCAAGATTGAAGTCTCTAGGGATGTCACACCCCCTGAGGAGGAACAATGGGTTTGGGATGAACCCCAACAAGTCATCTCAAGCACCTATTGGTAACTCGTAAACTATTAGTGTGATGTAAATGAAGTACCTCAGCAAGTGAAGAGGATACTTCAGGTGATGAAGAATGGGTTCCTCAAGAAGAGGAACCTATTGAAGAAGTTACAGTGCCTACTGGTCAGGTTGCAGTTAGACCACAAAGACCTAGAAGAACTCCAAGGAGCCTAGTAGACTATGAGGTTATAAATGATGATGAAGTAAATGAGGAAGGTGATCTCATTCACTTTGCAATGCTAGCAGATGCAGAACCTGTAAACTACTTAGAAGCATTAAAATCTAAAGAGTGGAAGGATGCTATGCTAGAGGAGCTTAAGTCCATAGAAAATAATGGAACATGAACCCTGACTACTTTACCTAAAGGCAAGAAGGCCATTAGTGTAAAATGGGTATTCAAAGTCAAGCTAGATCCTAATGGCAAGGTAACTAAGTATAAGGCCAGACTTGTGGCAAGAGGTTTTCAACAAAAAGAAGGCCTAGACTACACTGAAGTGTTCTCACCAGTAGCAAGACATGAGACTATCAGGTTAGTCACTGCCATTGCTTGTAATAGAGGGTGGGAATTGTATCACCTTGATGTAAAATCTGCATTCCTTAATGGGTCACTAGAGGAGACAGTTTACATTGAGCAGCCCCCAGGTTTTGAGACTAAAGGTAAGGAAAACTATGTCTATCATCTACATAAGGCTCTCTATGGGCTAAAGCAAGCTCCTAGGGCATGGAACAAATGCATTGACAAGTTTTTCACAGAGAATGGGTTTAATAAATGTGGTTCAGAATATGGTGTCTACACCAAAGGTACTCTACAAACCTATTTCCTGATTATATGTCTCTATGTTGATGATATGCTTGTAACTGGAAATTGTGCTAAAGAAATTGCTAAGTTCAAGCAGTCTATGGAAACTAAGTTTGAAATGACAGACCTTGGAAGGTTGTCATATTTTTTGGGAATGGAATTCCTAAGAACTCCAGATGGGATAATATTGCATCAGTCTAAGTACACAAAGGAAGTGTTAGCCAGATTTGAAATGGAGGATTGTAATCTTGCCAACACACCAGTAGAAGGAAATCTAACTCAAACAACTAAGGAGGACACTAGTGAGGTGAATCCTACAGAATATAGGCAAATGATCGGATCCTTAAGGTACTTGTGTCATAGTAGGCGGATATTCAGATGCCATCGAATTGTGAGCGGTGTTTATGAATAAACCACTCAAAGTTCACTATTGGGCTACTAAGAGGATACTTAGGTATCTACAAGGTAATTTGCATTATGGTATTTGGCTTCCTAAAGGAAATGGTGAAACTAACACCCTATTGCTAGGATACATGATTCGATCGGTGTGGAGATAAAATTGAGAGGAAAAGCACCTCCGGGTTTCTGCTTTAAGTTCCTAGGGGCACCTATATCCTCGAGTTCAAGAAGCAACAGATTGTTGCTCGTCCTCTTGTGAGGCGTAGTATGTAGCAACTAGCGATGTTGCATGCCAAGTCGCTTGGCTTGAGACAACTTTGCTAGTGAGCTATTGATTGAGTTCAATCAACCACCTACTATCCTAATTGACAACAAGTCCGCTTTGAGCCTTGCTAAAATCCCCCGTGGCTCATGGCGAGAATTCAAACATATTGAAACTAGGTACCACTACTTGAGGACCAAGTTTCAAAAGGAAAATTGCAGGTTGAGTATTGTCCTACTAAGGACCAAGTAGCAGACATTTTTACTAAAGCACTCAAAGGAGACTCGTTTGCTAAGCTAAGGAGGGAATTAGGAGTAATTTCATTCAAGACTAATGAATGATTACTCTACTTACAGTCAGCTTTGGAGGCTTGTTCCAAAGGTTATTTTTTTTAAAGGCTATGACCAAGGGCTTGTCTTGGGTTTTATTTTTCCTATTAGCTTAGTTCTGTCCTAATGCTTTCTACTCAACCTAAGTGTTTGAATTATGGGAGGGTGTTGATCAGATAATTTCAAACACACACAAAATTAAGTTATGACAGTTGTAACTAATAGTTAGTTACAACCGTCCTATAACTAATTCTAAACCTCTCATAGTATCAAATACCTAGCCCTAGCACATGTATATAAATATACTTTACATTCAGTTCAGTTTGTTGTACAGATATACACATACAGAAATAACAGAAATAAAGAATTACAGTTTTGTTTTACTTCTGCTCTTCATCTTCTTTTCTCTAAGTTTCCTTCAAGTTTCTTCGTGTTGAGTGTGAGAGATACCTCGCAAGAAAGGAATAAACCAGTTAGGGTTTGTTCTAACACAGTGAAGAAAAGAGTAAGAAAAGAGAGAATCAAGAGAGTGGAGAGGTTTACCTGTGTGTATCTCCGGTGTAGTGAGATCCTTCAAGAGGTGAAGGTGAGGTTCCACTACCAGCTCTTGCAGAGGTTCATGCAAGAAGAAGAAGATCAACAACAAATTAGGGTTTTGTTGTTGAAGGCAAAAATCAACAGAAAAGTAAAGAAAGAAAGATGTATTACCTTCGCTTTGCTTCGGTTCAACGTTTGGAGACCAGATCTGCAGAAAACAACAACAGAACAGATTAGGGTTTCATTCAATCTCGATCAAATCAAAGTCTTTCTTTGGGGGGTTTTGTAGAGGAAACAAAGACCTACCATTTGGTGTAATTTTGGTGGTGATTGGAGCTGAGTTGCTAGGTTTCAGAAGAAACCCTAGCAGAGCTCGGGGAAGAAGAAGAGGGTTGAAGGTGAAGAGCTCGGTTTCAGCTAGAGAGAGAGTGAGGTCGAACGTTGTGAAAGACCGATCTTGTTGGTTCAAGTGGTTGCTATCTTGGATTGGGCCGAGCCTTGTTTCAACAGTGTTGGACCTGTGATATTTGCACCCTGCAAATTAATTCAATACACCCTGTCAGCTTAAAGTGTTAAAAATTCAAAAGAGTAAAAATTCTACAAAGATGACATGCCCTCCTCATTAATTTACTTGGTGCAATTTTTTTTGCTTGCAAAACCATTTTTATTTGGTGCATTTACTGTTACAATTTATAAAAAAATATAAATTAAAATCTTATAAAATGAAATAAATATAAAAGTTCGACTAAAAAATCGTAGTTTAATATTTTAGATTAAAATTATAAAAGTTCGTGTTCTTTTTATATTTCGATATTATGAAAATATAAAATAAAGAATAAAAACATAAAAGTGAACATATTTTAATATTTTATTAATAATTTTAATTATAAATAATATGAAAAGACTAAAAAAATCAATTACTAATAATATGGGTCATCGGCAACATCACACTGCGTTCATATTGGTCATTATGCCTACAGCAGATGAAAAAGGGAAGGTCCTTATGTCACAAAAATACTCTTGCATTCCATGGTGAAATTCCAAATCCCTTTATAATGGAGTCATCGACAACATCACACTACGTGAAGACAATCGTAATTATTCTTTTAATAAGATTTTAAAAAAAAATCTCAAAAAAATTGAAACTAAACTCTAAAATACTTAATGCACATCATCAGTATTAAAGATCCTCATGTAACTGCAATTCACTAATCATACTGTGGAAATTCAAAATTTGAATTCCTTGCTTAGAAATTAAACAAATTAAATGTGAATTCTTCTTCAAAAGAGTGAGAAAATGCCGCAAAGTGCAAAGCTACTTCTGGTGCTCTTTTCCCCATCCCATGTTGAAATATACTTTTCCAAACAAATTGAGAAAAGACAACTTGAAAATCATGGAGGTCATTTTTCTTGCAAACATTCAATACAATAAAGTTAATATCAATATGTAGCAAAAAACAAAAATATGTGCCCACATGGAAAATAGAAAATGAAGCCTCGAGGTCTACATATTAGTCATGGGATGTTTGCTTGTGTTTGTGATTCTAACCATAAAGGGTATGTGTCAAAAAAAAAAAACCATAAAGGGTTGATTCCTTTGGCTATAGGATGTTGGGGTTTATTTTTCGTACTTCATCATCTATCACACACCCCATATTTCAAAAAATGCCAATAATACTCTCATGCGTTTTAAAAAAAATTAATTAATTTTTTAAATTACCTCAAAATAAGGTAATTCCGGTTCAAAAAAATAAAATTTCGAATTACCTCTAAAAAGGTAATTCCTGTTCATAATCATGAAAAATTTGAATTACTCTAAAAAAAGGTAATTCCAAATTTTTAATTTTTTTGGTCTAAAATGTCTAAAATGACCAAAAATAAGCACGTGAAGTAGGTGAACGGGCGACATCTAGGCATCCCGCCAATCCAGGACGGCAGGCGGTGCGTATATATACGATTTATTTTAATTTTTATTACTAATAGGCTACTAAAAATAGTCAAAACTACTCTAAAAAATAAAAACACCACTAAAAATCTAACAAAACCAAAATAAGGCTATACAAATTTTTTTAGATTTTTGGAGACTATGAAAAATTAAAAAAATCGTAAAAAATAATAAACGATGGAATTTGGGATTTTGAGGCCGTAGTCCCAGTAAGTAGTCCCGTAAAGAAGTCCCTTCTACGGAGTCTTGATTCTTGATTTTTTCGCTTCTAATGGTTTGTGGTTTCATTCTGATCGAGTATGTTGTCCAAAACCGATTTTTTTAGCCTAAATTATTCGTTCGAAAAAAAAATTGTAATTTTCTAATTACCTCATTTCGAGGTAATTCGAAAATCTTTTCGGAATTAGAGGTAATTCCGAAATTCCAAATTTTTTTTTTTAACAAACCATGTAATTTTTGGGAAAAAGTAGGGGTATTTTTGTCCATTTGGGATATTATGGGGGTGTGGTAGATGATGAGGGGGTACCAAAAATAAAACCCAAATTGAAGATAAGATTCATGGAGGGTATGTTATTGGGTTATTAACGCTTGGTTCAAGAGAATAAATGAAGGAATCAAAGACATATGAGATTAATTTTTTACCAATTTAATTAAGAAACCGTCTTACAAAATGAAACTTTAATGGAAACAAAATCGAACTTCTTTGATATGTTTATGAGCAGAACTACACAACCTGTAAATGCAAAAAATACACAGCCCTTGAACACTTATTTTTTTTTTACAAGAAGAGAATCATCTCATTTCATTGATAATAAAAGTTTCAATACAGGTTGGGATAAACTCATAAATTTTGGAGCTAGCGTTAAATCGTGACACTCTAGCTAGTGCATGAGCCACACGATTAGCTTGTCTCCTAACATAGCTAACCTTAAAGCTTTGTAAAGTAGATAACAACTTTTTACAACAAGAAATGAGTGATCCAAACTCGGTGTTGGTGTTGGTATGAGTTTCATCTTGCACTCCATTAACCACTGGCAGACAATCCAGCTCTATAGAGACTGAAGATAAACCCAAATTCCTTAGCCAAAAAATAGATTGCCAAAGTCCCATTGTTTCCGCTTCTTGAGGGGTTGGTACGCCATTAAACCACATTGTTTTTCCTTGGAAAAAGTCACTTGTGTCACTCCTTATACACATGCCTACACCATAGTTGTTATCGGAATTGAAAATCGCCACATCCACATTACATTTAAACTCATTTGTTGCTGGTTTTCTCCAATAATATTCAGTTGGTTGCACAACATTTTCTGCTGAATGTGCAGCAGACCCACGGTCTCTTATTGCTGCCCATTCATGCAAAAAATCCAAGGCTTTGGTAACTACCATCCCCACTAGTTGGACGGTCCCCTCCCACACTCGATCATTCCTCCTCTTCCAAAGAGCCCAACAAATCATGGCTAACTTCTTTCTTAACGGGTTCCTCAAGTGTTCGCAACAAAGAGAAGCAACACTCGCTGAATGATTCAGCTTGCATCATAGCAGTCCGAATCTGCTGCGATAAACCAGCAGATTGCCAAATTGGCTCTTCTTGATTGCAATCGAAAAAAATATGCCACTCATTTTCCGGGTTCCGATCACACATAGGACACAACCAATCACACGGTACACGCTTGCGTTGGAGATTGCACCTTGTGGGAAGACAACCACGATTAGCTCTCCATAGCAGTAATTTTACTTTTTGCGGTAACTTGAGCTTCCAAATATTCATCCACTCACCTTCCATGTGCAGTTCCGAACGGTCAACTTTACTGAGTACACTCCATTCCTACTCCTTGACCACATCAAATTATCATGCTCTTGGTCATTTAATATAGGTATTGCAATGATACGATTTGCCTCCTGTTCAGCAAAAAGTTGCCTAACTAAATTAATATTCCAATTAGAAGAATTTGGCAACCATAAATCACAGACTCTTAGATGCTCAGTTCCTGGAATAATAGTAGATTTAATAAATGCTTCACCTCCTCCTCTAACCCACAGTTCATTCCACACGGATGCACTTTGACCATTTCCTTTCCATCTTGCTCCCAACTCGACAACCGCTGGGGAAGTAAAGATACTACACCATATAAAATTGGGATTGTGGCCCAAGCGAGCCCCCAAAAAGTCACTATCCGGAAAATATTTATCTTTGAACACCCTTGCTACTATAGTATCTGCATCTTTCGCAATTTTTCATGTCTGCTTCCCTAGCATAGCCATGTTGAAACCATGAAAGTATTGGAAACCCATCCCTCCGTGCTTCTTCCGCATTGACAACTTGTCCCAACTCAGCCATCTAATACCCCTCCGGTCCCTATTATTCGTACCCCACCGGAATGAATTCAACATCCTCTCAAGTTCCTCACATAATGAAGTCGGAATCATGAAAGCACTCATACAATATGTTGGGATAGTTTGAGCAACTGACTTCACAAGTACTTCTCTACCTGCTCTTGAGATCCCGACCAACTTTGAATTTTTTTTCCACATCCTATCTCGCAAGTAGCCAAAAATTTGCTTCTTGTTCCTCCCTATCATAGACGTAAGTCCTAGATAACGGCCTGTCCCCATACACTCAGCCACACCAAACATGGAAAAAACATAATTGTTGCTCTCTTGTGAAGTATTCTTACTGAAATAGACCTCGGACTTTTGCAAATTGATGGCTTGGCCTAATGCTCTTGCATAAGTGGATAAAATCTCTTTCAAACACCTACTTTCATTATCGTCAGCCCTACAAAATAAGAAACAGTCATAAGTGGATAGCCCTCGAACACTTATTAAATAGGAATAGAAATTGGCCATGTATCGGTGCTTGATTGTTTTCCTAGCACCCAAACTTTGGAAGCGGTAAAATATCAGACCTAGAGTATCTGCAAAATATAGTACCACAACAGAGGGGTACACAAATCAATCTCGAAGAATAGCACTGAAAATGTCTCAATCAAACTTGTAAACATCCTTTTGACAAATTTCAGAAATAGACGCAATTCTAAGATATTCAGAAACTAACAAAGGGAAAAAATAAGCCCTTAATCGAAAGAACAATCAAAAATATGAATGAAAATCGAAAGAAAGAGTAACATTTTTGTAAACACGAAAACAACAACAACAAATTCAAAATGCGACCACAACACAAAAAACGCAAAACATAAAAGATTCAACTAATAACTACTTTATATATCACACATACCATAAATTGTGATTTGTTGTGAGTGTGAATAATTTTATATCGACGGTGTATGACAATTAAACTCTTTTTTTTTATTTGCTTAAAAAAATTGACAAGAACAATTTTTTTTTGACCAAATTGACAAGAACAATTAAACTCTTAGTAATAATTACTTTTTTAACCAAATTGACAAGAACAATTTGCTTAAAAAATTGACAAGAACAATTTTTTTTTTGACCAAATTGACAAGAACAATTAAACTCTTAGTAATAATTACTTTTTTAAAAAAATTAAAAATTACTCCCTAAAAAACAATTAATAATGCACCAAGTTAGCAGAAAAACGGTGCGTTTTATGTCGTCTTCCCTAGTGGGCGAGTGTGTGTGGATCTACAGAAGTGGAAGAAGAAGAAGAAGAAGAAGATGCAGTGGTACTTCGTCGCTGCGCTTCTCACCGTCCTCACCAGTTCTCAGGTGAGTTCATACACTCTTCTTCCCTTCCCATTTTACCCCCAATTCATTCCACATAGCATTCAATTTTGATAATTTCACTTTCAGGGAATTCTAACAACCCTATCGCAAAGTAATGGAAAGTATAAATATGATTATGCTACTGTTCCATTTCTCGCTGAGGTTTTCAAGGTATCAATTTCATTTTACATCTATCTTCAACTTTTGATTTTTACTGGTTAGTGATTTGGTTTTGTTTTGTTTAATCATTTTCTACTATCGTATTCAGCTTGTTGTGTCGAGTTTGTTACTGTGGAATGAATGTAAAAAGTCACCGCTTCCGAAGATGACAACGGAGTGGAAAACTGTGTCGTTGTATCCAATTCCTTCTATCATATATTTGATCCACAATAATGTTCAGTTTGCTACACTCACTTTTGTGGATACTTCCACTTATCAGATAATGGGAAATCTCAAGATTGTTACCACTGGAATACTATTCAGGTACTTGCATTGTCTTGTTATGAATATCTTGCAGTCATTGTCTTGTTATGATACTGATAGATACGTGTCGGTGTTGGACTTACAAATATGGTTACATTCGACAGTGTTGTCAATTGCGAATTGTAGAAAATAGTGCTTTACTAAAATTCCGCTATGCTATAGTGCTGTAGCGCCACTATAGCCGCTATTTGACAATATTGATGTGCATATCTTCTTGATCGCGAACAATAGCTGCTATAGTGTGCTAGTATCACTATAGCCGCTATTTGACAACACTTGACATTCAATCATTCGAATTATTATTGGTGTCTACTTGTCGGTGTTTGTGTTGGTGCTTTATTGGTCATTTTTAGTGTGTTCTATTTCAATTGGAGCTGATTTGAGACAGCTATTTTGTAGGCTTTTCTTAGGGAGGAGGCTTTCTAACTTGCAGTGGATAGCCATTGTGCTTTTGGCTGTTGGAACAACCACAAGTCAAGTAACAAAATATTACAGCCTTTACAACTTTGCTTGCTCTGACTGACTCAGTTTGTTTTATTAGAAGATATCTAAGTTCTGTGCATTATTTGTGTTTAGGATATAGGATAAGGGAGAATTAGTAAAAACATACTGTTAGGAGTTAGTAGGGAGAGTTAATTGTTGATAGGCAGTTATAGTCTTATCCTGTATCAGTAGGCAGTTTGTTAGATAGCGGAGGAGATATTCTGAATTATAATCTTTTGGGTGAACACACTAGTGGCTCTATTGTGATGGGGACCTTTAGAGGAGAGTTTTATCTCTTATTCTTTCCTATTTTCTCGATAAAATTGTTGTTAGGCACCTAGCCTAACGTTGACTGGAAATATGAAATTGAAAGCCTTGAAATTTAATTAAAGAAAGGAAAATGGGAGGAAGGTGGAATATTATTGATATGTGATGGATACAATTGGTGAGAGTAGGCTCTCCGCCCCGACATCACCAAGTACTTCCAAGCCACCCGACTACGACTAAACTTTAGGAAATGATAAGAGATATCCACTCCCCTTGCTTCTATTTATAATAAGATAGAAGAGTAGGGTGATGGTTACAATAACAAACTTCCTCTAACCATTTAACTAACACTAACAACCTATAACCACTAACCAACCTTAACTATCTAACTAACATACAATAACTAACTAACTAACAATAACCCTTCATTCAATTACAAAATTAACCCCATTTCCTCCAAGAATATAATCTGGAAATCACAATTACTAAGGGTGTAACATTTGTCCTTCTTTTATATTCATTTTCTGGCTTCCTAACAATTTGCTTTCTATTATGAACTGAAAAATTCTGTGTTTAAAGACTTGGATGAACTTCTGGCTCTTATGTTTGAACAGGCTCGTATGGCTCTGATTCAATTAGGTCTGAATATATTATATACATCTTATGTTGTTATATTCATAAAGCAAATGATAAGGTTATAATAGTATAAATGGTACATGCGTGTGCTCAGAAAGAAGACTAAACTGAACCTTCCTTTTGTCAGTAGAGGTTAACAATGAATAGAAAATGAAACACAGAGTGGCTCACAAATGCAACAAAGCTGTCCGATCTCATTGCATGTTAGTAATAGAATTTCCCTTAAAATAACTATGTGAACTGAGGCTAAGATATGCAATGACCTTTCATGTTAAATACATGAAATTGAAGCTAAATACATCATATTATGAATAAATGCCCTAAATCAAATGGCCACATTACATTAGTTCAGTCTTGCATGGACTTAATTAGTTCCAATTTTTTTCTTCATCATTATGTATTAAGCTAGTCTCTTTTCCTGTGGTCAGTATGTTTGGAAAATTATCCCCATAATACAAAATGTTATTGAGATAGAATATCCACCGCTTTTAAGCTTTAGGTTAAGGGCTGTGGAGAAGCTTTATGTGACTCCCTTTTCTCAGCGCCAATTCAGGGTTACATGTTAGGAGTTCTATCTGCTTGTCTCTCAGCATTAGGTGGAATTTATACCGAGTTTTTGATGAAGAAAAACAATGACAGCTTATACTGGCAGAATATGCTGTTGTACACGTAGGTATTCTTTTTTTGAATCTGTCTTGTCAAATCTCTAGATAGGCATGGGTACACATTTGTCAATCAGATAATCTTTTGAACTATTTATTTCAAAAGCTATCTCTTCTCCATTTACATCTATCAAATGAGCATGGTTATTTCATGTGTCAAGAAATGAATGCTCTTTTTCCAGTTTGACTAAGAAGGTGCATAACATATACTACTCTTGAGTTTATGTAGTTCGTTAACTTGGTTTATAGTTCCTACTGTTTCAACTTTGTCAACTTTTTGTGGTTTTTGTGAGTGATATTGGGTTTTGAGCATTATTTACGTAACTGTATGTTTGATACAGCTGGAATTTCATCACCGTTATCCAGTATCAAAAGCATGATTTATTTTTTCTGAATTATTTTTTAAAAATGAGGCATTTTTTTCTGCACCATCTTTTTCTTAGAAAGTTGTTACTGATTCTGTTTTTTCCAGTAAACCAAATTCACTTTTATGTAAAAGGGGAAGATGTGACAAGGGTTGCTAACATGATCAACATTGTCAGATATTTTTTTGTTATCTACGAAGAGGAATACACACTGAATGAGTTTCTTCTCCAGATTTGGTACAATTTTCAATATGGCACGCCTTATGGTGGATGATTTCAGAGGTGGATTTGAAAATGGACCCTGGTGGCAACGCCTTTTCAATGGATACACTGTCACTACCTGGCTGGTGGTATTAAATCTAGGGTCTACCGGCCTTTTGGTTTCATGGTTAATGAAACATGCTGATAATATTGTAAAGGTATGTCCATCAACCCTCTTGCAGAGTTTTTTTTTGACAAGCTTCATACATTTGATGAACTCTTGATGTAAAGTTTTTTTTTTCTCAGAATAATCTTTTTCTTAAAAGGTAAATGATTATTTCATACGTGACACTGAAATGAGTAATAAAGCATCACATCAAAGTATATTGTCTGTGGTTGTTTATTTATTATCTGTTCTTTTTCATACCTAAGTACCTAACTGTTAATTATGTCTGCTTTCTTAGGTCTATTCCACGTCAATGGCAATGCTGCTGACAATGATACTATCAATATTTCTCTTCAACTTTAAACCTACACTGCAGGTAAATTTCTCCTAATTTACTCTCTGCCTGTATGTCCTAAGATTTAGGTCAAATCAATTTGTTGCAGAGTTTGGAATTTTAGATACCACATGGTGATATAATCAAATGATATTACTTCTACAGGATGAGCAAAGCTCATTTGCTGTTCCTCTAGTTTAGAATCCGTTGTTCTTAAATTTTATGAACTGATTGTTTTAATTATTCTCATTGAAATTTCTTTCTCAGGACTATTAGCAATCCATTCTTAATAATTAAATTGTATTAAAAAAAATTGTTTGGATTTTTGTTGAAACTGAACATTGATATGATTGTTTGAAACCTTTCATGCCATTGTTGGCTGTCTATATCCGGATACTAATTTCCTGTTTATTTATCGTTGCAGCTTTTCTTGGGCATTGTTATTTGTATGATGTCCCTGCACATGTATTTTGCTCCACCAAATATGCTCTTAGATATGCCAACAACAGTTAAATCAGAAGAGGAAGAAAGGCTCGTTGAAGTTGCTGTTGATCGGAAACCACATTCATGATACATATTGACATCTGAATCCAATGATTTGGTAATTGAACATTTATATCCATTCTTAATTTTGTTTTACTTTATAAATACACTGAACAAATTATTATCACATGACATCTGACATTGCTAGCTACAAAATATGTGTAGCATTGAAAAAAAACTTATTTGCTTAAAACTTTGATTAACCGAGTAAGATTGCTGCTGTGTAACCTAGTAGTGGTCCTGGGTAGTGGGAGTCTCATGCTTTGTGCCACTCTTTTAAGTGATCATATATAACTGTATTAACATAAACTTGTACCCTCTGATTTAATGGTACTATATAGTGTTCCTACATGTGCAAATCAGCAGATCTATATGATAAACCCAATGAGTGCTGAGAGAAATAAAAAGGAGGAAGGGGGGTGAATCATTATTCATTATATAGCATGCACCACTATTCTGAACAGAGTACCACTATCATTAAGATATTGCTGTTTTTATTCTCTGTACGTAATAATATACTCCACTTCAGTTTAACTATATTGGTGTTGAGTTTTTTTTAAGGTTTAAGGACAGTTACTTGCCCCTTCCTGCTAATTCTGCTGTCATACAAACATATATAGACGAAAGTGGTTTTAGTTAATCAGAAGTATCAATTGGTCACTATTTTTGCAAATTGCATCTGTCCGGTTGTTTTCATTAGATGATGATTCCATTTTATACTTATATGTAAGCAAGCGACTTGTAATTTTGATCTTCAATATTTTCCTGTTGATTCTACAGATATTTGTAAACCCCCTTTTTCTGCAGGTTTTTCCTAGGAAGCCTATTGAAGTAATTCATACTATAGCAGAAATGGAGAACATTTTTCCAATCAGCAATGCTTCAATTCAGTGATTTCGAAGAGCATGGGCATCTTCCACTCTATATAGCTAAATTGAACATCCCATGTATTGCCAGTGTTTTAATGAAATGCACAGAATCAGAGTGTGGCTTACATGGAAATAGAAATGTTGTCTTTAGATTTAGGCAGGTGTTTTAACTTCTCTCTGCTGGTACTGATAGGGTTGCTACCTATTTGCTCATTGACCCTATGGCACATCAAATCAAGCCACCATATGTAGTTATGTTTCTACTTGGTTGCTGTACAAACTAATTAATTGTTTTACCATTAATTATTTTGAGAGAAATGTTATCCACAACCTCTCAGATTCACTCTCTTGAACACTTTCTCATCATTCTTTTCAAATTTTACACCTGCTAACTAGTTTGGCCGATGATTACGAATCCGCCGGTGGAAACTGCCCACAAAAAACATGGTAACCATAAATATATTTAGTTTTTTGAGTACAATTGTAGATAAATGTGCACTTTGCTCAAATGCCATCACTATTTTCTTAATGAGTTTTCTAAAATACTTTTTAGAAAAATTACCTATGTGTGGAAAATTGAAGATTTCACAATAATTATTAGCAATAGATAAATTATAATATATGTTTAAATAGACACTGTGTTGTATTACTCCCTCTGTCCCAAATTGTTTGTTGTTTTAGCAAAATCAATTTGTCCCAAATTGATTGTTGTTTTAGATTTCCAACGAAATTTTTAATGTTCTTTTACACTTACACCCCTATTAATTATGACAACTTTTTACCTCAACTCAAAGATTCACATTTATCTAGACAGAGAGATAAATTGTTAAATGGTAAATTAGACAATACTTTTTAAAGAATTTAGATTCGTAATCATTTTTCTTAAAGAGTGCAAAAACCTTAAACTGCAAATAAAGTGGGTTGGAGTGAATATATTCATACCAAATATATAACCTTCATATGACGTGATTCCGCTATTATATTCTCATTCGTGTCGTCATCATTCACTGATGGTTGGCGTATGCGATGATGAACCTTAACCACTACTATGTGATGTAGTTTATGCAGAAAGATAAGAAATTAGGCTTTGATAGTTTAATTTTTTTTTCAACGGTGTAATATTTCTTTTCAAATCATAAGAAATTAGGCTTTGATAGTTTAATTTCAAATCATAAGATATTGAAAATACTACTCCCTCCGATTTTAAATATAAGCAAAAAAAAGTCTGTATTTACTTGACTGAAATATAAGGGATTTTTTTTGGTACCCCCCACATCCTCCCTCCCACCCCCATAAACCATTTTATTCCAGGAATACCCCTCATTTAAAAAAAATTAAAAATTCCCAAATTTATAGGTAAAGGTGGGAAGTAAAAAAAGATTCCCGGATTTACCTCACATATAGGTAAATCCGGTTCGTATTTTGTGAACCGAATTTACCTATACGTGAGGTAAATCCGGAAATTTTTTTTAAAAAAATTAAAATTCTGGATTTATAGGTAAAGTTGGGAAGAAAAACAAGGATTCCTAGATTTACTCACATATAGGTAAATCCGGTTCGTATTTTATGAACCGAATTTACCTATACGTGAGGTAAATCCGAATCCTTTTTTTTTTTCTCCCAACTTTACTTATAAATGTGGGAAACCTAAAATTATTTTACTTTGTAAGGGTATTTTTGGATATTTTGGGGGTACGAAAAAAATATCCAAATATAAGCAAGTGTTAACTAGTTCTATCATATTTTGTCAAAAAAAACTAATTCTATTACATTTAATGTTAATATTTTCTAAATTACTCTTCAACTAATTTAGATTTTATTTTCCAATAACCATTTTATTCTTATGGTAAAATTTTCTATTATGGCCAATTTGGAAAAAGCAATTACATTTTTAATTATTTTGAGAAAATTAAATTGGACTAAAAACTGTGAAAATTGTTTTTGCCTATTTATGAAACCGAAGAGAGTGCAATTTATTTATACCGAATACGTGGTGAACCGCATCAAAAGCTTAACTTGGAGTTGGTGTGTTTATAGATTGAAGTTATGTTCATCTCTTTCAATTTCAATGTGGTGGTCTAATCTACTTCAATGCTTAGCAGGGGGAGAAACAGTGGGTTGACATTCACAATGTTAGCAACCCAATTCCGTTTTGAGTACTATTTTTCCCTACCTGAGTCTTTTTCCCATTGGTTCTAGCTCAGGGAGGTTTTGAGGAGGCCCTCCCCCTTTCATTAATGCATATAGGATTGGTGCACCCCTAGTGCCCCCATCAATACAATTCTTGCTTATCAAAAATAAATAAATTATACATGCATTGTGCTACTAATTTACAAAATATTAATTATTCTAGAAACAATTTAAAATTTGAAGGGGAAAAAACGGGTTTCTTAATGGGTATTACTTTCCCCACTCTCCCTCCTACTCTTTCACACCTCTTAAAAAATTTTATTCCAAAAATAACCTCACGTGAAACACTGAGTTCACGTGTTTAATGACGGTTCGACGACATTGTTCGAACACGTTCGAACAACAACATGCGAACACAATAAAATTGGTGAATGTGGTGTGAGGGCTCATTATTTGTTGCATCGGTTAAGAGCATACGAACGAAATAAAATAGGGTGTTCGAACAATGTTATGCGAACAGGTTCGAGTGACCCCATTCGAACAAGTGAAATTACGCACAATAGGGTGTGAAGTCAATTTTTTACTCATGCAGATGATGTCATTGGAACGGATTCAAAGCCCCGTATTCGAACACATGAAAATTCTTGAAATAAAAGACGCTTTGGCTGGCCTTTTGGTCATTTCACACATTTATGGGGTGTGTTTTGAGTAGGAGGGGAAGTGGGAAAAGCAAAACCCTTCTTAACAAAAGTAGTATTGGGTTGGGCTAAGCCCATTACAAATCTAACCTAACCCAACTTCTCAAGGTTGTGGATTGTTGCCGCACTTCTGGTTTCTGCGTCTTCTTCCCTTCTTCTCTCTTACTTCACTGAGTTTATTCTACTTTCATCTCTTTCGTCTTTCTATTTTCTTTCATAGAAAACAAGTAGTTCGCCGTAAAACATTGGTGTAGCTTCTGCAACTGAACGCTTCCGCGCGATTCCGACGAGTTGTGCCGCCGAGATCTCCGCACCTGAAAACCACCCCTCACCACCACTTCGCTTCACAGTATCCCTTGATTCCGCTCCGCTGTTCCGTAATCGCACGTATAGCGCCGCCATCGACTACATAGGTACTTTCACTACACATATTATTATTACCATTACTATTATTAAATTTATTTATTATTTATTATTGTCGTTGTTGTTGTAATATTTTGGTTCGTTTGATGTCATTTCAATTCAAAACTCAAAGTTTAATTGTGAGAGTTAGAATTTCAGCATTAAACGATAGAATCTTCAATGGAAATATAGTCTATGGTGGTGAATGTTCCATATGATTGGTACAGTTGTGTAATTGACATGAAAATATGATAGTAGTATAGTAATACTAAGTAGAGTTTGAAGATTGATTAAGATAATGGTTTTCATGTTTTAATTAGTGTCTAGAGTTTTAGCCAACTTATTTAGTTTGATTTGTTGAAATTTAATAATGTAGAATTTGACTCTAAATGAAAGTGAATCAAAACGTTTTGTTTATTCTTGTTTTATCTTTTAACTTGCTTAATGCATACTGTTTTTTCATGAAATTAGGCTGTTATAATCCATTAGGAAAGGAAATCATTGTATTATGGTAGAATGGAATTCAATTAGGTTTTAATATATTCCTTTTGCCTTTTAAAAAGTAAGTTTTATTATATCTTCTTAAGATAAGAATTCATTTCATAACAGAGTGAAATAATACAAGTTTAACTGAATTCTGTGGATTTGATGTTGAACATGGTCTCTGTTTGTATTTGTGTGAAGAGAGATAGTTGCATACCAACAATGGCAGGAGGCAAGATCAAGAAGGAAAAGGGAAAGCCGCAGCAACACACCCCTTACCAAGGTGGAATTTCTTTTCACAAATCTAAGGGTCAGCATATACTCAAAAACCCGATGCTGGTTGATACCATAGTGCAGAAATCTGGTATCAAAAGCACTGATGTGATCCTTGAGATTGGTCCTGGTACTGGAAACTTGACAAAGAAGCTATTGGAAGCTGGCAAGAAAGTAATTGCTGTTGAGATTGATCCACGTATGGTTCTGGAGCTGCAGAAGCGATTTCAAGGGACCCCTTACTCCACCAGGCTCACGGTATGCTCCTGTGCCTTTTTTGTTATAATGTTTGGAATATGATGATTAGTATTATGTAGAAAAATCCTCAAGTCATCTATGCTGAAACCATCTAAATAAAAACTTGAAATAAATAGTATTGGTTTCTTTTATGTAAGGGTTTGCTTCAAAACTAAAGTATTACTACTATAGAGATTCTTTTGATGTCAACAATTTAGGAGTTAGAGGCTTTCATAGGACAATCACAATATTTGAGATTTTGAAGTTCTTGCTTGTTACTTTAACTTTGATTTCTGATGGTGTTGCGAAAGTTCTTGGTGCATAGTTAAGGAAGGGCATAGCCAGAATGGGTGAATGTGTAAATATGCTATGCTAATTTGCACCAAGTGAGTAGTGTATAAAATTAGGTTTGGGGTGAGGCAATTTCTTGTGTTTTAAATATGCTATGCTAATTTGCACCAAGTGAATTTGGCAGTTTGTATCCCATTAGCCAACTTAACTTACCCAGAGCAAAATATATTTTCATTGATTGTTTCAACTTAACATCTTAACTTATTTTCTTTTTCTTTTTGATGATTAAGGTTATCCAAGGTGATGTTCTGAGGACTGAACTTCCTTATTTTGACATCTGTGTGGCAAATATACCCTATCAAATATCTTCACCTCTCACATTCAAGTTACTCAACCACCAGCCTGCATTTAGATGTGCAATCATAATGTTCCAGAGAGAATTTGCCATGAGATTGGTTGCTCAGCCAGGTGATAAGCTCTATTGTCGTCTTACAGTGAACACTCAACTCCATGCTAAAATCTTCCACCTTCTCAAAGTTGGAAGAAATAATTTCAGGCCTCCACCCAAGGTTGATTCCTCTGTGGTACGAATTGAGCCCAGAAAGCCCCGTATTGAAGTACAGCAAAAGGAATGGGATGGATTTTTAAGGATATGTTTTAACAGAAAGAACAAAACCCTTGGTGCAATATTTAGGCAAAAGAATGTGATATCTATGCTTGAGAAAAATTACAAGACTGTGCAGGCATTGAAACTCTCCCAAGAAGGTGTAGTGAAGGAAACAGACACTAAAATTGACTTCTCCAGTTTTAGTGATTTTGGTGATTATCTGATTATGGAGGTGGATGATGATGATGGAGTTGACGATGATGAAATGGATGTTGAGGATGGGGGTGCAGATGAGGTGCAATCTGAATTCAAAGACAAGGTTTTAGGTGTTCTGAAAGAAGGAGATTTTGAAGATAAGAGGTCCTCCAAACTCTCCCTGCAGGAGTTCCTATACCTACTTTCTCTATTTAACAAAGCTGGCATTCACTTCACTTGATTTTAGCTTTATCGTTTTCTAATTATTTCTTTTCAGTTTCAATTGATACAGTTATATTTTTACTGGGTTAGGTTATTTTGCCAAAGAGAGTAGTATCAGATAAAAATGTTTTTGACCACCACTGCATTGTATTTTGACTGTGTTAAGCTTCTTCATAGAAGTATACCATTTTGGCATTTTGTTGAGCTTCTTTATAGAAGTTTTTTTGGTTGCGCAGCTTCTTCATAAAAGCATACCACCCGATCATCTATGGCAGAGTCCGATTAGATTGTGATTCTTGTATTGCTTTATTAGGATCAACATATTGTTCGAATGTCTAGTAACTAGTATGGAACCGTGCGATGCACGGGGACCGATATCCCTAAATAAATGACATATACAAAAATTCGCATAGTGTATATATAACAACTATATATATATATATATATATATATATATATATATATATATATATATATATAGGGGATGTATAAGGTGAGAGGAGTGTTTATTATGAGAGATGAGAGAGTAAATCCTGATTCTATAAACACAACAATGGGTGGGTGGTTGTGATTAGAAAGTGGGTAGTTATCACGTTGACTTTTTGTTTTAATCTCAACCATTCTTGATTTGATCTATACATGATTGGTTCCTCTCACCCTCTCATCATAAAAAATCTCTCATAATATATATATATATATATATATATATATATATATATATATATATATATATATATATATATATATATCGTATGAACTAATTTAGCACACAAAGTACAGAGAAGTTAAAACATAATCCTTATGAAATTAATCAGTACATTATGCAAAATGTATCGGAAAAGTAGAATATTGTGTAGATAATATTGGAAGTTAAAAAAACTTTAACATGTCCTTATAACAATAACAATATCACTATACTGTCTCATTTATAAGCGAAAAACACTTTTCGCGCTCATTGAGTAATTGATGTATCCTGGTCTATAATATGTACTGAATACGTATGAACCTAAAAATTGTTTTTTTGCTTATAAATGAGACCGGAATGAGTATATAGATATTAAATATATCACATAATAAGGTAAGTGAAAAACCACTATAAATTTTTGACGGCAGCAACAACACTTACTTTTTTCAACATAATACTCGGTATTTTTTTATCATGAAAACCACAATACCCACCAATAGTTGAATTGACATTCACCTTATCGTAGACGATCTCTCCCTTATTCCCCTTCGATCTCGCTGCTATCCCGCTGCTGCCGCGATATCCTCGGACAAAGAATCTCCCTTCACTCTTCCAATTTGATGCGAGTTGGTTCGGAACTCTCCTTCCAGCTCATGAGTCCCATGTGCAGCAGTATGTTTCTTCTCTTCTCAGCCTATTCACTCCCTTTTCTCTGCAACTTTTTGATGAGTGTTTACAATATTTGAGGCTTTTGTTGTGAATTTTCATAATTAATTAAATTTGATTAATGAATCGGTGTTTGGTTGATTCAATTATGCAGCATCTGTGTTTTTGGAACAAATCCCAATTGATACAAACTGAACACTACACGGTTCAACTGAAATCAATTGCTCTATAGTTATTGAGAACATGGGGTCTGCTATTCTAGCTGGTGATAACCCATCACCTAGATCACTTTCTCAATAGAGTAAGCCTTGGTCTTCTTTTTGAGTTGTTTTAAATCTTTAATTTTAACATTAAGATGAACATTCTTTTGTGTTGAATTTACCATTCTTTTGTAGTACAATTTTTTCATCTCATTGTATATCTAGAGGTGAATTTGATGGTTTCTACTCCTAACAAATCAATTAGTGATATATTGTGTGAGTAAGTATCACTGATGTCTTTTAATTAAGGTAATCAATTTGATTAGTTCTAAGAAACAATCATGAGAAAGTATTGAGTATCTCTTCAATGTTGTTAAACTTTACTCGACTCATGAACAGATTTGTGAAATGTGATGCTTCCACTGTATCTTCTTTTTGACATTATATTTATTGCTTATTGATTAATCGATTGGATTTCAATCTTTTTTCAATCTGGGATATTTGATGCTATTTTAAGCCGTTTTTTATTTATGATGTTATATTTTATTTTGAAATTTTATTGATTTTTTAATGTTACAACTGTAGATCCGATTTTTGAGGGAATTTCATAAGTGATTAGTTGGAAAAGTACGGAGATTAAATTGGAGTTTTTTTTTTACCAGATTAAATTTGAGTTTTGACTCTTGTTGAAGCGTGGTTGACAAATCCGAATTTCGTTAAATAGATTGAAATGTGGTGCTGCGAATTGGCTGGAATTATTTGGGAGTTTCCGATTTGTTTTGATTAGTATTAAAACTATTGTTTGATTTGTATTAACTCATAATTATTGAAAGTTTAAGATTTAATTGAAATATCGTAATGACATGCAAATTTTTGTCAGGTAGCATTGTGAGCCAAGACAACTTGAATGCTCATCATTTGGCAGTTACAAAATTGATTTCTATGTTTCATGAAATAATTGGTCAAATCAAGAGATTTAATGGGTCAACAAAATGTGTTTATCCTTTAATGAAAAATCAACGAAATAAATTATTCAAATTGTTTTACTGCATAAACCTAAATTGTTTTTAATTTTACATGTAGGTAAACTCCTTAAAAAAAAGCTACGATTCAATTTTCTTCTAGGCGTAATGTATTTTTTTTCTATAATGTGCCAGTAAATTATTTTTATCTCTGTTAAAATTAAGCTAATACTGATATACAAACACTATTATGCTCCCAGAAAATTTGAAAGGCTACCATATATCATTCCATTTTTTGAAATGTTGCCATATCTGTATTGTGGGTGTAATTATCCTGACCTATACATGACGTATGGTGGAAGCTCTGCTGATGGGAATTAAAAGCGTATTTAATTTGTTGCCATAATGGAGGCATTTGCAGTTTTTGGTCCGCAATATAATTAATGTTGCCATTAGGATTACAGGCCATCATAAAATTTGCCATTAGGATGACAACTTAGAGAAATGGTTGCCACTCCGATTTTAATTAAGCTGATGTGGATTAGCCTAATGATTGACAAATCAGATTTTCAGCCCTTTGTTTCATTCTTGTTTGTATATATAATAGATACTTGTGTTTTCTCTGATTTTGATAATTTTTTAACAGCAATGATATGCGGTACGAAAACAAATGAACGAATGGCAAGAATTACCCATCACCACGGCACCGTATGATTTTCGTTTTTTTTCTTTTCTTTTCACAAAGTAATGTTTTTCTTCGGTTTCTTACAGAAATTTTCGTACATTCCAGCATTACAAAATAATGAGAGAATGAAATTAAGAGAGAGATAGAGTGGATGGAGGGAAATGTATGGAGAGTGGGAATGAGTTGATTGATGTCCCTTTTTGTTACGCAGTGTCCCGAGGAGTTGCATATAGCCTAAGCTATTTTCTATCCCTATTGTATGGTCATGCTCAATGGACTTAGCAAAGACAATGACAATGAGTCTAATAGATTTATAAATGTATATGTGAGGAAGAAAAATAAGGGAATTGGGGCAGTTACAAAGTAGACAGACGCACAAAGCCAATAACTGCTCAGCACATTCTGCCTTGCATTTTGGTAGAGTTACTGCTGACAGTAACTGTCGCAGAATGGCTTGTTGTCAGCAACTATCGCAGAATGGCTTGTTGTCAGCAACTATCGCAGAATGGCTTGTTGTTGTTGTTTAAATATTGTATTTTCAGTTTTATGTAGTGAGGCAACTATTTTGGGAAGTTTATTTCCTTTGGGAGGCCCTAAGCACCTCGAGTCGCTCAAGAAACTACTAATTTGCTTCGGTAATTCAGTGAATTACTCTGATTCACTGCAATCTGTTCTACACTGTTAATGAAGTTCATATTGACATTTTGCAGTTGTCTTAATTTTCTCTACTTCTGAATTGATATCTATCAATTTGGTATCAAAACACTTTCCTGGTGAAGTTTATGGTAGTTACGAGAAGCAACATGGAGGACAAAAAGACAACATTGGAGAGAGGTTTGGGGGAATGGAGGCTACGATGGCAGAATTGCTCCTGCGCATGAATGAACTCACTATCAGACCCCCGTAACAGGCTCCCTCTTCGCAGTGGGGATGTAACTGACGAGGACACTTCTCCACGGCGTTCGCGTTCTCACTCTCGTGGGAGTGGACATCACACTCACAACTATTACGGGGGCAGGCGCAAATTGGAGTTTTCGGTGTGCTCGGGAGATGATGCGCATGGCTGGTTGGTGCGAGTAGAACGGTATTTTCGCATCAACAGGGTGAGTGAAAAGGATAAGTTAGATGCTATGGTGATTAATGCCATGGAGGGAAGGGCGTTGAATTGGTTTCAATGGTGGGAGGATGAAAGCCCTGTGCGCACTTGGGATGAGTTTAGGAATGTTGTGAAGAGGAGGTTTCACCCAGGTCATCTCCACAATCCATTGGGACCCTTGTTGAGCCTTAAACAAGAGGGGACAATTATGGAGTATAGAGAGAAATTTGAATCCCACATTGTTCCATTACATCACCATGAAAAAGTGATGTTAGATAGCATTTTTCTCAATGGTTTGAAGGCTGGTATATAGGCAGAACTTAAGTTATATGATTATGAGGATTTGACCAATTTGATGGACTGTGCTCTATTGACAGAAGAGAAGAATGAGGCTGTGAGCACGAAGAGGCAGCCTTGGAAGGACAAGGGTGATTGGAAGGAGACTAGTTCCAAATTTCGTTCTACATGGGGCAAACCTAATGAGAAGAAGGAATGAGGAAAGTGGGGAAACAAGGAAGGAGAGAAGCATGAAGTGCCCTGCTGAATTAGAAGAGAGGCACCAGAAGGGATTGTGTTTCAAATGTGGGGAGAAATGGAACCATGAGCATGTGTGTAAATTCAAACACATGCAATTGATGTTGTGTGAGGTGGAAGAGGACTCGAAGGCCGAGAATGAAGTGGAGCCGGAGGGGGCAGAAGTGATTGAGATAAAACTTTGCAATTGTATTTGCAAAGTAAGGAAGGACTTACATCTAACAAGTCCTTTAAGGTGTGGGACGTCATTAAAGGGAGGAAGGTGTTAATTCTCATTGACTCGGGGGAAACCAGCAACTTCATTGCTCCTAAGTTAGTGCAAGAATCAAACTTTGCAATGATGGACACTACAGTGTATGTAATGGAGGTAGGAACCAGTGAAATGGTGAGAAATCAAGGAGTGTGCAAAAATCTGGTTTTCACAGTGCAAGAAGTTGAAATTCAGCAACATTCTTCTTGATGGAGTTAGGAGGTGTAGAGGTCGTGTTAGGCATGGACTGGCTGGCTGGTGTGGAAAATAGTATGCAAGTATACATAGTCACACAAGTAATATAATGATAAGAAAAGGTCGAACCCACAGGGATTATGTAAAGCTTTGTAAAGTTTAGAGTGTACACTTAGCGTGTCTACACTATTCACAATTGGTTGGAGTATACAAATTGAATTAAAACAATATAAACAATAAATATGTGTAAGGAATCAGTGAGATAAAGTAGTTGAGATGTTTTCACCAAGTAAATCACTTCTAAGAGTTTTAGTGGTGTAGGCAGTGTAGGTACATTGAATGCAGCTACATCAGTATATGTACCTTTCAGTCACTTTCTTCAGAGTTTCATTACAATCTTCCTATGTCTAGGCATGCTAAATAGGTTCACTCTTGTCTCTTAAGCATCCATTGTATCACCCTAAGAATTATGTTATCCTATGTTTAGGACTTAACACGGTTTCAACAATCAATTCCTTATTAAACTAGTTGAACAAATATGTTGTTACAAACACTCATTCTTATTAACTCTTGATTTCTTAAATGTAACTCATGTCTGCTGTTACAATTCGACCTATTCTAAGGTGATCAAATTCAAAATAAGCTTTGATAGAAGTATTACACAAGAGTTAAAATGCACACACTACATAAACCACATTTACTTGCTTAGAAGATCATTACAAGGCTACAACATCTCAACTAAAGGAATTTAGCTCGTATTACTCATAATATAATAGAGAGACTCTGCAAAGAGCATAATCAAATGAGTAATATTACAAAAGAACTCAAAAGGATAGAGATTACACAAAGGAGAGATCTTTTGCATGAGTTTCCCAAGTTGAAGTACAATACGATTTCCCTACACGAGTTTCCTCCAAGTAGAAGTGAAGGAAGTGATTGTCAAGCATTTCTTTACCTTCCTTCTCTTCAGAAATTAAATGAAAACTAAAGATAAATTACAAATATAAAGAAAATAAGTGATCCTTTAAAAGCTTGGATGAAGGATGATCTTGAAGTGAAGAGATGGTATTCTATTTATAGGCAAATGAGTTTTCCTCTCTTGGAGGGTTTCCTTGGCGCCAAAATATAACTGAGATCAGTAACCATAGTTACTTTGTAGACCTCCCATCAAGCAAGTTGTTCTTTTCATGAAGTTCACATGGGGTGGTCCAATAAAGAAGTACCACATGTCCTTGAGTGAGTGACCTTCCCAGCTTGTCTTCCATAGTAGGCGTCGAATTATGCAAGTGGGTCTCCTCCACATGACTAGGCATGACGTCACATGTCAAGTGTTGAAACATCAAATTGGTCCTTGGATGTTTTGGTGCATAGTGTTGGGTTAGCAGGTGCAGACAGTGTAGGCACACCAAGTGCAGACAGTGTAGGTACACCTGAAGCAGCTGCACTGAACAAAACATCAAACATAACAATACATATGCATTTTGCCTAGTTCATTATTCTAATCCATTTGAATCATTGAAATGTTGTTTCTTTAGTTATAAGCTATATTTAGCTATTAATTTACTTAAAAATAAACAATAATCTAAGTTTAAATGTATGAATAACTCTATATAAAATAGAGTTACCACTAGCCAGTTTGGGAAATATTGAAGCCAATTTCAGAACCTTAACTTTGAAGTGGCAGCAAGATAATCAACATTATGTTATCATTCGTGACCCTGCATTGAGTGTTGCCCGAGACTCTTGGAAAGCTATGATGAAAGCTCTCCGGAATGAAGGGGATGGGTTTTATGTGGAGCATAAGGAAGATGGTACTGATATGATTGTGAAGGGGCATAATGAAGGGAATTGGGATATGTTCTTAGCAGAGTTTGAAGAAGTATTTCAGATGCCTACGGGTTTGCCACAGACCAATTAAGGGACCATGATCATGCCATTGACATGCAACCAGGCGCAACAATTCCCAACATCAAACCTCACAGATATCCATATTACCAGAAGAATGAAATTGAGAACAAAGACATACTGAATTCAGGAGTGATAGGCGCAATACAAGTCCATTTGTAAGTTCAGTGTTATTAGTGAAGAAGAAGGATGGAACTTGGAGGTTTTGTACAAACTATAGGGCATTGAACAAGGTAACAGTGCCTAACAAGTTCCCTATACCGGTCATAGATGAGTTACTAGATAAATTGGGGGAATTCTACCATTTTCTCTAAATTGGACTTGAAATCAGGCTACCATTAGATACGCATGAAAGAAGAAGAAGACATTGCCAAGACAACTTTCTGCACTCATGAGGGGCATTATGAGTACCTAGTGATGCCTTTTGGACTCACTAATGCTCCTTCAACTTTCCAAGCCTTGATGAATCAGGTACTAAGGCCATTTTTAAGAAAATTTGCATTGGTTTGATGATATTCTTATATACAACAGTAGTCTAGAACTACATCAACAACACTTGAAAGAAGTTTTAGAGGTGCAGAGACAGAATCAATTGTATGCCAATAGAAAGAAATGTTCTTTTGGTCAAACACAAGTGGAGAATTTGGGTCACTTGATTTCCAAGGATAGTGTCTCTGCTGATCCTAAGAAGATTGATAACATGCTGAAATGGCCTGTTCCTAAGGATATTAATAGCCTTAGGGGATTCTTTGGCCGCACTGGCTACAATAGGACGTTTGTGAGGACAACTTTGCAAGGAATAATGAGGCACAAGGGGCCTTTGAAATACTCAAGACAGTCATGACTACTATACCGATTCTAGCAGTTCCTAACTTTGACAAGGAATTTGTAGTGGACACTGATGCTTCATGGGAAGGAATAAAAGTTGTCCTAATGCAAGAGGGCAGACCTATTGCATTTGTTAGTTAGACACTTTCGGATCGAGCTCAAGGGAAATCTGTTTATGAGAGAGAACTCATGGCTGTGGTGATTGTTGTGCAAAAATGGAGACCATACTTACTTGGTAGACATTTCAAGATACATACGGATCAAAAGAGTTTGTGGTTCCTCACTGAACAAAGAGTGATGGGAGAGGGTCAACAAAAGTGGATTTCTAAACTCTTGGGGTATGATTTTGAAATTAAATACAAACCTGGTAAAGAGAATGGAGTAGCAGATGCACTGTCCAAAAAATTACAAGTTCTTTGCCATCACCACTTGCAATCGTGAGGCGTGGGAAGAAATTTGGAAGAAGAAGTCTTGGTCACGGGTATTGAGGCAGATAGTACAAGACCTATTGGGAGATTCTAGCAGCCATCCTGGTTATAAATTGAAGAAGGGCAAATTGTACAAGGAGCACAGAATCATTCTACCCAGAAATTCCCCTAGAATTAAGTAGATTTTGAATGGAATGTGCTACACGACTATCGGAGGACATTCTGGTTTTTTTAGAACATATAAGAGGGTAGCTGGACTTTTGTTTTGGCAAGACATAAGGAAGGAAATTCATGAGTATGCTCAAGCTTGTGAAGTTTATCAAAGGAACAAATATTAAACATTAAGTCCAAGAGGGTTGTTGCAATCGATGTCGGTACCATCCCAAATTTGGAGTGATATTTCCATGGACTTTATAGGAGGGTTGCCCAAAGCTGCAGGTAAGGACACTATCATAGTGGTAGTGGACATGGTTACCAAATATGCACATTTTATAGTTATTAGCCATCCCTACATGGCTAAGGACATTGCTGAAATTTTGGTGAAAGAGGTGGTAAATTACATGGTTTCCCTAACTCAATTGTGTTAGATCGTGACAAGATCTTCCTTAGTTCTTTTTGGGCAGAATTTTTCAAACAAACAAGGACCAAATTGAAGTACAACAGTGCCTACCACCCCTCAAACTGACAGACAGACAGAAGTGGTGAACAGATGTCTGTAAACTTACTTGAGATGTGTAACTGGTAGGAAGCCAAAGCAATGGCCAAAGTGTCTGAGTTGGGCTGAATTTTGGTACAACACCAACTACCATGCTTCTCTCAAAACCATTCCATCCCATGCTCTATATGGTCGAGAACCACCCGTCATTATTAGAGGAGATGTGAACCCGTCAGGCGTGGAAGAAGTGAACAGATTGGTGGCTGAGAGAAATGACATGTTGAAGGAATTACCTGATCAATTGGTGAGAGCTCAAGATTTCATGAGAGCTCAAGCTAACAAGCTAACAAGCATAGGAGGGAGGTGGATTATCGAGTTGGGGATATGGTATATTTGAAAATTCAACCCTACAAGATGAAAAACTTGGCTAAGAAAGTGAATCAGAAGCTTAGTCCACGCTACTACGGTCCGTATGAGATTGAAAAGAAGGCGGGTTCTATTGCGTACAAACTGAAGCTGCCACCGGACAACAAGGTCCACCCTGTTTTCCATGTCTCTTTGCTCAAGAAATCAATGGCACCAGCTCAAAATTTCCAACCACTTCCAGCTTGTTTGAATGAAGAATGGATGTTGCAACCAGTCCTCGGAGTAGCCACAACAGCGAGAAGAAATGAACAAGGAGAAACTGAAGTATTGATCAAGTGGTAGGATTTTCCAGACTTTGAGAGCTCTTGGGAACCAATGGAGCAAATCAAAAGAGAATTTCCAAAACTGATCCTTGAGGACAAGGATGGTTTTGAAGGGGGGGGGTGGAATAATAGATTTAAAAATGTATATGTGAGGAGGAAAAATAAGGCAAGTGGGGCAGTTACCAAGCATACAGGCGAAGAAGGTTACTAACTGCTCAGCACATTCTGCCTTGCACTTTAGCAGTAGTTACTGCTGACAGTAACTGTCGCAGAATGGCATGTTGTTGTTGTTGTTTAAATATTGATTTTCAATTCTATGTAGTGAGGTAACTATTTTAGGAAGTTTATTTCCTTTGGGAGGCCCTGAGCACCTCGAATCGCTCAAGAAACTACTAGTTTGCTTCTGTAATTCAGTGAATTACTTTGATTCACTGCAATCTGTTCTACACTGTTAATAAAGTTTAGATTGACATTCTGCAGTTGTCTTAATTTTCTCCACTTCTGAATTGTTGTCTATCAGAGTCTGAAATTGGAGCAATTTCGTCCCACTGCAAGGAAATCGTTAAAACTTACTGGTTAAAAAACTTTGTTTTTCTGTGGATAAAGAGCTATTTTTGTGAAGACTATAGGCATCTCTATCCGTTGAAATACAACTCACAACATTTTCAAAATGCAAAAGCTTGAACTTTGGGGGCATCCTCAAGCAAGTGACACTCAAAACACATCATATGTTGGCCACTCCAAATGACTAACCAACAACAAGATATGTCACAAATAGATGTTGGTTTGAAAATTCGGATTTTTTAATTATTGTTTATTAAATTCGTCAAACAAATGAATAAAAGATAAGATCAAACTAATCACGAGTTCGAGCAAACACATATAATGTAAAATTAATGGTTTTAAAATTGTATGTTTAGAAAATGGAGTAGAGCGATTTGATTGTGGTTTGTAAAACGTAAAAGAAGAACAAAACTTGAAAAAATAAAGCAAGAAAGAAGTTCAAAGGAAGACTTTTAATTAGTCCGAATATTATCCCATGAAAATCAAGACAATTTTAAAGTTGACAAATTTAGTTAGTTCAAACATTACCCCGCGCAAATAAACGGATATTAAAAATTTGTCAAAAATTGAATTTTTTAAAAATAGTTAAGAGAAAAAATGAAGAAGACATGTAGATGGAATTGAAGTAGGTATATTGTGAAAAATAGAGAAATGAGAGAATTAGATGAATAAATATGAGAATAGAGTGAAAAAGTGTGTGAGAGTGAAAAAAAGTGTGTGAGAGTGAAAAAAAGTGTGAAAAACTGAAAAAGTGAAATGACCTAAGTATCCTTTAATTGTTTAATTGGAAAAATGATGAAATTGGTATTTTGATAGTTGGTGAATGATATAGATAGATAGATAGATAAAATACCTAAATTTCTATAAATTTCATAGCTAACCCAATTTCTTAATTGACATTTTCTTTCGGCACACCATTTTCCACTCTCTTCACATTTCTAATACACTCGATATCTAGATATCGAATGCGCTAGGGATTTCATCATAAAGGGAAAAAGGAAAGTGCAAAAATAAAGGGTGTTACTTTTCCCACGCCCCCTCCTACTCAAAACACATCCCATAAGGGTGTGAAATGACCAAAAGACCAGCTAAAGCGTCTTTTTTGAAGAAATTTCACGTGTTCGAACACGGGCCTTCGAACGACATCGTTCGCGTGAGTTAAATATTGACTTCACACCATCTTGTGCGTAATTTGAACTGTTCGAATGGGGTCACTTGAACATGTTCGCATAACCTTGTTCGAACCCGTTCGAACGACATCGTTCGCGTGAGTTAAATATTGACTTCACACCCTCTTGTGCGTAATTTCACCTGTTCGAACTGGGTCACTCAAACGTGTTCGAACAAGGTCGTTCGAACCGTCATTAAACACATCCTCACAGCGTTTCACGCGAGGTTATTTTTGGAATAAAATCTGTTAAGGGGTGTGAAAGAATAAGAGGGGGAGTGGGAAAAGCAAAACCCAAATTAATGCCTTTACTTTTCCCACACCCCTCCTACTTAAACACACCCCTTCAAATTTTAAATTTCCAAATTACCCCCATTTTAAAAATTAAAAAAACCCACACCCCTCCCTTCACTCTCTCACGTCTCTCACTCTCCCTTCTCTCACTCTCCCTCATTCGAACCCTACTCTCACTCTCCCTCTCACTCACTTTCTCCCAACTCACTCAATCTCACCCAATCTCTCACTCAATCTTCTACACAAACAATCTCAAGAGCACCTGGGTTATTTTCGCCTCCTCTTACTCTCTCTATTCGTTCCATTTTCATTCAAGTAAGCCTCTCCCCCTTCTGCGCATTTGGGTTTTTTTCCCCTGAGAAACTGAATTGTACGAACGACGTCCTTCGAACACATGAAAACGAAGGTGTTCGAATGAGGTCGTGCGAACACTGTACGAACGACCTCATTCGAACCGTTATGAGTGGGAAGCTGAAACTGACTTGTTCGAACGGGGTTGTGCGAACATGTTCGCATGTGGCCGTTCGAGCGATCGTTTGACAATCTGATTTCTCGATCTTTTTTGTGATTGGTTCTCTTAATTTGGTTTAATTGGTTCTCTTGATTGTTGTTTCAGATATGGTGAGGAGCAGAGGTGGTAATTCAGCACAACCATCCGAGCGAGCCGGTCGGCCACCTCCTACGGTTTCAAACCGCAAAAGGAGGGAAGAAGCCGGTGAACCCTCCCGAGGTAGGGGCCGTGCTAGGGGTAGGGGCAGGGTTGATGTTCCTCCTCCCCCACTTCCCGAGGATATTGGGCAGGATATTGAGCGTGATGCTCAATTTCCGGCATATGAGTTGGCTGGCCCTTCTAGGCCTTCATCTGCTAGGCCTTCATCTGCTAGGCCTTCATCTGCTAGGCCTTCATCTTCTAGGCCTTCATCATCTAGACATCATGAGGAGGAGGCTGCTAAGCCTCATGAGGAGGAGGCTGCTGCTCCTAGGGCGACATTCCCATTTCCTGGTGGACCAGAAGATGGTTTTGTCTTGCCCACATACGGGGCACATATTCTTACTGATTTCTATTCTGGCCGGGTAAGTTATTATTTTATAGTTGACTGTTGTAAATTTATTGTCATTACAAAATACGAAATACACGAAATACATGAAATACGAAAGACATAACACCAACATAAGCAAACAACTAACTAATAAACTAGTGTTTCGGTAGTCCCTGTTCCAGAAGATAAATGACCTCTTCTGGAGTTCGTATTGTGTCCACGTACATCTATGAGATTTGTCGCCCCATCGAAACATTAGCTAGATGTTCCATCATTGCGCGGACGTCGTCGTCGCTTTGGATCTCCGTGACTGAATACTGGAAAGTCCCATCATCTCTACAATTTTACTTTTTGAAACGTATACGCTCCACGTCTTTACGCCACGCTCCCTCTGGACGAATCTTCCTCTCAGCCTTTTCCTTCATTGACGAAAGGTGATGTCCTTACTCATCCTGCAGAAGACATGGTTAGGACAACGAAACACAACACCATGTTCGTCGGTGGTGACAGTCCCATGGTGATGAAGGGCCGTTAGGAATTTGTCGTTTGAGTACTGGGTTGAGCACAATTGCCTCCATTTCAGGAGATCTGAGGATTTTGGTGAAGAAGCAAATTAGGGTTTGGTGAAGAAGATTAGGGTTTGGTGAAGAAGATCTGAGGATGTGAACCCCCTTTTATAATAGGCATGGTGAAATGTCAGCCGTTGATTTCATTTTTAAATCACAAATCTGAGCCGTTTAAATTCTATCCGTTCAGACACATTTTCCAAAGGGAATGACATCCACTCCTTTATCTGACATATTTGACTAATTGTAAACCGTTGATTAAAATTGTCGGTGGAATCTGAGACGTCCAATACCTGTCATTTTGCAGCACTTGTTCGAACACCATCAGTCGAACATGTTCGCATGACCCCATTCGAACGTGTTCGCATGACCCTATTCGAACAGGTGAAAAACGCCCAAGAGGGTGTCTGTCCATATTTAACACACTCGAACGTCCTCGTTCGAACCTGTTCGAAGGCCCGTGTTCGAACAGGTGAAAATTTGTGAAAAAAATAGGTTTCGCCTGATCTTTTGGTCTTTTCACACCCTTATGGGGCGTGTTTCGAGTAGGAGGGGGTGTGGGAAAAGCAAATGAGCAAATTAAACTAGGGTTTTTTTTTGTACCCCCACCCTCTCCCCTTAAACCCCCACCCACACTGAAATCCCCAAAATGCCCTTTGTTTTCTATTTTTTTTTTTAAAAAAGGCTCATCGTATATAGGTCATTTGGGACATATATACGATGTGTATTTTTTAAACATCGTATATATGCCCTGAAGAAGTATATACGATTGGCCGTTTTACGGTCAATCGTATATACTTCTTGAGGCATATATACGATGTTTAAAAAATACACATCGTATATATGTCCCAAATGACATATATACGATGAGCCTTAAATTTGTTTTTTTTTTATTTGTAAAAAAATTTTTAACGGTCATGATTTCACTTTCGAAGTTGATCAACGGTATAGATTGCACGACAAAATCAACGGTTGATAATCTTTTACCTAATCTATAAATACTCACTCCCACCATCACTATTTTCACACCAAAATTTCAACTTCCTCCTTCTCTCACACATCACAAGTGAAGATGATGCAAGCTTCGCTAATGTCATACTACGAGCCTTCTTCCCTCACTCTCGTTCATTCTAATATGGGGTTTGTTGATCATCAGGGCATCATCTTGAAAGATGATGGTGTAAGTTTCGATGGGAGAGATGTTGTTTCGTGTAGGTTAAGACACGATATATCATTTTCTGCTCTTAAGCAGAAACTACTGCGGATGGTTCAACCAGAGAACGACGAGCATGAGATAATTCGTATCGTTTATCTAAACCCGAACGATCGATGGAGGTATTTACTTGGTCTATCATGGATGTCAACAACGAGGATGACGTCCGAGACATGATGTCCATTCATATTACAATTAAATGGAGGAGTTACATTCATGTGTGCGTCGAAACCGGAAGACCGTCACGAGATCCTTCGTCGATTAACTCCACCAAATTTCGATAGTTTCTATTGTATTTTCATTTTATCTGCCTATTTTTATTCAAGTTGTTTATGTTTTATCGCTTGTGTAACTTTGTTTTATCGAATCAATGAAATCAAAAATTCATGGAAACTCGTAAAATAAATAAAACATCCAAAAAGTTAATAATAAAGTGCCAATATAATATCAAATACATCAAAAACAAATAAAAATCCCTAACGGCGTCCCCGCTGCGTCCTCGCCCCCGTCGTCTAAGCTCCCCAGCCACGTCATCCGGTGATGCCATCCCCACCAGCCTATGGAGTGTCCGATGGCCGGGTCGCCATGCGCGATGTCGCCGTCACAAATCCCCTCTCTACAAGCCCTCACAACCTCCCTAATCCAGTCATGATCGTCGTAGCGTATCTCAGGGGAGGGTGTCCAGGGCTGAGCTCTAGGTGATGGTGGAGCCGGTAATAGTCTCGGGGATAGAAGCCCTGACGTACCACTCTAAAGTAGTTCCAGATACCGATCGGGCCGGGCCGCGAGCAACCCGAGTAGTGCGCGCATGTTGTCCTCCACGGATGCCATGAAGTGGGCGATCCAAACACGCAATCGCATATGACTCGGACGGCCACCGAGAGGTCACACGGATGATCTGCGTGTACCCAAACCGCCGCAGAGCACCTATCAAGCATGTAAGGAACTCAAAGTCACCCCGGTGATGAAGCCTCTGTAGGAGATCTCGCTCAAAAGGTCTACCACCGCCTCTCCTCAAATGGTCGCCAAGCAGACATCCTCTCGCCTCGGCTCATCAAGCATCCTCCCCGTAGTGGTGAGCTTCGGTGGTCGACTTCTTCTTCTGTAGCGCCAAAGAAGTGGCTCCGCACCGGGATATGACCGGCAACCTCTCCGCCATCCGAGGAAATACCACATAATCCAAGCCTCAAATGCGTAAATAAACAACATATTTAATTCACAAGAATTTACCAAAAGTCAGTCGCGATTTAACAAAAATACAAGAAGTTAAAATGTGTACACGAAATAGGTGGCATACCCTCCACATCTGCTGCGTAGTCCTCAAAGACGCAGCGTTGTTCAAGGACTCATACATGGCGGCCTAGTGCACTGCACCCCATGCATAGCCTCCAAGAACATCTCTCTCTCGGATCATCCAGTAGACCAACCACTTAGCCTCACTACTGCCTCCGGTCTTCGTAGTGAAGATACAGAGGTCGGAAAGCGAAGCGAGATAAGCCCTCATAGCAACAAATGATGATGTCACCCCCTCCTCCATGTTACGCTCATACACCGCTCAGCCATTTGAAGGCATGTCACGGACCCCCACGAGTGTTGTTAGCGGCCTCAACCCGTGACACACCCGATATGTCTCGTGAAGTCGTGTGGCAAACTCCGAGCTCACGAAGATGGCGGGAGGTGTGGCATAGTTCCCCGGATGGGAAGGTGCAGTGCAGACAAGAGATGTCATCGAGTGATGATCGCCATCTCACCAAATGGCAAGTGAAATGACGAAGTATCGAGTGCCATCTCTCGATAAAAGCCGACAGCAACTCATGGTCTATTGTGGCGTGACCAGTCTGGAGAAGTGGGGCCAATCTAGAGTCCCTGACCACAGTGGTGCGCTGAAGTAGGTCAGGGTAATGAAGATGGAGTCTAGTATGGACTTTGTTGCCATGAGCCCATACTTTGACAACACGATACTCTGAAATAAAAATAAATAAATAATGTAAGCAAAAAGTGCAGACTATGTGACTTAAATAAATTATTTAAGCAAAAAATGCAAAACTTTCCGGTCACGTGAGTATAGAATCGCATACATGATCCGCCTAGTCGGTGAAAAGAGAGAGTGAGGCTCCTCCCGATCATCTTTGAGGCTCCTCATGATACTCGGGGACATAGGTAGTTCGAGTAATAAGCATCGACACAGAGCCGCTGCTTGCGATACTCGGGAGGTGGGGATGGTAATGAAGAGGTTGAGGATCGTGATCGAGGATACTGTGGATGATATCGAGGAGTAGGTGGGAATGATCTTGGAAACCGCCTCCTCTATGCCAATCCTCTGCTGCGTCTGCTGCGCAGTAATCCCAAGATAGAAAGCTCCAGTGGTGACATCGAGCCGCTCGGTGATACTCACTGCTCGGTGATACTCACCGGCTCAGTGTGCTCGCTCTCTCTCTCTCATTTGAAGCATGGAGCTGATTATGCCTCCGAGTCCTCGTACTCGGAGCAGTAGATGACTCCCTATCTCTCTTGATCGGAGAGACCTCACGTCTCCCCTTTGCCTTCCCGGACACCGCAAGCGAAGAAAAAAAAATTAGTAAAAAAAAAAAAAAATTCTCATCGTATTTACATCAAAATGTGTGTATATACGATGCTTCTTGATTTGTTAAATGCGTATATAGGGTCTTCGGGTGTATATGCGAGTGGTGAATTCTGTCTAATCGTATATACGCCTGGAAAGGGGTATATACGATGTGAAGAAAATTGCTCGTCGTATATAGGGCTGTGGTGGGGTGTGGTGGATTTCTGGGCTGATCGTATATACGTCTCTCTGGCGTATATGCGAGTGAAGGTGGTCAAACGTATGTATGACCAATTATGTGAAGAAATGGTGATTTTGTAAACAGACAGGGGTATTTTGGTATTTTCACATGGTGGGTGGGGGGTTTTAGAGGAATGGGTGGGGGTCCAAAAAAAAACCCATTAAACTATTTTTTTTGGGCTGTTACTTTTACCACACCCCCTCCTACTCCAAACACACCCCCTCACCCTACACATTTACCAAACTAACCCCACTTACAATTCTATTTCCCTCTCTATCCTCTCCCTCTTCTTCTCCAACACCCAAAAACACTCCTCTCCAACACCTAAACCTCCTCTCCACTCCAAAACCCACCCATCCTCACCTTCATCATTCACTCCCATTCAACTACCCATCATTGGCAACTAGCTCAAGGTAATAACCCTACCAAACATTTTTCATTTTGGTTCTGTTTTGAGTTTTTTACGCCATTTTTTTTCTGCAAACGCGCTCAGTTCGAACAGGGTCGTTCGAACATGTTCGCATGAACGTGTTCGAACAAGTGTTAGCTGGGGTGTGAATTTGATTTGTTCGAACAGGCGTATGACAGCAACTGATAAGTTGCAGCTTCTGTGCAGGTTTTTTTGGTTTAATGGATGAAAATGAGGGTGCATCTGGAGCAGTTGAGTTGTCAACTGTAGAAGCTGAGATGTCAACTGTCGCAGTTGACATCTCAACTGACGTTGTTGAATCCCAAGACTTTACTAGTTCCTTCCAAACTGATACGGTAAGAATGAATTAGTTGTTTTAATTTTAGCTAACTATTCAAATTATGTAACTGACACATGGTAATTGAATTTCAGTTATTTCCTACTCGTGAGGAGCTGCTGACTTGGGTGCGTGCGGTTGGGAAATCTCTTGGGATGGTGATTGTTATAGGAAGATCTGACACCGGACGACGATCAGGTAAACAATACTGCATGTTGATTTGTGATAAAGCTGGATCATATAAGACAAATGTTGAGGAAGGCACAAACACTAGAAAATGTTGTTGTCCCTTCGCATCGAAAGGGAAATTTATTAAGAAGCTTGGAGGATGGATTTTGAGGGTTATGAATGGAACTCATAACCACGGGATGGTTACTTATCATGATGGACGTCCGTACATTGGTAGGTTAACTTCAGAAGAGAAGGAACTAGTGGCTAGAATGACTAGGAATCATACTCGGCCTAAATTGATCCTTAATGAGTCAAATTGATGAAGCTCGATGATAACTATACGGTTGTGAAACAAATATACAAGCGCTCGTCAAAGGCAACGGCGATCGGCTATGCGTGACGGTGGGACCGAGCTCCAACAACTCATGTTTTATTTGCAACGCGATAATTATGTTTCTTCGGACTCGACTTGCGAGGCGGAACTACGGTTGTGAAAGACATCTTTTGGGCCCATCCTCGATTCTATTGAGCTTCTCAACACCTTCCCAATTGTTTTGTTGATTGATTCCACATATAAAACCAACCTAATGCAGTATCCGTTGGTTGAGATCGTTGGTGTGACCTCAACAGAGAAGACTTACTCTGCTGCATTTGCTTATGTCAATTGGGAGAGGATGGATAACTTTGCATGGGTTCTTGAGAAATTGAGGGGTTTATTTAGGAAACAGGATGAACTTCCGCAAGTCATACTTCTTGACAGAGACACACGGGTATGATGAATGCTCTGGCGAAGAATATTTCCAACATCTGCAAACTTGTTGTGCCAATTTCACATTAAGAAAAATGTGAGGGCCAAAGCAAGGCTCATTGTGAAAGACCAAGTCATTGTTAATGACATTATGGGTGCATTTCTATTTGTTGTCCATGCGAAGACTACGGAAGAGTATGATTATGAGTTGGAGTCTGTTTAACGACTTGGCGACTCCTTATCCCGATTTCATACGGTATGTGAAGACCACTGGCTGGACCCCTTCAAGGAAAAGTTTATTGATGCATGGATAAATAAGCATATGCACCTTGCAACACTACCACCAACAGAGTTGAGTGCGCACACTCTCACTTGAAGCAAATATTACGAGACAAGAGGGAGATTTGTGCAAGTCTTTGGGATGGAATGCACCATGCTTAGATACAACATTCTCGACCTTAAAATGCACTTCGAGCATAGTTTGAGTAGAGTGAAAGTTCAACACTTGAAGAAGAAGATTTTTGATGAAATTAAGGGTTTAGTTTCATCTAATGCTATAGACCATATTTTGGGAGAGATGCAAAGCAGATGGATCCGTTTCACTTAACCCATCATTATGTCGATGCACACTCGGGACTACACACGGACTACCATGTGCATGTGAGCTTTCAAGGTATGATGTACACTCATCTTGTTATTTTGTCTATAAACTCAACATTATATGGGTTGTCACTAAATCAATGTTGCTTTTTTATAGGGTTATGATGGATGCACTCCAATTCCGTTGAGCATGATTCACCAACATTGGCGGAGGTTGAATTTCAAAATACGATGCAGAGGTAATGGATGATGAGTTGAGTGTAGAAATTGAACTTGAAGCTATCGAGAAGAAGGGTTTGAGGCCTCTCGATCACGCCTGGTAGAGTTATGATTAAGGCAAAAGCACGTGAATTGGCATTCCCGCACACGACTTCTATGTGTCCACCTCCTGATACGATCATTACAAAGGAGCACCAAAAAGATAAGAAAGGGAATGTTGATTACTCAACAAAGCGAGACAAGTCATTTTGGGAACATGTAGATGACAAATTTGACTCCCCGGGGTTCATCTAGTGGATGTTTTGCTCGGTCTCATAAACAACCTCCCAAAGCAAGAGTGGGCGCGCCTACAAACCCATACGATTACGGTTCAACTCCTGCTCCTACTTTGTCAACGTGTCCAAAGACCTAATCCATCACAAAGCAAAAAGAGAACTCAAGGTGAGCGGTTCTACTACAATCCCTACTCCTCCACTACATAAGAAAGCAACACCCACACCTATTGTTACGTGTCTGCTCATCGCTCTCGTTTCAAAAGCTCTTACTTTGACACCACTCCTGTTCTTACACCAATCCTATTGTTACAGATCTTTCTTTGTTATGGATGTATTTAATACATACATAATAGGGATCTTGACATACATGCGTCCCTATGTTGAAAAACTTGTTAACGTGGTTGGTGATGGTAACGTGGATTCCGGTGTATTGCGGCATTTCTTGGAAGGGGTGAGGAGGCTTGCAATCGATCGAATCGATCGATGGAGGAGGAGCTTAACCAATACAATGACTTCTACACTCATTCGTATGGTGGTATTGGTAAGGTCACATTTTTGATGAAGTCGTTGTTGAGGGCACATCATGAGAACAATGTTGAAGATAATTGGATGACTATACCGAAATGGGGTATCGATCGAAGAACAAGTACAAAGTTGTCCCGAGTTGTTGGTCACCTAATTGTTGTTACACAATTTTTCCTTCAATGTTGCGCCATTCGTAAGTGCCCGCGATTCAACATCCTATTCGTGCGAACACACAAACACTTTGTGCAGTAAAGTGTCTTCTATTTAGATTCGGTGTAGTCATTCCAAAACATTACATAACATTATGTTTTTGTTGTCTTTTGAAGATCTTTATGAAGCTCGAAGTCCAATGCCCCTGCTTGGATTTGATGTGGATGACTAATAGGGCACCCATAGCAAAGGGTTGGGACTCACTTTTATTAGCCGAATGCAAAAGTGGAAGTGTTTGCTCATACAATCACAACCCCATCCCCTTCCTTGTGTAGATTTAAGTAAAGATACGATGGTAGTCAATGTTAAATTAGATTTATAATTTTGGTACACAACTTTGTATATGAATCTTGGTAGACAACTTTTGAAATCACCAACACTTTGATTACTCAGACAACTTTTGAAGTCAATGTTAAGTTAGAGACATCTCTCTTGTATTATGCGAGAGATTCTCTGTAATAATTCTGCTCGATGCATTCAAAACTTAAACTGGAAATAAACCATCACTGTGTTTCTGTTTCTGCAAGTTTCTGTTTCTGCATAACAATGGTTCGAATGACACCATTCGAACGCCTGTTCGAACGGAACCATTCGAACAGGTTCGCATAAAGCCATTCGAGGCAGCAATAACACACACTCACACACACAGTTGGCAATATTCATTAACACGCATGAGGTCGTTCGAACCTGTTCGAACGATCTCGTTCGAACAGCAAAAATTCCTTAACACGCATGAGTTCGTTCGAACAGGTTCGACCAACGTCGTTCGAACAGTCACTTAAACCACGCCACATGAGCGTCCCACGCGAGGTCATTTTTGGAAAAAAAAAATATTAGGGGCGTGCGAGAAGTAGGAGGGGGTGTGGGAAAAGTAAAAGCATTTTTTTGAGTTTCCAACCCGAATGACCCAGCCCATTTTAGCTGTTTTAAAAAAGGGTATTACTTTTCCCACACCCCCTCCTACTCAAAACACACCCCATAAGGGTGTGAAATGACCAAAAGACCAGCCAAAACGTCTTTTTTTTCAAGAAATTTCACGTGTTCGAACACGGGGCTTCGAACAGGTTCGAATGACATCGTTTGAGTGTGTTAATTTTTGACTTCACACTCTCTTGTGCGTAATTTCACCTGTTCGAACGAGGTCATTCGAACCTGTTCGCACGACCTTGTTCGAACACGTTCGAACGACATCGTTCGCGTGAGTTAAATATTGACTTCACACCCTCTCATGCATAATTTCACCGCTCAACGAGGCCATTCGAACCTCGTTCAAAAAGGTCGCCGTTCAACCATCGTTAAACACGCGTCACCGCGGTGTTTCGCGCGGCGTTATTTTGGAATAAAATTTGTTAAGGGGTGTGAAAGAGTAGGAGGGGGAGTGGGAAAAGTAATACCCTTAAAAAATCCAAAAATCGACCAAAAAAAAAATCCAAAAAAACGAAGTAAAATCAATCAATTCTGTACAGCTGTACTAATCACAAAAGAGCGGTTTATTTGGCACACTCGCTCCACAGAATATTAAACTCTCCCTTTTTTTTTTCTCAAAAAAAAAAATAATTGAAAAATTTGAAACCGTTCATGGGTTCGCTCGATGCACCGATCAGCGCAGAAAACGGTACGGCTCCTCCCGCCGGCCACGGCAAATCCCTGTTGGTCGATAGCGGTGCACGCGCCCCGCCGTTAGAGGCGGCGCTGGAGCAAGATGTGTCTAAGCGGCGGAGATCGTCGGTGCTCCCTTTGGAGGTTGGGACTCGTGTGATGTGCCGTTGGAGGGACTCGAAGTACCATCCTGTCAAAGTCATCGAACGCCGCAGAGTCCCTGGTTATGGCCCCAACGATTATGAGTATTACGTCCACTACACTGAGTGTAAAAACCTAACCTACTGATTTAATTATTTTTTCGCGCTCAATTTTGATGAATGAATAATTAGGGTTTTGAATTGTGAAGTGGAAGTTTGATTAGGAGTGTTGTGGTTTTGAGAATTTGTTTGGTTTTGTATTGACTGAGAGTTTGTTAGGATGCCGATTTAATTGATTTTGTAAAATATTGTGTTGTGAACTCTTGCTATAGACTGTAATGTCATATATTGGTTTGGTTGTGTTTATTTGTATAGACTGTAATGTAATATGTTAAATGTTATGACAATTAATATATTATCACAAATGGTGTGAATATTTTTAGGAATTTGTGAACATAGCAATGTGTGGATTGTGTTTAAGGCTTTGTTTATGTGTATTTGAACATTCTCAACATCGAATATGTTTTTCTAGTTGTCAAGTACATGTCAAAGTTTTCGCAAAGTCGCTACTATTTACAACTATTCTATGTCTATCTGATTACTGTAGGCTGGGATGCTAACATAAAATTCTTACTGCTTTTCTTTTGTTTACGGCAGTTAATAGGAGGCTGGATGAGTGGGTGAAACTTGACCAACTGGATCTTGATTCAGTGGAGGCAGTTGTTGATGAGAAAGTGGAGGAGAAGGTATTGATTATATCTTGGAATCTCGTAGTTGCATTTATTTTGGACATCATCTACTACTTTTTTATTAATTTAAAATTAAAGATGGATTTGGAAGTCCTCCAGGGTCTAGGCATCTGTTTTTTGTTCTACACTCACTGAAGCCTTTCACCCTGGATGGCTACACTGGTCAATTGACACTAAAAGCTTTAACCAATTTTTCAGAATATCTGTTTGTTGGAAATGTTTTCTTTTGATGACTAGTTTTCTTTTGGGTGATGGTAGAGAGAAAGGAATTTGTATATCCCAATAACCTGCAGTAATATGCTTGTTGGTGGTCTGGAATTATTTTAATACCATGAATTCTGCTTTCTTTTTCTTTTATATATATATATATATATATATATATATACGTCTTATTTGAAAATATGCATTCTCTTTATGAATCAACTCATTTAGAAAACTGGACATGTGGTTTTCTAGGGGGCAACAGGTTTGAAGATGACACGCCACCAAAAGAGGAAGATCGATGAGACACACGTTGAGGTATTGAGTTGTTTCTTTTCAATTATAGCTACAACCAACATAGGCTGTTAGATAGACGTTAACACTAAAGTAACTTCAAACCGTTTTAAATTATAGGGCCATGAGGAGCTTGATGCTGCCAGTTTGCGAGAACATGAGGAGTTCACAAAAGTGAAAAATATAGCCACTATTGAACTTGGAAGATATGAGATTGAGACATGGTACTTCTCTCCATTCCCACCAGAATACAACGACTGTTTGAAGCTGTTCTTTTGTGAGTTTTGCCTCAATTTCATGAAGCGCAAAGAACAACTTCAGAGGCATATGGTGAGCTGTATTTGAAATAATTCGTTTACCACTTTATTTTCCTTAATTTTGGGAAGTGGTTATCTTCTGCTATGCTATCCCTGTTTCAAGATAATTTTACATTTGGTGAATGTCTTTGGTTTTCTGCATGATTTGATGCAGCTCTCCTTCCTTAATGCCCCTATATGACCATGTTATATTGCTCATATAATTAATCTGTACCTGTCATGCTTATATTTTATCGCAGTTCTATCTGTTATTCATTCTATGTGATTGCGAATAAGCTGATTTCATGCTGCGGCTTTTTATACTTATGAAATGAAATAGTCTACTTTAAAACTGCATTTGTGTTTCTTCCAAGTTCCACTCTTCCTCTGGGGCCAAATAAAAGTAGAAGAAAAATGTCCTATCTAGATTTACTTAATGCGCATACACAACTTTCCCCCTTTACCAACACTGGCTTCCTGTTCACAGAGAAAATGTGATCTTAAGCATCCCCCTGGTGATGAGATATACAGAAGTGGTACACTCTCAATGTTTGAGGTACATTTTTAACTAATGTGATGTTCATTATTACAAGTTCCTCCTTTATTTTTTTTCTTGTTCTTTGCTGCCAGATGTCACCCGGTTCCATTATGTTTAATGTTTGGAGTTTGAAATGAATTATATCGATGAATGCCTGGTGATCGTGTATTAATTAAAAGAATCTTCCTCATTATCTTTTTTATTGATGCAAATAATGGATATACTGCATCTATTTATTGTTCCGTTAAGCTGTAAAAAAACAAGAAACTTTTCCGTCTCCAATCGTCCATCATACCTTTTCATATTTACTTATGAAATGAATTTAATATCCATATATAAACATTAATTTTACCTGGATGTGTGTGGTTTGCTAGGTGCAAGAGGACTTCCAAATAACCTAAATTGTTGATTGAGGAACTTAACACGTGTCTTCCAAATTTAAATGGCTAAATCTTCTAGTATCCTTTTAAATTGTTGATTGAGGAACTTAATGCGTCTTCTAAATGGCTATACTTGTCCTTCCAAATTTTGGTTGTAACTTTCAAATATTTTCCTTGTAATAAGGGCCAATTTTGGCAAGCTTAGTTTTACTCAACCCCAAAGATAATATATTTAATAGGAACAAATCTTAAGGATAGACCGTTCTCTTTGCTCTGGTGTAGTTCTCCTCTTGTAGTACTCGTTTCCATGAAAAAGTAGTTAAAATGTGTGTCTTATTATAACCAAGGGCTTGAGGGCTTGAATTCTGTTGTGGTATACCCGGTGCAGCCATGACGAAATGGTTGCCACATCAAGCCACTATGGTAAGGTGACTTGAATCTGATTATCTCAAAAAGGCGAATAAACATTTACAAAGAGATGGAAGGGGAATAAATGAATTCTGTGGCTGATTATTGCTTTTAGGCAGTGTTATTGATTGCGGATGGCAGACCTTTACGGAAAGCCAAACATCCGTCATTTTAAGCCGTCATATCCGCCATGAAACGCCATGGCGCTACCATCTTTCACATATTGGCCATGACAGTTCTCAAAAGATCCACCGCCACAATCTGCCATGGCCGATATTTGACAACACTGCTTTTAGGTATGTCTCACTAGTCAAAAAACATAACTTGTTATTATAGTTGCACCATAAAAGGTGGCCCAACGTACGAGGTTCCCTCCCAGTGGGGTCTGAGGATGGAAATTGTACCAGCCTTATTCCTGCATATGGAGAGGCTGTTTTCAGGATTTGAATCTGTGGCCTGACCTCTAGGTCAAAAGGCAACACCTTTACCATTGTGCCAATGGTCGATTTGTACTATAATGTACTGTATTGTAGATTGTAGATATAATTATAATATAATAATTTGTGCCGGGTTGTGAAAAATTAAATTGCATAAATATAACTCGAAAGCCACAAAAGACCAATATTGCAACCACTTTTGCTTTTTTGTGAAGTCTAGTGTGTAACACCATGCTAGGTTATATGGTGAACCAGGAACACTGTACTTGCTATAGCTGGTTAAGGTGTAACTTTTATGATTTCCAAAAAGTTCCATCTAGAAACTTCTCGTCAGCATCTCCTTCCTCTTTTGATCCCCTACCTTTTTCTCTCGGTTGCTCTCCGATGGTGTACAATTTATGAGCTTTGGTACTCAAGCCATTGTATGGAACAATGACACAGCACTATTAGTAGTTGCTCTGGTTGAGTTATGCAGCCGCCTCCCTTAGCGTCGCCACAATCTAAGATTATCACTCTCACGGAACATGGATTACAAGAAGTCCGTTGGATCAAACATGTCCAGGACATGGAGGTGGTGGCGAGGATTACTCTTCTATTGAGGAGATGGGAAGTAGTAAAGTTCAGTTGTGTGTTAGAGTTTTGGTGTTTCTAGTGAGCACGTGGATTTGTATGGAAGTTACCTATTATAGAGGGGGGCAAGTTTGATATTTTTCTTTTTAAATTAATAGAATCTCAGTATTTCCCTTCAAATATCATTGCGGTCCAATATTCTACTGTTATATACAGTGGCAACTAATGTTCTCTCGCACTTTCATTATGCATCACTTTGGAGATAATCTTGCATTTTAAAACTTTATTTATCACATTGTGCTTCCATTTATGTCGTTTATAGATCATTATTACCGAATTCACTCCCCGTGTTAACTAAGAACTGAGCCATTTATGCCATTTCGCAGTTCGATAGTGTTTTAGTTCATTGTGGACCCCATCATGGGATGCAATTTTTTGTTTGAATTGCTTTCTCTGATGAAGGAAAAGGAGGTAGGGTAGAGTTTATTCTTGCTTACATGTAAACAAGGTAGGAGAAGGGGGTGTGGAATCCCGGAATGGGGAAGAGGCAAAATCCCCGATCAAAAGTGGAAGGGGAGATTCGGAGAGCCTCTTCACTGCAGTACAAATCAAGGAAGGACAAGGAGGAAGAGAAGGCATAGAGAATGGGGTTTTGGGAAGAGACTCTTTGAAGTCTATCGCAAGGAGGGGGGAAGAATTTACTGTGGTTCGTCCGCAACCCTTAATATTGAGTTTTGGGAAGAGACTCTTTGAAGTCTATCGCAAGGAAAAACTTGACAATAAATGAGAGCATGAGGGAAAAATTAAAGTGAGATTAACAGTGATAACTATATTAATTATATAAAACTAGAACTACTAGTGCAAAGACGGCATACTGCCCGTCTTTTCGTTTTTCTAACTGTGTTTATTTATGTATTTGAAGTAGTTATTTTTTCCCTTATTTCAATTCAATGATAAGTAATAAGGGGGAGTTGATGAGAAGAAAAACTATTGTATGAAAGTAATGTTTAAATTAAAAATACAGTTAAGTAAATGGTTATAACCATGTTGTGGTAAGAGTTGTTAAAATACTAAAACACAAAAATATGAAGTTGGCTTTTGTATTATACACTTTTGGAGTCGAGGGTAAAATAGTACTAGAGAAAGTGATACACAAAAATACAGTCACTAAACTCAATTTCCATTATTCATAGTTGTAGAGTGTAGATGAGTAATGCAACTAATCCGTTTTCAAAATATTATATTAGAAGCATTCTAAATTAACAATGAACCTATACCGACGTGTTTAACCCACACGGAGTAGCTGAGCCCAAAAATGCTATAGCTGGCTGGATAGCGAATAGCGGGTTGGTCACTATTCACATTTTTTTAATACATTAAATAATTAGTACTTTATGTGCACAGTACAGAAGGTCTGAAGGTGAGATCGAAAGCATCGAACAGGGTATATTTGTCTCTTAAGCCAAAATTGCCCAAGTGCCCCTTCCTGATTTTCCCTTTTTTAACAATTTTTTTGAGGGTACCTATCCCTGTGCACGATAGTGCTTTTTGGCTGTTATTGCGGCTGCTACAGCCACGCCTTTAATCGTAACACCAAGGCTGGAGAATAGAAGCCAGCCTGTGCTCCACACGGCTCAGCAAAAATTGGCCGCTACAGATAACTATGGTTTAACCAACTAGCGAACTTGTATGTTTTATACCCTTAATTGAAGTGTATTAGGTAACTACGGTACAGTGATTTTGTTGCTTTATGGCTTCGCTGCATTTTTTCTTATTTTGTACTTTGTTCTTTCGCTTTGGAGAATTTAATGAGCATCACCTCCTTAATGATAATTTTTTTTATTCTCATGGTTTATCTCATTGAAAAAATATCTTGGGCAGGTTGATGGCAAGAAGAACAAGGTTTATGGGCAGAATCTTTGTTATTTGGCCAAGTTATTTCTTGATCATAAGACCCTCTATTATGATGTTGACCTGTTTCTGTTCTATGTTTTGTGTGAATGCGATGATCGCGGGTGTCACATGGTTGGCTATTTTTCAAAGGTAATATAATGAGTTTTGATTATTTTGGTTTGGTGTGAGATATTTTAAATTTTATTATTCTAAATTAACAAGTCCGTTAAGGTTAACTTTTGTCTTTGTTCTAAAATAAAAAACGTAATTTACATTTACATGGCCTTTAAAGTAGCAAGACCATTTATCATGCATTTTCATTATTTAATTATTATTATTATTATTAGTTTATTTATGAGCTTCTACTTTATGAGCATTTTATGATATTCGTTGACAGATATTAGTGATAGTTGTAATATGAAAAATGAACTTTGTTCTAATTCTAACATAAATATCTCCAACCTCCATACTTACATCGGTAATTATTTATTCATTATTTTCTTTACATTATGGATAATGTTATTGAGATTATTTATTTTTTGATCATAAAGGAAAAACATTCTGAAGAATCTTACAATTTGGCATGTATCCTCACCCTTCCACCTTACCAAAGGAAAGGCTATGGCAAATTTCTAATTGCTTTCTGTAAGCTCTCCCCCCGACAAATAACCTCTTTGTATTTGTTTGTTATATGTGACAATGTGAGTAGAATTCATTATGATTTCAAACATTGAACAGCATATGAACTTTCCAAGAAAGAGGGAAAAGTTGGCACACCTGAAAGACCCCTTTCAGACCTTGGTCTGCTGAGCTACAGAGGATATTGGACCAGGGTTCTGTTAGACATTCTGAAAAAGCATAAGGGGAACATTTCAATCAAGGTAAGCATCTTTGGTTTTTTCCTTTTGATGTTTCTAAGTCAATGGAGAATTCAAGTTTATGTGTTTAGATATTAAGTTCATTTGATTATTTGGTCTCGGTTGAACTTATATATGTGAATTAATCTTTATTTTTGATTATTTCTAGGATTTTAATCACTGGGCTATAAAGGGTGTTTGGATAAATAATCTAATTAAACAGTTATTCAATAAGGGCCTATATTCTCTGATCTTAACCCAAAAATTTAACCCGGTAACTTGTCAAGGCTATGGATATTGAAGAAGCTATTGTTTTGCAGGAGCTTAGTGATATGACTGCCATTAAAGCTGAAGATATATTGACAACTCTTCAGACCTTAGAACTGATTCAGTACAGGAAAGGACAGCATGTCATTTGCGCAGATCCAAAGGTTTTGGATCGCCATCTCAAAGCTGCTGGCAGAGGTGGTCTGGAGGTTGATGTTAGCAAATTGATTTGGACTCCTTATAAAGAACAAAGTTGATTTATCAAACAAATACTATGATGTAATATCTGCTTGTGTATAGCGTGTAGGCTAGGTTTAGTAGTTGGTAAAATTGCCTCTTTGATGTATGTGTACTACTAACATCTTAGATTAGATAAGAATAGGAACAGAAACTGATCTTGTCAAAGAAAACAACACAAACTGATTGATTTGTGTGCTTAGTCTTTGGTGTATGTATTGGTCTATATACGATTCTTGGTTTAGCCAAAGGAATGATTTTTATTTTATTTTATGGATATTCCTCGATTTCTGGTGTCTCACTTGTTATAAAATTGCCAAACTTATTTTGTCTATAAAATAATTTTATACTTTGGCAGGGAATCTTTTGAGCTTGTAAGTGTGGGTTTTGCTTAAACTTGTTTTGTGCAAAGCTTAACTGAATCTAAAATATAAAAGAATGATTGGATTTTTGATGACTTACGCCCTATTTGGGTAGTTTTCTGTTTTGAAATTTTCAAAAACACAAATCAGTTTATACATTGAGTTTTAAAATTCTCATAAAACAAAATCAGAATTGGTCAAATGAAAATCAGAATTAGTGGTGATGACCATGATAAAGTGCAATACTGATGGTATTGTTAAAAGTTATCTTGGTCTAGCTGCTTGTTGTGTTTTTTTAGAGACGAGAGTGTTGCGATTCTGGGTTATTTTTACGCCTCTATTGCAACAGCTACGTGCTTCATGTTGAAATCATTGAGGCTATGTTGGTTATTGAGATTGTTTTTGATAATGGTTGGAGGTTTTTGTGGTTAGAATGTGATTATTAATTATCACAAAAAAAAGAATGTAATTCTCAAAGTGATATTTGCTTTCAAGAATTGCAAAGGTGTTCATTGGACTTAGAAATAGATGAAATAATTGTTTACAAGCAAATGAATTTTGTTTACACTCACTTTTAGGGGTGTTTGAGGGTTGGGCTGGGCTGAGTTGAGTTTGACCAAATCTAATACTCGAACTGATCAATTGTATTTGGTTTGGGTTAAGTGTTCAACCCGTATTTTTAACACTACAAATTCAACCAAACCAACCCGTAAACAAGGGGTAGGTTGGGTGTGTGGGTAACGTTAAAAAAAACTTTAAATTCTAGACAAAAATATTAGTTCAATCAACACATTTGTGGTCCTTGAGCATACACAAAAAATATTCCAAAACACATGGTTCATGCTTAAGAGTTTGTCTACAATTTGAATCAAAGTCCACCACTATTAGCAAAACAATAATAGAGGGTTGGACACTTAACTCAAACCAAATACAATTGATCATAAAAAATGTGCTTAATTTACTTAAATATATTAATCATTTCTAAGCATTTATTAGACTTAAACTATAATATTAGATTAAATTCTCACCCAAATATTAGTAATATTAATTAATATATTTTATAGTAGATATATTATGTTTTTATTGAAATTATATTGTAATCCTTAAATCTAAAGATCTTAAGCGGCTTTGGCTCTGTTATTTTTTGTTTTACTTTTTTTGTTACAATATCATTGGTTTGCAGTTTACATCAGTTTTATCGATGACTAATCTACACTAGGGAATGTTGTCAAAAAAAAATCTACATTGGGGAAGCTGGCTGACCACGAGTGCTCAATTTTGTCGGCTTGTATGGTTATCTCCTCTCAACAGAGTTTTTGTCACACCCAATGTTCTTTTATATTTTAAGGTTTTGCATTTTTTCCTTTTTTATATTTTAAGAGGCACTTTACAATTTCGAAAAATTTTACATGTTCAAATATGAAAATTTCTGGTGAAAAGAAGATTTAATTTTGTAACAAAATAAGTAAAGTGAAATGCTAAACAGTGTGTTTTTGTGTACTTGATGGGGACAAAATTATTTTGTAGCAAAATGCGTACGTGAAATGTTACGTAGCGTGTTTTGGGGGACTTTAGAATTCAGAAATTTTTTAAACTCTTCAAATACTAGATTTTTCTTTGTAAATAACCGGTCTGGTAAAAAGTAATAAGTTTGTGACAAAATACGTAAAGTGCGATATTTACCGTGTATTTTGGGAACTTAAGGGTCTAGGAAAAAAAATTAGATGTTCAGATACGCGAAATTAGTTCCTCAATGATCTGTTTAATGGAAAAAATTCATGACGAAATACATAAAGTGTTATTATAGGCAGTGTGTTTTAGGGTACTCTAGAATCTACGGAGAAATTTACATCTCCAAATTGGAAATTTCTTCTTTATTTAAATAACTTCCCATCAACAAGTATTAGAAGCATACTTAAATTGGTGTTTAGTTTTAAATCAAACTTTGTATGGTACCTACGTACGTGTTTCACTTTCTAATTATATTGTGTTCTTTTCTTTTTATTTATGGGTTAAGTTTTTATATTCACATTTTTTTGGTATAAACTGGGTATCCTCTGCGCACAACTCTATAAACTAATCCCTCGAACAGGGTAGGATGGTATTATGGGTTAAGTTTTTATAGTTACATTTGATGAATATAGATAATGTTATTATAGACTGTTGTTTATGTTACAACTTTAAGTTGTTTGTGTTATGACTTCATCTAATATGTGTTACTAGGTTATTTATGCTCCAACTTTAAGCTGTTTGTGTTATGATTTGATCTAATATGTGTGACTTTTGTCTTTAACTATGTTGTCTTTCTAATACTTAGAATTTGTTTGATGTTGTTATTTACTCCTGTTTTTGTTTAAAAGTAGTTCATTTAATCAATAGTGAGACAACCTGTCCATAGGACGGGTGGTGAGGCTAGTTTTGTTTATATAGGTGGAAAACTACCGTTAAAGATAGATACCAACAAAGACCAAAACAAGTGAATTGAGGAATGTAGAATTTCGGGCAGTAGCTTGGCTATCCATGGCTAGCTTAGCAAGTGAGGTCTGATATTGCTTCACCTTGAAGAATTCCAGCAAATACATTTCTTCTTGAAGAAATGAGACAAGCAGCTTAGCAACTCTTTCAGTAGCTTAGCGAGCGGCGCCTCACATTTATGACACATGAGATCAACAGCTTAGCAACTCTGTCAGTAGCTTAGCTAGCAGTTCTTACATTACCTCATCCTTAAGGTAAAGTTAGTGAAATCTAATCCCAACGCTTTTATCACCATGATTACATCCTTGTTTAAATTCTGTTTTTGCAACTCTTATGAAAACAACCAAAACACTTTATCTTCACCGCTTGAGATTATTGAATTTTGTTGAGCGACATAAATATCACCAAGTCTCTTTGGATATGATACCTAATACTTTAGTATTTTACTACTGTATTAGAACAGAAGTAACACTTTCACGAAAAAAAGTGTTATTAGAGAGCCGTTGATCAAAATTATTGATGATATTTTGGATCGTTGATATTCTATTCGTTGAGCACATTTATCACATCAAATGTCATCCACTTTTTTTTTTCTGACACAAAGGATGAAGATTCCACTGACTCGTTTAAAGAAAATTGACTGAAAATAGGTCACTGATCAACATTGTCGGTGAAATCTACGCGATTGAAATTCTCCCATTGATCAAAAAGTCGGTGGAATCTAAGACGTTAAACATAGAAAAATCTGTCAAAAATCATTCTGCATAATGTTTAACAAGTATAGTACCAATGCACCGTGTCTATGTTGTTTCAGAATTAACCGTCACAATACTACCTAACTAGGTTCGGTAACTTAGTACCATACTTAAGGTACCGAACCTAGTTTGATACTATAGTCACATATTTAAGGGGGTGGGGGTTGCGAGTAATATGGGGTGTGTTCAAAAAAGTCCTATTGTTATCATTTGAGTTGAGTCCATGAAAGCTAAAAAGTAAAAACCCTAGCAACACACCTCCCCCTTCCGTATCATATATTAGTTCGTTTCTCTGTGTAACTGCTCTCTCCGCCGCAACCACACGTTTCTCTCTCTTTGTGTGACTGAACCCTAATTCCTTCGAAATGGTAAAATCAAACCGCTTTCATTTCCTACTTCTCTTTGTTTTTGATTTGATTTTGTTATTATTGGTTTTGCTGCAATGAAATTGACAATGAGAATGATAGGCTGCGGAGAAGAAACTTTCGAATCCAATGAGGGAAATCAAAGTTCAGAAGCTTGTCCTCAACATCTCCGTCGGTGAAAGTGGAGATCGTCTCACCAGAGCTTCTAAGGTATTTTTCCATTTTTTCATAACTCTTACTCTTTCTCGTCCTTTCAATTTTATTACTAACTCGTTCTCTTTCTCTCTTTCTCCTAGGTCCTTGAACAGCTTAGTGGCCAAACCCCTGTTTTCTCCAAAGGTACTCTTATCAGTTCATTTATATACTATGCTCTGTTTGGATAATCTTGTTAATTATGGTTTGTTTCGATTGGTTTATTTGGAATTATCTACTTGCATAAGCATTTGTGAAACTGTTTGTGACAGCTTATGGAAAAAGCTTATGATATGTTCACAAGCTGTTTTCAGCTCATAGTTTATGAAAATAGCTTATAACTTATAGAAATATAGTTTAACATTATTTTATTCTTTATTATAGAAAACAACTTATGTATTATATGATAAGCGATTATGTCATAAGTGCTTAAAGTGCTTAATTAAGCTCTTTGAAACAAGACTAAGTGCTTAAAGTGCTTAATTAAGCTCTTTGAAACAAGACTAAGTGTTTATTGAAGACACACTTGTCATATATAAGCTATAAGCTATTTCTATAACAATAAAAAAAGATAAAATGAAGTCAATCCACAAGTGCTTATGATGCTATTAGATAATCTGAAATAAACTGATCCAAATTTGCCCTTTTGATTGAAGGATTGTTTTCAATAAACACTTATATATAAGCTATAAGCTATTATAGTTTTCTTTTGAGCCGCTGATTGTTTAAGCACATTTGGTGTTTTGATTGAAGGATTGTTTTATGTACATCTTTGGTTGATTTTCATCTTCAAGAGACGTATATTGTGATGATTAATAGTAAACAATCAAAGATATGTTTGAAAATGATACTGAAGAATTCTGGATGTCATATGTCAAGCTTTTGGAAACTTCTCAATCAAAATATGTTTATGTCTTTCACCTGAAAATGAGTCCTTATAAGCTTTTGAGACGCAGAAACTATTTTTATCTTTAATGAAATGTTATTATCTAAATAACTTTACCTAATTCAAGGTTTTTTTGGTATTTCTTTTGCCTCACTTTTTTGCTGAGAAGTGTATGCAAAGTTGCAAACTGACTTGGTCTCAGAATATATGACATTGGAACTAAGTTTAACATTCAAAGGCTTCGTGCAATTGAGCTGATTTTTATTTTTTTATATCATTGAGGACTAATAGAACTGATGTTTTACTAGCCTGCTTAACTATTGAGTTTTCAATCCATGACTTCGTTTACACTTTACGTGTGTGTAAAAACATTTGGGTTGTTGCTGCATCCTGATTGGTTCATTTTTCACTCTTGTGATTGTTGACAGCTAGGTACACTGTCCGTTCCTTTGGTATTAGAAGGAATGAAAAGATTGCATGCTATGTCACTGTTAGGGGCGAAAAGGCCATGCAGCTGCTTGAGAGCGGTTTGAAGGTTAAGGAGTATGAACTGCTGAGGAGAAACTTCAGTGATACTGGCTGTTTTGGATTTGGTATTCAAGAGCATATCGATTTAGGAATCAAGTAAGCTAAAAACTGTTTGGTTTTCTAATGAAATAATTTTTTTTTATTTGTTGTTATACGTATTTCATGTGAAATTTGTATATACTAATGCTATTATGAAACATTACACAATTCTCTTTCTCTTAGAAACTAATCAGTGTGTTCTTCAGAAGTTGTGGCTGCTTTGGCTGAGATGTTGCTGCTGCACATCTCATGATGTGTTGTGCAATTTTAGTCCCTGCTTTGTTCTACTAACGGAAGTAGCTAGTACTAGGTGGTTTAAGTTTTGCTCAGGCTTTCCATTGTTACATAGCCTGGACAGATTTGTTTATAAAAGTGATTACTGAGGTTCACTTCTAGTTCATAGGAGTTTTCAACTGAAATATGCATTAAGTTACTAACTCGAGGAAAAAGAAGTTAGATGAGAGTTTATGAGAAAATCGAGGTGCAGAAGTTAATTTCAACTAATGTTAGAAGTTATGAGTTAGAATATTCATGGTTTTTGGAAAGATCTTCTAATTTTTTTATTTCTAATAAGTGTTTATGATCAAGTTTATCTGAATTTCGTTTGATTATCTGGTTTATCTGATTAGCCCTTTAAATCAGAAAAAAGTTGATATTCAATCAATGGTTGTCTGTTAATTAATTCCTTTTCCAATGTACATATTTTTTTAACCGTGTATGATGTTTGACATTTTGCTTCAGGTATGATCCATCTACTGGCATTTACGGCATGGATTTCTTTGTTGTCTTGGAGCGCCCTGGTTACCGTGTGGGACGTCGTCGTCGATGCAAGGCTCGTGTTGGTATCCAACATCGTGTCACAAAGGATGATGCGATGAAGTGGTTCCAAGTTAAGTATGAAGGTGTGATCCTAAACAAGTCCCAAGCAATTGTTTAGATCAGGTTGTTCTTAAGTTCGGAATTCTAAATCGAGTGTAGTTTGATGTTTCTTTTGTTGAATTGGTGGCTTACATTTCTGCATCAGTATGGATATTTTATTTTTACAGGTTTTGTAAGCTGTTTGTCGTATTTCCCACCAATTTTATAATTAAATTTTGACATCAATATTGATAGCATGCCAGCTGGTTGATTAGAACGAATGTTTCGAAGGACTGAGGATGAATATGACTAACGTTTGAAATTGGATAGTGCTATTTAGACGAAACCATTTTTCTTGAAAACATACGAATGAATTGTGGCCAATAAAATCCTTAATAATACTCGCTCAACTGTGTGCTTCATAAATCAAACCTATACATGATAAATCGGAATCATAACTGTGTGTTTCTTATTGTACTAAAAATGATTTTCTTTTGTTTCATATCTTCAAAGGGATGATTGCTGTGTATAAAGTTTTCAAATATCTCATTTGTTTTTTTGGTTTAGCAACGTTTCGTTGCTGAATTTGTTATATTTCTTTGTATATGATATTTTCCCTCTACAAAATTGTTATAATGTCAAATTTACTGATTTTTCTCCTATGCAACGCTTCTTTTTTTTTTTAGTAGAGGAAAGATATGTCAAGTTGTAACCTATTGAAGTTTGGAAAATAGAATTTGATAGAGTTAAAATTAATTTAATTCTGAATTCAAATACTAAAGAATATAATAATTTGATTATTAATAAATAGTAACATTTTAAATCAAAAGTTGAAGGAAAAACTTAATCTGATAGTGCCAAAAGCTATAGAAGCAGTTTGCAACATTATATGTAGTAAATTATATGTAGTAAATCATATGCATTCAATTCAATACAGAACATGATTATAGTTTTAGCTTGTGGGTATTGAGCAGAATTGAACGAAAAAAATGACATTCAAACTAAAACGTATTATATATTTTTTTGAACGAAACAAATTGTATTATATTTTTCAATATACATTTATATATATATATGATGTTTTATAGAGTATATTTTTCTAGAATATATCAGCAATAACATTTTTCAGGTTATATTTTTCTCAATTGCTCAAATTCAAATATATTTGTTAATTATAATATTATAGAATATATTTGCAATACATTTTCTTCAAATTGTTAAATATCGAACGATCTGATTCTATCCAAACCTCGCCTTAGTGTAAAATGCACTATTTTATTCAGATTTTATAGAAAAAACTATTGTGAATATATGATACCTCATTTAAAGTATTGAAAACTTACCAACAAGGGGTTGGTCTAAGTGATAACTGGACTTGGATCCCATTTCAGTCGCCTCGAATTTGAATCTTGGGTGTGTGGCTTCTCACGTGGGAGGAGAAAACCACACGGGCCGACAAAGCCTGGTATTCGTGCGTGCCACCAAGTTTCCGTTGTAGATTAGTCGTGTGAAAGTCGGTGGAAAATCACAGACCAAAAACACAGAACTCCAAAAAAATATTGAAGACTTTGAGCAGATTTTTGAACCTAAAATATGTTGAATTCAAGTTTGTCATGCAAGTCAATTCCGTGAGATTTGCAGTTCTATTCATACCAAATAAGATTTTTTTTTACCATTATAGTCCTGTTCAGATTACTCAAATCTCCGAATCTCTACCAAAATCTCCGAATTCACAAACCACTTTCTTAAAAATAGATGTGACAAGTATCGATAATGAGCTACTTTTCCTCAACAAAAAAATTATGAGCTAGTTATGCATACTTTTAAAATAGGAATATGTTTGTTATTCCTATGATATTTTTAGGTGTTTAAACGGAGCTTCGATAGCAGTGGCATAATGCAACAATGCTGCAGTGATTTAGGGTCAGTTTGCTACGGATTAAAAAATAAGTTAGTTTGATGTTAAATAATTTAGAGATTAGTTTTTAGAGATTTTTAAGAAAATGAGAAGTTGTTTTGTGTTTGTGTAACATACTAAAAATCACTTATTTTAAAAAAATCATTCTTAAAAAACTGATTTTTATGAGAAACTACTCAAAACAGCTTATCATATTAAGCAGTTTTTAGATTATTTTCAGTTTTTCATTTTTTTAAGAATCTGTAACAAACGGATAACATGTCGCATAAGTGATTATTTTTAAAAAAAAAATGATTATTTTAAAAAATAAGCCGTAACAAACGAGCTCTTAATCACACTAGTCCTCTAAAAATTTGTTACCAATTTAATCCCACATTAAAATATCTCTACATTAGTAATTTAACCTCTTTTTCTGTAACCAAAAAAAAATTTAACCTCTTTTTCAGCAAATCAGTTCATGAAAAATACACAATTTTTATCACGTTGTGTATATAAAAGTCTAGAATAGTGGCAGTTAATATCAGATAAATTTGTTTATTTTTTAGGACTAAAATGCTTAATAATTATTGGCTAAATTACTGTTTTGGTCCTTTATCTTTGGTCTTAATTTCATTTTGGTCCTTTATCTTTTTTTTTTTCTCGTTTTGGTCCCTCATGTTTCATTTTTGTGTCAATTTGGTCCTTTTTTTGTAATTTTTGTGTCAAAGAAGATGGATGGAAAATTACAAAAAAGGACCAAATTGACACAAAAATGAAACATGAGGGACCAAAACGAGAAAAAAAAAAGATAAAGGACCAAAATGAAATTAAGGCTAAAGATAAAGGACCAAAACAGCAATTTAGCCATAATTATTTGAATGAGTAAATAACATTTTAATATTTGAAAAATTAATTTGGTAACAAATCTTTCAAGAACTAATATGGAGATATACTAAGTTTTGGAGGACTGAAACGAGGTTATACTGAATAATTTCTGAAGTCAAAATGGCAACAGAATGTTCACCATGAAAGAGACTGAACATTTTGAAAGGAACAATCATGTAAGAAGCTTGTGCTATTTCGTGAATATTCAATGGAAAGTTCATCACAAACAATCAATTATTGGTTTCTAACCCATGAATCGAGTTAAATATAGTTCAAATAGCCATACCTTTTTTTTAATTACAGCGTCTCACACATACCATTCTCAGTAGTAAAATCAATACAGTATGTAAAATACTTAGAATGTGGAATGACTATTTATATACAAATAAAAGGGTCCTTAAAATAAGGGTTGCATGAACAGTCATCGACGGAAAATTTATTGTAGTTTAAGAAACATTTATCCTCGTCAAATACAGTAAAATTTCTGTTTGGTACCGCGGTGAATCACTTGTCACCGTGGAAGCTATAAGCTAGAGCTTAACTTTTACCGTGTGTTAAGCATGTCTTGGACGCGGTTCCAAACACTATAAAAAGAACACCAATAGAAAAACAAAATTGCAGTGATAAACACCCCTAGTACCAGCAGAAACACTAGTGTTTGTCCTCCTTAGGAAAGTCTGTTGGTTTGGGCTTCTCTATTTTCCTGAAAAGATAGGAAACATCACATTAATCTATGAATTATCTATTTAATAAATAGCCATCACTTACAACAACACTATGGGGATACAGCTGAAAACAAGAAAGAAGGAATGACATGCTTCAAAATCACACTGCATGAATTCAAGTACCAGGCTATCTACAGAAATGCAATGAAATAAAAAAAGCTATGAAGTACTGACACAAATACAAACACATAGACACGGATAATAACTTGAGAAAATGAAAGTCATTGAAGTGTCAGGTACCGGAGACACATCTTCAATATGAAGTATTGGTGCTACATAGTCGGAAACTAATAATTGTTTCAAAGAGTTTCATTTCAAGCCGTTGTAAGTTTGTAACACCTTTCTATTCAAGCCATTCCACCCCAAACTGGTTTCTATAAGATTCAAGTACCAAGTTATCTACAGACATGCAGTGTAATCAAAATCTTATAAAGCACCGACACAATTACGTACCAAGATATAGACACCGATAATAATTTGAGAAAACATAAGTGATTGAAGTGTCGATATCGGTGCCAAAGACACATCTTCAATCTGAAGTGTTTGTTCTACACAGTTAGAAACTAAGCCATACAACACTTTTCTATTCAAGTCATTCCACCCCAAACCCGTATGTCTATAACATTCAAGTACCAAGTTATCTCCAGACATGCAATGTAATCAAAATCCTATAAAGCACTGACACAAATACCGACAAGTAGACATCGATAATAATTTGAGAAAATAGAAATGATTGAAGTGTCGATATCGATGCGAGAGAAACATCTTCAATCTGAAATATCTGTGCTACATAGTTAGAAACTAAGCCATGCTAACACTCCTCTATTCAACCCATTCCACTTCAAATCCTTCTCTATATATAACATTCACATGTAGCCTAAGCAATAAAAAAAGTGAGCAACTACTTCAACCCTTCTATCTCTATAGATAAACCATGATATGCATTATTAAACAAGCTAAAAAGAAGTCCAATTTAATCCCCAACACAACCATTCCGCCATTTGTTCTAATTAGGGTCTATTTGGATAAACAACATAATCAAGCAGCTATAGCATAAAGGCCTTATCATTTAAGTATGTATAAGATACTTCTATACTAAAAGGTAAAATAGCAACAAACTGAATTTTCATAAACTATAAACTGTTTTCATAAACTATCTCGAATAGCTTATGGAGATAAGTAATCATATGCTCTCCCAAACAATCTCAGAAGCTATTTCTACAATGAAAGGTAATTAGAAACAAACTAATTTTACATAAGCTATAAATTATTTTTATCAGTTATCCCCATCTCAAATAGCTTACGCAGATAAGTAATCATAACTTGTATCTATAATCTATAAGTTCTATATAATTACACAAATTACAATTATTGTTAGTATTACCCCAAAAAAATGTAACTAATTAGTCAGAGGAACAGAACAACTTTTTAGGGTTCAAAAAGTTAAGCATAAATAGTTGTTTACCATAATAAACTAAGTAATCACAGAGTTAAAGAACTTCACTAAGAAATCAAAGAGAGATATAAGAGTGGATTGAGGAATCTCACTTGGAAGAAGTGGCGGATTCTTCTTCAAGCCAATTGCGAATGTGTTTGACGTTGCGTTGGAATATGGATGCTGATTTCTTCACGTCACTTCTCAGAAGAAGCACCACGGCGCTAACGCCGGCAACTGTTAACACGAAATTCGTCAATCCCATCGATTCACCTTTTTCTCGCTGCACGAAATTCGAATATACCTACGAAGATGAATATGATTTGCGGTTTGGTTTTTTTCTTCTTTTTTGCGGGGCTATTACTTTTACCACACCCCCTCCTACTCCAAACACACCCCCTCACCCTACACATTTACCAAACTAACCCCACTTACAATTCTATTTCCTCTCTATCCCTCTCCTCTTCTTCTTCTCCAACACCCAAAAACACTCCCTCTCCAACACCAAAACCTCCTCTCTCTCCTCCAAAACCCACCCATCCTCACCTTCATCATTCACTCCCATTCAACTACCCATCATTGGCAACTAGCTTTCGTGTAATAACCCTACCAAACATTTTTCATTTTGGTTCTGTTTTGAGTTTTTTACGCCATTTTTTTTTTTTCGCAAACGCGCTTCTGCTTCGAGCGATTATGTCGTTCGAACACGCTCGCATGAACGTGTTCGAACAAGTGTTAGCCGGGGGTGTGAATTTGATTTGTTCGAATAGCCTCATTCGAACATGTTCGCATTGGTGCCGTTCGAACAGCGTATGGCAATGACAATAATCGATTGCGCGCACTGTCTTTGCGTGTTTTTTTGGTTTAATGGATGAAAATGAGGGTGCATCTGGAGCAGTTGAGTTGTCAACTGTAGAAGCTGAGATGTCAACTGTCGCAGTTGACATCTCAACTGACGTTGTTGAATCCCAAGACTTTACTAGTTCCTTCCAAACCGATACTGTAAGAATGAATTACGTGTTTTAATTTTAGCTAACTATTCAAATTATGTAACTGACACATGGTAATTGAATTTCAGTTATTTCCTACTCGTGAGGAGCTGCTGACTTGGGTGCGTGCGGTTGGGAAATCTCTTGGGATGGTGATTGTTATAGGAAGATCGACACCGACGACGATCGTGTAAAACAATACCGCATGTTGATTTGTGATAAAGCCGGGATCATATAAGACAAATGTTGAGGAAGGCACAAACACTAGAAAATGTTGTTGTCCTTTGCATCGAAAGGGAAATTTATTAAGAAGCTTGGAGGATGGATTTTGAGGGTTATGAATGGAACTCATAACCACGGGATGGTTACTTATCATGATGGACGTCCGTATATTGGTAGGTTAACTTCGTAAGAGAAGGAGCTAGTGGCTAGAATGACTAGGAATCATACTCGGCCTAAATTGATCCTTAATGAGTGAAATTGATGAAGCTCGATGATAACTATACTGGTTGTGAAACAAATATACAAGCCGTCGTCAAAGGCAACGATCGGCTATGCGTGAGGTAGGATCGAGCTCCAACAACTCATGTTTTATTTGCAACGCGATAATTATGTTTCTTGGACTCGACTTGCGAGGCGGAACTACGGTTGTGAAAGACATCTTTTGGGCCCATCCCGATTCTATTGAGCTTCTCAACACCTTCCCAATTGTTTTGTTGATTGATTCCACATATAAAACCAACCTATGCATGTATCCGTTGGTTGAGATCGTTAGTGTGACCTCAACGGAGAAGACTTACTCTGCTGCATTTGCTTATGTCAATTGGGAGAGGATGGATAACTTTGCATGGGTTCTTGAGAAATTGAGGGGTTTATTTAGGAAACAGGATGAACTTCCGCAAGTCATACTTACTCTTGACAGACACGGGTATGATGAATGCTCTGCGCGACAATATTTCCAACATCTCGCAAACTTGTTGTGCCAATTTCACATTAAGAAAAATGTGAGGCCAAAGCAAGGCTCATTGTGAAAGACCAAGCCGTTGTTAATGACATTATGGGTGCATTTCTATCATTTGTCCATGCGAAGACTACGGAAGAGTATGATTATGAGTTGGAGTCCGTTTAACGACTTGGCGCCTCCTTATCCCGCCATACAAGATGTCAAGACCACCGCTAGACCCCTTCAAGGAAAAGTTTATTGATGCATGGATAAATAAGCATATGCACCTTGCAACACTACCACCAACAGAGTTGAGTGCGCACACTCTCACTTGAAGCAAATATTACGAGACAAGAGGGGAGATTTGTGCAAGTCTTTGGATGGAATGCACCATGCTTAGGATACAACATTCGATCTTAAAATGCACTTGAGCATAGTTTGAGTAGAGTGAAAGTTCAACACTTGAAGAAGAAGATTTTTGATGAAATTAAGGGTTTAGTTTCATCTAATGCTATAGACCATATTTTGGGTGAGATGCAGTGTTTCGATCCGTTTCACTTAACCCATCATTATGTCGATGCACACTCGTGACTACACACGGACTACCATGTGCATGTGAGCTTTCAAGGTATGATGTACACTCATATTGTTATTTTGTCTATAAACTCAACATTATATGGGTTGTCACTAAATCAATGTCGCTTTTTTTAGGGTTATGATGGATCGCACTCCAATTCCGTTGAGCATGATTCACCAACATTGGCGGAGGTTGAATTTCAAAATACAGATGCAGGTAATGGATGATGAGTTGAGTGTAGAAATTGAACTTGAAGCTATCGGAAAGAAGGTTTGAGGCCTCCGATCACGCCTGAGAGTTATGATTAAGGCAAAAGCACGTGAATTGGCATTCCCGCACACCACGACTTCTATGTGTCCACCTCCTGATACGATCATTACAAAGGGAGCACCAAAAAAGATAAGAAAGGGAATGTTGATTACTCAACAAAGCGAGACAAGTCATTTTGGGAACATGTAGATGACAAATTTGACTCCCCCCAGGGTTCATCTAGTGGATGTTTTGCTCAGTCTCGTAAACAACCTACTCCCCCCCAAAGCAAGAGTGGAACGTCTACAAACCCATACAGTTCTGGTTCAACTCCTGCTCCTACTTTGTCAACGTGTCCAAAGACCTAATCCATCACAAAGCAAAAAGAGAACTCAAGTCGATAAAGGCTACTACAATCCCTACTCCTCCACTACTTAAGAAACCAACACCCACACCTATTGTTACAGAAGCTGCTACTGCTACTGTTTCTAAAGCTCTTACTTTGACACCAGCTCCTGTTCTTACACCGAATCCTATTGTTACAGATGCTGCTGTTATGGATGTATTTAATACATACATAATAGGGATGCCGACATACATGCGTCCCTATGTTGAAAAACTTGTTAACGTGGTTGGTGATGGTAATCGTGGATTCCGGTGTATTGCGGCATTTCTTGGAAGGGCGAGGAGGCTTGCAATCGATCGAATCGATCGATGGAGGAGCTTAACCAATACAATGACTTCTACACTCATTCGTATGGTGGTATTGGTAAGGTCACATTTTTGATGAAGTCGTTGTTGAGGGCACATCATGGGAACAATGTTGAAGATAATTGGATGACTATACCGGAAATGGGGTATCTGATCAGTAACAAGTACAAAGTTGTCCTGAGTTGTTGGTCACCTAATTGTTGTTACACAATTTTTCCCTTCAATGTTGCGCCATTCAGAAGTGCCCGACAGTTCAACATCCTTTTCGTACCAGAACACAAACACTTTGTACAGGTAACGTGTCTTCTATTTAGATTCGGTGTAGTCATTCCAAAACATTACATAACATTATGTTTTTTGTTGTCTTTTTGAAGATCTTTATGAAGCCTGGAAGTCCAATGCCCCTGCCGGATTTGATGTGGATGACTAATAGGGCACCCATAGCAAAGGGTTGGGACTCGCTTTTTATTAGCCGAATGCAAAAGTGGAAGTGTTTGCTCATACAATCACAACCCCCATCCCCTTCCTTGTGTAGATTTAAGTAAAGATACCGATGGTAGTCAATGTTAAATTAGATTTATACTTTTGGTACACACGTTGTATATGAATATTGGTAGGCAATTTTGAAATCAAAAAAAGCGTGTTTTCGCTTTTTAAATCAAATCACCACAATCGTGTTTCGCTTTTATTAAGTTTCGCTTTACGCATAACAATAGTTCGAATGATACCATTCGAACGCTGTTCGAACGCAACCCTTCGAACAAGTTCGAATAAAGCCAATCGAGGCAACCAAAACACACCTCACACCATCAGTTGGCAATATTCCTTTACACGCATGAGGTCGTTCGAACATGTTCGAACGATGTCGTTCGAACATCATAAATTCCTTAACACGGACAAGGTCGTTCGAACCTGTTCGCACAACGTCGTTCGAACAGTCACTTAAACCACGCAACACGAGCGTTCCACGCGAGGTCATTTTTGGAAAAAAAATATTTAGGGGCGTGCATAAAGTAGGAGGGGGTGTGGGAAAAGTAAAAGCCTTTTTGCGGTTTGGTTTTCTTCTTCAACAAGTTCTGGAAGAAGACGATCTCGATCAAAGCACGTCCGTTGGATTCATCTAAAAGCCCAATTATACTGTGTTAGCATATGATAAATACACCCCCGTTTTACTTCCCACATCCTCTTGCTTTTTTGTTACCCAAAACCATTTCATCTAAATTTTTTGAATCGCCAGAAAAGGGTTTGGATATTGTGGTGAGATACCAACATTTAATAAAATAATATTTTTTATGAAGGGTGCGAGTAAATCAAACGCATCACTAGTGAACTATTAAAGATGATCGTAAGATGTAATATAAAAATTCATCAGCAATTGAGATTTAGGGTTCGTTTGATTTGCAAACTGGACAGTACTGGACTGGACTGGACAATACTGGACTGGACAAACTTTTGTCCAGTACATTGTTTGGTGAACTATGGACATCACAAGTAAAAAAATGTAAATTTTACTATAATTCTATTTCTAATGTTTATAATGATTTTATATAACATATATTATAATGTAATTAAAAAATTATACAAAGATTGATTTTATATAACAACTTAATTCTACGAGGGAGCAAATCTGATTTTATATTACTTCACTCTTTTATCAATCTGGGTTTTGGAAATTTTTATGGGCACCAATACAAAGATAACCGAATACATAATTAAATTTATTAAGTTGTGAATATTTATTTTTGTTACGATATTATTAATGTGTAGTATCCACCGACTTTGTCAGTGATACTGAGGAATATGATTAGTCACGTCTACCCAAAATTTGCATCCGAGACCTTAGAGTTAGATTCCAGCTCGCTCAGATTAATCCTTATTAACTAATTAACTTTTATTTATTATTTTAGGTCTTTTGAACACGAGCGTTGTATGAAAAGGCTAGAACAAATAAAACACCAAAAAGGGTTACACACAAGAGTTGGGAAGACCAAGAAAACACAATATTTCGTATTATATGTGTAGAAATGAAAATCTCTTTCCATGTTTTGATGATACAAACTTAAAGGAATGAGTTAAGTTTTCTAAAACTTATTATGATTTAACAAGTTTCAATCAAGTGTGTAAAAGAACAGGACATAAGTTTCATAGCAAAAATCTTGGCTCTACATATAAACCAAGTGTTTTTCAAAGATCAAATGTGCCAAAAGAATGTTACCTACAGAAGGTTACCTTAAAGAAGGTTGATTACAGAAGGTTACCTTAAAGAAGGTTGATTACAGAAGGTTACCTCAAAAGAAGGTTGATTGAAGAAGCTTAAAAGAAAAAGTAACTTTCTTCACAGAAGGTTGACTGAAAGTCAAACAGAAGGTTGACTAAAAGTCAACACAAGGTTGACCAATAGTCAACAGAAAGTTTGATTGAAGTCAAAAGAAGGTTGACCTATTCTAGAATATGTTCAAGAAGGTTAAAAGAAGAGTAAAGGTTTCAAGCTTCTGTTTTCTGGGAAACAAATTTATATCTGAATCTATGATTCAAATGCGCATCAAAAATATATTCAAGGAATAGAATGCTGTAAAATAGTTATCCTAGGAAAGAGGAACTCCTTGATTATGTTTGTAACTTAAAAAACATGTTTGTTCATGTTTAAGAAGCTTGATTAGCCTCAAATAAAAATATATAAACTATTATGCAGTACATGAACAGGGCATGAAATGACATAAAAGTAGAAAAAGTATGGTGCAGCTGTCATGATAGACAAAGCACATAAGGTTGCTTGTGAAGGGTGAAAGGCTACCACTAAAGCACAAAAGACATCATTACCTATCTACAAACCTACAATAATTTCCAACGGCTATCTTCAGCATTCCAATGGTCATATTCAAGGACTCAAGTCTATATAATTGCTGATCTTCACAAATTACAGATTATGAGATTAAATTGGAGCCTTCACAGATCAAGCATCTCAAAGTAATCCAACCTTCTCATCCACACTCAAAGCTACTACAAGTTCAGAATTGGGAGATATTATCTTGAGTGTGTGTTTGCTTGTTATGCTATTAGAAATACATTGTATTTATCCATCAACAAGCTCCTAAATCATCCCAAACCCAAACCCCTTATTGTAAGGAACACTGTGTAAATTTCTCAACAAACTACCTAGTGAGAGGTGAGTGTTGTTGGTGATTCTACTTGGAAAAAATACCTTTAGGAAACTAGAAGAGAGTTTTCTAGTAGGTTGAGACAGCTTGGTGAAGCTGTGTAAGTTAGCACTTGTCTTTTGTGTGTGATCAAAAGAGAGTGGAGGTGAAAGTCTTTAGCAGTTGAAGCCAAAGCAAGTGTAAAATCTATTTGGAGAATAGTGGAAACTCTCACGTGGACGTGGGGAGAGGAGTAGCCATAGTTTGGTGAACCTCTATAACTCTACTGTGTCATTATCTGCTTTTCCTGCATTATTTGCTTACACTCATCTCGGTTTTGGACAATACACAGAAGGTTAAATACATCAACCTTCTGTAACCAGAATCTTAATCTTAAATGATTTTTACCTTAATAATTGTTCGAAAACAACACTCTTTCTATAAGAAAAGACATCTAAAATCATCAAAGTTAATTATCTTTCACTACTGTTATATTTACTTGTTGGTTGTGGAACTAACATTCAACCTTCTTATATCCAAGTTATCTTAAGAAACATTTAAGAAGGTTGCAGGAATTAATTTTAAAAAGTCACACAATTCAATCCCCCCCTTTCTTGTGCAACTTAGTCACTTCAATATGTATATTGATGCAATGCATTTTTTACAACACGTCAAACCGCCCTTCATCTAATACTTGAAGTAGCATTTTGAGCTAATAGTTTATAACATTTCATTTTTTTCTCTCATTTTTATCTTTATTACTTGAGTTAAATTCCTCATTTATATACCATTAAATGAATATTCTCTCTTCTCTTTAAGCATTTATTAGAAATGTAAATTTACGTTATTTTATATTTATAAGCTAGTTCAATCCCCCTTTGAAGTTAAACTCCACTAGCTTATCTGCCTTATCCAAAATCCACTACTTTTTTTTATCCAATTGAGCCTATGCAAAAAAAAGGGCAGCCATGGACCCATCACCCATACCCACCCAAAATTTTGGTCAATGTTAAAGGTCACAATAATACTATATGCAGAATTTCATGGAGGGAATTAAAAAAGGAAAAACCTAGTAAAACTTAAGTTCAACATTCTTGAAATTTTTAAGTGTGTCCTTTTAGAAACACGTGCACATAAAGATTGTGACTTCCCAAGTTTGCCACAAATTGGACTTATTAAAATTAGTTGGCAACAAAACCTAATAATAATAATAATAATAATTTGCTTCAAATAATAATAATAATAATAATAATAATAATTTGCTTCAAATAATAATAATAATAATAATACCCCATCAATCTTCCCCATGTGAATATTGTAGGAAAAACAAAGAACAATTGCTTTGCTTTTATTTGCTTAAGAAGTTATACCTCAAACACCTTAAAGGAAAGGGAAAATCCAACCCAATCAATTACATCAACAAACCAAACTACACAAAAAGGAATAGTCTCTTCAACAAGAAAATGGCTTCATGTATATATATACATTCAAACTAATAAATTATATGATCCTATATAAAGAGATAAATTAACAAAGTTTATTATTCATTGTTGAGGTAAAATACTCTAAGAGAAGAAAATAAGAAGCAATAAGGAGAATGGCTATGAGACCAAGAACACCTACCTATGGAACACAAACTCCTATTCGTTCTGTGTATGAAACTTTCCAAACCAAATCAGAAATGAAGGAAAATGATGAAGCATATTTTCTTCATCTTTACCTTCCTGGTGCGTAAATATCACCTTTTTCTTCTTCATTTGTTGCATGCTACTTTGCTAATTTTATATGCCTTTTCTCTAGCCACAAGCCAACAAGAGCTATCTATAATCAAATTGAATATATATATCATAAAATCAATGCATTTTATATCCCTTAAGAATGAGAAATTCACTACACTCTTATATAATTTCGTGTTATTTTTTTGGTTACATAATTTAGTTTTATTTCTATGGCATTTGAATTAGGCATGACAACTAAACCCGAACCTGCAGGTATCCACCCGAGTCCCGACCCGACCCGAGTTTGACGGGGAATACTAGTTTTAACCGGGGCGGGGACGGGTTTGGGGATGTTGATACCCACCCCAACCCCACTCCGAACCCACTCAAGAACACATTAATTATTTATTTAATTATATTTTATGCAAATATATTCATTGATTTTGATTCATAAATTTTATTTATTTTAAGTTTTGATCTATTTTCAAAAGAAAAGTCTCTTTTAATTTTTTTAACTTTATTTTATCATTGTATAATAACTATTACTTTAAATTAATTTTCGTAAATATAATTTTTTTATTTTTTGCATAAGTTAGTGACGGACACGGGTACCCGCGGGGAACCCGACCCGTTTGGGGCGGGGATATAAAACCCAACCGTGCTAGAGATAGGGGCGGGGACGGGGGATGCAAAACCCGCCCCGCCCCGTTTCCATGCCTATTTGAAATGTAAAGAATTAGTTTAAATGGATATACAAATAGATACAATTGTATGACTTATAATTAATTTATTCAACTAACTTTTTAATTGATTATATAAATTTTTTTAAACTTTATTTACTTGAAAATATACAAATAAATAGTTAAATGAAGATTCTAAGACGATTTTGAACTTATTGAGCACGTACTAAAAAATAACATTTATCTCGCTCCGATAAGATCAATGGCCAGTAGAGACTTAAACCCACAACTTGTCAAATGCAAATTCTAACATGTTGTATTAGGCTAAGTCTTAGAGTTAATATTCCTCTTCCTTTATCTAAATAGTTCCCAAAACAAGTTTATGTTAATTAATCACATTAGTTGTGACATGTCAAGGTTAAACTTATCAAAATTGATGCATCAATTTCTCTTGCAAGGTTTTATAAAGGAGAGGATACAAATCAACTTTGTGGCAGCTTCACGAATACTAAGGATTGTAGGAGAAAGACCAATTGTTGGTAGCAAAAAATGGAGTTTTGACCAATCATATCCTGTTCCAGAAAATGTTGAGGTGGAAAAACTTCAAGGCGAATTTGAGCATGGAACTCTTATAGTTACAATGCCAAAAAAGCTCACACAAGATGTGGTAACAACCAAAGAAAAAATTAGTGCAATTAGCCCTAGAACACCTAAGGGAACACTTTCTTCAAAACCTCCACCTACAGGAACACTTTCTTCAAAACCTGCACCTACAGGAACACTTTCTTTGAAACCTACACCTACAGGAACACTTTCTTCAAAACCTACACCTACGGGAACACTTTCTTCAAAATCCCCACCTACTAGATTTGAAGAACCTTTTATTAGTGACACCAAAAGTCCTTCATCTCCAACTCTTGTGAAAGGCTTAAATGACTTAAAGAATCAAAAGGGTATTCAAAAAGACACTTCTAGACATCAAAATATTGAAGATGATCAAAGTGGTGTGCTAAAAGCCAAAGAAATAGGTACAAGTGCAACAACACCAAGAGGACAAATTGGTAATTATAAGCCTCAAAAGGGTGAAGAGGAAATTAAGCCAAAACTCAAATTAATAATGGATGATGATGAAAAGATTCAAGAGGAAATTAGACAAAAGGCCTTAATAGAAAAAGTCAAAAGGCAATTGCATGAAAAAGATCATCATGATGAGAAGGAAAGTGTGACAAAGAAGGAAGTTGAAGAAAAAGATAGGATGACTTATGAGTCAAGAAAGAGAGGTAAAAAATTTGTGGATCACACTATGTTTTTAGAAGGAAAAGAAATAAAGGCAAGAAAAGAGTCAACAAAGGGAGAAGAATCTCATGTTTTGAAATCTATTGAGAAGGGGAAGGAAACTAGTATCATTGATAAAGCAAAGAGGAATAAGGAGAATGAAATGTATACAAAAGGGAAGGGAATCAAAGAAGTGGCTTCTCAAGTTGTCAAAAGAGTAAGAGAAGGAAAATTTAGTGATCAAGAAAAGCCTTTAATTGCAAATATGGGTGCTGCAATTCTAGTAATTGTAGGATTGGGAGCTTATGTTACTTATAAATTTACCTCTTCTAGTAGAAACTAAAACTAGCTACTTGTACCCAAAATCGTCAAATACTTTCTTCATGTTTGTAATATTAATTATGCATAGTGAAAAAGCATGTGTTGGTTTATTTATTAAATGTGGGAGCTACTATTCTTTTTTTTTTTGGGTAATAAAAGAGGGCAATTGACTGAAAACAACAAAACGGAATTAACAACAGGTCCTAATGAAAATGAAAATGAAAAAAAAATGATGGGGACGTAAATCAAAATCCATAAAAAAGAAAAAAAAACAAAGATGATTTTAAGTTTTATTTAAAGGGACCAAAGTTTGAAGAAATTTTTTAGAGGGACTAAAAATGAAATTTGATATATTGAAAGGGACAATAACATACTTAACATTTTTCTTTTATTTTAAGGTAATGATTAAATTGGGGTAAATAATTATTTTGGGGAGAAAACTTAGGAACAATAGCTTACGTACTCCCTCCGTTCCTAATCTTTGGTAGTTTTAGCTTTTTATTTTTGTTCCAAAACAATGGTATTCTTTGTCCAAAAAGGCTTCTCTAGGTGTACTACTGAGTATGGGTCTATGTCAAGGGTGACATAAACTCTTATTTGTTGATTGTATGTCTATATGTTGATGACTTACTTGTGACATGAAGTTGTGCTAAGGAAATAGCTATTTTCAAACAATCCATGAAGGATGAGTTTGAAATGACAGATTTGGGAAAACTAACCTATTTCATCGGGTTGGAATTCCTATGAGTTAAAGAGGGAATTGTGTTGCATCAGCAAAAGTATGCCAATGAAGTCTTAAAAAGGTTTGAGCTGGAAAATTGCAACATTGCAATTAACCCAGCTGAGGGTAACCTAATTAAGAAAGAAGAATCAGAAGGAACTAAAGTTGATGCTACTTACTTTAGAAAAATAGTTGGATCACTGAGATATTTATGTCATAGTAGACCTGACATACTATTTGCCACTGGTGTGGCAAGTAGGTTTATGAGTTGCCCTACGCAGATTCATTTGAATGCTACAAAGCGCATCCTAAGATATATTAAGGGTACTACTAATTATGGTCTATTTTTTCCCAATGAAAGGGTTGCATGCAAGAACATTCTACTAGGCTACTGTGATTTGGATTGGTGTGGTGACAAGATTGATAGGAGAAGCACTTCAGGCTACGTGTTCATGTTTCAAGTAGTTGCTATCTCTTGGAGCTCTAAGAAGCAGACCATTGTAGCTCTGTCCTCATGTGAGGCAGAGTATGTTTCAGCCTACAATGCTGCTACCCACGCAACATGGCTTGAAACACTTCTTAAGGAAATCTGTATTGACCTAACTGAGCCTATCAAGTTGTATATGGACAACAAATCAGCTATTAACTTAGCTAAAAATCCTATTTCTCATGGTAGGACTAAACATATTGAGACTAGGTTTCACCAACTTAGAGACTGTTAACTTTTCGGCAAGTGTACCGAATCGTTCAAGTAATAAAACCGGTAAGAACCGGGTATCGTCCTCAAGGATCGAATTCAATCACTAATTACGTTAACAACCACTAATATGAACCACATTGAAATAGGTTTTGATTGATATGGTTGAGCTATGAAGCTCGAAGGTAAAACAATAATTTTTTTTTTTTGAGTTTTTAATAAGAGAAACGAAGAACACGTTGAAAAAGATACGATGTAGAGAACGCTAGGGATGAATGCCTTTCGATTTCACACTATTGTCACTGATTTATTTTCAAAAGATAATCTCTCTCTCATTTGCTATCGAATCCACAATTCTAACCAAGCCCTAATCCCTTAGGTGAATTGTCCTTTGTTGATTCATGAAATCCCTAATTCCTTAGGTGCATCTACTAACAACAAGCATTAGCAACAAGGATTCGCAACATACATCAATTCGAAGAATATTCCTAAGCTACAAATTGAAGGAATTGAAATTCAAACATTCCAATAATAAAATTTCCATTTGATTATTGAATAAAGAAATGTTCTATAATTTTCCAATCATAGAAATGTTAAGCACTGAAATTCAATTCACAAATGAAGAGAGAAAACATTAAGAACATTAACATAAACCAGCAACAATAGTTGTACATCAAAATTCATCCATCCCTAACATTGGGGTTTAGTTACACATGATCAAAGAGAAAGGAGAAGGAGAATTACAAGTTGAAGGTGAAGATGAACGCATTAGAATCCTCAATCCTTGTTCCCAAGTCTTGATTCTTCAGCCGCCATGAGATGGAATGAGTGCTCTTCGCGTCCTAGGGTTCCCAATTCGTCAAAAAGTGCCTGTAAAACCATAAAACCATAAAACAAAATATTTGGTCATTGTCCCCATCCCCAAATTGACCACGCGAAGATTTTCTCCCCCGTCCCTGTTCCCGGGCGGAATATCTATACCTACTTATGATTGTATTCCAAGAGTGTATTCAAACTCAAATAGTGATGTTGATGGTAGATATTTTTGGGACACCGTGTTAGCGTTATAGGTTGCACTTATTTTAGAGAAAAATAAATAGAAAATGGTAAATCAAGGTATATATGGTCTTAAAAGTGAGGATTCATCGGTGAGTAGATCAATGATATGCAAAACAAAGTTCATATTAATAGCTAAGAAAAAATGGTTAATGTGCATTTTGTTTCTATTGAAGTTGAGGAATATAAAAAGTTTCAAAATATATATTATGTTCTAGAGATTAACTTTTGGTTTTTTAATAACACCTAGTATTTCTAAACAATAGAAATACCAAAACATACAAATTAGCTTACATCAGAGTATAAATTTCCTTGCTTAGATTTACAATCCTTACAAGAATAGCGGAAAACCAATAAATAACTTAAACAAATTTTAAGTCATAACTGATACAAAAATAACAAGGAAAACCTAAAGACGTAAGGAAGACTAAATCTTCAATCTTCTATTCGAGCATGCCACCTACTCGTGCCATACGCACCTTCTTCTTTCCCTCGTTAATCAAAAAGCAACAACATTTGTAGGGTGAGATAACAAATCTCGGTGAGTCTTACCGTGACCCTCACCTATCACTCGGTCTATTTATAAAACATTTGTTTACTTCGTGATTTAATTAGTAAACCACGCACAATACCGATCGCACACACACGCAAAGCAATACAAATCGCACACACAAAGTCTTGATCGTCAAATGCACACACAAGGCATTCATAACGCCCAACAATTGCACAATAGCGAAGAACCCTATCATCGAGAGCAAATCGCTATGTACAATAATTCATCTCGAGCATAACACCGATCGCACATCTCGCTAATCCCGGTGAACCCTATCATTGAAGGCCTAGGTTTAGGGGCTCATGACTTCCCGCCTAGTATGTCATGAGCTCGGGTCGTCACCACCCGCGAATCCTAATTCCGATATTGATCATATACCAAAATATCCTCTAATCACAAGACACCCGCATTGGGCCGCTCTCATATACACGATATAATATATATATACCGATTAAGTCTCACACCATAATATGTTGCAATAACATATTATTATCCACATAAATTCTTAAAAATCCGTTTAGTCAACATTTAAGTTGTAAGCCATTTGGTTCCCACACGTACTCTATATTTTACGGTTTTTCGAAATACTCATAACATTAATCGTTATTTCAAAACCACTTTGAATTTGTATAAAAATTTCCAACGAAAATTCGGCAGAGTTTCCTCTGTAATACGGACATCCCAAAAATAATAATCACCAGAAAAACCAGTCCAGACATCAATTTGTTCAAAAATCATTAATTTTACACATATACAAAAATTTACGGTTTTTCCAATAGCTTTGAAAATTCAACCGAATCACACCAACGACTTTAAAACACATCCCAACAAACAGTATCCCACATAAATGCTCGGGGTGGTTAGGAAAAGGATTTAGAAGAAGTTTGAAGCGAAACGCGAGCGTCGAAACGAAACATTGGATATTGGGAACATAGGAACTTCTCGACTTAATGCCCAATTCCGCCTGCTTTCGTTCTCCGATCGATCCCAAACCGTATTTCAATCCTAAACAACCACGCATAACCATACACACAAATATTCCAGCCTGTGCAATACAATTCAACAATCAAAATCATATTGTTTCGTTCTATGTTTCAAAAACACATAATCTCGTAAAATACTGTTTTTGACTCTAAAATTCTCGAAACTCCGAATTTTGAAAAATCATTCGAACATAACTCAAAAACGATATTTAAATTCCCTAAGCGAGTAAAACTCACCTCGTGTGATGAAAATCACACAAAACCAAAACTCTCCAAAGCTCACGATTTGAAACTTCACGTGCACGCTCCGGATCCGCTCCAAACCCTAACCAAACCTCCAATACTCTCCCCATCGACCCACGTCAAACCAACAAAGAACGGGGTTGAGTTTTCGTGCTTCAACTTCCATTTCTCTCCACTTTAAGCCATATGGTTCAACAATGGTGAAAAGAGATTGAGAAGAAATTAGGGAGTGAAATTGGTATCAATAGATAGAGGAAGAAAAATGGAAGAAAATGAGACGAAGATCACTTACAACCGTTGAGAATCCGCGGAGATCTTCCTTCCTTCTCCTTCTCTTCCTCACGCCCCTTTCTCCTTCTCTCTCTCGTGTTCTCTGTTCCTTTCTCTTTTACTATTCCTCCCTTTTCTCTTTCTTTCCCTTTTATTCTTTCTTTTCTATTTTCTATTCTTTCACTATTCCCTTCTTTCTTTATTTATCTCTTTGCCGTGTATCACTCCTCTCTCATTACTTTTCTTTTCTTAATTTTATCACAAGTGTGGAATGAGAGAGTATTTTGGATACTTTTTGTGTACTAGAGATCATTTAACTGAATGGTATAAATCCTAAAATACCCTTAGAGTACTAATTTCCACTCGCTTATGTATTTAAATTATTTTCTCTAGCAATTATAAATTGCTTTCAAGAACGACCTCATATCAGTGACTTGATTTATTACCTATTCAAGTAATAAATCATTCGTTAAATTTCTTAATTTGAAATTAACGAAATTAGGGGATGTTACAATCACCCCAACTTGAAAAATTTTGTCCTCAAAATTTGACAAACATACTTCAAGAGAACATATACGGATATCTAATCCGCATATCGCCCCTCCAATTCCCACATAACCTCCTCGGCGGCGATTACAAACAACTTAAATAATCGTAATTGTTCTCGTCCGAGGTGTCTACTCTCCATGATCTAAGATATGACTTGGATATGGCTAAAATGACGAATTAATCAAAGATCCATCCATTCTAACTCAACGGTTGATGAAATTCTTACAATACATGATCGTTAGATCCAACTCTAGTGGTTTATTCCTTTTGTCATTATAACCCCTTTTTGTCGACTCAGAGTTACCCTCAATTCTCCCTACATAACCAATAGTTTTCCATTTCAAATCATGAGTCGGAAAAATCCTTCTCATGAGACTTATCTTGCATGAATACATAAACTACTAGTTGATTCCGCATAAAAACACATTCTAAACCCTTCCCACGGCGTCACTGTAAATTTAGAACCCAGGGACGGATTCAGAAGAATAAAGATTGAAGCAGAAATCAACTTGCCTTTCAACTCTAGAAACATTCTTCACCATCGAAATTTCTTTCAAACGACTGGCCTTTATAAATTATCCGAATGAGTGGAAGAACTACTGTGAGAATCTTCCGATAAACCTACTATACAAATCAATTAGTTCCAAATAACTCCTTACCTCTATGACCGATAACGGTAACTCCCAATTCATCACAGCTTCAACCCTTCTAGAATCCATTGCCACGCCAGGCCGGAATACCACACGCTTTAGAATTTCACTACCGCCATCTTGAAATCACACTTCGATGGCTTAGCCCATTACCTCTTTACTCAGAGTACATTCCGAACAATGCAGAAATGTACCCCATGATCCACATGGGTTTTAAATATATACCAAGATGTTATCCGTAAAAATTTCAACAACTAGTCTAAGTACGGTTATAGAACCTCGACCCATGTAATCCATGAATACCATAGGAGAATTAGTTAGGCCGAAGGCATCACTACTCACTCGTAATGTCCATATCTAGTATGGAAAGTCGTTTCTTGAGCAACTAAAACCCTAACTTTTAATTAAAGATAACCCGACCTTAGACTAATCTTTGAAAACACCTGCTTTGTACTCGAAGTGATTACGCAAATCATCTATACTTGGCAAGGATACTTATTCCTAATAGTAACTTTGTCCATCCAAGTAATCCATACCCGATCTCCTGCTCCCATCTTTCCTTTCAACAAGTCACCCTAACACCCCAACTTGTATTAAACTAGAGGGCATCACGTTCCGATTTTATGGGATACTTGTACTATTAGAACTTCTGTTAAACTCTGTACTACTTCGAGTTCATGATTATCTCACAAATGGGTAAAGGTTTTGTAAAAATTTCTTGAAAACATTTGAATATGAAATAATTTCTTCACTTACCCATAGGTGTTGGTTTCTTCGCTAACCCGAAATACTAATAAGACATATTCACCTCGTGTTCAGCTTTGAAGCTCAAATCCAAATCCGGATGCTCTCACAAAATGTATGACCTTTCAAAACCTATAAGTCGATGACTATTCCAACCAACCATTCCTTGAATCTGAAATCTACTATTCATTCACTTGGATTCCATCAACAATAGTGATACAAGGATGTACCCATCTCAAATATCAAAATATTATTTGGATTAGGGACGATTAATAATATTATACAAATGTTACTAACTCAAGAATCATTAACGGTAGTAACTGATAACGATAAGAGTTGCTAATGTAGCTTATGAACCGAAAATCTCATGCATTGCGGATGGATTACGGGTCAAAGCCCTTTGACTTTGTTTCATTGAATAGAGACGAGTGAGAGCTGAACCAACTATCTTCCATGCAAAGCAACATTTCTTGACTGATCTGTTTGGAATAGCATCGTCATAAGTTACATTATCTATAGCTAAAGCTTCGTTAAAGTATCACAAACATTCCTCGTACTCTCCTTCAAATTTGCCGCACCATACAGTTTCAGTTATAACTTATTACATACTTCAGCAGCCTCATTATCATGGTCCTTAGGATCATTAGCTAAGGTATGGATCATATGTCAAACGACTTTTCTAAAGTCAACCATTCTCTTGAATGGAGTCTAATACTCAATTACTCAAGCATAAGAGAATCTAACAACATAGATCCCTCGCTTGATACATACCCGCTTTACTAGCTAAGTAGGACTTACTCTTAGCGGAATGTTTATGTTTGGATTCATCACGGAGTTGAGTTAGCTATTATAACATCAAAGAAATAATCAAAATAGAAGGATTCTTCCACGGAGTCAAACGGGCACAAAATAATGCTTCCAACGTTGATTCCGAGAACAATTCTCACTATGTTACTTATTCCTTTGGTCCCACAACCCTCCAAACTCTACAAACCTCCAAACATAACTATAGCCCTAAAGTATCCATTTGGTAAGGAACGTGTCTTGCCTAACGAGAAGTAAGGCATTTAACACTCCGTTGATTCAACCTTCCTGTAGGACAACAACACTTTCAATACTCTAAGTAATTGAAAGTTCTACTCTTGTAGTACACTAGTGAAATGCCTCAACCGGCATCTAGGAATCCATTCTTAACGACTGGAAATCCTCTTTCAACTTCCCAAGCCTCAATTGAAGTTTATGGCCTACAACCACTTAGGGTAAGGTAGAAGTATACTTCAGAATACAACGGAACAATTAGTTCACAATCTACTCAGATGTGTAGACATTTTTGTTAGCTTTCCAACGCATCCCGGAACATAAAATTCGGAGTTCCGGATTAGAAGTTATGAATCAAATAAGTTGGTGAACTATCGAAAATTTCTCACAAACTGAGACTAGCTTCCACATAATATACATCAATCAACTCGAATATATTTTCCCTCACATGTGACATCTCATGTTCCTTACTGCAATCATTTCTTAGAAGCAAATAACGGTCCATGAGTGCCATCCAGCTATCGGCTGCCACGCCCATTGCATAACTTGATTGGAAACAAGTTTTCAGGAATAGATTGAAAAGATGATCCTCAAGTTCCTCATCTAAAAGTTTAACAATATAATCCAATATAGGTGCAGGTCTTTCAATAAATATCACTCTTTCCGAAATATTGCCATAGCGGGAAAATGTTTGAATCGATAGACATGTCACCATCAAAGTCACCTACTGATCTCCTCTTGATGGAGACTTGGTTCTGAAACCGTGATCAGAACTAATTCTATCAGCATTGGGTTCTGTAGCCAATACTGAGATTGCACTACAGCTTAATATATCGTCTTCATAGCATTTCATAAGGCGGCTTTGAGGAAAAGAACATGGTCAAGACTCGCAGCTATCCGGAGAATGTCTCTAATCGCGATCTAAGTTGGGGTTTACTCTAACCATAACGTAAAGTTAACTATGAAGCAATGTTTCTATATGGATAAACCGACTAACCAACGATCGAGATTTGGGTGTTAGTTAATCTTAATGCATCTTAGGATACCAAAGATTATCATTTGCTAAAGGCTTTTCTTAATTGTAGTTCCCTGAAGGACCTACAATAACTTCCACTGCAATTCTATAATTGCACTTAGTTCACTGATTGAACATTCGCCCACGGTTTTCTCGAACCAATTTGGCTGCCCACTACTTACTTCAGAACACCAACTGTAGCCCTTTGCTTCCGCTGCGTGCTCTGATAAACTGAGAAGGCCAGAATTCCTATGGTGTAGGGTTTGGACATTTTTGGCCGAGGCAACTAATCGTCATAATTCTCAAGAACACATGAAACATTGAGTGGATCCGACTCAATACTTCACATAATATACTTGAAAGGTTCGACATTTACTTGTCTAAGTCCCTAGTGACTCTATCTAACCTCTTGACCAAACGGCTCTCTACGTCCGACTAGGTCGAATCGCTCCGATACCAAAATGTAACACCCTAGTATTTCTAAACAATAGAAATACCAAAACATACAAATTAGCTTACATCGAGTATAAATTTCCTTGCTTAGATTTACAATCCTTACAAGAATAGCGGAAAACCAATAAATAACTTAAACAAATTTTAAGTCATAATCGATACAAAAATAACAAGGAAAACCTAAAGACGAGAAGGAAGACTAAATCTTCAATCTTCTATTCGAGCATGCCACCTACTCGTGCCATACGGACCTTCTTCTTTCCCCCTCGTTAACTGAAAAGCAACAACATTTGTAGGGTGAGATAACAAATCTCGGTGAGTCTTACCGTGACCCTCACCTATCACTCGGTCTATTTATAAAACATTTGTTTACTTCGTGATTTAATTAGTAAACCGCGCAATACCGATCGCACACACACGATGCTAAATACAAATCGCACACACACGTCTTTGATCGTCAAATGCACACACGGTGCATTCATAACGCCCAACAATTGCACAATAGCGGTGAATCCTATCATCGAGAGCAAATCACTATGTACAATAATTCATCTCGAGCATAACACCGATCGCATCATCCGCTAATCCCGTGAACCCTATCGTGAAGGCCTAGGTTTAGGGGCTCATGACTTCCCGCCTAGTATCTTGAGCTCTGGGTCGCCACCCGCCTCGAATCCTAATTCCGATATTGATCATATACCGAAATATCCTCTAATCACAAGACACCCGCATTGGGCCGTCTCATATACACGATATAATATATATATACTGGATTAAGTCTCACACCATAATATGTTGCAATAACATATTATTATCCACATAAATTCTTAAAAATCCGTTTAGTCAACATTTAAGTTGTAAGCCATTTGGTTCCCACACGTACTCTATATTTTACGGTTTTGAAATACTCATAACATTAATCGTTATTTCAAAACCACTTTGAATTTGTATAAAAATTTCCAACGAAAATTCGACGAGTTTCCTCTGTAATACTGGACATCCCAAAAATAATAATCACCAAAAACCAGTCGGACATCAATTTGTTCAAAAATCATTAATTTTACACATATACAAAAATTTACGGTTTTCCAATAGCTTTGAAAATTCAACCGAATCACACCAACGACTTTAAAACACATCCCAACAAACGATATCCCACATAAATGCTCGGGGTGGTTAGGAAAAGGATTTAGAAGAAGTTTGAAGCCGAACAGAGCGTCAAACGAAACATTGGATATTGGGAACATAGGAACTTCTCGACTTAATGCCCAATTCCGTTCGCTTTAGCTCTCCGATCGATCCCAAACTGTATTTCAATCCTAAACAACCACGTACAGCCATACACACAAATATTCCAGCCCAGGCAATACAATTCAACAATCAAAATCATATTGTTTCGTTCTATGTTTCAAAAACACATAATCTCGTAAAATCTTTGCTTTTGACTCTAAAATTCTCGAAACTCCGAATTTTGAAAAATCATTCGAACATAACTCAAAAACGATATTTAAATTCCCTAAGCGAGTAAAACTCACCTCGTGTGATGAAAATCACACAAAACCGAAGCTCTCCGAAGCTCACGATTTCGAAACTTCACGTACACGCTCCGGATCCGCTCCAAACCCGGAACCAAACCTCCAATACTCTCTCCCACTGACCCACGTCAAACCAACAAAGAACGGGGTTGAGTTTTCGTGCTTCAACTTCCATTTCTCTCCACTTTAAGCCATATGGTTCAACAATGGTGAAAAGAGATTGAGAAGAAATTAGGGAGTGAAATTGGTATCAATAGATAGAGGAAGAAAAATGGAAGAAAATGAGACGAAGATCACTTACAACCGTTGAGAATCCGCGGAGATCTTCCTTCCTTCTCCTTCTCTTCCTCACGCCCCTTTCTCCTTCTCTCTCTCGTGTTCTCTGTTCCTTTCTCTTTTACTATTCCTCCCTTTTCTCTTTGTTTCCCTTTTATTCTTTCTTTTCTATTTTCTATTCTTTCACTATTCCCTTCTTTCTTTATTTATATCTTTGCTTAGTGTATCACTCCTCTCTCATTACTTTTCTTTTCTTAATTTTATCACAAGTGTGGAATGAGAGAGTATTTTGGATACTTTTTGTGTACTAGAGATCATTTAACGGAAATGGTATAAATCCTAAAATACCCTTAGAGTACTAATTTCCACTCAGTTATGTATTTAAATTATTTTCTCTAGCAATTATAAATTGCTTTCGTAACGACCTCATATCCGTGACTTGATTTATTACCTATTCAAGTAATAAATCATTCGTTAAATTTCTTAATTTGAAATTAACGAAATTAGGGATGTTACATTTTTCATCCCAAATGATTCTCTAGTAAACTTATTAGGCAATCATTGTGCTTAAGATATAGATAAATTAGGAAAAGTGGCATCCCATTAAGACATGGATTTTTATATGATATTTCATCTAGTGAAAATTGTTAGAAAGATTAACCCAACCACTCTAACTAAGTAGTAGGAAAAAGGGAAGAAGACAAACAGTCATATAAGATTGGGTTTAGGGCATGATTAAATTTTACTTGGATATAAAGAAATAAGTGAATGGATTACTTAAAGTGAATCTTTTAACAGATTAGTTGTGATTTTTATATGCAAAAATAAATTTATTTATAGATATTGTTATTTACATATCAATCAATTTTCGAATTGGTTTATATATATATATATATATATATATATATATATATATATATATATATAGACACACACATGAATATTAATGTTTAAAGTTAAATATTACTAAGATTTTACATAAAATATTCATTATCTCGTGTATTAACTGTACTTTCTCTCTTGTAATCTCTTATAAAATATTCATATTTGTCTAGTATATTTATCTATAGATTCTACATTAATAATATAACATAATGTGTAAAATAAAATTTAAATATTCACAATAAAAATATTTTAATAAATTAGTTAAGTGAAAACATTAAAATACTTCGCATAAATAATTATAATGTAAATATTCTTTCTCAAGTATTATATTTTATCTATTATATGTATATAAATTATTTTACTTGTAATATTTAGTTATTGAATGCATACAGTAAATACTTTTTCTAGGATCTGGGGAGGAATAATTTATGTACAGTGAAATTTAATTATTACACACCCGTTTTATTTTTAAAATGAAATAATGGAATGAAACGATTTATTAATTTTAATTGAATTAAACGGTTAATTAATTTATGTAATTGTTTTATGTATTTCAGGATATATAACTTATATTTTTTATTTAGATGGTCCGTTTTATTTTTTAAATGATTTAATGGAATGAAACGGTTATATAATTTTAATTGAATTAAACCGTTAATTAATTTATGTAACCCTTTTATGTATTTCAAAATATGTAACTTATATTTTTTATTTAAACGGTCTATTATTAATTTTTCTTTAAATAAAATAATTTGTTTTATTTAATTGAATTAAACAGATAATTAATTTCTGAAAAGGTTAAGCTTTTTAGGATATGTATAACTTATATTTTTTTGACAAAAAAACAATTATTATTTTTATAGTTAAAGTATTTGTGTGAGTTCAGTTTTAATAGATATTCTAAATTTTTTAAGTGGATTACATTATCACGATATAGAATACTTCAAGGTAAAAGTATCTGTTATCGCAACAATTGTTATCCAATTCCATTGTCACGATATACTAATAGTCTTAATCTTTCTTTTTATAAAAAATAAAACAATATTTTACTCAAAATGTACAGCAACAAAGATGTGAACATAACAAATCTAGATTCATCAAGTTCTATACTCCAAGAAACCAAAATAAAAATGTTAGAACTTTGAAGTCTACATAGTTAATGAAATAGAAAGGACATGCCTTTTACACCCTTGTTATCCCACCATCCAAAACCTTGCAACATGCAGTACTCCATTATGATATCAGTAACTGTACAACTCACAAATAGCTGCTGAAATACTATAACCACTTTTCTTCAGCCAAACCCAACCCCCAAGCTGCAAGATTAAAAAACCATATGCATTTTCAAATTCAACGCCAAGCTTTCGCCAACTCTGACCTTGTTGGAGGTTTTTGGTAGCGAACAAAAATTCTTCAGCCATTTTGGCAAAGGAATTCATGTTATCCTATAGCTACAATTAATATTCATTTTCATCGATCTCTTTCTTTTCTGCTCTTTTTGTTTTGAAGGATGGCTGAACAAATTCCATATGATCTTGCTTCTAGCCTCATTAACAGTGTACTCAATAATTTTTCGACCTTTTTTTTTTTGTTGCGTAATACATGTTTTTTTGTTCATTTTATCCTAGAAGACACTGATTAGGGGTTTGAGCAAACAAAATCCAATCTCTTTTTGGTGTTGCTTTCTTTCCAAAGGCACATCCCCTCCATGATTATTTTATTAATAGTTCTTGTTTATAGTGGGAAGAATGTGGTTGTTTTTATTTATTTAATTTTAGAAAAATCTACTTTTCTGAGTTAGCTTCCATGACCTTCCATGAATTTGGGCGAATTTATGGTGTTAAGGATGAACTAGAAAGATCAAGAACACAGTTGAATCAATTAGAGCAAAGTGCTTCTTGATCTTTGAGGAGAAACAAGAACAAAGCCATCTTTGTACAAAATGCCCCGGATAACAAGGCTCAAAGATGTGCTTTATCCTGTGATGACTTGCTTGATGAATTTTTCATTCATGAGATGAAATACAATCATCCTAAGAACAAAGCGAGAGAGGTACTTCATTCCTTATCACCAAACCAAATTGCTTTTAAGTCATAAGTCGGCTCACAAATTGAAAAAATAAGGAAACAATTTAATGATGTAGTGGGAGAAATGTCTAACTTTGAATTTAAACCCAAATGTTGTGGTTTTTAAGCAAACTAACACGATGGGAGGGAAACTAGTTCTTTTATATTCGAAACAGATATTATTGGAAGAGAAAATGATAAAAAGGAAATTATAAGTTTGTTGGAAAAACCACATTCACTTGAAGGTCAAAATGTTTCCTTGATTGCTATTGTTGGTATTGGTGGTCTAGGGAAGACAGCTCTTGCTCAGTTAGTATATAATGATGTGGAGGCACAAAAAAAATTTGAAAATAAAATGTGGGTATGTGTCTCTGATAACTTTGATGTCAAAACTATTGTGAAGAAAAGGTTGGAGTCATTAATTAAAAGCAAAGTTGATGATAACTTATCATTGGATAACCTTCAAAACATGCATCGGGAAAATTTAACTGGTAAAAGATACTTGTTAGTTCTAGATGATATTTGGAATGAAAGTCATCAAAGATGGAATCGATTAAGAGCTTATTTAATGTGTGGAGCTCGAGATAGTAAGGTTTTGGTGACAACACCTGGGGGGGTGTATATACGACCCTTACATTTGGGCATCGTATATACACCCCCCAAGGCGTATATACGATTGGAAAACCCCCACCTTAATCGTATATACGCCTTGGGAGGTGTATATACGATGCCCAAATGTAAGGGTCGTATATATACCCCCCTCAGGTGTATATACGACCCCCATTGTATTTTTTTAAATTTTTTTAAGTCAAATAAAAATTATATAAGTCCTGAAAATAGGTTTTGTGTGTAGTTCGTTAAAATGTGACGATGTTATACGTCGAACGTATAATTTAGGCTAAAAAATCGGTTGTCGGGCAACATACTCCGATCGTAATGAAACCACAACTATTAAATCCGATAAAAATCAAGAATCAAGACTCCCCTAGAATGGACTTCTTACGGGACTACGGCCTCAAAATCCCAAATTCCATCGTTTACTATTTTTTACGATTTTTTTTAATTTTTCATAGTCTCCAAAAAATCTGAAAAAATTTGTATAGCCTTATTTTGGTTTTGTTAGATTTTTAGTGGTATTTTTATAATTTTTTGGAGTAGTTTTGACTATTTAACGAATTTTTAGTAGTCTTTTAGTAATAAAAATTAAAATAAATTATTAAAAAAAATAAAAAGTGCATCGTATATACCCCTTTGAGTACGTATATACGATTGGACAAAAAATAGCCATCGTATATACATACTCAAGGGGTATATACGATTTATTTATTTTTTTTTAAAAAAAATTAAGTTTTAAAGGGCATTTTGGGGTTTTTGTTATTGGGTGGGGGTGGGAGGGGATGGGGTGGGGGTCCAAAAAAACCCTAATATCATATGTAGAAACATGTTTGGACAATGTAACGAAAGTAGCTACAGATCAACTAGCTGAAATGCCCTCTTTACCGTCAATGACCTGAGTTCGTTCCCTGTGTTAATTATCTTTTGGTATCATTTTTTTAATTAATCATTATTTTCTGGGCCTATATGTCATTAATTACGTTCCCTCTCTTGCCATTTGTATGTATAATCCATATTAAAGATAAGGTCAATTCTTAAGTACCCAATACATAAACCGGAGTACCAACACTTATGTGAGTTGTAAAAAATTTGTTGAGCCAAGTGTCACAATATTTACCATGTCATTAGTATGGGTCAATTTTTAGTAGAAGCACAATATTTCACGTATTTGTAATTTACACCCTCAGTTAATTTTAAATTTGTATTTTCTTCTTCTCAACGTGTTCTTTGAAAATTTCTCTTTCTCCATTGTTACCGATCCATCTTGCCTTCTTTGTTGTTCTTCCTTTTTCTCTTTGCTATACAAGTGGGTTATTGTCATTACTATAACATTTACGGTGCTCTCGTTTATGGATGCAAAATATACTTCTATAATTGGGATTCTTTGCGATAGTTTCAGCGTTAGTGGTTGTACCGATTCCTTTGCCTCCAAACTAACAAGAAAAATCATTTGAGAACAGATTTTTTTAATATGATTTTATTTGATAATGGTGTTGCTTAAAGGCAAAAATCATCTTAAGATGGAAGACATATGATTTTTTTTTCACAATTGCATATGATTGAGTTTCAAAGAACTATCGAGACAAATTATAGTTTGAAATCATCATTTTGGTGAACACTTAAGATTTCTGTGATTTAATAAACTCAAAATGATACAAGAATAGCATATTTTAGTTAAGTTTTAAAGTGGATCTTAACTGGTCGGTACAACCCGACCAAAGGTTGAAGATGACAAAAAATATTTTATTAAAAAACTACCATCCGAAATTAAATGCATTATTTTATTGGAAAAAAAGAAAAATTAAATGCATTATTTGTTTATAGATGTCCACACCTACAATATAATTACTATTGACTATCAATAAGTGACAATCAATCCCTTCATTCGGTCAATAGATGAAAACGGAAGCCACATTGTGTCTTTAAATGTTTTTAGGTTTTATATAACATGTAAAAAAATTATATTATACGATTTATTTAAAATCAATATCGACATTTCAAGTTCTTTTTTATAAAGACTTTTCAAGTTTATGGAAAGATACATGCATATAATATTTATTTATTTTTTCAAATAGTATGCATATAATATTTATTAAAAATTGGATTGTTTTTCTTTATAATAAAACTGATTTTTTATACCAAATCTTCAGATTACATTTAGAATATTTTTCATATAACCTCAAGAGTTGGCCTAGTGGAGCATGACAGGAGTTGTATCTGAGGAGTTTTGGGTTCAACTCTCCACTAGTCTTTTTGGTCGAGGTAAATGTAATTATCTTCGTAAGTGTTCGAAGAGCCGAAACGTCTTCCCTGCCTTGGATTGAGGTGTCATCCCCTCACCCAAGAGTTTCTGCAATAAAAAGTAAAAGAATATTTTTCAAATATTTGATCTATCTTAAAATAAATAAAATCGTAATGAAGTACATTTTCTTAAGAAAACATCAATTTTGTGAACTATTTAATTAAAAAAGAAATTATTGATAATAAAGATAAAATTATATTCAAAATATTCAATTAAAATTAAAGAATACAATATTTCACAAGTCAAAATAAAATACTAAGGTTATGTTTGGTAAGACCTTGACTAGAGCTGTCAAGATGGGTCGCCGCCCCAGCTCGGCCCATTGGCCCAATGCGTAAATGTGGGATGTGCTAGTCTAGCCCAATTATTCATTGGGTTGCGTTTTACATAGTCCGGTTTGGCCGCCCAAAACACTGGGCCAGCAGAGCAACCCATGGCCCAATCTAACTTTAACAAAGGAAATACTAAATATTGTTCAAAAAACATTACAAAGTAGGTCCAGTTTAGCCCATGGGCCAACTGGGCTAAGTCAAAGCAGCCCAATTTGTTTCTAGGCCTCTATTTAATGAGCTCAACCCAACACTAAACATAGAGCCATTGGACGGGGCCAAAACTTATAGCTCTAACCTTAATTGGTCATTCACTTCTGTAAAAAATAGTCAACCTAATCACGTATCACTATTAGACTTGTGTTAACTAGTGGTCCCCACCTTAGTCAACCTAATAAGGTATCAAGGTCAAACTTATGTTGACCAAAGTATCTTGACTAAGTTGACTAGTTGGTCAACCCAGGCCTAACCTTGATACCTTATTAGATTGGCTAAGGTGGTGACCAATGGTCAACCCAAGCCTAATCCTGATACATGATTGGGATGACATTTGATTACTCAATTAGTGGTTAGTTAAAGTATAACATTTAACTTTGACTAGGTTGACTAAGGCTTAGACACTTCTCAACTCAAATCTAACACTGATACCTGATTAGGGTGACTGCTGTTAGGAACAAAACTTAACAAAAGTCTAACAAAATACATGATTTAAACCTGATTAGGTCAACTAACAATAACACAAGTCTAAACCCAATACCTAGTCAGGTTAATCAAGACTAAGACCATTGGTAGCACAAGACTAACCTTGCTACCTAATTGAGTTGACTTTAAAGTTGTCATCAATCAACACAAGTCTGACATTAATACTTGATTAGGTTGATTAAGATTGAGACCATCGGTTAAAATGAGTCTAGCATTTTTTGCCCTTGATACATCTTAGGTTAGATAAATGTCAACTTGGGTTGTGCTGCCCGGCTAGGCCAATGGGAAAGAAGTGAGCTAGGCTGAACTAGTCCAATTATTTAGTGGGCTGTCCTTTTTATAACCAAACCCAAGCCAAAACACTGGACTAGCGGGCCGACCCAACTCAATCCAATTTTCAGCAAAGGAAAACAAAAAATGTTTTGAAAAGCTTAAAAAAGCAGGCTAAGTGCGGCCCATGGCCCAAAATAGCTTGATTCTTTCTAGGCCACTATTTTTTAGCCCAACCCAAAACACTAGAACGTTGGTCAGTCCATTGGGCTAAGCCAAAATTGACAGTTGTACCTACGATAGTAATCACCTTTATATATTGGGTTGCCATGTCATTGGTGCGCAATTTCCATTGGCTTTAGCGATGAATAGTCTAAGTCCAGGAACCTGACAGGCCACAAGTACTTAACTTTGCTGATTTGTGTAGTTTACCCCCTCCAACAGAGTAATTACCTTTGTTTTACTTTTGCTTATAGAAAAACTTTCATTTTATTTTTGGCAAAATTATAGTTTTGCCCCTTATTTTTATAAATTCAAACATCCGGTGCCCCTATTTCAAAACTCAGACATTTAGTCCCTCAATTTTTAAAAAACAAATCATTTTGTCCAAATGAGAATTTTTATTTTCTTTTATTTAATATAATTTTATCTTTATTATAAATCATTTCTTTTCTAACTTTATAGTTCACAAAATTGATGTTTTTCTACACAATTATTAAAATTTAATATTATAGACATAAATTGCTTCCCGTGGATTGCACGAGTTATGATGAGAATATGAAAGGACAATAGATGATACAAAGAAGAAACAGAAAGGCAAAACTCTGACTTTTGGCACAATGAATGTCGTTGGAATTTGATGTGAAGTCCGCACTAATGAACTCTTTTGCCTTTTGTCTTTTTTTTAGTCGTTGATATAGACTTGTCTAACTTGAGAAATTTCTAATACTACTTTTTCATCTCCCATGTTTGGTACAGTTACCACACTCCAAAGACAAAATAATATTAATTGTTAGGTGTACACCATAATAGGAAACTTGATTTTTACATGGGACAACATTGATCACTCTATATTTATTTATTCGTTGTACAAAGTCATTTTTAGCTGCCACATCAGTAAATCCGAAAAATTACTTTGCTATATTTAAATTATGAAATATACATTGTATTCAATTTAAATTAGAATTAGAATTCATCAGAAACGGTAGTAATCGTCATCTATAGTAAAAAATATTTAAAATATTTAAAATAAATAGTTCATCAGAAACGGTAGTAATCAATATTACGCTTTTCACCAACCATTCTATATATTTATTTCCTTTCAAATTTTTATTTAATTAGATATTTTAAAACAAAATTGCTCCCCGTGCATCGCACGGGTTGTATACTAGTAATAAATATTTATGGATGTAATTTTTTAATTTTTTTTGGCAACGTAATGTTCTAAAAAGTTGAAATTCAGTACCGCAACAAAAAATTTGAAAACATTAAAAAACATAATTAAGCATTAATTGTCATTTATTTGTTTTTTTTTTTATGAAATCGATTGATATTTTTCGGTTGTCAACGGTCATAGGTGTTGATATCCATAAATAACACATTTAATTTTAGGATATTATTTTATTTTTCTGATTGAATATTATGTGTGATCATCTTCAACCTTTGGTCGGGCTGTACCGACCCGATTATGACCCACTTCAAAACCCAATTGAAATCTACTATTTCTTGTATTGTTTTTTGTTTAAAAAATCCTAGAAATCCTTGTGTTTGACGAAATAAGGATTCCCCACTATAATTTGCCTCAATAATGTTCTGAAAGTTAGATAAAAAATCATATAATATGTTGAAAAATCATAAACCAATCAATCCAAAAAGGAAAAACACTCATATTTTAGTTGTCTTCTACGTTCATATTGTTTTTGCCTTTATACAACACACATTCTCAAATAAAATGGTATAAAAAAATCCATTCTCAAATGATTCAGACCTATAGAAGTATATTTGACATCCAAACATATTGTAAAAATCGGAAGTAGCTACAAGAATAACACCCGTGTATCCAAAGAAAAAAGAAGAACAACATAAAAAGACAAGGAGGAGTTAACAATGGAGAAGACAAATTTTCAAAGAGCACATGCATTGAGAAGAGAAAAATACAAATTGGAAAATAACAGAGGGACTAAATTACAAATGTATAAAATATTGTGCATCTACTAATAATTAGCCTATACTAATGACATGGTAAATGGTGTGACACTTGGTCCAATAAATTCTACACAACTCACATAGGTGTTGGCACTTCACTTTTTTGGGTGGGTAACGAAGTAGGCGCCCAAAATATTTTTCTGGGCCTATATGTCATTAATTACGTTCCCTCTCTTGCCATTTGTATGTATAATCATTATTTTCTGGGCCTATATGTCATTAATTACGTTCCCTCTCTTGCCATTTGTATGTATAATCCATATTAAAGATAATTAATTTTTTTTTTTTGCAATAATGCTATTTAGCCCAATAATTTGACAAAAAACATACAAATACTTCCATACTAGGAGAATACTCGTGCGATGCACGAGTTGTTATATAATTTTTTTTCTTTAATTTTATATAGAGTTTATACAAATATATACATAAGTTGTCGATATAAATTATGTATTTTAAAAATATAGTATTACATTAATATATTGTTGAATTTTTATTTATGCCATATTCTTATATAGTGTGTTTTTTAATATGCACAATTGTCCAAATTTTAGTGAGCTTAATTGTTGAAAATAAAATCTTACTAAACTTCATTTTACTTAGAAATAATAAATGTCATTCTATTTAATATCTTGAATTTATGAGCATGAATTTTAATAATAAAGACATGTGAAAAATAATATAAATAATAAGAATATTTTTGATATAGCATTTTTTAATATGTGTAAGACAAAGAAGAAAAATAATAATTGAAGATCAATACTAATAAGAATATTTTTTGATATAACATATAGCCTAAATAAACACTACGTAAAAAAAATTCTTTTTGTTTAAAAACAAAAATAATGGTTTAATATGTGAAAGTTTAAGGATGAAAATAATGAGATTTTATATTTCTTTTAAAACATTAGAATAAAAATAACTAAGTTATACTAAGAAAGTGATCATAATATATTGATAAACATGTTTGGAAGTGACTTACATTTGTAATGTGCGTCTCGCATTTGCTTTTTTCTTAAAATGTTATTCTATTTTTATTTTCTTCTTCCAAATTTCAGTGATATCCTCTAAATATTATTATTATATTAAGCTTGGATGAGTTTAAATTAAATAAGTTAATGGTTGTGTATGAATAAATATAAATCATAGAAATTAGAAAGTAACTACTCTTTATTTTATTTTTTCTTTATTTCTTTGTTTATTCATCAATTAATAATTCATAAATATTAATTAAAACAAAATTTTAAAAATATATTTTTATTCTTTATAATGATATGAAAAATATATGGCCATTATTCACAATATGAAATGAAAGATTTATTTTATTATAATTGTTTTTTATGCAACTTATAATCTAAATAAGCTACATAAAGTGGAGAGTAAACATATAATATTTGTAAAAGAATTGAAACATTTAAATCTGAAGCTTTATTTGGTTGTTTTTACCTCAAGCACTATTCTTATTTAAAATTAACCATTTTAGATGTGAATTTGTAAATAAAAAGTATTAGATAGAATATATACTAAAGGCATTAGATATGATGATAGTTGAAGAAAATGATATTTTGTTTCCTTTGTGATATAGAGAAGAGACACCTAATGTAATTTCCTTTTTAGAAGTGACACCAAAGGTTATGAAGTTTCAAGGAACATATTCAACTCATTTAGATCTAGCAAATCATACAATCTTACAAAACTATGAAATTAAACATTTTTTTTGACAAAAAGTTAAACATTTTTATAAAGAACAATATTAAAATATACATAATTTCTTAATGCCTATAACTTTTTCTGAAAATCGTTGCCTATTTGTCAACTTCAAACTATCAAGAACACAAAATTCTTTACCCTTTTTGTGATTTATACATCTTGTGAAACTTGCTCCTTTCTTCTACTCCTTGTTTTTTATATGATTATTGCACCTAATGTAATTTCTCTTTAGAAGTGACACTGAAGGTTATGAAGGCTCAAGGAACATATGCAACTCATTTAGATCTAGCACATCATACAATTTTACAAAACTATAAAATTTAATATTTTTCTAAAGAACAATATTAAACTATACATCATTTCTCAATGCCTATAACTTTACAAAAAATTGTTGTCTATTTGTCACCTTCAAACTATCAAGAACATGAAATTCTTTATCCTTTTTGCGAATTCTACATCTCGTGCAACTTGCTCCTTTCTTCTACTCCTTGTTTTCTATATGATTCTTGCACCTAATGTAATTTCTTTCTTAGAAGTGACACCAAAGATTATGAAGGCTCGTGGAACATATGCAATTCATTTAGATCTAACACATCATACAAAAAATTAAACATTTTTCTTAAGAATAATATTAAAATATACATAATTCTCAATGTCTATAACTTTACAAAAAATCATTGCCTATTTGTCAACTTAAAACTGTTAAGAACATAAAAATCTTTACCCTTTTTGTGCATTCTACACCTTCTTGTGAAACTTGCTTCTTTCTTCTACTTATTATTTTTTATATGATTCTTTTTGTCAAAACCTCTACCCTAACCATCCAAAGATCTCTCCTTTAAATAGTCATTTCTTGTTATAATTACTTTAAACTCTATTTCTTCCACTCATATTCCACTAACTCATGAGTTTATTGTAAATTAAAGCAATAATTCATGTAAATGTGAAACCCCTCCATTCAATGCATAATGGTTACATAAAAAAGAATTTTAAAGGTCAAACTTATTATTTCTTATTTCATCTAAACTATTATAATTGATAAATATATTTATTAATTCAATTAATTTAAATTTTGACCAATTCTAATAATAATATAATTTCTATGTAAATAAATATATAATTTAAAAAAAACATTTAGAATAAATAGTAATAAATATAAAAAACAAAACAATAAAAAGTAACTAATATAAGAACATAAAATTGAGTTTAGAATGAACATATAATTGAGCTCATAAGTCTCATGAATTGAGAATGAACATTGATTAATATAAAAAAAATCATGTTTTTTTATATTTAATTATATATTAAAAATTAAAATCAAAGTCTCATTTATACAAAAATTATGATTAAATATAATATTATGTGTAAATTTATTACTATGTTGGAATTTATTAGTAGTAGTGTTTGGTGTAACATCCCTAATTTCGTTAATTTCAAATTAAGAAATTAACGAGTGATTTATTATCCGAATAAATAATAAATCAAGTCACGAATATGAGGTTGTCGGAAGCGATTTATAATTCTAAAAAGTATATGATTTAATTGTATTGTGGGTTGAACTATGTGATAGTGTGTGGAGTAACTAGAGGGGTGTAGGAAGGAATTTTATTTAAGGCCCAACCCAAGTTATGGCCCAATGTTCCTTTGTTTTAAAAGTGAAAAAAAGAGAAAGAGGAGAAACTCACGAGGAAGAGGAAGAGGAAAAAAAGAGAAAGTGAAAGAAAGAAATAAGAAAAAGGAGAAAAGAAAGAGAACAGAGAGAGTGCCGAGAGAGAAGAGGAGAAAACGTGAGGAAGAGGAGAAAAAGAAATGAGAAGATCTCACTCGATTCAACACCGGGTAAGGGGCTTTATAGCTCGTTTTCTCCCATTTTCCGTCCTCTATCTATTGGTACCACTTTCACACTCTAATTTCTTTCCGTTTTCGTTTTGCCATTAATGGGTTTTAAGCTCCAATTTGGAGAAACTGGAGATTTAAGCGAAATTGAAGCTTGGTATGGGCGATTGGAAGCTCAACAACCGACGTGGAGTGTTCGGTTCCGGTTTTGGAGCGAGTTCGGGCGAGTTCGTGAAGTTCGGGATCGTGAGCTTTAACGTCTCGGTGGTTCGTGATTTTCATCACGAGGAGGTGAGTTTTACTCGCTTAGGGAATTTAAACATCGTTTTTGAACTATGTTTGAATGATTTTCAAATTTCAAGTTTCGAGAATTTTAGAGTTAAAAGCGCTATTTTACTGAAAATGACGCGTGTTTGAAGATTTAAAACGAAACCATAATGCTTTGATTTTTGAATTGATATGTTTGGAGTGGATTATGTGTCTTTGTGGTACATGCGTGGTTGAAATCGGATTGAAATACGGTTTGGAATCGATTGGAGAACGAAACGGAACGGAATTTGGAACTAAGTTGAGAAGTTCCTATGTTCCCAATGTCCAATGTTCCGTCTCGAAGCTCCATTCGAACTTCAAACTTCTTTTAAATCCTTTTCCTAACCACCTAGAGCATTTATGTGGAATATTGTTTGTTTGGATGTGTTTTAAAGTTGGGTGTGAATCGGTTGAATTTTCAAATCTATTGGAAAACCGTAAAATTTTGTATATGTGTGAAATAATGATTTTGGAATAAAATGATGTCCGGACTGGTTTTTCAGTGATTATGATTTTTGGGATGTCCATTCATGGAGGAAACTCTGCTAGAAATTTTGTTAGAAATTTTGATACAAATTCAAAGTGGTTTTGAAATAACGATTAATATTATTATTATTTCAAAAACCGTAATTAGTATACGTGTGAGGACATATGTTTTGAAAAATTGAATTGAACCAAAATGTTCATTTCTATTTTATATTTGGCGCGGGATGATTATATTCATCAAAACCGGCCTTCTTTGAATAAAATGTTCTATTTTTATGTTTTGGCTAGGGATGATTATAAATCATCTAAACCTATCCATGAGACCTATAATTATAAATTAAATGGAATTGAAATAATGCTTGCGGAAAATGATATGCTCTATCCGTTATGTTACGATATATAAATATATCGAGTTGAGGTGACGACCTCTATGTGTTAGTATGCTAGGGGAGGGCAGTCATGAGCCCTGGCCCTTGTAACACCCCGAAATAATTTAATTAATTATTTAATTAAGTTATTTGAGGTTTACAATAATTATGTAAATAAATTAACTAACTAGGAGTTATTTAATTTCAGGAGGTGATGTGAATTAAAAGGAGGGGTGTGAATAGGGCCCAAGCCCATTAGTGGGCCCAATTCCCATTCACAACCCAATGGATCCCTAAGTGTGTATTACCCCATCAAAACAAAGAAAGAAACCGTGAGACAGTGAGAAAGCAAACGCGCAGCGTGAGAAAGGAAGAAGAGGAAGAAGAGGCTTCTCTCAAATTTCTTAGGTAAATCGTTTAACCCACTATTCTCCATTCTTCTCCTTTGTAATCTTCAATCCTTTCCTTATTTTTTGAGGTGTTTCTTCAACAGAGGAGAAGGGTTTTAGCGTGAGTTTGGGAGGAAGAACGAAGCTTGTGTGGTGGTGATTGTGGTGGTGCTTTTGGTGGGTTCTCAAGTGTGGTTTTCTCCTCAATTATCAGGTAAGGGGAGTTTCCTTTTATAGCCAATAGTCTCTAAAACATGGGACCATAGGATTGAGTATTGGGACATGGAGGGGGGTGAATTGGTGCGTTTTCTGAAATTATAGGGGCAGGGGCTGTTGTATAAATTAGGTGTGTTCTTTGTGGTACTTGTCTTACTCATATATATATATGCGGTTCTTTGTAGTATAAATCATATATGTTCTTTGTTTTCTTTGGTTTATCAACCATACATGCTTTCTTGTCCCTCGCTTCTTAACATGTATAAGTTCTTTGTCAAGGTGTTATAAAATATATATGTCTTTCTTTGTTTTACGTTTACCACTTTGTATATGTCTTTATCTCGAGTTTTAAAAATACATACATGTTCTTTGGTTGGGCCTAGAAAATGGGTATAGGTTGTCGTTGGTGCATAAGGAGGAAAATACATAAATGGGTCGAGGGGGCGCCAAAATCCCCAAAATGGCGCCTGTGTGTGTATTGTGTATGTTGCGCGTGTTTTGCAGCAGATGAGAGGGGGCGCCAATTTCCCACGAAATGGCGCCCGGTGAGTGAGTTGGAGCGTGTCGGTGTGGGTTTGTGCAGTGGGGCGGGAGGCGCCAAATTCCACCAAAATGGCGCTGAGAGTGCCGCTTGGTGGGATATTGTGTGTGCTGGTGTAGCAGACAGGAAGGCGCCAAATTCCCCGAAAATGGCGCCACGTGTGTGGTTTCGTGGTGCTTGTGTGGTTTGAAGAACGTGACTTGCGCGCCATCTGCGCAAGCCCCTGCAGCGTAACCTCGTGCGCACACCCTCTCATGAGAGGACGAAAACTTTGAGAGTTAGAGCGACCTATCCGCGCGCTTCTGCGCGCTTTCTCTTCTTCTGCCGCGCCAATGCGCGCCTCTCGGTGGGGATCTTTCAAAACCGTGTGCTAAAATAAATATTATGGTGCTAAATTAATCCCTAGGTGCTAAAATAAATACTATGGTGTGAAATTAGTCCCTAGGTGCCAAAAATAATTATTATGATGTTGAATTGGTCCTTTTGGTGGGGCATTAGCTATGGTGGTTGTTTCTAATGGTGATGGGATTAACGGTGAGTTTATTTGGGTGATTAAGGGTCTATGACCCCTATTGGTGACCCAGTGCAAATAAAATTATTGGTGAATATTCGGTGTGCTATTATCGTGGTTGTTTTGGTGTGGTGTTGCATAGTCATGCGTCGCATAGGCATGTGCATTATTTTCGGTGAATAGGCCTCGGCCTCATAAAATATTTTTGGTGAATGCCTTCGGGCTTTTTGGTGATTGGTGAATGCCTTCGGGCCTTTTTTGGTGATGGATCCACATGCATATGCCCTTGGCGTTGGGCTGCATTCTCATGCACTTGCATATGTACTGGTGTTTGTTTGGGTGTGTATGACCATTGATGAAATTGCTTGAATCTTTACGGTGTTTGTGTACTAATGCTTGTCTGATTGTGTTGCATGTTTTATTTACTATTTCTATGAAATGAAACTCACCCTTTCTGCTTGGAATGTTGCTCCTATGTGGCAACGCTGCAGGTGACAGTGACAAATGATGAAGGTGACGCGAGCACCTTCCGCTAGTATTTGTCGAGTCGGCTCTGATACGTAGCACCGGGGAGGGATAGATAGATTTTGTCATTTATGTTATATTATGCTTAAATTTCCTTGGATAACTGTATTACCGTATTTTGGTTGTTATTTCCGCTGCTACGATTTCTATTCCTCGTACGGATTTATGGTGCTATGTATCACCTTTTAGAGTTATTTTAATTATTATTTGGAGTTTTATGTGGTTGTTTGAATGTGGCACCCTCTAGTGGTCGCACTAAAGGTTTTTCGTAGACTCTGATTGTTCGAATTATTTAAAATAATAGATTAAATAGAAGGGGGTGTTACAATTGGTATCGAGCTTGATTCGATCTGTCCACGTAGAGTTGAGTCGTCAAGTTATGTAGCACTTAAGTTTTATTCATCGATTCTGAATTCTGTTTTCTGTTGCAGTACTAGAATGGCAGGACGGAACGACGCTGCACTTGCCGCTGCACTGCAGGCTATGGCTGGGGTTGTGGGTGATCTGCGTGGTGTTGTGGACCCTGGAACGCGCAGTTTGGCTACCTTCCAGCGGGAGAACCCTCCTACTTTCGGCGGGTACAACCACGATGGTGCCCTTGAGTGGTGGGAGAGTTGGAGCGAATATTCCGCGCGTGATGGATCGCATCGATGCTCGTAAAGTTCGTTATGGCACGCATACGTCAAGAAAGAGGTGATGACCGTGGATGACTGTTAGGCAGAGGTTGATGGCGGACAATGAAGAGATCACCTGGGCCGTGTTCCAGAGAGAGTTCCGGAGGAAGTACTATCCGGAGGGATGTCCGTGGAAAGAAAGAAGTTGAGTTTCGAGGCTCGAGCGGGTAATATGTCCGTGTATCAATATCTTTGCCAAATTTACCGAGTTGTCCAAGTTCTATCCGCACTATGATGGGCCAGATGCTGAGTTCTCTAAATGCATCAAGTTTGAGAACGGGTTACGTGCTGACATAAAGAAATTCATAGGGTATCAACAGATTCGCGTGTTCTCCGTGTTGGTTAATAGCTGCAGGATTTTTGAGGAGGACAGCAATGCTCACTCCAGAGTTATGAAAGAGAAACACAAGAACTTCTCGGGTCGGAGTAAGCCGTATGAGGTGCCTGCTGGTAAGGGCAAGGGGAAGTTTGTTGGTGGGTCTAAGCGAAGTGGGGGAGATGCTACTGCCGGTATTACTTGCTACACGTGTGGGAAACCAGGTCATAAGAGTCCAGACTGCCCAAGCAAGGATGAGAAGAGGTGTTATCGGTGTGGGAAAGCGGGGCACATATCTCCCAACTGTGATAAGAAGGATGTCGTATGTTACAACTGCGGGGAGACAGGGCATATTAGTACTAAGTGTTCCAAGCCAAAGAAGGAGCGGGCGAGTGGGAAAGTGTTTGCTCTCGCAGGTTCAGAGACTGCTAATGAGATTAGAGGTACGTGTTTCATTAAGGGGTACTCAATTGCTTGCTATAGTTGATACCGTGCCACACATTCGCTTGTTTCGCTGCATGTCTTGATAAGTTGAACCTAGAATTATCTCGTCATGAAAAGAGAGATGGTCATCGACACTCCAAAAGGGTTCGGTGACTACCTCTCTCGTGTGTGTTAAGTGTCCTCTATTGGTTTTCGATAGAGAGTTTCTTGTGGATTTAATTTGCTTGCCACTAGGAGGCTCGATATCATATTAGGTATGGATCGGTTAGTGAACAACCATGTCCACATCAACCGCTTTAATAAATCAGGATTTCGCGCCTCCGGCCGAAGGAGGATCTGCGTTGTTACTGCCACGCGCTTGCATAAGATAATGAGAGATGAAGTTAAGTTGTTTTCCTTGATGGCGTCGCTGTCTCTTGAGAGCCAGACTAAGATCGACGAGTTGCCAGTAGTGCGGGACTTTTCTGAAGTATTTCCTGATGAAATCCCTGATGTGCCACCGGAGAGGGAGGTGGAATTTGGTATTGACTTGGTGCCCGGCACTAGACCCGTGTCTATGGCACCGTATAGGATGTCTGCAGCAGAATTGTCGGAATTGAAGAAGCAGCTTGAAGATTTGCTAGAGAAGAAATTCATAAGACCGAGTGTATCTCCGTGGGGAGCCCCAGTGTTGCTGGTAAAGAAGAAAGACGGGAGTATGAGGCTTTGCATAGACTATCGGCGCTTGAACAAGGTTACAATCAAGAATAAGTATCCGCTCCCAAGGATCGATGACTTAATGGATCACCGGTGGGTGCTCGTGTATTCGATGAAGATAGATTTGAGGCCTGGGATATCACCGATAAAAGTTAAGGATGAAGATATTCAAGACAAAGATTTAGGACTCGGTATGGGCACTACGAGTATTCGGTGATGCCATTTGGAGTTACAAATGCTCCGGGTATTCATGGAGTACATGAATCGCATTTTCATGAATATCCGGATCGTTTCAGTAGTGGTCTTTATCGACGACATTCGATTTATTCCAAGTCCGAGGAAGAGCATGTCGAGCATTTGAGGTCGATGTTGGAGATCTTGAGGATAGGAAGTTGTATGCTAAACTATCTAAATGTGATTTTTGGTTGAAGGAAGTAAGTTTCCTTGGGCATATCATTTCGAGGACTCAGTATAGCAATAGATCCATCCAAAGTTGATGCGAAATGCGGTGGGAGGCTCCTAAATCCTTCATCGAGATTAGAAGCTTTACGGGGCTAGCCTGGTTACTATAGACAGTTCATTGAAGGGTTCTCGGTTGGCACTTCCGCTAACTCACCGACTTGTAAAGGGAAGGCATTGTTGGGATTCTCATTGTGAGGAAAGTTTCAAGGAATTGAAGAGGAGGTTGACCACTTCGCTGTGTTGACGCGTTACCAAAATCGGGAGAGCCTTTCGTAGTGTATTGTGGACGCTTCTAAGATGGGACTAGGAGGTGTCCTTATGCAAAATGGTAAGGTAGTGGCCTCACGCATCTAGGCAACCGAGAGTCCATGAGAAGAATTACCCCACTCATGATTTGGAGCTAGCGCAATTGTGTTTGCATTGAAGATTTGGCGACACTACCCGCATTTCGAGAGGTTTGAAGTGTTTAGTGATCATAAGGGGTTGCAATATCTATTCGATCGTAAGGAGTTGAACATGAGGCAAAGGAGATGGTTAGAGTTGTTGAAGGATTACGATTTCACCTTTAAATTATCATCCGGTAAAGCTAATGTGGTGGCGGATGCCTTGAGCCCAAGAAGGCCTTGCACGTGTCGGCAATGATGGTTAAGGAGCTCGAATTAGTGGAGCGGTTTAGGGATATGAGTCCTGATTTGTGGTGACACCTAAGAGCGTCGATTGGGTATCTTTGAAGATCCATAATGAATTCTTGGATGTCATCGAGAAGCTCGTAGCGGTGATATTAAGTGGTGGAGATCGCCGTAGGGATCGATAATTCGATGATAAAGACTATGAGATCGATGCGCAAGGTGTATTGAGGTACCGTGGGAGGATTTGTATACCGATAATGAGGAGATTAAAAGGCAATTCTCGAAGAGGCCATAGGAGTAAGTCGAGTATTCACCCGGAGCTACGAAGATGTATCAAGACTTAAAGAAGTTGTTTTGGTGGCCCGGTATGAAGCGTGAGGTGGCTCGGTTTGTTTATGCATGTCTAACTTGTCGGTCAAAAGTGGAGCATCGAAGCTGCGGGGTTGATGCACACCGCTGGAGATCCCGAATGGAAGTGGGATGACATTTCCATGGATTTTGTGGATGGGTCGCCAACAACACGCAAGAGGATTTGACGCTATTTGGGTAATCGTGGATGGTCGACGAAGTCCGCTCACTTCTTGCCTATTAATATTACCTATCCTGGTTCCGAAGTTGGCGGAAATTTATGTGAAGACGATTGTGAAGTCGCACGGTGTTCCCATGAGCATTGTGTCGATAGAGATCCCGCATTCACTTCTCGAATTTTGGAAGAGTTTACAAGAGGCCCAGGTTCTAAATTGAGGTTGAGTTCGGCGTACCACACCCGCAGAGATGATGGACGATGCAGAGAACTAATCGGGCCGCTTGAAGATTTCTTTGAGGCGTGTGTTCTTGAGCGGGGAGGTTCGTGGGATTCTCATCTACCTCCAGTCGAGTTTACTTACAACAACAATCATCATTCGAGTATTGGGATGGCACCGCTCGAAGCATTGTATGGTAGGAGGTGCGGGACTCCTCTGTGTTGGTATGAATCGGAGAGAGTGTGGTACTTGGTCCTAAATAGTCCGTGAAACTACGAGAGAAGGTTAAAATGATCCGGGAGAAAATGAAAACTTCGCAGAGTGATGCGAAGAGTTATCACGATAAGAGGAGGAAGGATTTGGAATTTCAAGTGGTGACCACGTATTCTTGAGAGTCACTCCCACGATCGTGTCGGGCGTGCTCAAGTCTAAGAAGTTGACTCCTCGCTTTATCGGTCCGTGTCGAGATCTTCGGAGAGGTAGGAAAGTTGCTTACAGAGTGGCCTTGCCACCCAATCTTTCGAATTTACATGACGTGTTTCATGTATCCCAACTGAGGAAGTATGTTCCCGACCCATCCCATGTGGTTCAGATGGACGACGTGGAAGTGAGAGAGAATCTCACCGTGGAGACGATGCCGTGAAAGATTGAAGACCGTGAGGTGAAGGTCCTAAGGGGTAAGGAAATCAATCTGTGAAGGTGGTTTGGTTAGGGGCCGTGGGCGAGAGCACGACTTGGGAATTGGAGAGCAAGATGAAGGAGGCCTATCCGGAGCTATTTGACTCAGGTAATTTCGAGGACGAAATGTTCTAAGTGGGGGAGAATTGTAACACCCCGAAATAATTTAATTAATTATTTAATTAAGTTATTTGAGGTTTACAATAATTATGTAAATAAATTAACTAACTAGGAGTTATTTAATTTCAGGAGGTGATGTGAATTAAAAGGAGGGGTGTGAATAGGGCCCAAGCCCATTAGTGGGCCCAATTCCCATTCACAACCCAATGGATCCCTAAGTGTGTATTACCCCATCAAAACAAAGAAAGAAACCGTGAGACAGTGAGAAAGCAAACGCGCAGCGTGAGAAAGGAAGAAGAGGAAGAAGAGGCTTCTCTCAAATTTCTTAGGTAAATCGTTTAACCCACTATTCTCCATTCTTCTCCTTTGTAATCTTCAATCCTTTCCTTATTTTTTGGGCTGTTCTTCGTGCAACAGAGGAAGGGTTTTAGCGTGAGTTTGGGAGGAAGAACGAAGCTTGTGTGGTGGTGATTGTGGTGGTGCTTTTGGTGGGTTCTCAAGTGTGGTTTTCTCCTCAATTATCAGGTAAGGGGAGTTTCCTTTTATAGCCAATAGTCTCTAAAACATGGGACCATAGGATTGAGTATTGGGACATGGAGGGGGGTGAATTGGTGCGTTTTCTGAAATTATAGGGCGGGGGTCACATGTATAAATTAGGTGTGTTCTTTGTATCGCTTCTTCTCGAATATATATATATCACGGTTCTTTGTAGTATAAATCATATATGTTGTTGTTTTGCTGGTTTATCAACCATACATGCTGCTGTCCCTGCTTCTTAACATGTATAAGTTCTTTGTCAAGGTGTTATAAAATATATATGTCTTCATTTGCTTTTGCGCGTTTACCATCGTGATATGTGTCTTTATCTGAGTTTTAAAAATACATACATGTTGCTGGTTGGGCCTAGAAAATGGGTATAGGTTGTCGTTGGTGCATAAGGGAGGAAAATACATAAATGGACTGAGGGGGGGGCGCCAAAATCCCCCAAAATGGCGCCCTGTGTGTGTATTGTGTATGTTGCGCGTGTTTTGCAGGCAGACTGAGAGGGGCGCCAATTTCCCATGAAATGGCGCCTGGTGAGTGAGTTGGAGCGTGTCGGTGTGGGTTTGTGCAGTGGGCGGAGGAGCGCCAAATTCCACCAAAAATGGCGCTGAGTGTTTGCTGGTGGATATTGTGTGTCTTTGGTGTAGCGAGACAGGAGGGGCGCCAAATTCCCCTGAAAATGGCGCCCTGTGTGTGGTTTCTGTGGTGCTGTGTGGTTTGAAGAACGTGACTTGCGCGCCATCCTGCGCGCGCGTCCCTGCGCGTAACCTCGTGCGCACACCTCTCACAGAGGGACAGAAACTTTGAGAGTTAGAGCGACCTATCCGCGCGCCTTCCTGCGCTTCTTCTTCTTCTCGCAGCGATTAAGCGCGCCCTCAGGGGGGATCTTTCAAAACCGTGTGCTAAAATAAATATTATGGTGCTAAATTAATCCCTAGGTGCTAAAATAAATACTATGGTGTGAAATTAGTCCCTAGGTGCCAAAAATAATTATTATGATGTTGAATTGGTCCTTTTGGTGGGGCATTAGCTATGGTGGTTGTTTCTAATGGTGATGGGATTAACGGTGAGTTTATTTGGGTGATTAAGGGTCTATGACCCCTATTGGTGACTGGGTGCAAATAAAATTATTGGTGAATATTCGGTGTGCTATTATCGTGGTTGTTTTGGTGTGGTGTTGCATAGTCATGCGTCGCGTAGGCATGTGCATTATTTTTCGTGAATAGGCCTCGGCCTCATAAAATATTTTTGGTGAATGCCTTCGGCTTTTTGGTGATTGGTGAATGCCTTCTGCCTTTTTGGTGATGGATCCACATGCATATGCCCTCGGCGTTGGTCGCATTCTCATGCACTTGCATATGTAATCGTGTTTGTTTGGGTGTGTATGACCATTGATGAAATTGCTTGAATCTTTACTTGTTTGTGTACTAATGCTTGTCCGATTGTGTTGCATGTTTTATTTACTATTTCTATGAAATGAAACTCACCCTTTCTGCTTGGAATGTTGCTCCTATGTGGCAACGCTGCAGGTGACAGTGACTGAAGGTGACGCGAGCACCTTCCGCTAGTATTTGTCGAGTCGGCTCGATACGTAGCACCGGGAAGGGATAGATAGATTTTGTCATTTATGTTATATTATGCTTAAATTTCCTTGATAAGCAGATTCACGTATTTTGGTTGTTATTTCCGCTGCTACGATTTCTATTCCTCGTACGGATTTATGGTGCTATGTATCACCTTTTAGAGTTATTTTAATTATTATTTGGAGTTTTATGTGGTTGTTTGAATGTGGCACCCTCTAGTGGTCGCACTAAAGGTTTTTCGTAGACTCGATTGTTCGAATTATTTAAAATAATAGATTAAATAGAAGGGGTGTTCTGACCTTCAGGCCCCAATGTTAAAAAGATTATTCCGCCTTTGAGAGTTGTACACTTATTGGCTATGACCGGGTCCACCCATGCTTCTTTTAGGTTGTTGGTGGTGTACTAAAATTAATAAAACTTTATTGTAATTCATTCTTGATTACCATGTTTCGCAATTCATATAATAGAATTGCTAAGAGATCCATAAAGTATTAACTTGCTTTCGTGTCTATGTTTTATGTTTCGCAAATTCATATAATAGAATTGCTAAGAGATCCATAAAGTACTAACTTGCGTGTCTATGTTTTAATTGGCTCATGAGTGTGGCTAGGGTCACGGTAAAGCTCACCGAGGCAAGTTGTCTCACCCTATCATATGTGGTTTTTTTTGAGAGAAACAGATAAAAGAAAAGGGAAAGAAGCACGGCGGTTGATGCTTGTGTGGAAGATGGATACTGAGCATTTATGCTTATGATATTCTCACATATTGTTTCTTTGTAAAATATTGTATAACTTGACTTGATACAAGTTGTAAGTTATATTTCCGCTACTACTCGATATACTCGATATGTAATGTTTCAATAATTCGTGTTTAAGACGCGAAAAAATTTTTAGGGTGTTACATTTGGTATCGTGAGCGGTTCGACCTAGTCCGGACGTAGAGACCTTATGGTCAAGAGATTAGATAGAGTCACTTAGGGATCGTGATGATAAATTGTTAGAACCTTCCAAAGATGTTATGTGAAGCTTTGAGCTTGATCAACTCAATTTTTCATGCAAGGTAATCGGGGAATGATAACGATTGGTTGCCTTAGCCCCCGAAAATGTCCAAACCCTACACCATAGGAATTCGCCTTCTCGGTTTATCGAGCACGCAATGAAAGCAAAGGGCTACGCTTGGTGTTTTGAAGTAAGCAATGGGCAACTAAATTGGTTCGAGGAAATTGTGGGCGAATGTTCAATCAATGAACCAAGTGCGATTGTAGAATTGCGAAGGGAAGTTATTGTAGGTCATACAAAGAGCTACAATTAAGAAAAGCCTTTAGGCAGAATAATGACAAAGATCGTAAGATCTCATTAAGATTAACTGACACCCCTAATCCTAATTATTGATTAGCCGGGTCTATCGATTCATCAAAATATTGTTTTACAATAACCTTACCTTATGGTTAGAGTAAACCCCAACTTAGATCGCAGCTAGAGATATCCTTTTGGATAGTCATGCGAGTCTTGATCATGTTTCTTTTTCCTTTACGCCATATTGCGAAATGCTATGAAGCCGACCTAGTAGGTTGTAGTTCAATCTCTCAGTTGGCTCTACGGAACCCAATGTTGATCGAAAGTTAGTTATGATCACGCTTTTTGAACCAAGTCTCAATCAAGATAAGAGCAGTAGGTGACTTGATGGTGACATGTACTGGATTTCAAACTATTCCCAGTTATGGCAATATTTTAGAAAGAGTGATTCATGGATTGAAAGACCTGCACCTATATTGGATGCTAATGTTAAACTTTCAGATGAGGAATTTGGAAGGGCATATTTTTAATCTATTCCTGAAAGCTCGTTTTCAATCAAGTTATAGAATGGGCATGGAAGACGATAGCTGGATGGCACTCATGGACCGTTATTCGATTCTAAGAAATGACGGCAGTAATGAAATGAGATGTCACATGTGAGGGAAAATATATTCAAGATGATTGATATATATATTATGAGGAAGCTAGTCTCAGTTTGTGAGAAATTTTCGATAGTTCACCAACTTGATTTATTTATAACTTCTAATCCGGAACTCCGATTCTTATGTTCCGGGATGCGTTGGAAAGCTAACGAAAATGTCTACACATCCGAGTAGTTTGTGAATCAGTTGTTCAGTGGTATTCTGAATCTGTATCTCTGTATTATCCCAAGTTGTTTGGTACTAAAGCGGTTGTAGGACATAAACCTATTATAGGCTTGGGAATTGGAAAGAGAACTTCCAAAGTAGTTAAAATGAGATTCCTAAACACTTGTTTTAGGATGATACTCATTATAGTTTTCCTATGGACCTATTCCCGAAAAAGGTTGTTAGCGGCTTTAGCTTTTCAACAGTCGGTAGAGTTGCCAAAAGCTAACGATTATGAGGTATGTCGCCAGTATATCCAAGGGTGGAATATTCAATTTCTTAAAGTGTTGTTGTGCTATAGTAAGACGTAATTAAGTGACGTGAGACACCTTACTTATTGTTAAGCAAGATATGTTCCATACCAAATGGATACGTTAAAGAGGTTATGATTATGTTTGAACGTTTGTGGTGCTGGAGAGTTGTGGGACCAAAGAAATGACTAAAGTGGTGAGAATTGTTCTCGGAATCAACGTTGGAAGCATTATCTTGTGCCCGTTTGATTCCGTGGAAGAATCCTTCTATTTTGATTATTTCTTTGATGATTATAATAACTAGTTTGACTTCGTGATGAATCCAAACATAAACGTTCCGCTTAGAGAAAGTCCTACTTAGCTAGGAAAGCGGTTACGTATCAAGCGAGGGATCTATGTGGTTAGATTCTTTTATGCTTGAATATTTGAGTATTAGACTCCATTCAAGAGAATGGTTGGCTTTAGAAAAGTTGTTTGACCTATGATCCATACCTTAGTTAATGACCCTAAGGACTATGATGATGAAGCCTGCCAAGTATATAATAGTTATAACAGAACCGTATGGTGCCGCAAATTTGAAGGAGTATTTGTGATACTTTTTAACGAAGTTTTAACTACAGAAAATGTAATTTAAGACTATGCTATTCCAAACAGATCACCAAGAAATGTTGTTTTGATTGGAAAGTGGCTAGTTCGAAATTACTCGCCTATATTCAATGAAATAAAGTCAAAGGACTTTGATCTGTAATCCATGTGTAATGCATGAAATTTTGGTTCACAAGTTAGATTTGCAACTACTGTGATTAGTTACTGAGTTAGTAACATTGGTATAATATTATTAATAGTCCCTAATCTAAAGAACATTTTGATATTTGGGATGGGTACGTCCTTGTATCACCATTGTTGATGGATTCTAAGTGAATGAATAGTAGATTTCAATTCAAGGGAATGATTGGTTGGAATAGTCATCCGACTTATAGGTTCCGAAGGCCGCCTAGGTGTGTGAAAATATCCGGATTTAGGAATTGAGATTCAAAGATCGAAGTCACAAGGTGAAAATACGCCTCATTAGTATGTCGGGTTAACAAAGAAACAAACTCCTATGGGTAAGTGGGAAGATTATTTCACATTCAAATGTTTCCAAGAAAATTTTTTACAAAACCGTTACCCATTTGTGAGATAGTCATGAACTCAAAGAGGACAGAGTTTAACCCAAGTTCTAATAGTACAAGATTTCCAAGAAATCGAACGTGATGTTACCTAGTTTTCCCACAAGTCAAAAGTGCGCTGTGTCACTTGTTGGAAAGAAAAGATGGGAGCAGGAGGTCGGGTATAAATTACCTCCAGCTTGGATAAAGTTATGGTTAAGAATAAGAATCTATGCTTAGGTTGTTTAGCTTCAAGGTGAAGCGTTGATTTCAAAGTGTGGTCTAAAGTCGGGTTATTTTTAATTAAAAGTTAGGACTTAGATATTCAAGAAGACGCTTTTCTATACTAGATATGGACATTGCGAGTGAGTAGTGATGCTCTTCTGTCTAACTAATGTTCCTACGGTATTCATGGATTACATGAACCGAGTTTTTCACCCGTATTTAGATTTGTTGTTGAAATTTTCCGATAACATTTTGGTATACATTAAGACCATGTGGATCGTGACTTACATCTCCGCATTGTCCGAATATACTTCGAGTAAAGAAGTGATGGGCTAAACCTCCGAAGTGCGATTTCGGGAGGTTTGAAGTAAAATGTCAAGGATATGTGGTATCCAATCATTATGGCGAGAAATTCTAGTAAGGAGTTATTGGAACTAATTGATTTGTATAATAGGTCTATCGGAAGATTCTCACGATAGTTATTTCACTCATTCGGTTAACTTGTAAAGGTCGGCCGTTGAATGGGATTTCGATTGTGAGGAATAATTTTTAGAGTTGTATGAGGATTGACTTCTGCTTCAATCTTTATTCTTCCGAATCCATCCCCGATTTCTAAATTTACAAAGTGACGCCTTGGAAAGGGTTTAGTATGTGTTTGGTGTTTGAATCAACAAGAGGTAGTTGTGCACCCATGTAAGAGAAAGCCTCATGAGGAGAATTATCTAACTCATGATTAGTAATGGGCAAATTCTGTATATATAGTGAAAAAGATAGCTCGAGTCGATAAAAGGGTTATGTTGACAAAAGGAGTAGACTACTAGAGTTGGATCTCGATGATTCGAATTGTAAGAGTTACATCAACCATTGTTACCTGTAGAGCATTGCCGCGCTAAGGAACTCAGTTCTCGAGTGTATTGTATAGTTTTATCTTGGGCATTGTTCAATTTAAATGAAGTATTTCTTGTATCCTAATTGAGGAAAGACATTCTAATCCCACTCAACCGTGGAGTTAGGAATGATTGATCTTTGACTAATTCGGCCATTTCAAACAAATCCAAGTTATATCTTAGGTCATGAAGAGAAAATGCTTTCTTTGAGAACAATTACAATTGCTTAAGGAGTTTGTAATCGCTTTTCTGTTCAGAAGCTATTTGGGAATTAGAGGGCGATATGCGGATTAGATATCCGTATATATACTCTTGAGGTATGTTTGTCAAATTTTGAGGACAAAATTTTTCAAGTTGGGGTGATCAGAATATCTCTAATTTCGTTAATTTCAAATTAAGAAATTAACGAGTGATTTATTATCCGAATAAATAATAAATCAAGTCACGAATATGAGGTTGTCGGAAAGGCGATTTATAATTGCTAAAGTATATGATTTAATTGTATTGTGGGTTGAACTATGTGATAGTGTGTGGAGTAACTAGAGGGGTGTAGGAAGGAATTTTATTTAAGGCCCAACCCAAGTTATGGCCCAATGTTCCTTTGTTTTAAAAAAAAAAAAAAAAAAGAGAAAGCCCATTAAGTGAAAGAAAGAAATAAGAAAAAGGAGAAAAGAAAGAGAACAGAGAGAGTGCCGAGAGAGAAGAGGAGAAAACGTGAGGAAGAGGAGAAAAAGAAATGAGAAGATCTCACTCGATTCAACACCGGTAAGGGGCTTTATAGCCTGCTTTTCTCCCATTTTCCGTCCCTCTATCTATTGGTACCACTTTCACACTCTAATTTCTTTCCGTTTTCTTTTGCCATTAATGGGTTTTAAGCTCCAATTTGGAGAAACTGGAGATTTAAGCGAAATTGAAGCTTGGTATGGACGATTGGAAGCTCAACAACCGACGTGGAGTGTTCGGTTCCGGTTTTGGAGCGAGTTCGAGCGAGTTCGTGAAGTTCGGGATCGTGAGCTTCGAACGTCTCGGTGGTTCGTGATTTTCATCACGAGGAGGTGAGTTTTACTCGCTTAGGGAATTTAAACATCGCTTTTGAACTATGTTTGAATGATTTTCAAATTTCAAGTTTCGAAATTTTAGAGTTAAAAACGCTATTTTACGAAAATGACGCGTGTTTGAAGATTTAAAACGAAACCATAATGCTTTGATTTTTGAATTGATATGTTTGGAGTGGATTATGTGTGTCATGTGTCAGATGTGGTTGAAATCGGATTGAAATACGCTTTGGAATCGATTGGAGAACGAAAACGGAACGGAATTTGGAACTAAGTTGAGAAGTTCCTATGTTCCCAATGTCCAATGTTCCGCCTCTCAAGCTCCATTCGGCTTTCAAACTTCTTTTAAATCCTTTTCCTAACCACCTAGAGCATTTATGTGGAATATTGTTTGTTTGGATGTGTTTTAAAGTTGGGTGTGAATCGGTTGAATTTTCAAATCTATTGGAAAACCGTAAAATTTTGTATATGTGTGAAATAATGATTTTGGAATAAAATGATGTCCTGACTGGTTTTTCAGTGATTATGATTTTTGGGATGTCCAGACATTAGGAAAAACTCACAGAAATTTTGTTAGAAATTTTGATACAAATTCAAAGTGGTTTTGAAATAACGATTAATATTATTATTATTTCAAAAACCGTAATTAGTATACGTGTGAGGACATATGTTTTGAAAAATTGAATTGAACCAAAATGTTCATTTCTATTTTATATTTGGCGCGGATGATTATATTCATCAAAACGGCCTTCTTTGAATAAAATGTTCTATTTTTATGTTTTGGCTAGGGATGATTATAAATCATCTAAACCTATCCATGAGACCTATAATTATAAATTAAATGGAATTGAAATAATGCTTATGGAAAATGATATGCTCTATCCATATGTGTTACGATATATAAATATATCGAGTTGAGGTGACGACCTCTATGTGTTAGTATGCTAGGGAGGGCAATGAGCCCCGGCCTAGGCCCCAATGTTAAAAAGATTATTCCGCCTTTGAGAGTTGTACACTTATTGGCTATGACCGGGTCCACCCATGCTTCTTTTTAGGTTGTTGGTGGTGTACTAAAATTAATAAAACTTTATTGTAATTCATTCTTGGATTACCATGTTTCGCAATTCATATAATAGAATTGCTAAGAGATCCAGTAAGTATTAACTTGTCGTGTCTATGTTTTATGTTTCGCAATTCATATAATAGAATTGCTAAGAGATCCAAAGTAAGTACTAACTTGCTGTGTGTCTATGTTTTAATTGGCTCATGAGTGTGGCTAGGGGTCACGGTAAAGCTCAACCGAGGCAAGTTGTCTCACCCTATCATATGTGGTTTTTTCAGAGAAACAGGATAAAAGAAAAGGGGAAGAAGCACGGGCGCTTGATGCTTGTGTGGAAGATGGATACGAGCATTTATGCTTATGATATTCTCGTATTGTTTCTTTGTAAAATATTGTATAACTTGACTTGATACAAGTTGTAAGTTATATTTCCGCTACTCTGATATACTCTGATATGTAATGTTTCAAATAATTCGTGTTTAAGACGCGAAAAAATTTTTAGGGTGTTACAGTTGGACACAAAGGTAGGAATTAATAAATAATAAAAGAGAAGATTTTAATATACAAAAATAAAAGCAAAAATTCAAGAATTATTGTGGAGGCTCCATTGGGGATTCTTTTACTTATATGTATAGAAGATATAGATATAGATAAACATTTCCCTTCATTGTGTTATGAATAATTTTATGTTTAATTCCTATTAGCAATCCATAATCGTAGGTTTTTATTCTTCTTGAGAATGCTCATAGGCATCATCAAATATTTTATTCCACTAAGAGTAGCATTTAATAATAATAAGTTAGTGGTAATAATGAATTTAAGTCTCATTTAATTGTAAATTATAAATAAATATTAATAAAATTAAAAAATTTATTGAAAAATAAATGGAAATGATGTGGAGCATCCTAAAGCTTGGAAAAAAGCTTCCTTTAGATATTTACTAGGAGAATACTCGTGCGATGCACGAGTTGTTATATAATTTTTTTCCTTTAATTTTATATAGATTTTATACAAATATATACATAAGTTGTGGATATAAATTATGTATTTTAAAAATGTAGTATTACATTAATATATTTTTTATTTATGCCATATTCTTATATAGTGTATTTTTTAATATGCACAATTGTCCAAATTTTAGTGAGCTTAATTGTTGAAAATAAAATCTTACTAAACTTCATTTTACTTAGTAATAATAAATGCCATTTTATTTAATATCTTGAATTTATGAGCATGAATTTTAATAATTAAGACATGTGAAAAATAATATAAATAATAAGAATATTTTTGATATAGCATTTTTTCATATGTGTAAGACAAAGAAGAAAAATAATAATGATAATAATTGAAGATCAATACTAATGAGAATATTTTTGATATAACATATAGCCTAAATAAACACTACGTAAAAAAAAATTCTTTTTGTTTAAAAACAAAATAATGGTTTAATATGTGAAAGTTTAAGGATGAAAATAATGAGATTTTATATTTCTTTTAAAACATTAGAATAAAAATAACTAAGTTATACTAAGAAAGTGATCATAATATATTGATAAACATGGAAGTGACTTATATTTGTAATGTGCGTCTCGCATTTGCTTTTCTCTTATAATGTTATTCTATTTTTATTTTCTTCTTTCAAATTTCAGTGACATCCTCTAAATATTATTATTATATTAAGCTTGGATGAGTTTAAATTAAATAAGTTCATGGTTGTGTATGAATAAATATAAATCATAGAAATTAGAAAGTAACTACTCTTTATTTTATTTTATTTTATTTTCTTTATTTATTTGTTTATTCATCAATTAATAATTCACAAATATTAATTAAAACAAAATTTGAAACTTAAAACAAAAGTGATAATAAGAAATTTAGATTTAATAGGAAACTTAGAAATAAGAGAAAACAATCAAAATCAAATCTTTATTTTTATTCTTTATAATGATATGAAAAATATATGGCCATTATTCACAATATGAAATGAAAGATTTATTTTATTATAATTGTTTTTTATGTAACTTATAATCTAAATAAGCTACATAAAGTGGAGAGTAAACATATAATATTTGTAAAAGAATTGAAACATTTAAATTTGAAGCTTTATTTGGTTGTTTTTACCTCAAGCACTATTTTTATTTAAAATTAACCATTTTAGATGTGAATTTGTAAATAAAAAGTATTAGATAGAATATATACTAAAGGCATTAGATATGATGATAGTTGAAGAAAATGATATTTTTTTTCCTTTGTGATATAGAGAAGAGACACCTAATGTAATTTCCTTTTTAGAAGTGACACCAAAGGTTATGAAGTTTCAAGGAACATATGCAACTCATTTAGATCTAGCAAATCATACAATTTTACAAAACTATGAAATTAAACATTTTTTTTGACAAAAAATTAAACATTTTTATAAAGAACAATATTAAAATATACATAATTTCTTAATGTCTATAACTTTACAAAAAATCGTTGCCTATTTGTCAACTTCAAACTATCAAGAACACAAAATTCTTTACCCTTTTTGTGATTTCTACATCTTGTGAAACTTGCTCATTTCTTCTACTCCTTGTTTTTATATGATTATTGCACCTAATGTAATTTCTTCTTAGAAGTGACATCAAGGTTATGAAGACTCAAGGAACATATGCAACTCATTTAGATCTAGCACATCATACAATTTTACAAAACTATAAAATTTAATATTTTTCTAAAGAACAATATTAAACTATACATCATTTCTCAATGCCTATAACTTTACAAAAAATTGTTGTCTATTTGTCAACTTCAAACTATCAAGAACATGAAATTCTTTATCCTTTTTGCGAATTCTACATCTCGTGCAACTTGCTCCTTTCTTCTACTCCTTGTCTTCTATATGATTCTTGCACCTAATGTAATTTCCTTCGTAGAAGCGACACCAAAGATTATGAAGGCTCGTGGAACATATGCAACTCATTTAGATCTAACACATCATACAATCATACAAAAAATTAAACATTTTTCTTAAGAACAATATTAAAATATACATAATTTCTCAATGTCTATAACTTTACAAAAAATCATTGCCTATTTGTCAACTTAAAACTGTTAAGAACATAAAAATCTTTACCCTTTTTGTGCATTCTACACCTTCTAGTGAAACTTGCTCCTTTCTTCTACTTCTTATTTTTTATATGATTCTTTTTGTCAAAACCTCTACCCTAACCATCCAAAGATCTCTCCTTTAAATAGTCATTTCTTGTTATAATTACTTTAAACTCTATTTCTTCCACTCATATTCCACTAACTCATGAGTTTATTGTAAATTAAAGCAATAATTCATGTAAATGTGAAAAATATATGGCCATTATTCACAATATGAAATGAAAGATTTATTTTATTATAATTGTTTTTTATGTAACTTATAATCTAAATAAGCTACATAAAGTGGAGAGTAAACATATAATATTTGTAAAAGAATTGAAACATTTAAATTTGAAGCTTTATTTGGTTGTTTTTACCTCAAGCACTATTTTTATTTAAAATTAACCATTTTAGATGTGAATTTGTAAATAAAAAGTATTAGATAGAATATATACTAAAGGCATTAGATATGATGATAGTTGAAGAAAATGATATTTTTTTTCCTTTGTGATATAGAGAAGAGACACCTAATGTAATTTCCTTTTTAGAAGTGACACCAAAGGTTATGAAGTTTCAAGGAACATATGCAACTCATTTAGATATAGCAAATCATACAATCTTACAAAACTATGAAATTAAACATTTTTTTTGACAAAAAGTTAAACATTTTTATAAAGAACAATATTAAAATATACATCATTTCTTAATGCCTATAACTTTACAAAAAATCGTTGCCTATTTGTCAACTTCAAACTATCAAGAACACAAAATTCTTTACCCTTTTTGTGATTTATACATCTTGTGAAACTTGCTCCTTTCTTCTACTCCTTGTTTTTTTATATGATTATTGCACCTAATGTAATTTCTCTTTAGAAGTGACACTGAAGGTTATGAAGGCTCAAGGAACATATGCAACTCATTTAGATCTAGCACATCATACAATTTTACAAAACTATAAAATTTAATATTTTTCTAAAGAACAATATTAAACTATACATCATTTCTCAATGCCTATAACTTTACAAAAAATTGTTGTCTATTTGTCACCTTCAAACTATCAAGAACATGAAATTCTTTATCCTTTTTGCGAATTCTACATCTCGTGCAACTTGCTCCTTTCTTCTACTCCTTGTTTTCTATATGATTCTTGCACCTAATGTAATTTCTTTCTTAGAAGTGACACCAAAGATTATGAAGGCTCGTGGAACATATGCAATTCATTTAGATCTAACACATCATACAAAAAATTAAACATTTTTCTTAAGAATAATATTAAAATATACATAATTTCTCAATGTCTATAACTTTACAAAAAATCATTGCCTATTTGTCAACTTAAAACTGTTAAGAACATAAAAATCTTTACCATTTTTGTGCATTCTACACCTTCTTGTGAAACTTGCTTCTTTCTTCTACTTCTTTTTTTTATATGATTCTTTTTGTCAAAACCTCTACCCTAACCATCCAAAGATCTCTCCTTTAAATAGTCATTTCTTGTTATAATTACTTTAAACTCTATTTCTTCCACTCATATTCCACTAACTCATGAGTTTATTGTAAATTAAAGCAATAATTCATGTAAATGTGAAACCCCTCCATTCAATGCATAATGGTTACATAAAAAAGAATTTTAAAGGTCAAACTTATTATTTCTTATTTCATCTAAACTATTATAATTGATAAATATATTTATTAATTCAATTAATTTAAATTTTGACCAATTCTAATAATAATATAATTTCTATGTAAATAAATATATAATTTAAAAAAACATTTAGAATAAATAGTAATAAATATAAAAAACAAAACAATAAAAAGTAACTAATATAAGAACATAAAATTGAGTTTAGAATGAACACATAATTGAGCTCATAAGTCTCATGAATTGAGAATGAACATTGATTAATATAAAAAAAATCATGTTTTTTTATATTTAATTATATATTAAAAATTAAAATCAAAGTCTCATTTATACAAAAATTATGATTAAATATAATATAATGTGTAAATTTATTACTATGTTGGAATTTATTAGTAGTAGTGGGTTGGACACAAAGGTAGGAATTAATAAATAATAAAAGAGAAGATTTTAATAGACAAAAATAAAAGCAAAAATTCAAGAATTATTGTGGAGGCTCCATTGGGGATTCTTTTACTTATATGTATAGAAGATATAGATATAGATAAACATTTCCCTTCATTGTGTTATGAATAATTTTATGTTTAATTCCTATTAGCAATCCATAATCGTAGGTTTTTATTCTTCTTGAGAATGCTCATAGGCATCACCAAATATTTTATTCCACTAAGAGTAGCATTTAATAATAATAAGTTAGTGGTAATAATGAATTTAATTCTCATTTAATTGTAAATTATAAATAAATATTAATAAAATTAAAAAATTTATTGAAAAATAAATGGAAATGATGTGGAGCATCCTAGATCTTGGAAAAAAGCTTGCGATGCACGAGTTGTTATATAATTTTTTTCCTTTAATTTTATATAGATTTTATACAAATATATACATAAGTTGTCGATATAAATTATGTATTTTAAAAATATAGTATTACATTAATATATTGTTGAATTTTTATTTATGTCATATTCTTATATAGTGTATTTTTTAATATGCACAATTGTCCAAATTTTAGTGAGCTTAATTGTTGAAAATAAAATCTTACTAAACTTCATTTTACTTAGTAATAATAATGCCATTCTATTTAATATCTTGAATTTATGAGCATGAATTTTAATAATAAAGACATGTGAAAAATAATATAAATAATAAGAATATTTTTGATATAGCATTTTTTATTATGTGTAAGACAAAGAAGAAAAATAATAATGATAATAATTGAAGATCAATACTAATGAGAATATTTTTTGATATAACATATAGCCTAAATAAACACTACTTAAAAAAAAATTCTTTTTGTTTAAAAACAAAAATAATGGTTTAATATGTGAAAGTTTAAGGATGAAAATAATGAGATTTTATATTTATTTTAAAACATTAGAATAAAAATAACTAAGTTATACTAAGAAAGTGATCATAATATATTGATAAACATGTTTGGAAGTGATTCGGCGATCATAATATATTGATAAACATTTGTAATGTGCATCTCGCATTTGCTTTTCTCTTATAATGTTATTCTATTTTTATTTTCTTCTTCCAAATTTCAGGGACATCCTCTAAATATTATTATTATATTAAGCTTGGATGAGTTTAAATTAAATAAGTTAATAGTTGTGTATGAATAAATATAAATCATAGAAATTAGAAAGTAACTACTCTTTACTTTATTTTTTCTTTATTTCTTTGTTTATTCATCAATTAATAATTCATAAATATTAATTAAAACAAAATTTGAAACTTAAAACAAAAGTGATAATAAGGAATTTAGATTTAATAGGAAACTTAGAAAGAGAAAACAATCAAAATCAAATCTTTATTTTTATTCTTTATAATGATATGAAAAATATATGGCCATTATTCACAATATGAAATGAAAGATTTATTTTATTATAATTGTTTTTTATGCAACTTATAATCTAAATAAGCTACATAAAGTGGAGAGTAAACATATAATATTTGTAAAAGAATTGAAACATTTAAATCAAGCTTTATTTGGTTGTTTTTACCTCAAGCACTATTCTTATTTAAAATTAACCATTTTAGATGTGAATTTGTAAATAAAAAGTAATAGATAGAATATATACTAAAGGCATTAGATATGATGATAGTTGAAGAAAATGATATTTTTTTTCCTTTGTGATATAGAGAAGAGACACCTAATGTAATTTCCTTCTTAGAAGTGACACCAAAGGTTATGAAGTTTCAAGAAACATATGCAACTCATTTAGATCTAGCAAATCATACAATTTTACAAAACTATGAAATTAAACATTTTTTTTGACAAAAAATTAAACATTTTTATAAAGAACAATATTAAAATATACATCATTTCTTAATGCCTATAACTTTACAAAAAATCGTTGCCTATTTGTCAACTTCAAACTATCAAGAACACAAAATTCTTTACCCTTTTTGTGATTTATACATCTTGTGAAACTTGCTCCTTTCTTCTACTCCTTGTTTTTTTATATGATTATTGCACCTAATGTAATTTCTTCTTAGAAGTGACACTGAAGGTTATGAAGGCTCAAGGAACATATGCAACTCATTTAGATCTAGCACATCATACAATTTTACAAAACTATAAAATTTAATATTTTTCTAAAGAACAATATTAAACTATACCTCATTTCTCAATGCCTATAACTTTACAAAAAATTGTTGTCTATTTGTCAACTTGAAACTATCAAGAACATGAAATTCTTTATCCTTTATGCGAAATCTACATCTCGTGCAACTTGCTCCTTTCTTCTTCTCCTTGTTTTCTATATGATTCTTGCACCTAATGTAATTTCCTTCTTAGAAGTGACACCAAAGATTATGAAGGCTCGTGGAACATATGCAACTCATTTAGATCTAACACATCATACAATCATACAAAAAATTAAACATTTTTATTAAGAACAATATTAAAATATACATAATTTCTCAATGTCTATAACTTTACAAAAAATCATTGCCTATTTGTCAACTTAAAACTGTTAAGAACATAAAAATATTTACCCTTTTTGTGCATTCTACACCTTCTTGTGAAACTTGTTCCTTTCTTCTACTTCTTATTTTTATATGATTCTTTTGTCAAAACCTCTACCCTAACCATCCAAAGATCTCTCCTTTAAATAGTCATTTCTTGTTATAATTACTTTAAACTCTATTTCTTCCACTCATATTCCACTAACTCATGAGTTTATTGTAAATTAAAGCAATAATTCATGTAAATGTGAAACCCCTCTATTCAATGCATAATGGTTACATAAAAAAGAATTTTAAAGGTCAACTTATTATTTCTTATTTCATCTAAACTATTATAATTGATAAATATATTTATTAATTCAATTAATTTAAATTTTGACCAATTCTAATAATAATATAATTTCTATGTAAATAAATATATAACTTTAAAAAAACATTTAGAATAAATAGTAATAAATATAAAAAACAAAACAATAAAAAGTAACTAATATAAGAACATAAAATTGAGTTTAGAATGAACACATAATTGAGCTCATAAGTCTCATGAATTGAGAATGAACATTAATATAAAAAAAATCATGTTTTTTTATATTTAATTATATATTAAAAATTAAAATCAAAGTCTCATTTATACAAAAATTATGATTAAATATAATATAATGTGTAAATTTATTACTATGTTGGAATTTATTAGTAGTAGTGGGTTGGACACAAAGGTAGGAATTAATAAATAATAAAAGAGAAGTTTTTTAATAGACAAAAATAAAAGCAAAAATTCAAGAATTATTGTGGAGGCTCCATTGGGGATTCTTTTACTTATATGTATAGATAGAAGATATAGATATAGATAAACATTTCCCTTCATTGTGTTATGAATAATTTTATGTTTAATTCCTATTAGCAATCCATAATCGTAGATTTTTATTCTTCTTGAGAATGCTCATAGGCATCACCAAATATTTTATTCCACTAAGAGTAGCATTTAATAATAATAAGTTAGTGGTAATAATGAATTTAAGTCTCATTTAATTGTAAATTATAAATAAATATTAATAAAATTAAAAAATTTATTGAAAAATAAATGGAAATGATGTGGAGCATCCTAGAGCTTGGAAAAAGCTTCCTTTAGATATTTACTAGGGGATAATCTCATATGCGATGCACGGGTTTATATAAAATATTTTGTTTTAAAAAAATATTAAGGATATAATTAAAATAGGTATAATTATAAATAAAGGAACACCAATTTTCATACCATTTATTAATATATTAATTTTCAAACTTACATAGAGAAAATGAAAATTCAATTTAATATAAATAATTAGTTTAGTATTATTTGATGTTAATAAATATTATAAGGACGGTTCATATTGTAATGATTAGTCGAAGCGAATAGAATTACTATGAATTATTAACGATTTCTCTCTTGCAATAGACCAAATTAGACAACAATTCGGAAGTTTTCTAATTTAGAATAAGTTTTTGAAATTGTTTTCTAATTTATGTTTCAATGGTGGAAGTTTTCAATTAAATAAAGGATTCTAAAAAAAATAAGAAATAAGTAAGCACAATATGAGTGCAAAATAGTAGACAATGCTTACAAATACAATCAAAAAAAGTTATATAAAAAAAATTAAAGAAAACGAAATATGTTGTTTTATTTACATTATGAAAATGATGTTATGAAGTTTAGCATTCATTCATACGGCTAAGGTTTCGTTCTTTCATATATACCATATTTACTTAACTTAATATTTTTTTGATTCCAATCAATATTGTTGGCTAATAAAAATATAAAAACAACTATGCATTTACGACGACGATAAACAACCATTAAAATTTAATGATAACATAAAATGACAATTTAGTTAGGGTCACAAACATAATAAATTTATGATGCTACAAATTTGTTGACGAAATATTGTTAAATTTTTGATGTGGAATCTTTTTTTTCCATTCAGATAAATCTTGTTGAATTTCACTCTCGGCCTTTTGTTGGATATTTCTGATTTTTCATTGGATTGCAACCTGGAAAATTAGATATTTTTTGTTAGGTAACAGTTTTTAACACAAAGGAAATTGGATTGTCACCTTAATGTTCTCCTCTTTTTGTGTGTTTTTGGAGTTTGAATGATGGGAGACCCATTTGAGGAACCACTTGGACCGTCAATATTGTCTTCTTTCTCAATCTTATCTTGCAATCTAATTAAATTTCAACATTAAAATAACAACCACCTTTATAATAGGCTTTAGAATTTTACTAGTCGTAAAATATTTTCTTCCATGATTTTAAAAGTAGGAACGCATCTTAACTTGAAAAAAATAAATGTGGGTGGAACCAAGGATATTCAAGAGCTATTAAGGTAAGTTCTAATTATCTCCATTTCCATACTTTTAAAAAAGTTAAAACAAATTACTAGTGAAGTTGATATATGGTATCATTCGGTAAAGTATGTATGGAGACTGTTAGATAAATTCAATTTTTACATAAAGTGAACATCTAAATATAATCATGGTTATGAACCTATATACATACTAATAAAATAAAACTTTTATTTATTTTATTAGTAGTATTTATAAAGACTATAAAAATATGTAGAAAGTAAAACATAACAAATTATTCTGGGAAGAAGGTTAATACCTTGCGAGAAGGAAGAACTCCTTTATTTTGTGGTAATTGGCGCTGATGAGAAACAACTATGAAGAAGTAGAGAGAATGAAACTTACTTGTAGTTAGAAACTATATATATTCCCAAGTTGAAACTGTAAGTCCATATTAATAGGGATATCAAGTGATTTACAAACGGTTGTACTGTTATTGTCATATAGAATTATTGGAACTTAGTTATGGTGGATATAAATGTAAATGGCAATAGCAAGGGGTATAGACATTGGATAAGCTCAACATGTTCATTAGTTAACCAATTAAGTCAGGCCAAAGTCAGTTTTTACTTTTCTTTTTAAAATAGTGATTAAGAAAATACATAAGCCAATTAATTATATGAAAGTGCACTTATCAAAAAAAAATTTATGAAAGTGCAAGGTACATCCTTTTGGAAAGGGAAACTTTTTTATCGATCAAATTGAAAAAATATAGTCAAATCATTAGTATACTTACCTAAGAGCCAAATACATTACATTCGATAACCTGCATAACTAAAAAAAGCATTCATATATTCATTAAAGGTGGCAAGAAAAATAACGGAAAAAATAAATTTGAAGAAATAAGTAATTGTAAATGGGCACGTAATCCTACTTTATAAATCAACCTTTCGTTTCATAAGATAATACTGATGCTTTACATGATTAATAGTAACAGTAGAAAAATATAGTGCATCACTATATATTATCAATTAAATCATTTCAATTCTAATTCTACTTCTAAATCTAATTTAAATATACATTATAAAATCAATTATGGAATATTAATAATTTAAATGAATTATAATAATTATAATTACAATAATTATAATAATTAGCTTTTCATTTGGTCTAAAAAATAGCTTTTTATGCATGATATCTCTAATATTTAATGAAATTAAAAATTTAATTTCAAACGAAAACAATTAACTCATTAAATTTTATTTTAATACAAAACATTTTTTAATAAGAAAATATTATAAAAAAATCTCTAACGTATCACACTACCGAAAAAATTTATTTTTTTAATTTTCATAAGTTATCAATGGAAAGTCATGTATTTTTATACTTGTAATATAAAAAGTCATGAATTATATCCACTAAGAGTATCATTTAATAAATTTGTCAAAAAAAAAAGAGTATCATTTAATAAGTTAGTGGTAATAGTAATCATGAATTTAAGTCTCCTTCATGTGTAAATTATAAGTAATATTAATATAATTAAAAATCTAATTGAGAAATTAATAAAGATGATGTGGAGCATCCTAGAGCTTGGAAAAAAGCTTCCTTTAGAGATTTACTAGGGGGATACCCGTGCTTTGCACGGATTGTTATAATTTTTGTTATTTAATTTTACAGAATTTATATATTAAAATATATAAGTTTTTAATATATATTTTGTATATTAAATATAGTATTATGCAGATGCAATTTATATATTAATAAATATTTATTTTAGGCAATATTCTTAAATGGTGTATGATTTTTTTGATATAAATAGTTGTCAATAAACTTAATGAGATTAGTTTTTGAAATATAATTTTACAAAAGTAAGATATTTATTAGAAATTTCATTAATGCTTTATTGTTGAAAAATTTGTAAATAACGCTTTAGAATAAATTAGAAAGTGAAATGTATAAAATATTTTATTTAATTTTCTTAACTTATTGTTATTTATCTGACACATATAAATTTTAATTTTTTTTTATAGTTTTTTTACCTACAGACTTTGTGGATTGTCCTTATTTTTTATAGAGTTCATTTGTAGTATTCCTTGTATGCATTAGACCCTCAAAAGAATATATAAATATAAAAATTTATTAATTGATGAAACATTTAATTGGTAAATATGATTATTTTAAAATTTATACAAAATGACTGATTTACTCATAAAATATTATTTTATAATTTTTTACTAATGCTCACATGCACATCCCATTTTTCTGTTCTAAATTGTTTCTCCAAAATCCTTTCCCTCACCATTTAAAATTGTCTCTTTTAAATAGTTGTGTCTTATTATAATTGATGAAAACCATATATCTTCCATTTTACTAACTCATGTATTTATTGAAAACTAAGGAATGATAAATATTAATTTAAAACTCTCCATTTTTAATGCATAACAGTTACACTTAAAAAGAATTTCAAAGGGCCACTCATTATTTATTATTTTAAAAACAGTTTTAATTTAATTTGATTATAATGATAATTTTGAGATATTGTGTAGGAGTTATAACAATAAATTAAAAGATATTCAATTAAGATTATAGTATATGACAATACAATAGGTCCAATTTATTCTATATAATTATAATAAAAACAATATAATGTTTTTTTTTAACAGAAATACAATATAATGTTCAAACTTATGAAATATAAGTTAAAAAAACATATAATAATTTATTTAAAAAGAAACAAATATATAACTTTTTTTTGAAGCAAAATATATAACTTAAATATAACATAAAATACATATTTAGATATAACCAAATTACCTCACAGTTGCATCATCATACACTTTTGTAGTGGGATTAGTTAGCACATACTTCTCATTTGAGTGACTTTTAACATACAAACATAGTTAAATCTTATATAAATATAATATTTGAATAAGGTGTTTGTTTTTCTTGTCTGTTTTTTTTTGTGATATAGTAGAGGGGAGCTTATTAGAAGTGACACCGAAGCAAGGTTCAAGTTCCTTTTGAAAATAAAAAACCAATGAGCATTTTGGAGGCATAATCCATTAAGGGATAGATATACAGAAAAATCTATAGGAGGTGATAATTATTATGATGAGATATTTGAAGATGATATGGTTGACGTCAAATGTCCTTTATTTTAACTAATGATATTTTTTGATTTTTATAATTGAATAATACTTTCCTATTTTATCATGTAGTGGACACATATATGTTAGTGACTTAGTAGTGGATTGCAAAGTTAGAAACAAACTGCTATATTCGTATTTATCCATGCACTCTCTAAATAGAGAAAAATAGGCACACTTTAAGAATTATAAACAAACTATTTATACCTAGCTAGCACATCATACTATTTCACAAAAGCTATTTAAATGAAATATTTTTCTAAAGAACAATATTATAATTAAAATTAAACAACATTCCTGGAAACTTATATATAGCTTTACAAAACATTGTTGCTTCAATTTCATCGTTCACTAACTAATCCAAGTTTATCATTTTGACTACATTGCAAAACCAGTGAAGAACATGAAACCTTCGATTTTTGTTGCACACTCTATATATTTTCTTGTGAAAACTTACACATTTCTTCTACCCACTTCTTTCATCCTATCTCAAGGAAAAAGTCACTCCTTTCTTTGTATCTGAATTTTTTTGCAAAAATATCTTGACTCCCCATCCAAAATTGCATCCTTTAAATAGTTGTTTCTTGTTATAACCGACTAAACTCTTATTCTTCCACTTATATTCTATTAATTCATAAGTTTATTGTCAATTAAAATAATAAAGAAATGATATATATTCCTAGGTAAAGAAAAGGTGAAATCATATAAAGTTGGAATAAAGCAATGAGTGTATATTCCTAACTTATTACGGTAATAAATTGGAGCAAATAAAAAGCCATGCTCAACCAAAACAGAGTAGTAAAAAAAAAATTGACAATGGAAAGCCAAAAATAATAACATGCATAATAAAAACCTTTAATTTCCCAAACTGTTGTAGCGTTTTTATGAATCTAACCATGAAGCTATTGGCTATATCAAGGGAAATGAGGAGAAATTTAGAGTGGATAAATAATTTCTAATAAGTAAAAGTTAATAGGTTGGTATTTATTAGTAGTAGTGGGTTGGACACAAAGGTAGAAAATAATAAATAATTAAAGGGGAAGTGTTATAAAATACAAATATAAATTTAAAAATTCAAGAATTATTGTGGAGGTTCCATTGGGGATTCCTTTATATATATACAAGAGATTTTTATTTAAATTTACCAATTATAATAATTTAGATGAAATAAGAAATTATTAGTTGACCTTTAAAATTCTTTTTATTATGTGATAATTATGCATTTAAAGGGAGGAGTTTCACTTAAAGAATAGTTAAATACTATTTTACTAAGAGTATCATTTAATAAGTTAGTGGTTATCATGAATTGAAGACTCATTTATGTGAAAATATGAATAAATATTAATATAGTTAAAAATGTAATTGAAAAACAAAGGAAAATGATGTGGAGCATCCTAGAGCTTGGAAAAAAGCTTCCTTTAGAGATTTATATAGATATAGATATAGATAGATATAGATTTGTATGGGCCCCACAAGTTCCAAAGAAAAGAAAAAAGAAACCATACTAGTATAATACGTATTAATATCTGTATTCGTATATTTGTATGTTTTTATGTTAAATTATTGGGCTTAATAACATTATTGTTTTTTTGACACAAATATATATTTGTTTTGTTGGCTAAACATAATCAACTTTTAATCATCCCTTAACTACCTTGTTCCATGTTTGTTCTTCCATTATATTCCTAAAAAAATGTTTATTCTCTTCAATATCTGTTTTTAATTATTTTTTATTAAATTGATCCTCTAAATATATATTTGTTTAGTTATTAGATTTTCTTTTTTTTAAATAATCATATTAAGATGTTTTTATGTGCATAAAACTCAACTAAAATTTCGCATATAAAAATTGTTTATTATTAAAATTTACTTACAACATTGGATTTTTGTGTTTCACAAAAAGCTAAAAAATAGTTTTTTATTTAGCTTTTCTTACCGCATTCGAATTTTGATGTAATTTAATAAATGATTTTCATTGAGAAAAGCTCAATTTTTTTATAAGAATTTAATATATTTACAAAATATTATTATTAAAATGTAAAAGGGCCTCTTTTTGGAACTCGCTTTAGGCCTCGTTTAGTGTTGGGTCGGCTCTGGTGTGTTTTACCTTGTTTTGAAGGTGTTTTTAATGTACCCTTTCAATCTTTCTTTATAAAGATGGAATATTATTTATAGTATCTACTATTTATCGAAAAAAATGAGAGTCGAATCTTCTGCAATTTTGGAGGAGTTATGGAGGTTGAGGTAGTTGAGAGGGAAAGGTTGTGGAGGTTAGAGGTTGAAGACAAAGTGAGGTGTTAATCTACCTCACACTTCAAATTAAATAAAATGAAATAAAAAATATGAGATGGAAAAGTCATCGAGGAAAAAAGTTTGACATAACGTTTTTTAATAGAAAGCTTAATAGAGAAACTAAAAAAACTAATGTTGACATTTGCAGGGGAGTTATTTAAAAAAAATGTGAAAACTAAATAAGACATCACTCTCATCTCTTTGCTCAGTACATTGATAGTCATCAATCTCGTTGAAGTTGTTGTCATTTTAACATCATGAGACCTTGTTGAAGCCTGATATCTGAATCACAAAGCCTGATATCTGAATCACATATATCCGAAAAATGTATTTACAAAATTTCCATCGAAAGTAGAGTAAAGTCAGTAAAGAGTAACAAGGAAGAACTTTTAAATTTCTTTAAGGTAAGTGTCACCTATATTGTTAGTTTTAATTTAATGTTTAATATAATTACGAATACATGCATATTTTCATTTTGCTTAATACAGACCAAAGTGACATAGGACTCAAAAGATGATGCAAAGGTGCATAAATTTTTTTCTTAAGGATTAGTTCTCAATTGTCAGATTTGCTCTATAAGTTGCGGCGTAGGGATAAGAAGCCGGATTACATGAGTGATGAAGTTAGGAATGCCTTCAAGACACATAGGGCTACAGATGAGTTCAATAGAAATGCTGAATAAGCCAAGAAGAATAAAAACTTTGAAAAGGGTGGCTCGCTTCACTACTGCGAATCCATCAACCGGGCTCAACATGCTGTTAGATTGGTAAATCATTTTAAAAATTAGTGTTTTTTTAACAATGAGCAATGCAATGTATACGAGTTAATACCCTATTTAGTCCTTGAAATTTCACAAAAAGTTCAATTTAGTCCCTGATATTTACAATGTATCAACTTAGTCCGTGACTTTTATAAAATTGTTTTAATTTAGTCCTTTTTTGCAAAATATAGGGACTAAATTGATATAAAGTAGGAACTAAATTGAAAAACTTTTCCAAAAGTCAAAGACTAAATTAATATATTGTAAATGTTAGAGACCAAAAATGTGCATGTATGTGTACATAATACATATACAAACCAGTGTTTCCTCCTCTCAATTTTTATAAAGAAAATTAACTATCCATTAAAAGAGAAGTGCATTTCAAACTATTTACAGAAATCCTTCTATCAGCTACAACATAAAAGAGCAAAACTGTCATAATCGCACCTTCATTTTGTGTTGGAGAAACAATCAATTTATTCAAACCATTCCAAATGCACGTTTCGCGGAATCAAGGGTGTTCGAGAGGAGCATTGATATTGTAACCGGTACAATGCCGCCGGGAACAGGGGTCATGGCTGAGGCCACCTTGACCGCCTCTTCAAAGAAAACATCTCCTGTTAAACGGAAGCCTTGGCTGTGAGGATCCTGCAAAATAGTTCAATATTATTTTATCATTTATTATAGAAACAACGTATGCATAAGCTCTTAAAATGATAAACGTTTAAACGATAAACACTTAATTAAGTTGTTTATCCAAGCGAGACTTTAATATACATATCAATCTACTCATTCAACTAGCCACATTATTGCAGACCTAAAATATTGAAGGAAGAAGTCATTACCTTAACTTGATTTGTTCCCATGTCAATCACCACAACTCCTTTCTTTAGCCAACTACCACGAACAATATTCGGAATTCCGATAGCAATGTCGGCTTCAGACGTTATTTGTTTGGGGTTCTTCGTGCATGCATGTAACACGGTGACCGTCGCGTGGTGCCTACTCAAAAGATAGTAAATCAAAATCAGCAACTTAGCACATAAAAACATTCTGCTTAACAGCAAAATTTGTGTTACCTGCAATAGCAGAGTATGTTTTTTTGTGCTAAGTAACTTAAATAAGTCAGTTAGAGATACAAATTAGTTTGTTAGAGATAATTAGGGAGTTTGTTAGATGAAACGGCCAAGGCTACTTATATATATATATATATATATATATATATATATATATATATATACTTTAACAATCAATGAAAGAAGAAACTCTCTTTACACAATTCTATTCTTCTTATATCGTTTTAGCTCTAGTGCAAAAGCATAGTTAACAATAAGAACAATAATCGTAAGCTATGTGGCAGTGATACTTCGGATTGAAAACATGTTTGGTGTTCGACATGTGTTGGTGTCAAACACAGACAAGACACCAATACATGCGGTTATATTCAATTACGTCTATTTTCTCAAATTATCACTCCCTCTGGGCCTCATATATAAGAGAAAAATGTGGTTTTACGTTCATTGAATAACTGATGTATCTGGTCTATATTATAGACCATAGACCAAATATATCAGTTATTTAATGAACATAAAACCTCTGTAGCACAGACACTTCCAGTTGAAGACGTGTCCGGTGTCCAACATATATCGTGTCGGACACCGACACTTCAATTACTTGTACTTTTCAAATTAAAGTCGACGTCTCTGTGTCAGTGTCCGGTAGCCTAAAACTACATTTTTCTCTTATATATATGGGACCAGAGAGAGTATCAGTGTCTACGTGCCAGTGTAAGTTTCATGTTTGTGTCTGTGCCAATACTTCATAGATCTTAAGCATTGAGAAGTAAAGAAGTTGAATAAATTACTTGAGGTAGAGGGAGTTGGACAACAATGCCATGAACATCAGGGTCATCATTGAAACTAGAAACAACATCAAGAAGTTCAGTTTCAGTGCATTTTTCAGGCAACTGGGAAACCAGTGTTTCAATGCCAACTTGATCACAAGCTTTCAACTTAATACGAATGAAAGTTTGAGAATCGCTTCTATCACCAACCAAAACCACAGCCAATCTAGGAGATTTCCCAATACAACACTTCATTCTCCTAATCTCATCAGCCACTTCAAGTTTTATCTGCTTGGCAATTGGTTTACCATGAAGAATTGCAGCATTGTGGCCATTATTAGAAACTAAAAAAAGTACCACCAACAAACAAAAAGAAACAAAACTTATTAACTCAGAAAGTTTAAATATGTTTTTAGTGCATAAAAATTTACTAGTCATTATAAAAAATTTCACTCACTTTTAGCCCCTACATTTTTTTCCGTCAGTGTTTTGTAGTCCCTCTTGACTCTAACACCAAGGGGTTGGCCTAGTGGAGATTTTTATTTGGGAGGTCCCGAGTTCAAATCCCCACTAATTCGCTTGTGGTGAAGTAAATGTAATTAACTTCATAAGCATTTAAAAATGTCAAAAGTTTTCTCTACTTTAGACGGAGGCGCCATTCCCTCATCCTAAAATTTTTTATAACAAAAAAATTGCTTCTGACTCTTAAGAGTGCTTAGAAGTGCTATAAAAATAGAGAAAAATGTGATGAAATAAGTAAGTGAAATTTTATATTAGAACTAAAAACAAAATTTGCAAATTTATTAAGGACCAAAAATTTGTAATACCAGGAAGGTAGCTCAGGTGAACTAAGGGACACGAAGGTAGTTCAGTTAGTGGGCTAAGGAAGGTAGTGGGGGTGGGAGAATGTTAGTTTTCGGGGTTTGAACCCTGAATCCGAAAGGTAGCTCAGTTGGTGAACTAAAGTACATGAAGGAATTGCAAAAAGAAAGTCCAAGTTTAAACCCCAAAATCTAACATCCCCCACCTAACTATAAAAAAAAGGACCAAAAATAAAAAGGCCTAACTAAAAGAAAAAAAACACCATAGAACATGAAATTTAAAGCATAGAAATTAGAAAGAACATACATTGGAGACTTTCTGGGAAATGGGTATGAGAAGAAGTGGTTTCTTTGGGTATCCAAACATCAGGAAGGTTGGGGCCAAGGAACGAAGAAAAAGAATGGAAATGTAGTGATTTTCTTAAGGTTCTATGCCATGCCACTAGTTTAAAAGTGGCATAAGCTTGCATGTTTGGTTGTTTGTTTGTGTTGATTTGTGATTGTTAAAGTGGAGAGATTGAAGCTGCCAACACACTGGAATTGTAAGAGTGATGGTGGCGGGGCCTATTTGTTACAAAAAAAACTTAAAGGGACAACTTATTACAAATAAATAACTTAAAGGTCCTCTGGTGTAATTTTTCCTATAATTTTTCGTAGTACATGATTGATTGCATGAAAGATTATTATGCAGTCTATCTAATGAGTGTGATTCAGTTTTTTTTTTTGATAAGTCAAAGTTTATTCATAGTTGGGAACTAGGGGTGCCTCAACCCAATTACAACTACTGTAGCCGATTAATACAATGATGAGGATTGTGATTCCACTCCTCATAATCCAAAGTGTGATTCAGTTGATAACACACGTCGAACTTGACCCAAAAGACCATAGGTTATGGGGGTACTTCGAGGTGCCATCGAAGTCAAATACCCTAAGGTTTACTAAAATAAAAAAGAAAGATTACTATAAATTTATATGATGTTAAGTATATAAGAGAAAATATAATTTATTAAACACAAAAAATAATAAAAACTTTAAAATATGTCAAATATTATGTATTTGATCTCCAACGATAGAATAAATTGATGTCATACTTTACTTACCTACCAGCCAAACTCTAGAATTAATCAGACCCTTTTCCCCTAAACATCGGAGTTAGGTCAAAGATCTCTAGACAAAAAAAATCTGTTTTTTTCGTACAAAAACATAATCGCTATAAATTTTACAAAATATTACTAATACATATTAATAACTGATTTCCTCTCAAGTACTACATAAATTAAGTTAAATATTTCTACATATATGATCTTAATTATCCACGTGTAATAGTCCACTTAAATTGAAATAACCAAGTCAAACAAATCCTCTGTCAAAAAAAAGTCAAACAATAATCCCATTTAAGCAAAGTTATCCCTTAGTAGTCAAATTCAGACACCTCAGCTCTTGAATAATAAAACCTCTTATATGATTTATCTATGTCTAGTGTCTTGATTGAATAATGAATGACCCCCTAGAGGGAAAAAAATACTTTTCTTTCCATAATAAATAAATAGAATGAAAGCTACATTATCCTTCTTATATAATACACTATCTACTTTATTAACCAATTTGGGGGAAAATTTTTTGATCGCATTAGTTGTAAATAATGCAAACTTTATGTCCATTCTTATCTAGCAAAAATTAAGGCCCACTCATTGTTTTTTTTGTCCAACAGTCATTGTTTTTTATTATCAAAATGTACCCCTCATTGTTAAACACATATTATTTTGGGTTTTTTTGTACCCCACTGTTTACAAATATACCCCCATTATATATTTTTCGACAGACATACCCTTGACAAAAATTGAACCAATCGGATTTATGTTTGTAATAGGTAAATACGATTTATGTTTTTTCAAGTCGTATTTACCTATATACGATTTCCCTGACAAAAAACAAATAAATTAAAAAAAAGGAAACCTATTTATCTAAGAATAAGGTAAATATGATGCGATTTTTTAAGGAAAATTGGATTTATGTTTGATGAAGGTAAATACGACTTACTATTTTTTGAAGCTTCTGGAAGGAAATCGTATCTATCTCCTGGAAGGTAAATACGATGAGCTATAAAATATTTCTGGTCAAATTGTATGTAAGTGAGAAACGGTAAATATTCTATAAATTTGTAATTTTTTAGGGGTATTTTAGTCTTTTCACCGTATGCGTGAGGGTATGGAGTCAAATGGTGGGGTCCAAAAAAAACCCTTTATTTTTATGAGAATGGTTGAGCCTATATAACATAACCGTTGGTTAGTTAATATCTACAAAAAAAATTCACAGCCATTTTTTTAACCAATAGTACACATCTATTTTTTGTGAACTATTTTGCCCTTATTATTGTTAAAGAGTGTTTTTATCGAAGTTTTTATGAATTAAGTTTCTCACATTCTAAATCACCACCCTGCATTGGTATGTATCTTTGCTAATATATCATATATAAACATAACCCTATTAACATAAAAATTTTATTCTATGTTTGGTTGTAAATTGTCAATTCGTATCAACCACTAACTTTGTAATACATAATTTTTTAAACATTTTTACACAACTCCACTCCTTACAGGTTAGCTTCTGCAGCCTTCCATGAATTTGGGCGAATTTATGGTGTTGTGGATGAATTGGAAAGACTGAAGATCACAGTTGAATCAATTAGAGCTGTGCTTCTTGATGCTGAAGAGAAACAAGAACAAAGCCATGCTGTACAAAACTGGATAACAAGCCTCAAAGATGTGCTTTATCCTGCTCATGACTTGCTTGATGAATTTTTCATTCAAGAGATGAAACACAAACTGGATGGTCATCATAAGAACAAAGTGAGACAGGTACTTCATTCCTTATCGCCAAACCAAATTGCTTTTCGTCATAAGTTGGCTCGTCAAATTGAAAAAATAAGGAAACAGTTTAATGATGTAGTGGGAGAAATGTCTATGCTGAATTTAATCCCAAATGTCTCTGATAAGCAAACCAACATTAATGAAAGGAGGGAAACTAGTTCTTTAATATTCGAACTAGATATTATTGGAAGAGAAAATGATAAAAAGGAAATTATAAGTTTGTTGGAAAAACCACATTCACTTGAAGGTCAAAATGTTTCCTTGATTGCTATTGTTGGTATTGGTGGTCTAGGGAAGACAGCTCTTGCCCAGTTAGTATATAATGTGTTGGAGGCACAAAAAAAATTTGAAAAGAAAATGTGGGTATGTGTCTCTGATAACTTTGATGTCAAAACTATTGTGAAGAAAATGTTGGAGTCATTAATTGATAACAAAGTTGATGATAACTTAACATTGGAGAACCTTCAAAACAAGCTTCGCAAAAACTTAACTGGTAAAAGATACCTGTTAGTTCTAGATGATATTTGAAATGAAAGTCATCAAAAATGGAATCAATTAAGAACTTATTTAATGTGTGGTGCTATAGATAGTAAGGTTTTGGTGACAACACGCAGTAAAGCGGTGGCACAAACAATGGGTGTAAGTGTCCCAAATGAATTGAAAGGTTTGACTCTAGATCAATCTTGGAGTTTGTTAAAGAAAGTTTCATTTAGGGATTACATTGACACCTCAGGAGTGAATCAAAGTCTTGAATTAGTTGGTAAGGAGATAGCAGAAAAGTGCAAGGGAGTTCCGTTGGCAATTAGAACATTGGGAGGCCTGTTGCAGAGAAAAAGTAAAGAAAGTGAATGGATTGATGTTTTAAGAGGTGAGTTTTGGAAAAATTATGTGAAGACAAAGAAAGCATCGTGCCGGTGTTAAAACTTAGTTACCAAAATTTGTCACCTCAACTGAGACAATGTTTTGCATATTGCTCTTTATATCCTAAGGATTGGGAAATAGAGAAAGATGAGTTGATTCAACTGTGGATGGCACAAAGCTATCTCGAATGCTCAGATGAAAACCAAAATATGAATGATGTGGGTAACCAATTCATAGAAACTTTCTTGATGCAATCATTTTTCCAAGATGCAAAAATGAGTCCATTGGGTGATATAGTTAGTTTCAAAATGCATGATTTAATGCATGAACTTGCAATGCAAGTAGCGAGCAATGATTGCTGCTACTTGAATAGTGAGAAAAAAGGATTTATAAAAACACAAAGACTCATGCATATATCGTTGGAACATTGCGATACTGAACTGTTGGACTCATTGGATTCGAGCAAACTACTGACTTTGATTTGTCTTCACCGTATTTCAGATGACGAATACCTGTCTGTTATTTCAAAATTCAAACGCTTGCGTGTGTTGAAGCTGCAGAAAATTTCTAAAGGGAAGATGGTTGTATTGTTCAAAAAATTGAAGCATTTAAGATGTCTCATCATACTTGGCAACAATGGAGAAATAAATCTTTCCAAATTCATAAGCAATCTTGTTTGCTTACAAACACTGATATTGACGGGAATTGATGGCTTGAAGAAACTTTCGATACAAGATGTCTCAAAATTAATGAATTTGATACACCTTGAAATTGATTATGTGGAGATACCCTCCAAAGAGAAAAAGACAGCAGGTGTAGAGGTATCCAATATCTCCCACCACTGGAACGTCTGCTTTCTTCATTCACAAATATTGTTCAAATTCATCTCCGCATGTGCAGCGGTATCCAATATCTCCCACCACTGGAACGTCTTCCGTTCCTTAAGTCACTTTGTTTATCCCTTTATGATTTGGAATACATTTGTTATGAGGAGACTTGTTTAGCTGTACCATTCTTCCAATCTTTGGAGATCGAGCCTCACTTTTTATTACTATGAAAAGCTTAGAGGATGGTGGAGGATGGGAGATGATTTCAATAATTATAATAACTCTTCACATTCACATCATCTCCCACTACCTCCCTTTCCTCGTCTGTCTCTATTATCAATCAACAAATGTCCCATGTTGACTTGCATGCCTACTTTTCTAAGCCTTGACAAGAAGTTGAAGTTGGTTTATGATAAGCTCCAATTTAGTGCCTTTTTTTAGAGATAAATTTGAGCTATTCTTAGAACAATTATTATCAATTAAATAAATAAGTGACTTATTTTGCTATTTATTTTGCAGAAAAGAAATATTATATGTATATATATATATATATATATATATATATATATATATATATATATATATATATATATATATATATATATAAAAAAAAAGTAAGTGCATTGGTGAGTAAAAGAGAGATCATGGCTTGGAAAGGAGGGTGCCGTGAGAAATTAAAGAAATAAAGCCCACATGGCTCAAGAGGAATGATGGCACGCAGGAGAAAAGGAAAAGGAACAACACGTGATTACTTGGAGGACAATTAAGCATATAACCCTAGGATATATAATTATAAAAGGTTGCTGCTCATTATTAAAAAGAGGAGAGCCGCACACATCAAAAGGAGAAAACAACAACACAGACGCATACTCGGTGAGAGTGAGGAGTTCGGGTACCGTTTTTGACATCGTGAGAGAGCTCTGGAGCAGAAAAAAAGAGACTGAAGACTCAGAATAATAATTCCTCTAATTTCCGGGTTATTTTTATCTCTGTAATTCATGACTCTAATTTCTATTTTATTGTTCTTAATTACTATGGATACCTAAACCCTCTTCTAGGGTCTTAGGTGAATCTTTCATGATTAGAGACCCTTTTTATGTTCTAATTTCTAGTTTGAATTCCTGTTTTTATTTTAATTGATATTGTCCTATTGTTTTTATCACATGATTAGGATTAGCTACCCTTTGCATGTTTATAATCAATTAGTTGATCACGACCGTACTGCAATTAGTTGGTGGACCTATAGGATAATTGGGGCTGTAATTAGGGCATGACCAAACCATAATTTAGTCTTCCAATCATTCAACCTTTTTGTTCTTTATGCTTTTCTTGAATTTAAATTCTTGCATGACCAAACGGATTAATAGTTTTAGTAAAGGGATTGGTAATTAAATAAAATAAGGGAATTCAGGTAGAAGTAGACATATGGGAATCGAAGCTTGCAAGTGAAACCGTGGCTCTAGGTCTCTCTCCATTAATTAAATTTAGCATTTTAATTCTTGTTATTTATTTCTTTTTATTTTGTTTCTTAATCATCAAATTATTTGTTCGTCTAAACATTAAATAATCTTGAGTAGTTTGGTACTTGTTAATTAATCCCTGTGGAGACGATAATCTTTTATACTACTTCTGCGAAAGAGTACGCTTGCTCTAAGTGTGTCTTTGACGCAACAAGTTTTTGGCGCTGTTGCCAGGGATTAATTTAGCAATATTAAACGAAAAAGATTTTTATTGCTTTGGACATTTTTTTTATGCTTTAGTTTTTAATTTTGTTTTTTTATTTATCTTATTAAAAAGTTAAAAAAAATTGATAACTCTTTCCCAAGAGCTCGTTGCAGTTCACTTTGTTTTACAGATACAAGTCTAAATCATGCTTAAAACTCTTGAAGACTATATTAAAGAGGCAGAGGAACAAAGAAATTTTGAGAACTCATATCGGTATATGCCACAGTGCCAAATCCTGATTTCTCCTCTTCCTTATGACCCTTATTTGGATTATTGGGATGACTATGAGCCACCTCCTTATTCCTCCCACTGGGATAATCATGAGACACTACACGTGCAAAGGCAAGAGGAGGAGATACAATACACCAATGATGTATTTGAGCAGATAAAAGCAAACTTTGACTACATGAAGGGTCAAATTGGAACCATGAACAGTCAAATTTCAAATCATTGCTTTGTCATCTCAAGAGGTCCAAGAAACTCCAAATTCACAAACTGAGCAAAACAAAGATAATATTCTTAGTAGTGATGAAGTGTTCTCCGGAGAAGATAATAAAGAGGAAGAAGCTCTCGAGAAAGATGAAGAGACTCCTACTAAAGGGAGTCAAATCAAAATAATAGCTCCTACTGAATGGAGTTATATTGAAATAAAAGATGATACTGATGAGAGCGGTTGCGAGGAGAATGAGAAAGATCCATTGGTTCATGAGTTGGAGGAAGAGGAGAAAGCCCCAATTTTTGGGCAAGTTGTTTTAACCATTGGTGATGCTATAATTGAGGTTAATAAGGGAAAGGTAACTTTAAGGAGTGGTAAAGAAGATGATGTTATTAAAACTTTAAATTCCAACGAAAATTTATCTTCTTTAACTTCTTCTTATTTTGATGATGTGGTTGAAACTAACAGTGTTTGTGATCTAATAAAGATGCAGGACCTTTTGAAAAAATATATTAACTTGCAGTATCCTAACATAGTGGTGGATGGAGATAAAACAAAAATTCCACAATCCTTTGAATTTCATCCACCACATGGAAAAAGAAAAAACAATGTCAATCACATGGTCAGAAAACTAAGAAGGTGCACTGCGTTAGATGTAAAATTTGCTCTTGGAGAGCCACCTGATTGAGCACCAACTATCGTCAGGCTCATGACGTTAAACAAGCGCTTCGCGGGAGGCAACCTGTGTTTTATTTTCAGTTATTTTTATTTTGCTTTTGTTTTTGTTTTGTTTTGTTTTTAGGAATAAATTCAGATTGCAAGCTCTCTCAGGGAAGTCACTCTTACTCTCTCTCTGTCTCTCATTTATTTCCTTTTGTTTCTATTTGATCATTTTGCATTGAGGACCATGCTTCATGCTAGTGTGGTGGAGGAGAGCTTATTTTGTCACTTGATCTCTATTAATGCATATACCCACCACATATGTTGATAGCATTTTTTCTGGCTTGTTTTTGTATGAGCTATGCTTAAATTGAAAAAAAAATAGAGATTATGCCTTTAGGGGATCCCATAATTAATTTACTTGACAGACTTGTGCTTAATTGTAACTGTGAGGATGTCCTTAGGAAACTGATAATTAGCATTTGTCCTCTTGAGTACTTTTTGTGAACTAACTTCTAAATGTGAGATCTTGAGCCTTCATAAGGGGATTGATACTAAATCATAAATTTTTACCCCTTTTCTTTCTATGAGTGTGTTTTCCAATTTGCTATATTCTAGAATTTGTCTTTTGACCATTTCAAGGCGAAAATTGATTTGCATCATGTAAAAAGGTTTGGGGAATTTAGGTATTTTTCTGGCCTCAGAGTTGTTTGTTGAATTTATCCATTAGTTGCCCCCCTTGAGCCTAATTGTTGTATTTTTTCTTTGGTACCCAGATATATTTTTTTTTTCTTTTTCTTTTTTTTTGGTAACCAATTGAAATTGAATGTGGAGCAACTATTGAAAATTACAATTTCGTCCTGTATTTTAGTTGTCTATATTGTCAGGATTGGAATTTCGTCCTATAGTTTAGTTGTCTATCTTGTTAGGATGAAGAAAACAAAAGGAGTGAATCATGTGCTTACAAGAATATTTTCTTACAAAGGAAACAAAATAGAAGTTTTCATGTACTTACATTTTCCTCCTAAAAAAAATGAAAAAAAAAGTATAGAAAGATAATTTGAAAAAAAAAAGGAAGCATGAAGGAGGAAAAGGCACATCAAAATGAAAGAGCCAAAGGGGAAATAAAAAAATAACAAAAGAGTCTATTCAAGAGCCAAAGGGCAAATAAAAAAAAAGAGTCGACTCAAAAAGAAGAGTGAAGAATCAAAGTGAAATTAATTTGGAGTTTGGACAAAATTTGTAAAATAGATAGGAGCTCTATATTTGGTTTCAAAGGTTACTATTTGTTTCTTGTTTTTAGCCCTTTGATTATACATTTCTTCTTATTTCTTACCTTGCTTGACTTAACCCTGGCCCCATTACAACCCATGAAACCCCATATTTTGCATGCATGTGAACTATTTAGTGGAGAATTGGTCAAATTACAAGCTTATGGTAATGTGCATTTTGTTGAAACTTGAGTGTATATTTCTCTAGTCCCTAAACACTTAGAGAGATTGTGAGCGAGTGCCCTTGTTCACCAAAATGTATACTTCAGGGACATGAGCCTCTAATTGGGCAACCTTTTGACACCTCATATGTTTTATATTATCTATTGTCTGTTATTGTGGTTCTAATTTTGGGTCTCTTATTTGGCTGTCTCTATTACATCTTTGAAAAATTCATTGAGCCAGACAATTTGCTTGAGAGCATGCAAATGTTTAGTGTGGGGGAGTTGATAAGCTCCAATTTAGTGCCTTTTTTTAGAGATAAATTTGAGCTATTCTTTGAACAATTATTATCAATTAAATAAATAAGTGACTTATTTTACTATTTATTGTGCAGAAAAGAAATATTATATATATATATATATATATATATATATATATATATATATATATATATATATATAAAAGAAAGTAAGTGCATTGGTGAGTAAAAGAGAGATCATGGCTTGGAAAGGAGGGTGCCGTGAGAAATTAAAGAAATAAAGCCCACATGGCTCAAGAGGAATGATGGCACGCAGGAGAAAAGGAAAAGGAACAACACGTGATTACTTGGAGGACAATTAAGCATATAACCCTAGGATATATAATTATAAAAGGTTGCTGCTCATTATTAAAAAGAGGAGAGCCGCACACATCAAAAGGAGAAAACAACGACACAGACGCATACTCGGTGAGAGTGAGGAGTTCGGGTACAGATTTTGGCATCGTGAGAGAGCTCTGGAGCGAGAAAAAGAGATCAAGACTCGAATAATAATTCCTCTAATTTCCTGGGTTATTTTTATCTCTGTAATTCATGACTCTAATTTCTATTTTATTGTTCTTAATTACTATGGATACCTAAACCCTCTTATAGGGTCTTAGGTGAATCTTGCATGATTAATTAGAGACCCTTTTTATGTTCTAATTTCTAGTTTGAATTCCTGTTTTTATTTTAATTGATACTGTCCTATTGTTTTTATCACATGATTAGGATTAGCTACCATTTGCATGTTTATAATCAATTAGTTGATCGAAATGACCGCATCTTGCAATTAGTTGGTGGACCTATAGGATAATTGGGGCTGTAATTAGGGCATGACCAAACCATAATTTAGTCTTCCAGTCACTCAACCTTTTCGTTCTTTATGCTTTTCTTGAATTTAAATTCTTGCATGACCAAACAAGGTTAATTTAGGAAAAAGAATATTAATCACGAATGACCAAACAGATTAATAGTTTTAGTAAAGGGATTGGTAATTAAATAAAATAAGGGAATTCAGGTAGAAGTAGACATATGGGAATCGAAGCTTGCAAGTGAAACCGTGACTCTAGGTCTCTCTCCATTAATTAAATTTAGCATTTTAATTCTTGTTATTTATTTCTTTTTATTTTGTTTCTTAATCATCAAATTATTTGTTCTTCTAAACATTAAATAATCTTGAGTAGTTTGGTACTTGTTAATTAATCCCTGTGGAGACGATAATCTTTTATACTACTTCTGCGAAAGAGTACGCTTGCTCTAAGTGTGTCTTTGACGCAACATTTTATTGTAGTGTGGAAATGTTGAAAGAAACAATAAACACACCCTTTCACTTCCCTCCTCTTTCCATCCTCAATTCCTTGTCCATTGGATCAACGCTGGATTTGAGCCAATTACCAAAGGATTGGGCACAAAATCTTACTTCTTTACGAGAACTTGACGTTTGTCTGTTTTCAAATCAACAAATTCAGGAAATGGAAATATGGTTTAAAGACAACCTTGATCGTCTGCAAAACATTTCCTTTCGTTTATGCAATGAGCTAGAGACGCTGCCTGACTGGTTGTGCAACTGTTCATCGCTTCAACATATCAAGATATGTGACTGCGATTCTGTCAAATCCCTGCCTGATGATAGAGTGCGCCGTCTTATCAACTTACAGACTCTAGAAATCAATCGCTGCTGCAATTACTCAGGTCCCAAACATATTTAGCTAGCATAGTAACAAAAGATGATGAAGTCATTAAGGGTCAATTTTCTTTGTGTTCGAGTTTTCATTTTCTATTTTTAATAATATGTGCATGTTCTGTTTTCAAATTTTTTGTTTCCCTTTCACTAACTTTTAATTCTCACATTTTCCTCTGTTAGTGATTTTAGTTTAAAGACTCATCAAGGTTAAACGGTCAAGAGACGACGGATGTGTAACATCCCAAAATTCCCTTAATTTGGTGATTTAGAGCAAATCTAGCTATTAGGGGTAGAATCGTAATTTTAAACAAGAATTAAGAAAATGTGGGACTATTTAATTATGACTAATATTTAATTGACTAGTTTATTTGAGGTTCTTGTTAAGACCAAATAGTAAATTAGAATAATTAAATAAAGGCTCATTGAGTAGTAGTATTTTAACAAATCTTGCCTTACATCCCACCATACACCACATTTGCTCACAACCCACCCTAGCACTATTACTTTTCCTCATTCCTTTTCCCTATTGTTCACGCTGAAAGAAAAAAAAGAGGGAGGAACTAGAAAGAGAGAGAACCGAGAGAAGGAGAAGGAAGAGAGGGAATCGAGAGAAAGAGAAGGAACGAGAGAGAGAGAGACAGAATTGCGAGAGAGAGAGAGAGAGAGAGCAACAGAGAGAGGGAGTGAGAGAGATAGAGAGAGAACCGAGAGAAGGAGAAGGAAGAGAGAGAATCGAGAGAAAGAGAAGGAACGAGAGAGAGAGAAACAGAATTGCGAGAGAGAGAGAGAGAGAGCAACAGAGAGAGGGAGTGAGAGAGACAACCAAGGTGGAGCTCAATCAAAGATTTCCAGCCCTAGGTTCAAGCTATTGAAGAAAGGAGATGGAGATTGAAGCTTAGGCAAATTCCATGGAAGATGGCTAGGGTTCCAATTCTCAAATTGGGGGGTTTCACCCTAAAGCTTCTAAGGAGCAATAGGTAACATAGAATCCCCCTCTCAAAACCTCTCATAGGTGTGCTTAGAAATTTGATTTAATTATTGTGAGAGAATTTCAAAATTTTGTTTTGTGTTGAAATAAATATGTTTGTGAAAATGCTCATGGCTTTGTTATTTATTGTTTTAGTAAGAAGAAAGGTCATGTTTACATATTTAAATTTGAGGGGTTAGTTAAGTTTAAGATGAAATTGGATGTTATGCATGTTAATCTTGAGATATATGAATATTGTCATTGAGAAAATAATTTGTGTTGCTATGATTCTCTTATAAACTCCTTGAATCCTTTTTAGTGCTTGGAATTATGTGTCTTACAACCTGTTTGGCTGATGATTGATGGTGTGGCTTAGTAGAAGTTGTAGAAATTGAATTGGAAATGGATTCAATTTGGGGGTTGCCTTAAAACCGTATAGATATATGTCTAGTTTTTGGCTCGCAGTGACTTCCATAAAAGTCAATTGGAAATGGTTGTTATTTCTTTAGAAACTAGATTGAATTCCCTCCAATTTGGACACCTATTTTGTTGCCTTGGGTTAAGAATTTGTAGAGAAAGATAGTTACAAGTTGAGCAAGATATTTTGCCTTGTTTCTGCACATATGCATCTTCTTTTAATAAACTGTACTAGTTGGTTGGTTGTCCTGAAAAATAAAGAGCATATTCATAATATAGACATCTTAAGCTTTCCAACGGGTGGTCATTGGATCAAATCTGACACCGTTTGATATTTTAATAAAATCACCGAAGTTGATGTATGAAAGTTCTGTACAAATGATTATGAGCATAAAGACACTTGAATTGTGTAGAATGAGTTCCTATGTATTTTAAATTCTTACCAAACATGATTGTTACATGAATTACCTTCGGCATAGAGTACTGTGGGAGTAGCTAATCTATGAAGTGTGTCATACCCCAATTTTGTCCGACTAGTCGAAAATTAAATAAAATTGTATTTTTGTAAATACTCAATGTTAATAAGTATTTTTCTCGTTTTTAGAAAACATCAAAATATGTGTCTCGTTTGGTAGGATTCAATTGCACAAATGTGTTCAAGTTGCGTTCGTTGTTAATCTAGCATTTCTTATTCTCATCGTATGCAGATTATCATTTCGAATCATGCGTTCGTACTTATTCTCGTTGTTGCGCGTATTACTTCAATTCGTGTGCGTGTTTTGATTCTTGTGGGCGCACGCTCGCGTGTCGTCGTTTACGCGTATTTGTTTCGTTATTTATTATTATTATCATATATATTTATTAGTTTATTATATCATTATTTTTACAAAAAAAATAGTCAAATAGTTTCACAAAACTAAAAAAAAAGTAAATAAAAGAAGAGAGATGCTTCTGCACCTATACTTCTAATTTAAGCTCAAGCCAAAACAACTTTTACTAAACTCATAACCTTGGCACCATATTAAGCTCTCAACCTATGACTATATGCTGTACAGAGGAATCAAAGCTCAATAGAAAAACAAGATACAAAAATACAAGAGATGATAGAGACCTCACAAGTCGCTAACCAGAGATAAGTCAAGAAAAAACAAGCTTAAGGGGATCGGATACTAAAAATAAATGGGGGAATGAAAAAAAGAAGAAGAGGGAAAGAGAGAGAGAGAGAAAGAGAGAGGATTGAATGGGAGGAAGAACACCACGTATAATCACCACCATATTCATCATCATCCACTTTTACAATCACTGTCACCATTCCATGATAAAAAACACCCATATTCATCACCATCCTTTTCCTTCCTCAACCTCACCATATTCACCACCACTGTTACCTCCTCTCCTCACCATATTCATCACCATCCTTTTCCCTCCTCAACCTCACCATATTCACCACCACTGTTACCTCCTCTCCTCACCATATTCATCACCATCCTTTTCCTTCCTCAACCTCAAAACTCACCCAATCTCAAAACCATTCCATGATAATAAATACCACCACCCACCTCCATCATCCTCTCTTCACAAACACCAACACCACAACAACCAAGAACTACGTAGCTTTGAATTCTCCATCGCACCAGGAGATACGTAGGAGCGAGAGGCCAACTCTCGTCAAGCGCCAAAAATAAAAATTTTCATTAAGTTTTCCCATTCGTCTTCAAACAAGGAATAAATAGGCAAATCTAGGTATTTTTCAAAACAAACGTAAAACCACACACTTAATTAAAGGTTCCTCTCGCAGAGGGCGCGCAGGGAAGTGCTAACACCTTCCCCGCACGTAATCGACCCCAACCCATATCTCTAGTTTTTCAAAAGACCATCCGCCTTGTTCAAAAGACCTTTTTTCAATGTTTTGGTCTTAAAATTAAAATATTGGTGGCGGCTTCAAAATTTTCCACGTTGTACATTGAGAAACCCAAACCGGATTTTTCGGGGTGCAACAGCTGGCGACTTCACTGGGGAGTAAAAAACATTTTCTTCAAAAGTGGGTCAAGCCTAATTAATTAAGTGTGTGGTTTGTGTGATTGATTTGAATATCTTGCTTTGCCTCCATTCTTCTTCTCATTTCATAAGCATGTTGCATTCATGTGCATGCTTCTTCCATGTTTGCTTTTGTTTAAAGTAATAGATAGTTACTTCTTTGCATAAATGCTTAGTTCCTCATGCATTTTCCCCTCTCCTATCATGTCCCTTTTTCCTTTGCTCACTTTCTTAAGGTAAGAAGTGCATTATTGTTGGCACCCTAGGCTAATTTATATTGGATTGATATTGAACCTTAGGGTAGACAACATGCTATTGTCCTGGATCGCTCTCTGGTTTTCATTTCGGTGGGGTAGTGCTAGGGAAAATGCCCTTGACACACACTACACTTATACCTTGTGATTACATGTTTTGAGTGGGACCATAACCTGTGTCCGCAAAAACTTAGGAGAGTGGATTCGAGTAGTGAGAGCCCATCGGACCTTTGTCCGCTTGGCTACTTATGCAAAGTTTCAACCGAGTTGTGCTCTTTCATGATGCCTCACATCTAGCGCTTTGTGCATTTGTGGGGAGTTTTGTGAAAGGGGACTGTGGCTCTGTGGCCTTGTGAGGAGTGAATAGAGCTACATGGGAGGATTACCTTTAAATTGCCCTAGATCGTAGGTTTTTTTCTTCCCTTTTTTTTAAGGTCACAAAGGGCGTTCCCAATTGTATATTGCATTGTTGCATCTAGTTTAGTCATTTTTCCCTCAAGAATTTTCGAAAAAAATAAAAAAAAAATGTATTTCTTTCATTTTCATAAACATATATGAGGTGACATATCTTGTATTTTCTCAAAAATTCAATCACCAAACCAAAAAAAAAACTTTTTACTTTGCTTTTTACATGCATGTAAAAGTAGCATCATCAATACAAAAAGCACCTTTGCATTGCATAACATGGGAAAACTAAATAAAAATCCATACGCGCATTTTCTCTATCTCGTTTAGGTTTGTCGGGAGTGCATTCCCCGCGCGGGTGCGTTTCCATTCACTAAGTTTTTTTCCTAATTTTGTCAAAAAAGTCCAAAAAATGTATTTTATTAGGAACGTGTCTCACGCATTATTGCTTTTTGCATATCATGAAGAATAAACATGTGACCATCTCATTTTGCATACATTTCCATTCAAAATAAATCATGTTTTCCCTTGCATTAAAAATCATTTGCGAGCATCATGCGCTTTCTCGCATAAAAAAATTTAAGAAACATATCACATGCTTTATTATTTTCCTGTTTCATATCATATATGCAAACATCTCATTTTGCATGCATTTTCATAAGAATCATGCATTTCCACGCGTTAAAAATAATTGTGAGTATCATGCATTTCATTTCATTGCATAAAAACAAAATAAAGCAAGAAGCAATTATCATCCGCATTGCATAAGCATTACATTCATCCGGGTGCATGTACAAAAATCATCATCAAATAATGCAGACATCGCGTCAATGTGGCACTCATGCATTATTTCAAGAACCTCATCACTCTGTTCAATACATCATTTCTCCCCGCATGCATCCTTTCAAACAAAGAAAAATTTCCTCATGTGATGGCTTAATGGGTAGAAATGCACCTTTGAACGAGCGAAGGGTAATATCTCAAATTTGTTTGTCGACTACAAATTTGAGATGTTACTCTACGATGTCGAGAACACTTTGACCCACCACACGTGTTTTATTTTCAAGTAGGAAATTAAATTGAGTCAACTAATTGTCGAAACGTTTGAGATATTGTGTGAAGTATTGAGTCAGGATCCACTCAATGTTTCATGCAGGTTACTCAGGGTAACGACAATCAGTTGCCTCATATCACCATTCTTGCATCTCTCATCATTCAAAAAAGGGGCATTGGCATTTCGTATCTTGTCTCGCCTCTAAAAAAACTAAAAAATCAAAAAATCATTTTGAAAAAAAAAGGGGCATCATTCTTGCATCATTCGCATTGGCATTCCATATTTTGTCTTGCATTAAAGACAACAAAATTATTTAGAAAAAGCCACACTTTTCGAGTGGTCATTCTCCACGCATTTGCATCATACTTGCATATCATAATTTGTTCATTCATTCATTGCATAAAATAAAAGTTGTGATGAGAAGCGATATGTTCTTGCAAAACAATCATCCTTTTTGAAAAAAGTTTATCCTTACTTGGTTGCAAACTCAAGGTGTTCCAAGGCACTCAGTTTTTTCAAATCAATAGCTCATTTGCATTTCTTTCAAAAGCACTGCATCCCATCCATTCCGTGACAAAAGACTGAAGCAAAAAAAAAAAATTTCATTGTTCTAACTAATGTTGACTCTCTGTGAAGCATTCCTATAGTGAACGTGCCCGACACGTGCAGTTTCTCTTGTTTGAGTCAGTCAGTTTCTTTCCTTGTCATCATCACCATCCAAGTCTAATCTCGCCTCGTCCACCCATAAAGCGCATATTCTCTCCCATCAGTGCATACTTGACTTTTTGGTTCACTAACACTCTAAGTCCTCCATGCTGGGGCAATTTTGTGATCACTAACTTTCTTTATCGACATTATATTCCTTTAGTGCAAGTCTTTCCAAAAAAAAAAGAGATAAATGAGAAGAACAAGCGCTAGGTTGGAAACCCGAGAGGCGGCCTAGGCAAAATTGAGCGACCGGTGGATTGAAAACCCAAAAGGGCGATCCAAGCAAAAATTAGGGCAAAAAAAAAATAATAAATAAATAAATAAATAAAAATAAAAAAGAGCAAACACATGAAGATTGATAAATTATTGTCCTAAAGTCAAGTCTTACAGAAATAAGCAATCGGGATTTGAAATGAAATTTGGTCATCTCTCCATACCCTCAAAAACCTAAAATCCCGTAAAGTCCATTTCCTACCCTCTTAAGCCAAAGATTCAAAATCACAAAATAGCCTTTGTTACCCATCTTAAGCCGAGAAAAGCCCAAGATATCCCCATCACCCTAGACGAGGGTTAATTCCACATCAAAGATGGTATATCATTTTCACCCAAGTCAAAAGGAAAAGAAATTCACAAAAGGAGGGGAATTACAAAGTTTCAAAAAGAAGAATCCCAAAACAGAGAAAGGAAGACAAAGGGAGTATAAATTAAGAGTCAATACATTTTGCCACGAGGCATAAGAGCTCCCCTTCAGAAAGGCCCTCAAATTCAATGGGTTCAATCATTTCCCCTTTCAAAAAAGCCCTCAATTTATTGGGTTTAACCATCTCTTCTTTCATAAAACCTTCAAACACCTCATCAAACCTAATAACCATTTCCTTCATAAACCATTGATCATCGGCCAACACCGAATAAGACCCATCCTCCCCATCAACCCCAAAAAACACTTCATTAAGCTCAAGCATCCCCTTCTCCACTTCACAACCCTAAAAAAGTCCATTCCGATCAATGACTAATTGCTTTCGTTTTATCAAGTTTTAATTTCAGGACAAATAAGTTCATCTATTTACGACGTGTTTGCTCAAAAAAAAAAAACAAACAAGCAGAAAAAAGAAAGCTGCTCAAAGAGAAAGAAAAAAAAAACTGACAAAACAATAAAGACTCGCACTCTACAATGCATTCAAGTTGCATTAAAACAAGGTTTAGTGATCACCAAGTGAGGCTTCTTTCATACTAAAAGTCAAACTTTCATTGCATTTGAGTTTTTCTTAAAGAGAACCAAAGATGTGTACTAGGGGCATTTCATTCACCTCTCACTCCACTCAACCCATGGGGAGATTTGTTCATCGCTCTATCCCATTCACATACCACCCTCCGCTCATAACCATCACCATAACTTCACCTTTCACAACCTCACTCAAAGAAACCGTTTGAAATGTCATTCCAAAGTGGGGCAAGTGCATTCCCATTCCTTCACCTCATTCATTCCCATAAAACCTCACCGGGGCAATCTCTCAACTCACTATCCTAAACAATGCCTCGTCATTCTAATGGGGGCAACTTTGTCTCGCCATGACTGGGGCAACACCAAACTCTGTGGGTTGAGACAAAACCCCTTTCATTTCACCTTTCATCCCAAAAGCAGAAGTCTTCCCAATTCATCATCTCCTACACCCCTAGTTGTTGTCACCACTAGACAGGGGCAAGCTATTCACTCATCAAAGACTTGAATTGGGGCAGTCTTGCATCCCTTGGTCCCTCATGAGCGTCGGCAATAATCATGTCTGTCATCCCTTCACTTATCTAAACCAATCCCAAGTTAACTGACTCACTCATTCACATTTGCACTCCTATGCATGCTTACTAGACAATGCTTCAAAGAGAGAGAACACAGGTTAGTCATGCGATATCTAAGATTCAGTCGTCATTGGAAGGAAGAGAAAACAAGTGAGCTCGCTTGTAAATAAAAACCTTGAGAACACCGGAGTTTGAATCAAATTCAATTTTTTTTCAACAGAATGGTCAATAATCATCTCAATTCCTTGCACCCAAAGTCTCGCATCTCATCATCACAAAAATGTTTACCTCATGCATCTAGGTATTTGAATCTATTCATTATGGCATATGCATCAAAGCATTACATTTGCATCTTCACGTTTGGTGCATTCATCACAAAAACAAAACGGTTCACGTCAGTTGCATCATATTAATACTTGCATTTCATAGAGGAAAATAGTAAAAAAGAAAAGGCAGAAATTTTTTCATTGCATTGGCATCATATTAATGTTAGCTTTTCCATAAAAGAAAAAGAACAAAAATCATTGCATCAAACATCGAGCATTGCATCATATTAATGTTTGCATTTCATAGAAGAAGCAAAAAGAAACAAATGTAAGTTAGAACAGGAGCATTCCATTCATCAAAGCATCAATCACCGCATACACTTGCATTCAAACATCAAAGCATTATGTTGATATTTGCATTTCATAAACTACAAAGAAGAAGCAAATACAAAAGAACAAAAGCATTCCATAATATTCAAGACATCAATCATGGCATATGCACTACTAGAAAAAGGCTTTTATATATCGGTTAAAAGGCTTTTTTCATATCGGCTTCAGAATCGATATAGATAAAGGGATATTAAAAACAGTAGCTTTCTATATCGGTTAAAGAACCGATATGGAAAATGTTTTATATATCGGTTCCCGATGAGAACCGCTATGGAAAGTCGCTTTTAAACCTATAAAATGCTTTTTTATATCGGTTTCTTAGTTGAACCGATATGGAAAATCACTTTTTATATCGGTTATTTAAAGGAACCGATATGAAAAGTCTTTTTTTTTTAAAAAATAAAAAATAAAAAATTCCTCAATTGGATATACAGCAAACAACAAAATCTCAACAAATACAATATTTATATAAAAATACAAAGATCTCAAATAAGAGTATATTGCATTTATGCTAGACAGATGCACTATTTGTCTAAATGGATCAGAGTTTGCTGGTGCCATTTCTCGCATTTCTTCCGCTAGGTGGGGTGGCCTATACAAATCAAATCAAACAACGTTATCATAAATCATGCTTCACATAGTCAAGTTGAAAAGGGAAAAGAAAACTACCATATGGCGCATTTCATTCCTCTAAAGCATTAATCCAATCTACCAATAACAGATACAAAAAAACTAATTTTCATTGGGATATCCAAAGTTTTTGAGAAGATAGCAAGAAATATGTTAATACCCAAAAGTCCCCATCACTCGGGTAGAAACATGAGCATTGACATCGAAACTCGAAGCAATCTTTGCAAGACCAAAATCTGCAACCCGCCAACATAACCAACTTTAACCCATGAATCATATGGCATCTTGATAAGCTCAACATGTTTACAGTTAATGGAAGCATTGAATAAATATCAAACTTTGAAATTTTAAGAGCTGAATTCAGGCTATAACACTTGTATGTAACATTCTGTATTCCCAAGTACTCTTATCAGATTTCTCAAATCAGTCTTTCATATTTAGTTAAGCGCTTCAATAATTAGAGCAAATAAAAGTAACAATTTGACGAGTTAAGAAAAAAGACACCATTTGGTTTCAAATATCAACTTCACTATCTGAATTTGGTTATAGATTAAGTCAATGTAATGAATTAACAACAATGATTCTCTAAAGCCAAGCAGCTGTCAGCACGAAGTTAGAGTTAGGCTATTCATCATGAAAACCGATTGATATAGGTGGAGAGAAGTAACGTTAGTTATTATCATGAAATGAAAAAAAGGGTGGAGATGACTTTTCCCTAATACCTCTGAAGGAACCATTGGTGCATTGACTGCAGTAGCAGCAAGCTCCCCTTTCAAAGCCCCAACAACAGCTTCTGCTATTTCGATAGCCACACCTTCCTGGAGATAGTATTCAATGCTTGTAAAACATTATAGTGACAAGGAAAAAGAAGGTAAAGCAATTTCTTTAAGTAACTTACCTGAGCTTCCGTGGTACTGGCACCAAGATGAGGTGCTGCAGTAACTTGCTCATGCAAAACCAGCTTGTTGTCTTTTATGGGTGGTTCCACTGTGAAAACATCAAGAGCCTCCTGAAACAAAAGACACAAACTGTCATTGTTTATTTGGTAGGAAGAAACAAAAATTAATTATGAAGTGAACAACTAGTGGCTCAGTGCTTCCAAATTGCAAGCAGGCAAGAACCTGAGCTACGATTCCAGAATCCAATGCTCTAATAAGTGCATCCTCATCAATGACTCCTCCACGAGCAACATTGACAATTCGAACTCCTTTCTTCATCTTGGCAAAAGACTCATCATTGAGCACCTTTGAGGTAGCAGGTGTAAGTGGCATGTGCAATGAGATGAAATCCGCAGTAGCAATAGCCTCATCAAAACTCACAAGCTCCACACCAAGAGCACGAGCACGATCAGCCGAAGCATAAGGGTCGTGTGAAATGACATGCATGCCGAGTCCCTTAGCTCGCCGAGCTACTTCAGAACCAACCTTCCCAAATCCCATGACAGCAAGTGTCTTCCCAACCAAGGAAACTCCAACATACTTATTTCTCTGCCACTTTCCTGGACTAACCACCATATGTGTAAATCAATAAACACCAACTAAATCAACCACAGTAACTAAAACAAATCACAAATTCATAGAGAAATCAACCACACCAACTAAATCAACCACAGTAACTAAAACAAATCAATAAACAAATCTCCTTTCTGAAATTTATAGAGAAATAAAAAACTAAAACAAATCACAAATTCAATCGGAGTTGAGGAAGAAAGATGGAAATCCATGGAGAAGGAACGAATAAATACAAGACGAATGATTTAAAGCATTTAAATCACCCGATCAGAATCCATTACTCTCTAAAAATGTACTATCCAAACACACTGTAATGTTAGTAAATCACACAAACCCCAAATCCCAAATCACACAAACCCTAAAATTCGTTTCCCCAATCCCAAATCACACAAGCCCTAAAATTCAAAATCAAGAAGAAGGATGAAAACGAAATCAAGAGGGAAGGAAAACGAAATCAAAGAGGAAGAACATTCAACACAACTACAGTGGGTTAGTTTCGAAAACTTACTAGCGAGAAGCAGAGATGGAGGCGGAGCAGAGATGGAGGCGGACCAGATTGAAGGTGGAGCGGTGCTGCAATCAGGGTGGAGGCGCGGAGGGGGGAAGGCGAAGGGCGGAGAGTGATTGAGAGAGTGACGCGTATTGAGAGTGAGAGAACGAGATGAAGAGAACGATAGAGCGTGCTTTTTTTTAATTGGAATTTGCGTTTTCATATCGGTTAGTTTGTCAACCGATATGAAAAATGTAATCATAATTTCAAAAATGCCACCGCCTCTTTTTTCATATCTGTTAGTATTTGAACCGATATAAATTGCTGATATAAAATCCGTTTTTTCCACTAGTGATGTTTGCATTACATGTGTCATTCATTGCATCGCTAAGCAAAATGTGGACGAACACAAGATGTTAATCCTCATGCCTAGTTCAAAGAATCAGCACTTCAAGTGTCAGTCTTCAATCTAATTCTCAAGTCAGTAATCCAAGCATTCATCATCATTGCATCAGATATCAAATCCATTCTCAAAATACAAAATCATTTTCAATAAATAGGAGACTAAGTCGAATGTACATTCGAAATAGTCATCACGATAGGACACTTGAATTGATCACTCAAGAATCCTGAAGTCCCTATGCAAAAAAAAAAAGAAAAAAAAACATTCAGTGTCGTCTACATCATAGTAATGTTTGCATTCCATAAAGCAAAAAGAACCAAAAATTCATCATCCCATCAAACATCAAAGCAATACAGTTGCACCACATCAATACTTGAATCTCATAGAAGAAAAGAAAGCTAAAACATCCCATGTCATTCCTCATTTCATGTTATTCATCATTTTATTTCGCATAATAGCAATATTCACATTTCATAGAAACAATGCAAAGAAGAAAAAGTTTTCCATTGCATGTCATCTGTCATTTCATCAAAACACAAGAGCATTACATATCATCAAACACCAACATTTTGCATTCGCATACCTGCACTTCATAAAAAGAGCAAAAGAAAAGAAGAGGAGAAAAGCCAAAAGAGCAAAAGAGCAACAACTAGCAAAAGAAGAGAAAGAAGAGAAGCTAGAAGAGAGAAAAAAAGAGCAAAACAGAAACTCATGCATCACATTCACCAAGCATAAAATCATGCACTCGTCAGACATAGAAAATAATAATAAAGTAAAGAAAAGAGAAATTCAGGCATTCGCATTACATCATCATAAGAAAAGGAAAAGAACATGGCAATCACGGCATCTGCATTGCATGCATTGGTTCATTTTTCAATTGCAGACAAGTGAGAGAGAGGATAAACACCGCGGTGTAAATGCTCGCCTTCAGATTCCAGAAAATGCTCCCCCAAGTTGGGAGTTCAGAAAAAAGAAAAGAGAGAAACAAAAATGAAAAGAAAAGAAGCGCTGCGCCAGCGCGCATTTATGGATTGGAGCCCAGAGAGATCATCGCTCCCTTCTGTCCAGGTTTCACATCGTGTACGAGCAACGCGATGGACCGCAGCCGCATGTGAGGTTCAACGGAATAGTTGTATCAGCCTAAGATACAGTGGACGCCGTGCATTGATCTCAGATATCGATTCGAGCCGATAACGATCCCCTGGCCGCCGAAAGACCGAGATTCTCGTGAAGCGTGCTCCTCAAAGCCACGCACAAACTCGGATTCGCCAAGAGTTTGTTTAAGGATTACGAGTTTTAGGCGGCTGGGCAATTTACCGCTTCTCACGCACGCAAGTGCCCATTTTACTTTTTCTCGTCGCGCACGCAAGTGCCCATTTTACTTTTTCATGCGCGCGCGCAGTGCCCATTTTACTTTTTCATGCGCGCGTCGGTGTTCATTTATCATGCTTCGCATCGACACGAAAGTTTCTATCTTTCCAAAAAAGAAACGGAAAAAACAAAAAAGAGAGAAAAAGAAAAAGAAAATTCGGATTTCCCAAGTGGACAAAATCGGTATAATTTCTGAATTCTTTATTTCTATTTTATCTTCGAAATATGTCTCGGCCAATTCATATTTCTTGATAAAATCCAAATAAAGAGGGGCAACTGTCATACCCCAATTTTGTCCGACTAGTCGAAAATTAAATAAAATTGTATTTTTGTAAATACTCAATGTTAATAAGTATTTTTCTCGTTTTTAGAAAACATCAAAATATGTGTCTCGTTTGGTAGGATTCAATTGCACAAATGTGTTCAAGTTATGCTTCGTTGTTAATCTAGCATTTCTTATTCTCATCGCGGCGCTGCGTATCATTTCGAATCATGCGTTCGTACTTATTCTCGTTGTTGCGCGTATTACTTATTCGTGTAATGCGTGTTTTGATTCTTGTGGTATGCACGCTCGCGTGTCGTCGCTTTCTGGCGTATTTGTTTCGTTATTTATTATTATTATCATATATATTTATTAGTTTATTATATCATTATTTTTACAAAAAAATAGTCAAATAGTTTCACAAAACTAAAAAAAAGTAAATAAAAGAAGAGAGATGCTTCTGCACCTATACTTCTAATTTAAGCTCAAGCCAAAACAACTTTTACTAAACTCATAACCTTGGCACCATATTAAGCTCTCAACCTATGACTATATGCTGTACAGAGGAATCAAAGCTCAATAGAGAAACAAGATACAAAAATACAAGAGATGATAGAGACCTCACAAGCTGCCAACTGTAGATAAGTCAGCAAAAAAACAAGCTTAAGGGGATCGGATACTAAAAATAAATGGGGGGGAATGAAAAAACAAGAAGAGGGAAAGAGAGAGAGGAGAAACAGAGAGGATTGAATGGGAGGAAGAACACCACGTATAATCACCACCATATTCATCATCATCCACTTTTACAATCACTGTCACCATTCCATGATAAAAAACACCCATATTCATCACCATCCTTTTCCTTCCTCAACCTCACCATATTCACCACCACACTTACCTCCTCTCTCCTCACCATATTCATCACCATCCTTTTCCCTCCTCAACCTCACCATATTCACCACCACTGTTACCTCCTCTCCTCACCATATTCATCACCATCCTTTTCCTTCCTCAACCTCAAAACTCACCCAATCTCAAAACCATTCCATGATAATAAATACCACCACCCACCTCCATCATCCTCTCTTCACAAACACCAACACCACAACAACCAAGAACTACGTAGCTTTGAATTCTCCATCGCACCAGGAGATACGTAGGAGCTAGAGGCCAACTCTCGTCAAGCGCCAAAAATAAAAATTTTCATTAAGTTTTCCCATTCGTCTTCAAACAAGGAATAAATAGGCAAATCTAGGTATTTTTCAAAACAAACGTAAAACCACACACTTAATTAAAGGTTCCCTCTCAGTAGAGAGGACGCGTGGGGTGCTAACACCTTCCCATACGTGTCGACCCCCGAACCCATATCTCTAGTTTTTCAAAAGACCATCCGCCTTGTTCAAAAGACCTTTTTTCAATGTTTTGGTCTTAAAATTAAAATATTGGTGGCGGCTTCAAAATTTTCCACGTTGTACATTGAGAAACCCAAACCGGATTTTTCGGGGTGCAACAAAGTGGAAATCTATATTTTCATATATTCAATTTGTTGTGACTCTCGGATTTCAAGTATTGGTGAATTATTATCTGGTACATATCTGATTTGATGTTTGGTGATATATATTGTGAAACTATCTATATATATTATTGATTATCAGGCGGGGAGCCTATTATTGATATTCTGAGGCGGGGAGCCTATTATTGATATTCTGAGGCGGGGAGCCTATTGTTGACTTTGAGGCGGGGAGCCTATTATTGCTATTTTCAGGCGGGGAGCCTATGATTTACATTTATCGTGAGGAGCCTATTTTCGCTCAGTATAAGTGTCTTGTTTATGATATCATGTGATATACGCCACATCGAAATCTTATTGTTATCTTTTTATGCAAGGTGGTCCTTGTCCTATATTGTGTTTCTTTCATTATCATCTAAGAGTTGTATTTGAATGGAAAACGGTTGTATGTGATTTAGACTTTCTATTTTTGTAGAGAGGATTTTCCATATCTCGCACACAGATATGGCTGGAAACATCAAGTAAATTCTTTTCATATATTCTTTGTTACTGAGTTGCAAAACTCACTATGTTTGGGGTGATGTTTCCAGGTAGCAGGTAACATTGGAAAGATGAAGAGTATATCCGGATTGCTCGTCAGTAGTCCAATGTAGAGTGTCGGTCACCGGATCACGGTCGGAGTCCTAGCTTCAAGGGATTTTATTGTGGCTAAGCTAGTTGTGTTAGGCTAGATTTTGTTTTACATGTGTGAAAAAAATAATATTTATGTCTGGACTGGTTATACAGGTATATATATTATTTTGGGATGTCCATAATTCAGAGGAAGTGCTGTCGAAATTTTGTTAGAAATTTCTTTGAAATATAGGTTATTATAGTTTTGATAAGATGACCATTCTTTAGATCAACTTGTTTCTGTCGAGGCTTGCCAGATTAGGGTAGTAATCTGTGCGCCGGTCATGGTCCAAATTCGGGTCGTGACAGGATGCAAGGACAGGTTTTGACAAGAAGTGGAGTCTGCAAAGGGTGTGTAGAATTTGTTTTGTATGCCTCACTGTTGTAGAAAGGAGTCTGCAAATTTGACAAGAAGTTGAAGTAGTAGTATATTAGTGTGTCTTGGGTGTTTATGTGTTGTATTAGCTATGGAGTCTTTTACCTTTTGTTTTGTCTGCTTGATTATGTTCTAGTAGCTGTGGTGTGTTTTACCTTGTTTTGAAGGTGTTTTGGTAGCCTTGGTGTAATAATATTATAAATTTGATATCACTGTCAAATATGTGGCACAATTTGATATTTATAATATATTTGATAATATCATATACAAGCCAGTGTTTCCTCCTCTCAATTTTTATAAAGCAAATTAACTATCCATTAAAAGAGAATTGCATTTCAAACTCTATACAGAAATCCTTTTATCAGCTACAACACAAAAGAGCAAAACAATCAAAATTGCACCTTCATTTTGTGTTGGAGAAACAATCAATTTATTCAAACCATTCCAAATGCACGTTTCGCGGAATTCAGGGTGTTCGAGAGGATCATTGATATTGTAACCGGTCCAATGCCGCCAGGAACAGGGGTAATGGCAGAGACCACCTTGACCGCCTCTTCAAAGCAAACATCTCCTGTTAAAGGAATCCTTGGCTGCGAGGATCCTGCAAAATATATTCAACCGCATCATTATAGTTTATATAAACAGCTTATGCATAAGCTCTTATATGATAAACGCTTATGTAATTACGCTGTTTATCCGAATAAGGCTTTAATATACAAATCAATCTACTCATTCAACTGGCCACATTATTGCACGCCTAAAATATTGAAGAAAGAAGTAATTACCTTAACTTGATTTGTTCCCATATCAATCACAAAAGCGCCTTTCTTTAGCCAACTACCACGAACAATGTTCGGAATTCCGACATCAGCTACGATAATGTCGGCTTCTGACGTTATTTCTCCGGGGTTCTTCGTGTACGCATGTATCACAGTGACCGAAGCGTGGTGTAACACCCCCTTTCTAATTACTACTAATTAGCCAATTTAAAAAATCAGAGTTTTCAAAAAAGTTTCTACGCACCACAAAGAGAGTGCTACATTTCATCAAACAACATAAACAACACAATTGCATGCTCATCAAATAACAAGTACATGATACATAGCACATTATTCGGGCAATCCTCAAACACCAGTTTAGGGACAACACGGTCCATACAGTCATCAAGCAGCGGAAATAAAACATGTATCGCAAAATAGACAATACATCACCAATAACGGTCTGAAACATCAACAAATAAAACACTAGTCTACAAACGCCCCCCGGTGCTACGTATCAGAGCATGACCATAACCAGACTAGGAAGGTGAATACCTTCACTCGGGATCACCTGCAGGTTGCCGACATGAGAAGCAACACGAAAGCAGTAGGGTGAGTCTCTTTACATAAATAATAGCATTTAGAATGAACTTTATATTAGAGAAGGCAACTAGCAACAATCACATTCCAACAAATAGCATACGACATTAAGTATAGCAAATCAACTCACAACCATCAAAGGCAACACCAATTACATGAATATGTGCATGTATGCAACCCTACACTAAGGGAATATGCATGTGGTACCATCAACCTCCTTAAATTTTGCCTTGAGGGCACAACCACCTTAATATATATCAACCACCGTCTTTTGATATCAAGGCCGAAGCCTACAACCACCTTTTGATGCATATGAGGTATGAGACACCATGAACAATGGGCATCTTCTTCGATCTCTTTATTCCTAGGGATTGACTAACATGCGATTTTTCAACTTCCCTAGAAAATAACATGAGACATATAATTCTACCAAATTGAACTGATTTCATATCACAAAAGAAACATAACCAACACATGCATTATAAAACAATTGCTTTGATACAAGACTTGATATTAGTTTAAACAAATGAAATTTAATACCCTTGTCAACATTTAGCAAAGAAAACTAATCAAGTAATAGAAGTGCACAAGAGGTCTCGTTGCACAGTTTCATCATTAGATTTAGAAGCCACGTAAAACAAATCAAGAAGTGACAAATAATAATAGTGATAGTAACAACAAAGGCCAAAGTTAAGTCATAAAAACGAACACAATTACACAATTGTAGTTCACAGTCAGAAGGTACTTAAAATTGTATACATTTGTTCCTAAAACCTTGACAGTCATTATTGGACTCACCTTCACATATCATAAAGATTCTAACTCATCTAACCATGCAATTAATGTAAAACCTCATCATTTTCAAACAACATCAAACCACAACCTAATCGGTCCAAAAGCCGAAGTCATGTCACATTTTGAAATAAAAATCCTAAAACAACTTGGGAACAGAATTCAACACTAATTTTCATATTCATTCCCAATAGCATAAAATTTCCAAGTACCGTTTTTTCGAAAACCATAGAACTCACAGTTTTGTCAAAAAGGAAACTATATGCGAACCCCAACCTCACTATCACTCGAGCATGCAACCACATAAACAACTACTCATTAGCTCAAAATTTAATTTCCGACATAAACTCAGAAGGTAAGGAAAGTTAATCATTTAATTTTGACAAATCACATCATGCTCACGCAACAAGCCAAATTGAAACACTGAAAATGTCGAAACTTCAAGTTATGCAACCTTAATTGAGATAATGAAAGTATAGCATTACACAACATTTCATTTTAGCATACTAACTTCGAAACAATTAAGCACAAGTCAAACCTAAACTCGTATACATCACAGGTACAATCAACCCTTAGCAAAGACGTCAATCAAGTGTAAAGAACTATTCCACAAGCTATCCTTCATATATTGTCAAGTATATAACTCACCAAGGTTAGGTTATGTAAACGTATTTTCCAGATTCCAACAAACTAATCAAGCAATCAATCAAATTAAAATTGGTACATATATCCAAAATTAATAATAACCATGAGTTATTGTCGCCTCTTTCATTGGGGATGAGTTATTGGGGTGATCAGTCCCTCCTACTCATGCAACCAATTAATTAAGGTCACAAAAACTACTTTCTTTCAATTTTACACATACCACACGCAAAAGACTTTTTAACGCAGTCTAGAGTGCGAAGGCGTCGTCACGACTCCCACTCTTCTCGACGTCGTTAAAAATCAATATAACTTTCAATCGCTATCCATCCAATAAATTACAAGGCATGTCAATGAAAGAACAAAACCAACAAAGGTAACAGTAATAAACAGCAACACAAGTATAATTTAGAACGAGTACCAAGACTCGAGGGTTAACAGACTCGATAGCTTGGCCGGACAGACCGAACTGCTCTGATACCACTAATGTAACACCCCCTTTCTAATTACTACTAATTAGCCAATTTAAAAAATCAGAGTTTTCAAAAAAAATTCTACGCACCACAAAGAGAGTGCTACATTTCATCAAACAACATAAACAACACAATTGCATGCTCATCAAATAACAAGTACATGATACATAGCACATTATTCGGGCAATCCTCAAAACACCAGTTTAGGGACAACACGGTCCATACAGTCATCAAGCAGCGGAAATAAAACATGTATCGCAAAATAGACAATATATCACCAATAACGGTCTGAAGCATCAACAAATAAAACACTAGTCTACTAACGCCCCCCCCCCTCCGGTGCTACGTATCAGAGCATGACCATAACCAGACTAGGAAGGTGAATACCTTCACTCGGGATCACCTGCAGGTTGCCGACATGAGAAGCAACACGAAAGCAGTAGGGTGAGTCTCTTTACATAAATAATAGCATTTAGAATGAGCTTTATATTAGAGATTTCTCCAACACACACCCATACACCCATTTCACCCATACTCACCCATACACCCATTTCAACAACACACATACCCAACACAATATTGTCACAATGCTTCAAACTCCCAAATTCAACACTAATCCACCCACACCCATAAACAACACAATAGTGCATAACAATTCCATTTCAACAACAACCAACTTAAATTTATCAAATTGAGTTCAAATTCATTTTTGAGCAATTTATTCAACATCTTACTCTTATTACAATTTCATATTCAACCACATTGTGACAATACACCAAATACCATACTCACATAGTTAATATCAAGCTCATTTCAACAACAACATCATGGATTCATCAAATTTAATTCAACACAACACCCATTTGACACCAACATTTCAACACCAAATTCAATTTTTCCTAGACAACCACACCTAGACACCCAAACTCCCATTTCTCCAACACACACCCATACACCCATTTCACCCATACTCACCCATACACCCATTTCAACAACACACATACCCAACACAATATTGTCACAATGCTTCAAACTCCCAAATAATCATGGGAACATTGTAGCCCAACCACCAATCTCAATCATGCCACATTCAAACATATCATCAACCACCAAACATGCATCATAATTCATGTTCATTTTCATTGAAACAATTTATCAAACACCTTGCATACATAGTTCACATTATGTCAAATTCAACAAGCAATCACCGTGAAACCACCAAATTGAAATCACCCATGACATTAACATAAAAACAACACCACAATCAATCAATTGAACATCCTAGAACCTAACCCACATACAAAACACATTCTACACACTATTATGGATGAAAAGAGAGCCCCCTAACCTTAGGAATTGAAGAACACTAGTATTCTCTCCTTCACAATGTCAAGAACCACCAAAACTAGCCACTCACCAACTTTGAGCTTCAAACCCTCTTCCATGGCAAAATGAAAATGAGAAGGAATGAGTGGGTGAAACTTATACTAATGGAAAGAGCAAGAAAAATGAGGAAGAATGATACTAAAACCCACTTACCACAAGCCAAGATGACAAAATGCTTCCCCTCCCTTTCCTTGGCTGCTGTCTTCGGCCTTCCTCTCTCTCTCTCTCCCTCTCATTTTCTTTCTTTTCTTCAAAATGGGGGGAAAACCCTACACCCTAAGTTATTTCTTGAATTTGGGCCTACTAATGGGCCATGGGCCCTTTATTTGCACCACCTAGTTACTTAAATACCTCCTGAATAAAATAAAACTCCAAATTAATTATTTGACTTAAATAAATGTTGTAAGCCTTAAATAACTTAATTAAATGAATAATAAAATTATTTTGGGGCGTTACACGTGGTGCCTCTAATCAAAAGATGGTAAATCAGCAACTTAGCACATAAAAACATTCGGCTTAACAGAAGAATTTGTGTTACCTGCAATAGCAGAGAAGTTGGTAACCCAACAATTTTACTTCTTCCAATTATTACAGCTCTTTTCCCTTTGATTTCTACACCATGGTTAAGCAATAACTCAATGCAGCTTTTGGTGGCACATGTGACAAAGAAGGGTTTTCTTCCTCTTATGGCAAGATTTTCAATATTTAAAGGATGAAAACCATCGACATCCTTTTCTGGACTCACTATATTCATAATCTTTTCCTCTTCCAAATGCTGCATCAGATATTTTTTTTTTTTAGAATAACATTGATCTCAACATTCACCAAATAATGCCAACAATCTTATGGAAAGGTTTGAGTGCAAAAGCCTAGTTAACAATAGGAATAATTATCTTAAACTATGTGGCACTGATACTTCAGATTGAAGGCATGTTAACAATAGGAATAATAATCTTAAACTATGTGTCACTGATACTTCAGATTGAAGACATGTTTGGTGTCCAACACGTGTCGTTGTCAAACACAGACACGACACCAACACATGCGGTTATAATCAATTACTTCTATTTTTTTAAAGTATCACTCTCTCCAGTCCCATATATAAGAGAAAAATGTGGTTTATGAAACTAAAATCTCTGTAGCACAGAGACTTCTGGTTGAAGACGTGTCTGATGTCCGACATGTACCGTGTCAGACACTCTTAGAATATGGTTAAGGTCTAACTCAACCCCACAAAACTGGCTTGTAAGGTGAGGGACACCTCCCACTTATAAACTCTTTTTCATGCCATATCACATTCGATGTGGGACTCTTAACAGACACCGACACCGTCCGTGTCCGCGCTTCATAGACTAAAACTAGATTTTTCTTATATATGGGGCCAGAGAGAGTATCAGTGTCTATGTGCCAGTGTAAATGTCGTGTCGGTGCTACATAGATCTTAAGCATTGAGAAGTAAAAAGGATGAAAAAATTACTTGAGGTAGAGGGAGTTGGACAACAATGCCATGAACATGAGGGTCATCATTGAAACTAGAAATAACATCAAGAAGTTCATTTTCAGTTCAATTTTCAGGCAACTGAAAAACCAGTGTTTGAATGCCAACTTGATCACAAGCTTTCAACTTAATTCGGATGAAAGTGTGAGAATAGCTTCTATCACCAACCAATGTTGATTTTATGAAACTTCCCAATGCCACACTTCATTCTCCTAATCTCATCAGCCACTTCAAGTTTTATCTTCTTGGCAATTGGTTTACCATCAAGAATTGTAGCAACGTAGCAGCCACAACCACAAGAGGTATCGTGAGCCTCTAATTTTCAAGAGTCCTGCTCTATATATCCATGTCTTACTTTATTATTTTGACAGTATTTTCTCTTTTTCTTTGTATTTTCTTTCTGCAATTAGTTTATTCGCAAGATGGTGGTTATTCTTTAATCCTTTTTAAAGTGGGTTTTATTTTTATTTTGAATTGATGGTAATTAGTATGATTCACCCGTCGGCATTCACTTGTAACTTAAAAAATTTGACAATTTTTTTAGGAATTAAAAAAACAAAAGTGTATTTTAAGTGCATTGTGTGAGATATTAAATACTCTGGACACTATCTAAAATTTAACTATTATGTTCTATAATAATTTTAGCAAAATACATTATTAATGTTATGAATATTATTGGTGTGGATGTTCATCTTCTCCCATCTTCTCATTACTCCCTTGTAGTGGCTTTTTATTAGTGACCTCTCACTTACCAATTCTCACCCTATAAAATAGAGTTCACCCTTATGTATAGAGATAGACTTGAAGAGAATAGAAAAAGCTCTCATCTTATTCATATTAGTTGTGGTGTGTTTTACCTTGTTTTGAAGGTGTTTTGGTAGCCTTGGTGTAATAATATTATAAATTTGATATCACTGTCAAATATGTGGCACAATTTGATGTTTATAATATATTTGATAATATCATATACAAATCAGTGTTTCCTCCTCTCAATTTTTATAAAGCAAATTAACTATCCATTAAAAGAGAAGTTCATTTCAAACTATATACAGAAATCCTATATCAGCTACAACATAAAAGAGCAAAACTGTCAAAATTGCACCTTCATTTTGTGTTGGAGAAACAATCAATTTATTCAAACCATTCCAAATGCACGTTTACTCAAGGTAGAGTTAGTTGGACAACAATGCCATGAACATCAGGGTCATCATTGAAAGTAGAAACAACATAAAGCAGTTCATTTTCAGTGCATTTTTCAGGCAATTGGGAAACCAGTGTTTGAATGCCAACTTGATAACAAGCTTTCAACTTAATACGAATGAAAGTGTGAGAATCGCTACTAAAGTGGGTTTTATTTTAATTTTGAATTGATGGTAATTAGTATGATTCACCCGTGCCAACACGGGTCAACATTCACTTGTAACTTAAAATATTTGACAATTTTTTTAGGAATTAAAAAAACAGAAGTTTTATATTTAAGTGAATTGTGTGAGATATTAAATACTCTGGACACTATCTAAAATTTAGCTATTATGTTCTATAATAATTTTAGCAAAATACATTATTAATGTTATGAATATTATTGGTGTGGATGTCCATCTTCTGCTCTCTTTTTCTCATTACTCCCTTGTAGTGGCTTTTTATTAGTCACCTCTCACTTGCCAATTCTCACCCTTATGTATAGAGATAGATTTGAAGAGAATAGAAAAAGCTCTCATCTTATTCATATTTGTTGTTCTTTTAGCTTCCTTTTCTTCTTTTTCTTTACTTTTTATCTATTGTTTTATAACACGTTATCAGCACGAAGCTCTAAACATCCTAAGGTAGTATTGGTTTTTACTTGTTCTATGGTAATACTTGTTGTGTTATATAGTTACGATTTCTTTGTTTTACTTTTTTTTTAGATATGCATTCTTTGTTTTACTTTAATTTTGTAATGTTGATTTTATGAATAAGAATGAAATTAGTCATCTTGAACGTCTGCTTTATACATTTATTCAGAATTGGGGAAAAAAAAGAGGAACAAGTCTCATAGATGATTCATGGCGCTGATTAAGCCTTATTACATTTTGATGGATTAAACATTAACATGGATATACTTAATGGTATTATGACAATTTTTTTTTTATTTGGAATGCCTATCGTTAATTGTTACTTATAATCACTATCGATCCCATGCCATCATTCTCTGCTTACCAACTAAAAGAGTGATATATATATATATATATATATATATATAATCACTCTTGAAGTTGAATAGATCACTAGCAAAATTCTATTATATGCTCCTATGTGTCACTTTATTTTAAATCCAATTTTATGTTTATTTATTTTAGTTTATGTATTGTCTATGTACATTCAAAAATTAGTGGATTTCATTTCATTGTCATTTTTTTATCATGTTAGTATTTTATATTTATGGTATAGAACTTTTATTGAGAATTTTACTTGGCAACCACAATTATCGTTTTCTATTCTTGATAAGTTCCCGAAGAATTTAACATTCAAGCACCCAAGAAGGATTGCACAAATAATAATATATTGAAGCATCCTGTAGGATTGCCCAAAGTGTGTAAGTTTGAGATATAGTTCTTGAAGAACTGAAAAAAATGTTCATGCGTCTATGAAAGATTGCTCAAAGCATGATATTTTTTTTGTCATTGCTTAGATTTGAGAATTAGTTCCTGGAGAACAAATGAAATATGATTTTTTTTTATCATTCTTTATGATAGAGTTCTTGAAGAAGAAAACCTTTAGACCATGATTATAATCTAAAAGATCTATTTGATTTTAGTATGTTGAATCAAAGAAATATTAGAGAAATTTTATTTTACTTGAATATGCTCTTGGTGTAGCATAAATGAGAAAATATTTTCAATAATATTTTGAATCAAGATTATGTGAAATTGTGATTGAAAGAATAATCACAAACAACTCAATGTATTGAACTTCATTCCTAGAAGAGAATGAATTAAATTAAATATTTGAGTTACAACAAAAGTCGTGGTTATGATCATTGGTAAAATAAAGGTTACCGTCATCCTTTATAAAAGATTTCTTTGAATCTTTTTGACCACCAAAATTCAAAATATTTGTGGTCGAGTTCCTAAAGAACTGCATCTTTAGAGCGTGATTAAAATTTGTAAGATCTACTTGATGATAGTATACTTTTGAAACAAGCAAAAATGAGAAAAACAAGTAATTTATTTCTACGTCTCACAATTATGCTCTTGAAGTAGCAATTCTCTTTTCAATAATATAATGATGAAGTAACATATTTTGACACAGTTAATTTGTTTAATTTTTTTTTTAATAAAGTTGGTGCGGTTTTCATTTCATAAGTGTTATTTGTGGTAATGACCTTTTCCTAATAATGGTTTAGTATTTTGCGATTATTGAAAAATTTAACTTATTTTCTTTCTCAAGCTTGGAATTCCATATAAACATATAACAAGAAAATATGTGTATCGCTAATTCTTTATTTGTAAATAGTCACTTTTGTAATATGCAGCAGTTAAAAGTTTTATATTTTTCTACTTAAGTGATCAAAGTTTAATACAATTTGTTTCATTCTCATCTTAAATATATGTGAGAGTCATTGAAATTATGCTATGGCAAACCAGAAGTTTGCTTTGCACTTATAAATGAAAAGAAAATGTTGTTTTAAACCTGAAGTTTAGTAGTCTAAATTGCGTGCACTATCTAGTTATGACCAGAAGTCATAAGGTGGCGTATGTTCTTATTATATACCATATCAAAAGAAATCTCCAATGTTTGTATATCATGAGACATACCTTAAACCAGAAGTTTACGGATTATAATAAGTTTATCGTTGGCAAGACCGATTGGGCCATCCTGAGTCTTTATGATGCGAAAAATAGTTAAGAATTTTTTTTTGAGGACTTGTATTGAAGAGCACGTATATTCTTCAATCCATTAACCAGAAGTCATAAGGTGGCGTATGTTCTTAAGGTGATGTTTGTATACAGATACACCGATCAGATGAACCATTTAGATATTTTATTATTTTAATTGATGCATCAACTAAATGACTACATAAATATAATTGTCATCAACTCACAACTTGAAGTTTGTGAGATTCTTTGCTCAACTAATTCAAGTAAGAGGTCATTATGTGAATTATCTTGAAAGCACTAAATAAGTATTTTATGACTATTAGAATATATATTGATTATCACAATACTTATGAGATGAAACTTCCAATATCAACTTGCGAACACACAATCTTGTAGAAAGAGTCTTTGATACGCATCAAGCCAACACGTTATTATATGTAATTTCTCCCCTTTACAATTGATTTTTGGTCAATGACCTAGTATTCTCCATCTGAGATATTTTTGATGTGTTGTGCATGGTATAGTCAATCCATCACAACGTAACAAGATGAATCCTTAAATAATGTTGGGAATATATGAGTATATGAATCTCTATCCGTATTAAAATATGTTGAGCCAATAACCGGAGATGTATTTATAGCTCAGTTAGCTAATACTCATTTTGAAGAATTAGCTTTTCCAACATTAGGGAGAGAGATAAGCAGCTAGAAATGAATATTATTTGAAATAAATTATTATTATTATTATTATCTCCTCTTGATCCTGCTAGAAACCATTGTGAACCCGAAGTTCAAAGAATAACTCACTTGCAAAATTTGGCAAATTATTCACTAGCTGCAATACTCAAATATAAATTGATGTCCCTATTGGACACTCAAAGATTGCAAATGAATCTAAACCATGCATGAAGCGTGTAGATTGGTCGGTTCCAATGAATAAAAACCCTCTAACAAGAAGATGAGCTTAAAAGCAACATGGCCCAAAAGAGGATATGGAATCTCAAAACTAGTACTTTGACATAATTAGTATTAAAGTTCCAGAAGAACTAATCAGGTACCTAAAATTTGTGGAAATGAGATCTCAATAAAGTATGTCAAGAATGAAATATGATGGAACCGAAACAAAGTCAACGTTGACAATTTTGTGCGTGTATAATATAGCGCTAAATGTGATAAGTGATGAAGAGGATCATGAACCAAAGTCTAATAAGAATTTAGACAAAACAACAATTGGCCAAAATAGAAAAGTTCAATTGAAGCGCACTAAGCTCGCTTTGCAAAGCAAAAAGATTTTTGGACGCTAGTCTGTACACCTGAAGATGTAAAGCTAGTTAGGCTTGTTCTTCAAGAGTACTCGCACAAACCTAACATTGATTTTGAAAATAAATTCACCTGTAGTGAATGCAAGTAATTTTTAATACTTAGTTAGTCTAGTAGCACAAAATGGCTAAATTTACATATGATGGATGTCTTACGACTTATTTGTATGGCTCATTTGATATTGATATTATATAAACATCCCTGAAGGATTTAATTTTTTGAGACATATTGTTCGGACTCTCGAGATGATTACTCAAATTTAATTAGTCTCTCCACGAGATAATATAATTTGAACGCATGAGGTATAATCATCTCAATTCATATTCTAAAAATTGTGATATCAAAGTGACATCACTTGTCCATATAATTTTATGAAAAGATTAAGAAGTGAATTTGCTATTGGAACTTCTGAAGAGTTTTCCAAAATCATAGATTACTCAAGGAAAGTGTTCTATATAATTGACCTCAAATTATATATAATGGATTTTTGAGGTTGAACCTGTAATTGATCTCTACATGAAAAATCCCAGAAGGATTCAAGATATAAAGAAATATCTTCAACTTTTGAAAAACAAAGTCTCGTCTTGATCTGGAGACCGAACAATTAGCTATAACAAATATCTCGGTCCTGAAGACTATAATACATGAATATCACAAACCAAAATGCATCAGAAAAAATGGGTAAGATGGATATTTTATGTTTGACTATTGTAATGAATGAATTGTTTTATGTATGTTACACAAATTAACCATGCAGATGCAAAGTAATTTTCTGATCCAGATCAAGTCAGATTGCAAGTCAGATATTATCTACATGTGGTGACATTGGAATATCTTTTGATCTACAAAAGAATATATGGTTCTTGCTTCTTCATTTCATGCTCAAATGCCAACAATCAATGAAGAAGTTCTGAAGATAATTTTGACAGCAAAGCTCCATTAAAAGTGGATATATCACAAGTGGCAGAGTGGAGTAGATTGCTTCATATGCACTCAAGGATAAAATCAAGATGTTGGAATTTATATTCTTAAGTAACACTTCAAACAAGGGAGGAAAAGCTGCACTCTTTTTCCCTTTGTCATGGTTTTTTCCCACAGGGTTTTCCTGGAAAGGTTTTTAACGAGGCGGTTTCTACAGAAAGGATATTGTACTCTTTTTCCTTCACTAGATTTTTTTCCCACTGGGTTTTTTCTAGTAAGGTTCTGATGAGGCATATCCTAGGGGGAGTCTTATGAATATTTTTGGTGTGGATGTCCATCTTCTCATTACTCCGTTGTACTGGCTTTTTATTAGTGACCTCTCACTTGCCAATTTTCACCCAATAAATAGGGTTCACCCTTATGTATATAGATAGACTTGAAGAGAATAGAAAAAGCTCTCATCTTATTCATATTTGTTGTTTTTGTAGCTTCTTCTTCATCTTTTTCTTTACTTTTTATCTCTTGTTTTATAACAATTAACATATATTTATAAAGATTTTATACAAATTTGTATATTAAATTATGTCAAAACGTGTATATATATATATATATATTAATATCGTTTTCTCAAATTGTATTAATCGATTTTCGAGAAAAAGACCCACATGGAAAACAAAAATAATGATAGCTTGCAACTTCAAATTCAGCCTGTACTCGTGCCTAGCACACAGTACTTCCCAGAATTAAGAGCTACTGCAAATTTAGAGATGTTGTATACAGACCCTTCAAGGAGAGATCTGTCATGCTTATAGATGTACATTTTGTCGATGTGAGCCTGTATCCTGGCTCCCTAAATACGGTCATTAACTTGCAGATTAGTAAAATTAAAAAGAGCAATATTGTCCATTTGTTTTGCCATTGGGAACTTTGATCTGTGAATGTTTAAAAAAAATGAAATGCAATGATCGTGAACTTGCACTGATAGAGATGACATGCACACTATCTCAATAATTGTATGAACAATTTATGGTTTTGGAATCAAAGTAACAAAGCAACATGCATGTCTGGTGATTTGAATTTGCAGGGGCTACAAAATGCGCAACATGCATATATTAAAAATGTGCATACATTGTGTAGTATTCAACGGCATATACGATTAGCTTCATACTTTTGTGATGTCAAATATTTTTGATTCAATTCATTCTGTGCACGTTCACAACCATATTTTAACATAGTAACATGATTAAGTCGCATCGCACGGCTCATTGTGTTTCAATATCAGATGTTGCTTCATTTTATATAAAGTACCTTATTTCACATATGCATTTTCAACAAATCAAGTCAAAATATTCTCACAATCAAAAGTATTTGTCAAACACCGTAAGTCCAGTATCATTGACTCAATTTAATAAAAAAATTATATGAACGAAGCATATGGAGGATCAAAAGCAACACTGTGATAGTACATTATATCGTAGATGAGAATGATCAATATAAATCTTACTAATCCTGTCAAAAAAATTTATTAAAATCTTACTACATTACATTGTTAGTCCTGTTCGTGTTAAAAAAAATTATTAAAATCTTACTACATTACATTGTTAGTCCTGTTTCCCTATCTTTTTTGAAAAAAAAAATGTATACCAATAAAATAAAATACTATTAACCCAAAGAAGCTACTATTATATTAGTAATGTATACCAATAACCAAATCTTGAGGATGGAAACCCAATAGAAATCATAAATGAAAGAAAGGTAAGGATTGAATCGTCAATATACATGAAATTGCAGCCTACAATGCCGCCAAGTGCAGATGAAACAAAAAAGAAACGCTTGATTTTCCTTCTAAAATTTGTCTTTATCTTTTTGTTCCACCTTTGAAACATTCTATTCTATATCCTTGTCTTTTCTTCTCGATTCCTTTTAATGATTCTTCCTCCATAGTATGAGGTCAAAACTCAAAATAACTTTTTACCTCTGGAAATGGTAGATAAGACTCAGTGAGAGAAAACACAACAACGGTCAGACCCGATCAAATCACTGGCTCACTGGGTTAATGGTCGGACCGAGGGGTCATTATAGTTAGCCCACATGACCCATGACAGTACTAATGATTGATAAAAATAGGCATAGTATGTATAAAATCACAAATCACATTTTTTTGTCACACCTTAAAAATGCCCAATAAATTATTTTTAATCATATTTTTGATTCCGTATTTTTAAATAGACATTTGGGCATCACTTTTAAAAATATATTTTCATATAACATATTAAGAATGACAAATCTATTTTTTAAGAATTTATAAAATATTTGTGTTCACATTTATTTTGTTTAAAAATGTATTTTTAAAGATTTTTATAAAAATGTATTTCTAAAAAAATGTATTTTTAAAGATTTTTATGTCAATATTTATGTTACAATTGCATAGCTCATGTATTTTCACAAATGCATACTTTTTGGAATTGAAGTTTGTTTTCGAAACCTGAGAATAATAGTTTGTATTAAGTAAAATGTATTCCATATTATATCAACGTTGAATTATAGCTCATTTGTCTAAAAGTTGCTTCTTCCACCTGTAGGGCAGGGGTTCGATACTCATTGCTTGTATTTTTAATAAGCCTACAATATTTGTTTTATTTCAGTGGAACGCTGCAAGGAAGCTGACGTGAATATCTAAATGTAAGAAAAGGCTGATGTGGAATAAAATGAATGCTGACATATTTATTGACATGACATGATAGATGGATGGACCTTTAAGTTATTTATGTGTAACAAGTTGGCTCTTTAAGTTTTTTTTGTGTAACAAATAGACCCTTTAAGTTACCTAACATTACACCATTGGCCCTTTTAGTAAAATGTCATATAGTTGATTACATCAAAATACACCAAAATATGATTGGTTGCATCAAAATACATAAGTTAGAGTAATCACTCAAAGAGCCTATTAGTTAAAAAAAAACTTAAAGGGCCAACTTATTACAAATAAATAACTTAAAGGTCCTATGGTGTAATTTTCCCTTCTTATTATTGTATTCAATGTATTCATTTGGAGTGACGGTGGAGGTGGGGGAAGGCAGTGGCATCAAAAGGCATGGTTATTTGACAGTAAGGGAAGGAAGGATTGAAGATTTATTTGATTTCCGATAGCAGTACTACTCTCAGTTAAGTGTGATGTGTAAGGGAAGAAATGGGGTTTTGGGTTTGTTGTTATTGTTGTTGTTGTTGTTAATTGGGATAGGATTTTTTTTGGTGTTGTGGTGGTGGTGTCTCGCCTGAGGAGGTGGTGGCTCGTCGGAGGTGGTAGTGGCTCGCCGGAGAAGAAGAAGATGAAGATTGAGATGATTTTCATTTTGCGTGTTTTTGTCAATTTAATCCCTCATTTTTTTGTTAAGTTTCATTTTGGTCCCTCCTATGCCACATCATATAAAAATTCTAAGTCAGCAGTGACACATAAGACGTCACGTCAGGAGTTAACTGCCAACGTAGCGTCCGTTAAAAAAAACTAACGGCAGGACCAAAATGAAACGTGAGGTGCCAAAATGGAATAAAAAAAATATAAAGGACCAAAATGAAACCTAAAGCAAAGATAAAGGATTAAAAGTGACATTTAGCCTATATAAAATGAAAAATTACCCATACATAAAATCATACATTGTTTTTTAAGCTAATTACTAAAATTTATAATTTTAACATCAAATTTTATTTTTATTTTGATTTTTTATCCTTAATATATATTTACTTTTTTTATTAGATTTCATATTTTTATATTTTAAAAATGTAAATAAATAAAATTATTTTCTTATCATCTTGTTGGTTTCCAATCCAGCTCAAAGTCAAGATAAAGTTTTAACTATAGAGACAAAGATATGATAAGCCACCAAATTAGCTCAACAAATTCTACTAGCACAATATATAATAGACTTATCATATCTTATCTCATTATTTTGGCCATCAAACAGACACTTGAAGTATAAGATATACAATCTAATAAATGAAACAAAATTATTTTATAATCTGAAATTTTAATTCTTTTATATTTAATATAATTATGGAAGTAGTTATACTTGATGGACAATATTAAGGGTCTCAAAACTGAAAAACCCAATAGAAAATCGCAAACTGAACCGATCAAAATCGAAAACCACAAAAAACCAACATTTATCAGATCTATTAGCAATCGGACCAAACCAAACCGCAAGTAAACTATGACTTACAACCTATGAGTCTTCTCACTCTAGAATTAGAAACTTGTTAATGGGTCAAAACTAATTGATGTTGGTTTATCTGTCTGTGTGATGAGCTGTTGTAGGGCCGGTCATCTAATTTGGATTTTGTAATCCACTACAAGAAAATTGCTGATCTGACGGCGATTTTCATCGCAAATAGACAAAAATCTGTTGCAAAATCACTCATCGCAAATCGTTTCCGACTCACGGGCCTTATCACCTTACTGGTGGTAATCATGTGAATTCACGGGCCTTATGAGCCTTAGATGGTTTTGATAAAATTTATTTTGCTTAGATAAAATAGTTAACTTTAACCCTATTTTAAAAAATGTATTGTCTTGCAAGCAACCGAACCACATTCAATTGCTATAGTTTGGTTCATAATTTTTTAACGAAACCAAACGAATCAAACTAAACCGCGTCTGTTTTCACCTTGTGGTTCAAATTAAGATATATCTTACTGGCTCCACAAATTTGATTGATACAAGATATGATAGACTTATTGAACTGTGTGGGCCAGTGACCCTATCTAACTTTTTTAACAAATAAGCCAACCACAAAAAGTATTGAAAAAAGCATTAAAATTGTCTCATTTTGGCTTATGGGCTAACTGGGTTGTGTCAAAATGACTCATTTATTTTATGAACCTATCAAAACCTTTATTTAGTGAGTCTAGCCAAGAACTCTGGGTCATCAAGCCGGTCCGTTAGACAGGGCCAAAACTTGACATCTCTAGGACTAACGTTAAAACAATGCCATAGAACATGAAATTTAAAGCATAGAATAGAAAGAACTTACATTGGAGAGTTTGTGAGAAAAGGGTGTGAGGGAAGTGTTGTGTTTGGGTACAAATCTGTGGTTAATGAACGATTTTTTTTGTGTGAAAAAAAAAACACCCAAAATTTCTTTTTTTAGGTAAATGACCCTTTTACCTTTTTAATATGAAATAATAAACAAATTTTTTAGTATCATAAATCACACTCCACAATCAACACCTTCATGCTGTTAACAAACAATCTGTCAGGATATGAGGCCAAAACAGAAAACATAGAGAAGAATATAGCAATATATGTACCACATAGTATCTACAACCCCAACATTTGTTCTCAAAGTTTGGTCCTTTTTTCATAATTGTTCTTATAACTGCTTTTGCTCCACAAGGATAGGATGGTGCGAAATCACCACGCCTTGCACTCGAAATGAAGGATTGAGAATTTTGGCTGCGTGAATTTGATCCATTACTGTATGAATCCATTGAATAAGGAATGGAGGGTCTGGTTCGGTTTTAGGGTTCACAAATTGTTTCTGAAATATGGGGTTAAATGAAGAAGAAGGCCAAATGTTGGTATTTTATTTAAATGGCAAATACGTCAATACCTAGAGTTGCTCTGTAACTGCGAGATCAACAACGTTAATGCCATGTAGAGGCGGATAAATTCTTCAGGACAGTCACCAGGCGCCTCCGGTTGTTTTATCTAACGTTTGTTGTGTTGGTACTCATTGTTGTTGCTGTTTCATAGCGCATATTACTATACTAAATTGGGTAGGTGTATGAAAATTTAACATTTAATGTTTAGGGTAGTTTAATAATAGTCATAGAAAATTTTAACATATTGTTATGAAATATTATTATTGGATGTCCATTGTCGTTCATCTCCCACCATTATCTTGTGTAAGTGGTATTTTATGAGTGACTACTCATTTGCCAATCTCTATTCTCTTATATGATGTCTAGTATTTGTTCTTACTCAAGTTTTGGTTATTTTCATAACACGTTATCAACACGAAGCTCTACCGTATGATTGATGGTATAATCATCTTCAGGTTCTATACAAGAATAATTTTTCATCTTCTTCTTCTTCTCACTATTATTTATTTGTGATCTTGTTTTATGTTTTATCTCATTTTATGTTTTATCTCATTTTCAATTTATTTATCATTGTTGATGAATATTTGTTATATAACTTCTGAAGAACGATAATTCATTATCCATGCATCCCTGAAGGATTGCACAAAGAAGGATTGTAGTATAATTCCTGAAGAACTATGTATTATTGTTTATGATATAGATCTTGAAGAACTTAAAAAATTTAATATCCAAGCATCCCTGAAGGATTATGGTATAGTTCCTGAAGAACTAATGATTTGGAAATCAAGTATCTTTGTAGGATTGCACAAAGAATAATTTTGTTTATCATTGTTTGTGAAGGTTTGTGATAGTTCTTGAAGAACTCAACGAAAGAAAATATTCAAGCATTCTTGAAGGATGGCTCATAGTATGGTTTTCTTGATTATCATTGAAGAAATTTTGTGGTATAGTTCTTTAAGAACTAATGAATTGGTAATTTAAACATCCTTGGTGGATTGCATAAAATACATTTTTCTTTGGCCATCTATTATGGAGATTTATGGTCAAGTTTCTGAAGAACTATATACATTTGGACTATGATTAAAATCTATAAGATCTACTTGATCTTAGTATATTTTGAAGTAAAGGAAAAGACGTGTAATTTATGTCTCAAATATTTTCATGAATTAGCAAAATGAGAAAATATTTCAGAAAGATATTATGAATCAAGATTATCTTATATGGTGATTGTAAAGAATACTCACAAACCACTCAATGAATTGAAGTTAATTCCTAGAAGTGAATGAATCACATTATAATTTTGGTACAAGAAAAGTTGTGTTGATGACCATTGATGTTGTATATGTTATCATTATCTTATTTAAGTGCCATTTGTATCATTTGTGATTGTAACCTTTGTTATTCTTGATAGTGGTTTAGTATCTTATGGAAAAATGTAATTTTTCTTCTTTCTTTTGCTTGGAATTCCAAATTAAAATGTTGCGTGAAAAAATATAATTGAAGCTTCCGGAAGAGCTAATATACTGCTATCTGGGGGAACAAATTTACAGATTGAGAATGCATTATATTCCCCTAAGTCTCGTAGAAATTTATTAAGTTTCAAATATATGCATATAAATTGAAATCATATTGAAACGAGAGATGAAGGAGATATTGAATATTTTTATATAACGAGACATATTTTGATAAAATAAAGTGTAGTGGAAAAATTGTCTACTTTTTCTTCTGATTTGTATTACACTTATATATGTGCAATTGTTGTTGTAAACCAGAAGTTTACATATCATAATAATTTAGTTGTTGGCAAGCTCGGTTGGGTCATCCCGAGTATATTATGATGCGAATAATGGTTAAAATTTCTATGTGAACTTGTATTGAAGAGCTAGTAGTTTCTTCAATCTACTAAATTTTGAGTTCAATAATTCGCAAAGGAAATTGACAATTTGAGAATAGTAAATCTCTCATATTTGTAGAACTGATATAAGGTGATATTTGTAAACAAGTCACTACGCCAGCGAATTAGGATGGCTAGCGTTTTTTTTGGGCATTGGTAGCGTTTTAAAACGCTAGAGAAGCTGGCGCTACTAATGCGTACACCTCATTAGTAGCGTTTTAAAAAACGCTAGCCATTTCCCCAGCGTGTTTTAGACATACGTAGCGTTTTATATAAAACGCTAGCCATTGACCCAGCGCCTTTTACAATTCCTAGCGTTTTAGAAACGCTAGGGATCCCATAGCTCATTTTACTACCATTCCTAGCGCTTTTAATTAAAAACGCTAGGGATCCCATAGCTCCTTTTAGTACCATTCCTAGCGCTTTTAAATTAAAACGCTGAGGATCTATAGCCCTTTTTACTACCATACCTAGCGCTTTATATAAAAACGCTAGGATGCTATAGCACCTTTTTACTAGCATTCCTAGCGCTTTTATATAAAACGCTAGGGATGCTATAGCACCTTTTATTAGCATTCCTAGCGTTTTAGTAAAAACGCTTAGGATCCTCTAGCTCCTCTTTACAATTCCTAGCGCTTTATCTTTAAAACGCTAGGTATTGGATGAATTTTTAACTTCATTTCTAGCGTTTTCACTCTAAAACGCTACCTATTGACTGAATTTTTTTAAATATTTTTTTATTTTGGTTTGTTCTCCATTTTAATTACAACCTATAAATTCATTCCCTTTTCAACAAATTCAGAAAATACATTCCAATCCAATATATCATTCAAACAAAATTCACCAACAAAATTCATCAAATAATATTTCCAATCCAATATATATCATTCTAAGAAGTACTTACAACATAATATAAATCCAATATATACAACATAAATAATAACTAAACTATTATGAATCTCAAAACTTGCTACAAAAAGCTAGAAACAAAATGGCACCACTCCCTTACTGCTGTAAGTTGTTCAAAGAGAGTAATTCGGATTTTTTGAAGTTTGGGAAATATCTTGAAAAAAATGAAATAAAATTAGAATTAAAATGTTTATTAAATGTGAGTAAGTATTATAATATCAATATAAAAATAAATCTAAGTAGTTACCTTGGTTGGGATTGTTACTTTGTCATGAGTGATAATCTCTTTCATATACCTCATAACATAGTACCCACAATCATTGCTATTTGGTTGTTTAGGACACTACAAAGCAAAAGATTATAACTTAATTGTCACATTTTTATGACCAAAAATCAATTAAAATTATAAGAATGATTCTTAAAAAGCTTACGCTTATGGGTAGCTAGCCATCTTGTTTTAGTCGTAGATAATCCCAAGTATTCTTTCAAAGCATCAGAACGTCATACATATATATATATATAACGTTAAGTTGAACAAAATACATATATTAAATTATACAAATTAAAATGAGAGGGTTACACATACACACCTCTCAACCATCCAGATTTAAGTCTTCGTGAGACGTTGTAATGGCCTTGAAGTGAATCCAGATAATAGACAACATTTTGCTTAGGGTTTATTGCAAAGAGTACCCAATGTTGCCTGCAAGTAAATGAAGAAACGAATGAGTACACATTAATTTACACTATAATACAATCCTCAAAATAATTAAACAAGTGATTGAAGACTAAATTTCTCACCCATTATTGAGTGGTGCCAAAAATAAAGAGTCGCCTCTTCAAATGCTTGGCTTCCATGAAGCGTGAATGGATATAACTTTGTACTTCACTCTTAATAGCCATAATACGCTCCTCTGTATTACCTTTGCTTAAACACAACGATACACGCCGGACACAAGAAGAAATACTTCGTGTCCGCTTGAGAAGGGACCGTAAGACGATTGTACAAAAACCTATAAATAATATATATACAACTTTCGGATCCTCATATATATACTCTAATATAAACAACTATTGTGTACAAATAATTTAATACATACCTCCGGTATACTCTAATATCGATGGCAAGTGGCCCAATCCATCTCAACTATAGCTTTCATATCCTCGATGTTGATCATTACCAACTGTTCCAGGCCCACAATGTTATCGGGCGGTAAAAAAATTTGGTCGTCCTGGTTCATTTTTTGAATGTGGACCTTTAGAGAATCGATGTAGTTCTGGAATTCATCATTGGGAAATTGACCAACATGTTGGACCGGCCAGTATAGAAGATGGTCGGGAGAGTTTGGTAGTGGAAGGGGAAGGTTGGGACACTTTCATGGAAGGGGAAGGTCGGGACACATGGGGTACCTAGTATATATTAAAAAAATGATTAATTAGCTAGTTAGTTAACACACATTATAGTCATTTAATTATTAACAAAAATATTGTCACTTACAACGACAAGTTGTTCAAAGCCATGCCACAAAAGTACTAAGTGCTTGATCCACGAGAAATATATCCGCATTAGCAATTGGAATGAGCAATGGTGCACTTCCCTCTATTGAATAGTCTACCCTAACTCTCAAATGGTTTTCGTGCATGGCCTGATTGTGCGATGTGGCACTCAATTGGTTACATATCAAACCCACTCGCAACCTTTCGATGTGGGTTTGCAATATATAGCTCACATTCACAATTATCCTAAATCAATTATAAAGAAAAATAAATATACATGATAATTTTATCAAATACATATGTACAAAAAACAGGTCGAGTTTTGTTAAATACCTGTGTTGAAGGGATGGTGCAGCTATCTCGGGCGCTATGGGGGGGTGCAGCAGGCTCAATAGGTTCAAAGGGGGGTGGTGCAAAGCGGGGATGGTGCACCAATCCTTTGTGCCAAGAGTCGCTTAAACATCTGCTCTCTCTTCCATTAACACAAAGAACATTCTTGGATAGCTCGTCATACTTTGCCGCCATGACTTTACAATCCCCGCACCCCTTGCTTTGGCTCTTCTTTGGCCCAAACACGCTTGTAGGAGGAATCCCATATCCATAACCTCTAATCCGACCACTGTCTCTCTTCCTTCCCAAGGCACGAGCAAGGACATCTTGTTGACCATCACAATCTGTTAAATCTCCTTGTGATATAGATTGTGATATGCTTTGCTGATGCACAAACATAAATAACGAATAAAATTAATAAACAAGTGTCAAGAGAAATTTAATCGACAATAAAAATATGTCCACGTGTCAAAAAAATCGAGTAACGGATAAAAATAATAAACAAGTGTCAAAGAAATTTAATCGACAATAAAAATATGTCCACGTGCATGTCAAAAAAATCGAGTAACGGATAGAAATAATAAACAAGTGTCAACGAAATTTAATCGACAATAAAAAAATATGTTCACGTGTCAAAAAAATCGAGTAACGGATTAAAAAATATAGTCGATTACACAAATTCCAACTTGCAATTTTTTCATGAATTTTGGAATACTTACAATTTTGTCCTTGACCTCCTTAGTTTTCGGATCCACAATCTCCCCATCCTTGTTTTGTCGGGCCTCTAACCGCATAATCGCATTTATCAAGGATTCTTGAGTTGGATCTTTCCCCTTCCAAAGAGCTATTTAAGTTTAATAATTGTTAATCAACCAGTAAATTAAAATATTCATTAAATCATAATAAATTAAACTAATTGTGTCTTACCAATCTTTCTTCAAGAATTTGATATCCACTTGAACCTCCTCTATAAGGGGTACTCGGGATTAGAAGCTCTCACTTTATTGGCTTTGCTTTTTTCTATTTAAAAACATAAGTATACATTAATGAATGATATCTACTTGTGAAATATATATATAACTTAAATAATTAATATACTAACCAGAAATCCGGATCAGAAGAGTGCGATATCTACAAATTTGGTCCAATCCTCCTTAGTTATAATTCCGGCATACAAATCTTTGAGGCTCTGTCTGATGGTCCCATCAGACGCTTTTGATACTTTTTCCCCACATCGCCTCAGTAAGCCCTATGCAACCTTCCCGCTTCCTTCAATCCAATCTCTTCGGCATCATCGACATCAAAGTGTTTCTACTTATACATAAAAATGGATTAAATAAATATAACTAAAAATCACTAAATAAGAATATTAAAGAGGTCTAAAATTATATACCCGTATTAAGTCCCAAAAATCATCTTTCAGTTTAGGCAAAACTTGATTATCTTTCTCATTCCAACTTTTAATTGAAATTGGAAAGATTTGCTTCACCTTAGTACCAATAAAGCTAATTAAATTTGTGCCGTTGTCTCCAATTGGCAAACCTTTAACACTCCATCGGACCTTAAATAATTAAATCATTAAATAATTAGATACTTGGAAAGGTAGTGAACAACATTAATAATTAGTAATTAACTTACCTTATATTTCTCGTGTCCTTTACTTATCCGATTGACGATATTCTTTTTCGATGTAATTCCTCGGGAGTGAACTTCTTTGTGTTTCTATCACCCCATCACCACCATGACTACTCTCGTGATCACTATGTGATGCCATCCGACTTGCAATGACCCAAATGAAATAGACTCAAAGTGAGTTTTAGCTTTCTAATTGTTTAGAACCAACAAACACTTAACAAAATATAGAAGAAGCCATAGCCCTAAGTAACAAAGTGAAAGCCATGCACTAAGTAACCTAGAGTAAACATACATAGGAAAGCCATGCACTAAGTATATAACCTAGAGTAAACATATATATGAAAGCCATGCACTAAACAGAGAAAGCCATGCACTAAGTAACCTAGAGTAAACATACATAGGAAAGCCATGCACTAAGTATATAACCTAGGAAAGCCATGCACTAAACAGAGAAAGCCATGCACTAAGTAACCTAGAGTAAACAGAGAAAGCCATACACTAGGAAAGCCATGCACTAGTCAAGTTAATAATGCTATCTAAGCTAGACTAATCTAACAACTAATTAGATACAACATTGAGCTAAGTAACAGAGAAAGCCATACAAAAGATACATAACAAACCATAAAAACCATAACAAATAGTCATTGCAAAGAGAGAGTGGAGAGTACGTGAGTGCAGAAATACCTTTTGAAAGGGAGAGAGAGAGCAGAAAAAGGAAACAAATGGGAGTGAGCTGCGTGGTAAGATAGCACCAACGAGAGAGGATGGGTTTCTGCGTTTTACGTTTCCTGGGTCGCGTTTATGGGTTTCTGGGTCGTAGCACCAAGGAGATGAACGAAGATGAACGAAGAGGGTTTCCTGGGTCGTGGAGGTTCGCAAAGGTACGATGAACGAAGATGAACGAAGATGAACGAAGATGAGTTCTGGGTTGTTCGTGGAGAGAAGTTAGGTAGATGAGTTCTGGGTTGTACGTGAGTGTGTGAGGGAGATGAGAGGGCGCGCCTTGTAAAAATTTTAATAGCATTCCTAGCGTTTTTACATAAAACGCTAGGGATCAACTAGCGCGTGTTTTTACCATTCCTAGCGTTTTAGTAAAACGCTAGGAATGCTAGTAAAAGGTGCTATAGCATTCCTAGCGTTTTTACATAAAACGCTAGGATCAACTAGCGGCGTGTTTACCATTCCTAGCGTTTTAGAAAGCGCTAGGAATGCTAGTAAAGGTGCTATAGCATTCCTAGCGTCAGAAAAAAAGCTAGGGGATGCTATAGCACCTTTACTAGCATTCCTAGCGCTTTTTATGTAAAACGCTAGGGATGCTATAGCACCTTTTACTAGCATTCCTAGCGCTTTATGTAAAACGCTAGGGATGCTATAGCACATTTTTACTAGCATTCCTAGCGCTTTATGTAAAACGCTAGGATGCTATAGCACCTTTTTATTAGCATTCCTAGCGTTTTAGAAACGCTAGGGATCCTCTAGCTCCTCTTTACAATTCCTAGCGTTTTAACTTTAAAACGCTAGGTATTGAGTGAATTTTTTAACTTCATTTCTAGCGTTTTCACTCTAAAACGCTACCTATTGACTGATTTTTTTTTTAAATATTTTTTTTATTTTTGTTTATTCTCCCTTTTAATTACAACCTATTAATTCATTCCTTCCAAACAAAATTCAACAAATATCATTCCAACAAAATTCAGCCAATATCATTACAATCCAATATATAGATACACACAAAATTCAACCTATTAATAGATATTTTTGTTTACAAATCATACAACATAATAAGTAACTTACATTATGAAACTCAAAAGTAGCTACAAATTAAAGCTATACCATATATAACATAAATGACTACTGTCTTGACCACTAGATCTCATGATCACTAAGTGATGCCATCTGACCTGCAATATAACATAATCCATGTTATTGTTAAATTTACAAAAACAATATAATAATTATCTATTAATAAAAAATAACGAGAAATCATTAAGTCTATATTACCTTTTCCTTTTCCTAGATAAAATTTTGTTTGCAATTCGCGTCTTGGTATTTTTTTTCCGACGAATAGTAATTCCATCATTATGATCTTTTCTAAAATATACAACATCCTCTATAGAAGTATTTTCCCTATTATTGGTTCTCGATGTTCAAGAACGGGTCGCCCTCAACACCAACATCATCGGGTGCTTCATCATCATCGTTGTTATACACAAATTTTTTGTCACCAATAGAACAATAGACCAATTGATATTAATCGGATCGGTGACATAAAACACTTGTTGAGCTTGCGATGCTAAAATAAAAGGTTCATCTTTATATCCTAACTTGTTGAAATTCACCCGCATGAACCCTAATTCATCAATCAGAAACCAAGATATTGTCAACCCATTCACATTTGAACACGGCTCTCAAACATATTGTAATCCAACTCCCATATGTGTTCAATGAAGCCAAAGTAAGACATATTCGCATATATGGGATTTCTATCTTTGCACTTTGGATGCATGCATAGAATGAGCTACAAGAGTCACCCCACTATTTTGCATTTTACTCGATCATCTTGTTCTTTTGTATAGAAAGTGCACTCGCTTCATTAGATAGTCATTTGTAAGAGAAGACATGTATATTTGGACCTTTTGCTAACCATCTCAATCTTTTTGAAATCAAGTAGGATTCAAACACACTCACCATCAATGTGATGTTTTAGCCACACTATGAAACTCCTATTGTGTTCTTTTGCTAACCAAACTTGCTTCTTTCCCTGAATTGACTCTTAAGAATCTCCTTGTGCTTGGCAACATATGAATCAACCTCACTATCATTGTGAAGAACGTGCATAAGTGTGCTTGCTCTAGTTCTTTCCTTGATACCATCACTAATTTATTTCCCCGTCATCCCTTTACTAATCCTTCCCGCATGACGAGACCTTGGCACCCCACGAATATTCAAGACTAGATAGATAGCCCGTGCAAAACTCAATAGCCTCTTCAACTATGTAGCGCTTCAACAATACAACCTCAGTGTCGTGATCGATTTTTCACATATCCTTTTAATATCTTCATGTAACGCTCAAACGGATACATCCATCTCATGTAACATGGGCCACACAATTGTGTCTCTCTAACCGCATGAACTATTAGATGAATCATTATGTCGAAAAAGGAAGGTGGGAAATACATCTCAAGCTCACACAAAGTGACAATAATTTCTCTTTGCAATGTTGGCAACTTTCCAGTGGTCAATCACTCTACTACAAATCGCCTTAAAGAATAAACAAAGTTTGGTTAAGGTCCGACGCACTTTCTTAGGCAAAATGGATCGTATACCAATGGGTAGCAAATTCTCCATGAGAACATGACAATCGTGGGACTTTAGAGACTTTAACTTGAGGTCTTTAATCGATACAAGAGTCGCCACATTTGAAGAGTATCCTCCGAACTTTAACTCCATGAAGAAACTCACAAAAGACATTCTTCTCCTTTCTAGATAGAGTATGAGTCACGGAGGTAGATATGTACGTGTACCCTTCTTTACCTGACCCAATTCAGTCTCAAACCCATACTAACCAAATCCAACCTTGAGTTGATGGTATCTTTAGTCTTACCCAAGATATTGAGTAAGGTACCAATGACACTTTCAAGACATTCTTTTCAACATGCATCACATCAATGAAATGCCTTACATATAATGACTTCCAAAGATGGCAACTCAAAGAAAATCGACTTTTCTTCCACCCCGCTTTGGCAATCTCTCCCGCAAAAGGCTTCCCAAATTTAATGTTCAAATCTTCCACCTTTTCAAATACTGCTCGCCTCACAAAGGCGGGGAGCTCTACGTGTTTCAGTATTCCCATCAAATGCCTTTCTCCACAATCGATAGTGATGAGTTGATGGCAAAATCTACGATGACCAAGATAGATATTCTTCTTACCATGTTCCAACCACATCCAACTGTGTTATCTTCACATATAGGGCATGCACACCGCCTCTTTGTTACTGCACCTGCATAGATTGCCGTATGCAGAAAGTCGTTAATGTGCCAAAGATCATAGCCCTCGTGGTGAAACTTTCTTCTCTCGAACCCATCATACACCTCTACCCCGCCTCCCACATTTGCTTCAAGTCTTCAATTAAAGGAGCCAAGTATACATCAATATCATTTCCTGGTTGTTTGGGCCTGAAATTAACAAAGACAAAGATCATATATTTGCGTTTCATGCAAAGCCACGGGCAGATAAGTTATAAATCGCCAAAATCACGGGCCATGTATCTTGGGGAGCTACTCGATACCGTATGGGTTAAATCCATCAGCAGACAATGCAAGGCGTAGGTTTCTCGGTCATCCCCAAATTAGGATACTCAATATTGATTTTTTCCATTGCGGAGAATCTGCGGGTGTCGTAGCATACCATCTTTAATCCTTTCATCCTCATGCAATGTCAAGTGTTTTGCATCTTCCGAACTACGATACATGCGCCTAAATCGAGGAATTATAGGAAAATACCACAACACCTTTTGTGGAGCAGACTTTCTTCTTCTTATACTGCGGTGCATTACATTTAGGACACGACTTTAACAACGCATGTTCATTCCGAAATAAAATGCAATCATTCGGACAAGCGTGTATCTTCTCATAGTTCAAGCCAATAGACCCCAACATTTGCTTTGCATCATACGTCCGAGAAGGAAGCACATTATCATTCGCAACATTTCTTTCGTATGAGAGTAAATCGGTAAAGCTCTTATCCGTCCATCCGTGGCGAGTTTTCAAGTTATACAACTTGATCACAACCAATAATTTTGTGAATTCATTACAACCCGCATACAATGGTGTCTCTCGCATCGCTTATCAACTTCTCAAACATTTCAGACAATCATTAAGATCCTCTTCAACCACCTTTGCCATCTCTTCAAATTCGTTCGCATCAAATGAATGTGTTCCGGTGTCAACCGTGCAGTGCATATCTCTTACTAATATCATTCATATTTGAAGATTCACCTTTTTCTCACCGTGCATTATCCAACAAGTGTAACTTTGATCAATTCCATTCGCTTTTAAATGTCGTACCAACTCCTCTGCAATGAATCGATTTTACATAACAACACCTTAAACAAGGACATTTCATACCACTAGAAGTCCCTAAACGCTCAACAAAGACAACTCACAAAATAATCCACTCCAAATGGCATACTCCTTGGATAGACGATTGGCGGACATCCAATTTCTATCCATAATTGCCAAATATTTATAATAAAATCCCGAGAAGAGAACTTTAACATATGACCCATCAAGCAATTCGAATATAATGAAGAATCAATTCATATAAAAAAACAAAGGAACCATATAATCTAGTCTTCCAAATAATTAATTTATGTGTAACAAGAAGAGGCTAGTGGTGAAAAAAATAAGAAGAGTCTAGTGTGCACAAGTGACAAAACTAATATATTTCTAAACTAGCTAGAACCCACAATTAATATCTAACAAGAAACAGAGAAAGGAACAGAAAAACTCACCAATGTTGTCCGAGTGAGAGAGATGATGTTCACCGAGAGAGATGATTTTCGTTGAGAGAGATGATGTTAATTTGAGTTAGGGTGTTAGGGTTTTGCGCTTCGGGTGAGTGATTTTGCGTTCTAAAGAGTGTTAGAATGAAAGAGGGAAGTAGCTCAATGGGAAACAAAAAAATTATTTAACCATACCTAGCGTTTTCTAAAAAAACGCTAGGGATCTATCTAGCGTGTTTTCTAAATACCTAGCGCTTTTGAGTAAAAGCGCTAGGATATGTCTAGAGTGTTTACTAAATACCTAGCGCTTTATAAAAACGCTAGGGATCTATCTAGCGTGTTTTCTAATTGGCTAGCGTTTTGAATAAAAGCGCTAGGATCCGTCTCTAGCGTGTTTTCTAAATAGCTAGCGCTTTCTAAAAAACGCTAGGGATCTATCTAGCGTGTTTTCTAATTGGCTAGCGCTTTTTGAATAAAAGCGCTAGGATCTGTCTAGCGTGTTTTCTAATTTGCTAGCGTTTTAAGCAAAAGCGCTAGGGATCTGTCTAGCGTGTTACCTAATTGGTAGCGTTTTACTTTAAAACGCTACTAATGGTGTAGCGTGTTATTAAAATGGCTAGCGTTTTTTTATAAACGCTACTAAAGGTGGCGATCTCTTTTTACAATTCTGGCGTAGTGAGTACACTAATCACGTGGACTATTTAGATATTTGTGGTTTTAATTGATGCATCAACTAGATGGCCACATATATATTATGTATATTTGTCGTCATCTCACAACCGGAAGTTTGTGACATTGTTTGCTCAACTAATTTGAGTAAGAGGTCATTATGTGAATTACCTTGAAAGCATATGATAAGTATTGTATGTCTATTAGAATTGATATTGGATATCACACATCATACATTCATTCATAAAATGGTCTTGAAGAACCATTCTTTAGACGTCTAAAGTTAATTATATGACCAATGCTTTTGAGGTAAGAACTTCCAATTTCTACTTGGGAATATGCAATTTTACATGCTATAATATTGATTCGCATCAAGTCAACAAGTTATCACAACTCTTCCCCTTTACATTTGGTTTTTGGTCACGAACTTAATATTTCCCATCTTAGAATTTTTGGATGTGCAATGCACTATGATGGGTCCTAAAAGAATTTTAGAAATATATATTGGATATAAATCTCCATGTATAATCCAGGTTGATGATTATCATTTGAAGAATTAGATTTCAACATTAGAGGAAGAGAATAAGCAGCTGTAAAAAGAGATCAGTTGGAATGAATTATCATTATCTCATAATGATCCTCAAACTAAACAGTGTGAACTAGAAGTTCAAAAGATAATTCATTTGCAAAGCTTAGCAAATCATCTATCAAATGTATTCACTGATCCAAAAGGTGTGACCAAATCATATATATCAGTTGCTAATGCTCCAATAGAATGGATGTCCCTGTTGGACAATCTAATATTGCAAATGAGTCTCAACTGCGCCTGAAGCATGGTAGACCAATCGATTCCAAAGATAAAAATCCTCGAACAACAAAATGAGCTAAAATTAAAAATGGTCCAAGCGAGGATATAGAAACTCTAAAAGAGTATTCAGACATAATTGACATTACAGTTCAAGAAGAACTGATAAGGTACCTGAAAAGTTATGAAATTAAAGAGATCGATCTCAATGAATTATGTCAAGAATGAAATACAATGGAACCGAAACGAAGTCAACGTTGACAATGTTTTTACTAAATATGTTGCAAATGTGATAAATATTAGTGAGGATCATGAATCAAAGTCTACTAAAGATTGTAGACAATGTGAATTGGCCAAAATTGAAAGATGAAATTGAAGCAGAATGAGAATGGTGAAATTGTGAGATACAAAGCCTGACATGTTGCTCAAGGGTGGATGCGAGTACTTTTCAGTACTTAATTAGCCTTGTAGTGCATGAAGAACTCAATTTTCACCAGATGAATATTGCTTCAACTTATTTGTATGACTCATTTGATGGTCATAATTATTAAAGATCCCTGAAGGATTTAATATTGCAATACAAACTTTTTGGATTCGCGAGATGATTACTCAAAGGAAGAGCTCTATGTGAATGACATCAAATTATATATGATGGATTTTGAGGTTGAACCTGTAGGTGACCTCTACATGGAAAATCCCAGCAGGATTTAAGATAATAGGAAATATCTTTAAATAAATTCTTTTGAAAAATAAAGTCTCATATTGATCTGCAGGAATTATATTATTTATATTGAGTACATGAGTTGTAAGAATATATAAAATATCTTAGTCCCGAAGACTATGAAAGCATGCATGGATATTACAAAATGTTATATCCCTTGATATGGCGATATTATGTGATAGTTAGTAGTAATATAGTTCATTACAAAGACAAATGCCTTAGAACAACTCCTTTGACACTTATTAAGAAAAGTTGTTAGAGTAATTAATATGTGTTATGAAAATAACCAAAACTTGAGTAAGAACAAATACTAGACATCATATAAGAGAATAGAGATGAATAAGGGAGAAGAAGAGAATGAGAGAGTCTTTGCATTATGCTCTTCACAAGTGTAAGTTTCTACATATGAGGGTGATCCCTATTTATAGGATAGAGATTGGCAAATAAGTAGTCACTCATATTACTACTAACTATCACATATCCCTATGTGATAGTTAGTAGTAATATAGTTCATTACTAGGCTGTTACCAACCATATCTTTATTAGGAAATAGGAAGTGTTATGTTTGGGGAACTAACTCCTTTGACGTGTTCACTTCAGTTCTCTGCCACGCCACATGAAAGGGAACGGGAAAGGGAAAATCCAACCCAATCAATTACATCAACAAACCAAACTAAACAAAAAGGAATAATCTCTTCAACAAGAAAATGGCTTCATGTATATACATTCAAACTTATAAATCATATGATCCTATATAAAGAGATAAATTAACAAAGTTTATTATTCATTGTTGAGGTAAAATACTCTAAGAGAAGAAAATAAGAAGCAATAAGGAGAATGGCTATGAGACCAAGAACACCTACCTATGGAACATCAAAATATTGAAGATGATCAAAGTGGTGTGCTAAAAGCCAAAGAAATAGGTACAAGTGCAACAACACCAAGAGGACAAATTGGTAATTATAAGCCTCAAAAGGGTGAAGAGGAAATTAAGCCAAAACTCAAATTAATAATGGATGATGATGAAAAGATTCAAGAGGTAATTAGACAAAAGGCCTTAATAGAAAAAGTCAAAAGGAAATTACATGAAAAAGATCATCAAGGTGAGAAGGAAAGTGTGACAAAGAAGGAAGTTGAAGAAGAAAAAGAAGATAGGGTTACTTATGAGTCAAGAAAGAGAGATCAAAAATATGTGGATCACACTATGTTTTTAGAAGGGGAAAAATTAAGGCAAGAAAAGAGTCAACAAAGGGAGAAGAATCTTATGTTTTGAAATCTATTGAGAAGGGGAAGGAAACTAGTATCATTGATAAAGCAAAGAGGAATAAGGAGAATGAAATGTATACAAAAGGGAAGGGAATCAAAGAAGTGGCTATTTCAGCTTCTCAAGTTGTCAAAAGAGTAAGAGAAGGAAAATTTAGTGATCAAGAAAAGCCTTTAATTGCAAATATGGGTGCTGCAATTCTAGTAATTGTAGGATTGGGAGCTTATGTAACTTATAAATTTACCTCTTCTAGTAGAAACTAAAACTAGCTAGTTGTACCCAAAATCGTCAAATACTTTCTTCATGTTTGTAATTTTAATTATGCATAGTGAAAAAGCATGTGTTGGTTTATTTATTAAATGTGGGAGCTACTATTTTTTTTTGGGTAATAAAAAGAGGGAAATTGACCGAAATTAACAACAGGTCCTAATGAAAATGAAAATGAAAAAAAAATGATGGGGACAAAAATCAAAATCCATAAAAAAAGAAAAAAAACAAAGATGATTTTAAGTTTTATTTAATGGGACCAAAGTTTGAAGAAATTTTTTAGAGGGACTACAAATGAAATTTGATATATTGAAAGGGACAAAAACATACTTAACATTTTTATTTTATTTTAAGGTAATGATTAAATTGGGGTAAATAATTATTTTGGGGAGAAAACTTAGGAACAATACCTTACGAACTAGAAAACTTAGGAACAGTTCCTAATCTTTGGTACTTTTAGCTTTTATTTTTGTTCTAAAACAATGGTACATTCTTTGTCCAAAAAGGCTTCTCTAGGTGTACTACTGAGTATGGGGTCTATGTCAAGGGTGACATAAACTCTTATTTGTTGATTGTATGCCTATATGTTGATGACTTACTTGTGACATGAAGTTGTGCTAAGAAAAAAGCTATTTTCAAACAATCCATGAAGGATGAGTTTGAAATGACAGATTTGGGAAAACTAACCTATTTCCTCGGGTGGAATTCCTAAGAGTTAAAGAGGAAATTGTGTTGCATCAGCAAAAGTATGCCAATGAAGTCTTAAAAATGTTTGAGCAAGAAAATTGCAACATTGCAATTAACCCAGCTGAGGTAACCTAGCTAAGAAGGAAGAATCAGAAGGAACTAAAGTTGATGCTACTTACTTTAGACAAATAGTTGGGTCACTGATATATTTATGTCATAGTAGACCTGATAAACTATTTGCCACTGGTGTGGCAAGTAGGTTTATGAGTTGCCCTATGCAGATTCATTTGAATGCTGCAAAGCGCATCCTAAGATATATTAAAGGTACTACCAATTATGGTCTATTTTTTCCAAATGACAGGGTTGCAGGCAAGAACATTCTTCTAGGCTACTGTGATTCGGATTGGTGTGGTGACAAGATTGATAGGAGAAGCACTTATAAATTTACCTCTTCTAGTAGAAACTAAAACTAGTTAGTTGTACCCAAAATCGTCAAATACTTTCTTCATGTTTGTAATTTTAATTATGCATAGTGAAAAAGCATGTGTTGGTTTATTTATTAAATGTGGGAGCTACTATTCTTTTTTTTTGGGTAATAAAAGAGGGCAATTGACCGAAAACAACAAAACGAACTTAACAACAGGTCCTAATGAAAATGAAAATGAAAATGAAAAAAAATGATTGGGACATAAATCAAAATCCATAAAAAAAGAAAAAGAAAAAAACACAAATATGATTTTAAGTTTTATTTAAAGGGACCAAAGTTTGAAGAAATTTTTTAGAGGGACTAAAAATGAAATTTGATATATTGAAAGGGACAAAAACATACTTAACATTTTTATTTTATTTTAAGGTAATGATTAAATTGGGGAAATAATTATTTGGGGAGAAAACTTAGGAACAGTACCTTACGTACTCCCTCCGTTCCAAATCTTTAGTACTTTTAGCTTTTTATTTTTGTTCCAAAACAATGGTACATTCTTTGTCCAAAAAGGCTTCTCTAGGTGTACTACTGAGTATGGGGTCTGTATTGACCTAACTGAGCCTATCAAGTTGTATATGGACAACAAATCAGCTATTAACTTAGCTAAAAATCCTATTTCTCATGGTAGGACTAAACATATTGAGACTAGGTTTCACTATCTTAGAGACCAAGTATCAAAGGGTAACCTAGTGCTGGATTACTGCTCAACTAATGATCAGATGGCTGACATTTTCACTAAAGCTTTGAAGGGTCAAATTTTCACTAAGCTAAGGAGGCAACGTAAGGTCATTGCTTTCTAACCTTAAGAAAGCAATGGTTTAAGGCTATTGTCTAGGGGCCTGTCCTAGACCATTAATTGTTCTAAGGCTTACAGGGGATTGTCCTGTTTTATTTGGTTGTCTCTACTTAGCTTAGGTTTTCTATGCTTAAGGTAGGGTTTGTCTATCTTAAGTTTAGTTTTGATTAAGGTAGGGTGTTGAAATATGTAATCAAACCCTAAACTAATCAAACTTCCGATGGCTATCTTAAAAAATAGAGCCGTTGGAATCTATTATATTAACAAACAAAGTAACAATTACAACTAACCTAACTACTTCTAGTTTGTTATGTAACAAACAAGGTTTGTTGAGTAGCAACAAACCTGTCTAACAACTAGATTTATCCAGAGAAAGCATATAAATAGATACTGATGTACAAAATACAATCACAATTCTAATACAAATCTTTACAGAGTGAGTTGTACTATTTTACTACTCTAATACTCCCTTAACCGTAAGATACTTCTTCAATATCTCCTTTGTAAGCTTTTTGGGGTGTGGTTGATACTAACAGAGTGAGTTGTACCTCACATAACAAGAAAGGAAAAGGTTAGATAGGGTTTTCAGTGACTAAAAATAGAAGTAAGGAAAATAGTCAGATTGAGAGAGTATTTTTACCTAAAGAAGTGTTCTTGAAGGTGACTGTTGGTGAAGAGTTTCCGGACTGAGCTTCAAGTTGAAGCTCACCGTGTGCATGCAAAGAAAGGGAGAGAGTAAAATTAGGGTTTCAACTAAAAAAAAAGGATTCAAAGGTAGGATGTTATTGAGAGAGTAGTTTTACCTTTTATTTGATCTTGTTGAACTCTGATCATTGTTCTGTACCTACAAAATAAGATTTAGAAAAATTAGGGTTTTTTCTAAATCACCAGAACAACAAATTAAAGAAGTGTGAAGAAAGAAGGAATTAGACCTTAGAGAAACGTTTCTAGGTGATTGATTGTGCGAATCAATCACTGTGAAAGCAATCTAGGGTTCGCAAGTGAGAAGTTCTCATCGCGAAGTGAGAAGAGTGAATCAAAGCCTCAGGTCGTGTTGATTCATAACAAAACCATAGGGGTTTTGTTTCATCATCATCAACGATCATCATCAGCATAAAACCAAGTTGAATTGAAGCTTCAATCACCATTGGTGAGAGCTTCAACCCAGCTATGCAACTATGGTTTCGTTTGAGAGAGAGAGAGAGAGAGAGAGAAGAAGAGAAGAGAAAGAACACAAATTCAAGAAAGTGAAGAGTGAATTCTTGGGTTTCAGGTGAAACAGAGTAAAGAAAATCAATATATACGTCGGGTCAGTGAAGGATCAGTGTGTATCCATCATCACCGGGTCTGGGTTCCGCAGGACACGGTTTGAGTGTTTTTTTGTTTGGCAGCAATAACTCAACATTGGGTTGAACTCTGTCAAACTGGGCTTAACTAGTTACACCCCTTCTATTGTTGATTACACACCTGCAAGTAAAGCAAAGTATTAAAAGTGAAAATAATCCAACATTAATGAGGTTTGAAGCAACCTTATATGGAATTTGCTCAGCCATCCTTCAAAAAGAGTAGAAAGGAAAGAGATCGATAGAAGAGGAAGATAGTTTTTCTGGAGATTAATTGTTAACAAGAGGAAGATTGAAAAGTAGCTAGTAGAGTTTCAGTGTGGCATTGCACCACACACAATTGTAGGAATGATCATTATCCAAAGGAATATGTAAAAAGGGTTAGAATCAAGTTTTATCGGGTAGATCAAAGAGAAGTCCTTGTTTATTTTACACTTCAATTATACATCTGAAGGAAATATTGATTGAGGATTTATCAATTCTACCTATTTTTTTAATAAAAGAAGACAAACGTCTCAAAACAACAAAACGAAATTAACAACGGGTCTTGTGGTCAAAAAAATATATTTAACAACAAGACCTAATATCTGGATGCACAGACGCCTCGAACAGGGGCAGATCTTAGTAGCACTCAGGAGATGTCATGGTACCCCCGAGATTTTTCTCAAATCGATTCATATACATAATGTTAGATGTTATATACTAACTATTTCGCTAAGGATGCATATAGATTCGGTAGTAAAGTGGTAAAACACTTGGCTAATGAGCGTAGTTTTTTTTTTACGATATTAAGTGTATTTTTTCTCTAAAGGCATTTCTGTAATTTTTTTTTTGTATTTTACGATATTAAGTGCATTTTTTTCTTTCAAAAAAGTGCTGAAACCAAGATTTGAACATTGTACATTTATATTGTGGTAAATGATAAAAACCAGTTCAACTCCATAGATAACGGTTAAAATATTAGTGAAATATTTTATATGTATTATTTAACTTTTTGCTACTCTCAAAAATTATTGTCAAGCTCCGCCACTGGCCACGAACATGTCATCAAATTTTTTAGGGTGGAGGTCTTCAGGGGGCTCCTCTAGGAAAACTGTGTCCGTAATGTCCATTTGGAAATTGTAGTTTGCAAGTCAGTCTACGCAGTTGTTCCTTTTCACCAACCAAGATTTTTTTTGGGATTGATTATGGTTAACTTAAGAAGTCGGAAAGTTAATTAATCTAGTTGGTCAAAAAATAGACTAACATTTGATTAAGTGATGTGAATAGTAAATTAAAGGTGAAATGAAAATAAATATGATTAGAAAAATCTGGTAAATAACTAATGGGTGAAAATAGGTAGGGATGAAACTTCCTAGTAAATCACGAAGCATAATCAGTGCTTTCCGGGCAATGCAATAGCACCTAAGGACTTGAGTGTAGAGAAGTAATGTGTGCGCCCTTTAGTCACTTTCTACAAAGTTTTATGTCTAAGCTTCCATTAGATTCATCGTTGACTAATATGTGGCTCAGATCACTCTTCGATGTGATATATTATTTCTAACTTTACCAAGCTTAGTTAGTGTGGCGATTTGTTGATTCGAGTATGTTCCCAAGAAAGAGAGGTGGGTCACAATAGACAAGCTTATTAAAGATTTTTTTTCACCCCCCAAATTGTCACCCATACCCCCATTTTTCACTTTTGGACTAACTTTACCAAGCTTAGTGTGGCGATTTGTTAATTCGAGTAGGTTTACAAGAAAGAGAGGTGGGTCACAATAGACAAGCTTATTAAAGATTTTTTTTTCACCCCCCAAGTTGTCACCTTCCAATATAAAGCATAAAACACAAACTTCCCGAACCTACCTCTATTGTACTTAAATCCGGAAATTAAACCCCCTACTACAAATTGCCTTGTGACATAAATCTGAACTTACCTCACTTTTACATAAATCCGGTTCACAAATTGCGAACCAAATTTACCTAAATTCTTGATAAATTCGGGAATCCCTAAAACACCCCAAATTTACCAAAACAAGAAATTGGATTCCCGGATTTACCTCATAGGTAGGTAAATCCGGTTCGTAAAATACGAGTCAGATTTACCATCCTATGAGGTAAATCCGGGAATCCCCAACGTTTTTTTTTGAAAAAAAAATACGAACCGGAAATACCATTTTGTGAGGTATTTTCGGAAATTTTTTTAAAAAGTTTTTTTTTAAAAAAAATGGAGGGTAATTCTGGAATAAAATGGGTTATGGGGGTGGGAGGGAGGTAGTGGGGGGTACCAAAACAAAAACCCGCTTATTAAATACCAAATCTTTCCTTAGCCAAAACTTTCCTCAAGCCACACCGTTTTTTTTCAAAAGTCAAGCCGAAGAGATTATTGAGTTGAGTCGCGGACTAGGTCGCTCACTTTAAGACATTTCGTGGCATTGCCGAAAAATGTGCAAGCAGACTATCAACCACGACGTCCCCTAGATAAAACAGCCCAGTTGAAACTGTTACGAATTTCCACAGCACTGTGAGAAATTCGCTCTAGCACTACACCCTCAATATAGTTATGAAAACCACCCTTTAGAAACTCGAATTGCTTCAAGTCTTTCTAAAGAAGTTTAGGGAGAAGAGAGAAAACTTGATAACGATTTATCGTCAAGTTGGTGTGTGGAAGAAGTGATGTGAGAGCCCCTAGTCCTTATATAGGTGAGGGTTGAGGGATGGATTAGTTGGAGATTAAAGAGCCACGACTCTATAGGAAAAAACGTTTGGAAAAATTAAATAAAAGAATTGTTACGGTTTGACTTGGTCAACATGACCGTTAGAGTCAAACGGTCAACACATTTAAAGAACTTTTTTTCCTAAAAAATAATACACCACCAAGACCATGCCTCGTTAGAGGCTGGCGACGCACACGTGTAGTGGTCACTTTGTGTGTATCTTCACCCATCTACAAAATTAGATACCCCCGTTAATTGAGGAGCCACCACTGAGTTAACAAGAAAGACCCACTCCTTTCCACTGCATTACTTGCTTGAGTATATGTATATTGAGTTATAAGTAAGGACCCTCTCTCACTCTTACCTTTTGCTACTCTCTGTGAAGTGAAGTGTGTGAACTACTCACTCAATAATGTTAAAATATTCTTCCTCAATTGCCGACGATCTAGCTAAGAGAAGAAAAATGTTCACATAACTATTAAATGAAATTAATTTCTATATATATATATATATATCTATTAATAATACATTTATATAGGTTCCTCATGGCATAAAATATGAGTTGTCAAGCAAAGAGCACATCCACATCATCAATGGGAATTTTATGGCCTACTAGGATTAAATAATCCATGTCATCCTCCAAGTCATCTATATTTCAAACAATTTTCTTTTTCTTTTTCATCCAAAATCTCATATCATTCACAAGGCATCAGTTTCATTACTTTTATGATGGAAAAAAACGGTACATGTGTATTAAATTGTAAAAGAAAATTCTCACAATAAAAAAGCAATTAAAGAAAAACGGATGACAATTACTTATTATTAATGCATCATTTTTTTTGAACGTGGAATTTAAAATGGAATGCATCATTGATATATATCTCTTCACATTAAAAAAAAAAAAGTGCCAATTTCACTGCACAATTCTAGCCCATCATTTTGCTCATTCCATTGTGATTATATTCCCTCTTCATTCTTTTTTACCTTCTCTCTTATACTTCTTCTCTTTCCTCTACATTTCTATTTTCCTCATTTGGTGTTCTTTAAGTTAGATTATTTCCCTTTGGTTCTTTAAAGGATCTTTTGTTGATTGGATTTTTATGTGCATCTTTTTTAGTTCCTTATGAGTTTTCCTTTTGATAAGATTTGAATTGTTAACTTCAATGATCCTTAAATCTCTGAAATAATGTTTGCATTCTTATTCCTTATTTTAATTATTTTAATAGTTATGTTAACTTGTATTCGTGAATTGTTAACTTCAATAGTTATTTTAATAGTTATGTTAACTTTTATTTAAAAAAGTAGACAAGGTAATATTCGTGACTATAGATATTGATATTACAAGTTATACAACTTTCTACTTTAAACGTTATGCTAATATTTATACGATATTGATTATATATGCATTAGTAAGGTCATGATTACTAATTTTATGGAAACAAATTTCTGTTAATATTCGTAGCAAGAATACCCTGCAAGTGATGAAGTCTTTGAGGGACCTATTGCATATATTGAGCATTCAAGTTGGTGTTGTTCCTGAAGGATAATGTTACACAGGTAAACTCTTTATAAGTAAAATGACTTACTATGTTATGTGATCTATGCAGTCAACATATATTGAACGAATTATAAATTTTACATTCTTTTTAACATAATTTGCTCACAAAGTTGGTCGCAGCTTATCTATAAAACATACAAAGTAGAATGTTGCTCAAAGCAAAAAATCTGATGTGTCATCCTCTTAACAATTCTCGGGAAAAAAATTAAATGTGAGTCCTCATTGTTAAGAGGATGACACATCAGATTTTTTGCTTTGAGCAACATTCTACTTTGTATGTTTTATAGATTTTTAAATTTAAATTTATTGTATTTCTCATTTAATTCTGAAAACGTAACTCCCTATAGTGTTACAAAACATAAATGTGTTGTTAAATGCAAATCAAGTCAAAAAAATATAATAAATAAAAATAACAAAAATAATTGTAACATCTCTTTCTAAAGGCCACAAAAATAGGAGCAAAGTTTTTTTTTGACAAAAATATTGGAGCAATTTCACAATAAATAGTATTTTGAACAAAAAATTTTTGGTATTAAAATATTTGAAATTTGCATCTTTTTTTAAATCCATCAATTTTAACCATTTGACAATCATTAAACTTACAAAGTACACATCATTTGAAATTTATTTGTTTTGTAACAGATAATTAAATTTAAAATGCACAAATCATTTGTACCATCATCTTATAAATTTTTTCTTCCTTCTATTCCTTACCCATTCAAACTTTATGTCCCTCTATATCTCCATAGATTCTTTAACCCTCAAGTTTCTCAACTTGAATCATCTATTTCTCCTTCCACCTTCCTTCTCCTGATTTTTAAAACGTTACTATTTCTCTCGACCACACATTGAAGCTCCTCTGGCTTTTGATGTGACATTCACAGAATCGTATCGCCATTTGGGTTCCTCCTCCTCCCACTTCTTGATTTCTCAATTTTTGTTATTTTCCTTCTTGATTGATATGGAAAACCCTACTCTTCAGGATTCATCTCAGATATTTGCTTTTTTTTTTTAGAAAATTCACGGTTGAAGACGAGAAAAAATAAGTTGAAAATAGAAAATCAGAGGAGACCGCAACAATGACAAAGCCTTGATGCAACAATCTCTTCTTCAACAAATTTCTCTCTAGGTCAAGTTCCAATGTTTACTAATTACAATTTTATACTTGCTTTGTTCTGTTTTTTTGTTTTATTTCAAATTTCAATTATTTTTGCCTGAGTAAGCTAAGGAAGCCGCTTACTTTAAGTAAACAATTCTCTCTATCTCTTCCACAAATCTCAATGATCGCTATTCCTCTTCCCTTTTTTCATTGTACTATTTAATTTTATTTCTAACTGAGCCTGATTTTTTCATTGATCTCTCCAATGTGTTATTAAGGTTGCTTTCCATTATTCTACATGCTTTTTTTTCTCTCTCTGTGTAGTTGCTATTACGACTCGCTTTTGCTTAAAAAATACTCTTTTAGCAAAATAGAATTTTTCACCAAAATTGAATTTAGGTGATCTTTTTTGTTTCTTTGAAATTGGGTTTGTATTTTTTTCTCAATCTTATTTATTTATAGGATTTTTTGTATAATCAATTATCTAAAACTATTTATTATATAGATAATATATACACACACACACACACATATATATATATATATATATATATATATATATATATATATAAAACTAAATTTTCATTTTTAAACATCGATTTTCTCATACAAAATATACTATAACATGTTTTATCAGAAATTTTCGAAAAGTAAAAATAATTTTTACAATTATTCTCTTTTACGATAATCTATATCAATAATCTATAATCTATAACATTAATTCTCCTATCCATAAAAACATATACATTCAAAATTTCAAAATTAATTATGTAAATAAACAAGACAAAACGTTAGAAGACAAAATTGATTTCAAAAATATTAATCCCAAAATGTTCCATGTTTTGAAAAACATATTAATTCCATAACTCAAAACTACTTAAAAACTAAAAAGGTTATATTTTTTGCAATCAAAGCTTTAAGTGTATGTTTTTACTCAATACTTTAATTTAGGAAATAAGCAGGGTGATTGAACATACTAAAACACCTTTTTTCTTCATACTCATATACACAAGCTAATAACATTCCAATTTCTATGTCGAATCGCATAAGAAAAAGAGAAGGGTGTGCATGGTACTGTAAGCCTCGAACTATCAAAAGAAATAAGAAGAAATAGGTGATTCCAACAGATCATAAACCACATATGTAAATATCAATGTGTTGTTTTTTACGAAAGAAAATATCAATATGTTGAAAAGTTTTTTTTTCTTTTACTATATTTTGTAGGAATCTCCTTCTTCTACTTCTTTTTAATTGGTGTCGTCATGTCGTCTTCAAGCTTATTTTGCCTTCAATTTTAGCTCAATTTAAAGTTGCAAATCATGCCACAAAGGTAATAATATATACTCAAATTTCATACATTTTTTTATAGTTGAGTTTTTGGATGAACGATCCTGACTTGAATTTGGCTGAAATTGAAACTGTTATTTTTTTAGGTTCTAATTTGCTAAATGGAGGTGAGAAATTGATTGAGGTAAGAAATTCTGAGTCAATTTTTTTTATTACTTTTTTGCCACTAATTCTTTTTGTATATATGACATGTTTCCTTGCATTATATTTGCCCCTAAACATCAATACTTTCTCTTTCACTTTGGTAACTTTTCTTTTATCCGTGTAATAGGTTCAAACTTTTTCTATGGCTAACAATGTTTTAGTCATGGCTAAGGATCATATTTTAAGGTATGCATATTCAATCTGTCATGGCTTCCGATACAAGAATACAAGTCCTTACACTTTCAACATTTGTCTAGATCTCTTCTATGTTAATTATGTTGCAAACACATAAGTTCATAAAAGCGAATGTATACTTCTAACGGGAAACTATTGAATATTTTACAAGCTTGGGTTATCTATTAATATTACATTTGAATAGGTTCTTCAAAGCAAAAAATCTGAGTTGTCAATCGAAGAGCAGCTCCACATCCTCAATGTGATTTTTATGGCCTATTAGGATTTACTAATCCATGTCACCGCCAAGTCATGCTTTGTAATTAAATAAATTTTTGTTGTTGCAATAAAACAAAAAAAAAATCATAGGCATAGGTTTCTTACTATATATTGCATTTTCTTTCTGTTACAATATAGTCTTAAATTGATATCAATAATAATTATTGCATTTTCTTTCTGTTACGATATAGTCTTAAGTTCTCATATTAATGATGTTTTCAAATTTCAATATAGGAGTACACTAGAAAAATCATCAATCACATCCCTATAATTTTTCTTGTGACATGTATATTATTCTTCCATTTGTGTCTGAAGTTTATTCCTGTTTTCTCTCCACAATCCTCGCTCTCTGTTGTTTTTACTTTATTACTTTATTTGTTTGGTTTGAGATGCCTGATTATTTGTTTACTTTATTACTAATAAAAAATTAAGGGTTTGTAAAAAAAGGGTTGTAAGCTCTAACACATTTATGATTTTGTTACCATTAATTATTTTCTTCTTCTTTTTGTAAGATGGGGACTTCCCCTAAATATTTCAAAAAAAAATAGGTCAGAAAAGAGCCCAAGAGGGGACTAAGCTAAAACCCTTGAAAGAAACAGGTTACCATTAGTTTTCTTCACATCTCGTGTATGTATATATGGCTTGCAGTAGCAATCTGTTTTCTGATTCTCTAAATATGGGGAAGTTCTTTTGGTTTCACGTTTATTTACACATTTTTATTCTTTCTTTGATCGAACAAGGAAAAGATTGGTAACATAGATCATAGTTATTTCCTATACTTGCTCCATGTAGTTGAGCCAGATGTTTGTTTCTATCTTTACTTTTCCTATCTTTAGTTTTTCATTCTTTGTTTGTTTTAGCTTTGATGTTTACGTTCTGCATGGATTGAGTTTAGGTAAATAAATCTGACAATGTACTTAGCGTTTGTTCTTCTGATTTTGAATTTTGTCACAAGGTGTTTGTGTAATTGACTAATTGTATTGTGCAATTTAATCTAATAATCTCATTTTGTATTAAATAAACAAGATGAATTAAATCGTATGTATTAGTCGAATTTTCGATCGATCTGGAATTTATATAGGAACTCAAGCAATTTATGATCGAAATTCTTTTTCTCATTTTCAATAGGTGGAGGTTGTTAATTTATATATAGGAGATGTCTTTCTTGTTCTTTACTAAGACATCACAATTTTTCAAAATTGCGCTTTCACTATGCTATGTTTTTCACATATATGAGGCTAAGGAGCAGAAATCCGAATTTAATGTGGATTTCGAATGTGTTGCTCAAAATCAAAAGTCCGAGTTCATGACATGACGTTGTTTTCATTTTTAGTCGGATTGCTTTGTATGTTAGTTTGGAGAAACTAGACGGTCACTTTATTTAGAAGATTGTGATGAAAATAAGTATTCTTGTCTTGATGAAATCTTCTGTAATATAGATGGGGAGATTCTTATTGTCAAATTTGATTAAAATATTATGTTCGGTTTTTAGAAATGCTATGTTGAATTTGTATGTCATGATATTTTTAGTTTGCTAATGATATTTTTTGAGCAAAATATAATACATTTATTTTATATAGAATATGTATTGCTAGATTTAATGAATTTGATGTGGGGCCAAATTAGTATATGCACGAGGGATCACCCAAAAGCTAAAAAGAATTAAAACTTAAATAAACACTTTTGAAGTCAAGCATTTAAAATGTATGTCTTAAAAACATAACTTTTAAAGTCAAGCATTTAAAACGTCTGACTTAAAAACATCTTTAAAGTCTGGCGCGTGACTTTAAAAGCTATCCACAGAGGCTGGTCTAGAGAGAACACGAGGAATTAAAGTCAGGCGGTTAAAAGTCTGACTTAGAAACAAACTTATGAAGTCAGGCACTCGCGCGACTTTAAATCTCCTGACATACGAAGTCGCCTTAATAGAAGTCACGCTGGCGCGTGACTTTAAATGTCCAATTTGTCTGACTTTAAATCCCTTTTCTGCACTAGTGTCATAATTATAACTTATGGACATCTCATTTGATGTTGCTAGATTTGTATAGTTCTCGCATATAAGTAAATCTTCTTGCTAGATCTATATTCTGGTTCAATTTTTCCACTAGAAATATGATTCTCATCTTATCTTTCCAACATTTCAACAGAATTGGAAGCTGAAGTTTTTGCTCAACCATTGCATAGCATTTCAAAGAAGCAGAAGTTGAAGAGTTTGCTCAACTTGCTACATGAAATTTCACATATACTTTTTTGCATTACACCTCATTTCACAGGTACTTCAAGCTTGAACATTGTTTTTTTATATCTGTAAGCTGATTTTTTTTTCAAAAAAATATAGTATTTGTTTAGTCTCTGATTTTCATTGGTACATCTAATTTATTAAATTAGAACAAATGTATCTTACAACCCTTCAGATGTGGATTTGTTGAGCACTGCTAAGGAAGCTGAGGATATTAGATCATAAAAGAGTTAATATTGGAGTTGAGAAAGCTGTTAATATTGATTTGAGTAGTTACTATTATTTTCATTAATATGTCATTCAAGGACTAGAACGAGTTAAACAAAGTTTCTAATGCAAATTTGTTGATTAGAACATATTTTCATCTCTCTATGCCTTTGAAGTGAGGCCCTTAAAGTGCAGTGTGTTGGTAATGGACCTAAAAATGTTCATTTTTACATTTGATTGGGTAGAGGGAAGAAATTCTCAGTGTATTCATCATCTATGTGTGTGAATATGACCAAGGAATTTGTTAACTAAAAGTTTCACCATATCGAGTTGTTATTTTATTTACATCCTTGAGAAGCTTGACTGCGTATGTTTTAAATGTAGGCTCCATTCAGGGTCTTTCAAGTGGAGGTTAGGCATCAATAAGGTGGTGCTGGAAGAATATGAAAGAACAACACAACAATCCTCAACAAAGATGACCGAAAATATCAAAACTCAGACGATCCTCCACAAAGTCTTTAACCTCCATTGTCACCTATGAATTCAAGTTCTATGTTATTATTTGAAGTTTACATGTATCTTGGATCAGAGCCTAATATATATTTTAATCAGTAAATCACACTTGATCAGTTTCACATAAATTTATGCACTATTTTCTTTAGCTGCACAAATTTGTTTCTTTTTTTTCCCCATATTAATGCACAAATTGCTTATCAGTTTCACAAGATTTACACTATTTTTACTTCTTATTTTGACAGATTTGCACATTCTCTTACTATAGCTTCCTTTAAGATGTCTATGTGGCATAACATAGCGTGTTTATAAATTTGGCATTTAAAATATCCAGTTACTTTTATGATAATTTTCAAAATCCACAACTAACATATAAATTCCTGTAGGAAAAAATTGACATGAAAGTTGTCCCATAGTAATTTAGGTTGTTCAATAACTTGAGCAATAGGCGTAGAAACACTCTTTGTCCAAGTTTCAATATTCATTTTCATTATCATAGTACTCATTCCAAATGTGTCTTTTAAATGTGGTCACAGACTCCTTCAGCACCTGATTTATGTGGTTAAAAAAAACGGAGCTCAGATCAAAATGTACAAAATTCACTAGGAGGAATTCACCCTTGTAGTGAGCTTCTGGGGGTGTTACTTCATGCTAAACAGCCAAAACACCCTTCTTTGTTCATATCAAGGCTAAAGACTTTATGGAGTCCTCTTTTTTCCTTTATTTTGTTTTTATGGACAAAGATGGGCATCTTGAATCTTTCTATTATAAGGAGAATGTGACAAAGTTATTTGATGTAAAAAAAGTTGTATATAGGTGTCAAGTCCTGAATCATCTATTTAAAACTTTATGTTAACCATAATGAACATCTATCTTGGAATCTAACATCAGCACATTATTTAGGAAATTATCAATTAAATTTTATCATCAATGTCTCATTCTCATATTATTATAGGCCATTAGTCTTCTTTTCAATATTCATTTTAATTACATTCTTAACATCCATTTCATTCACTTAAGTTTCAAAAACTGAATTGAAATTTGAGTACTTTTCGCACCACCTAACGTTTGTTTAGATAAGCATTCGCACCACCTAACATGATCGCCCCGTGCGGATGCAGGGGTATGTTACTAGAGGTATACTAATCATGATAACTCCCTATATATTCTTCTTTGCCTAAACCCATTGTCTTTTTGGGTAAAAATACATTACGCGCGGATATAAAAATAAATTACTATGTTGTAGAGTAGCCACTCTCAAGCATGCAGAAATTGCGATTTTTAAATAAGAACCCATGCTGTAGAGTAGCCACTCTCAAGCATGCTGTAGAGTAGTCATTTCTATATAATTAATCTTCCTTTTCATCCATCTCTTTCTTTTCTGCTCTTTTTGTTTTGAAGGATGGCTGAACAAATTCCATATAATCTTGCTTCAAGCCTCATTAACAGGTACTCAATAAATTTTCAGACCTTTTTTGTTGTTGTTGCAGAATACATGTTTTTTTTGTTCATTTTCTCATAGCAAACAAAATCAGATCTCTTTTTTTGGTGTTGCTTTCTTTCCAGTGGCACATCCCCCTCCATGATTATTTTATTAATAGTTCATGTTTATAGTGGGAAAAATATGTGGTTGTTTTTATTTATTTAATTTTAGAAAATTTTCCTTAATTTTACAGGTTAGCTTCTGCAGCCTTCCATGAATTTGGGCGAATTTATGGTGTTGTGGATGAATTGGAAAGATTAAGATCACAGCTTGAATCAATTAGAGCAAAGTGCTTCTTGATGCCGAGGAGAAACAAGAACAAAGCCATGCTTTGTATGAATCGGATAACAAGGCTCAAAGATGTGTTTTATCCTGCTGATGACTTGCTTGATGAATTTTTCATTCAAGAGATGAAACACAAAATGGACGGTCATCGTAAGAACAAAGTGAGAAAGGTACTTCATTCCTTATCGCCGAACCAAATTGCTTTTCGTCATAAGTTGGCTCGTCAAATTGAAAAAATAAGGAAACAGTTTAATGATGTAGTGGGAGAAATGTCTATGCTAAATTTAATCCCAAATGTCTATGATAAGCAAACCAACATTAATGAAAGGAGGGAAACTAGTTCTTTTATATTCGAACCAGATATTATTGGAAGAGAAAATGATAAAAAGGAAATTATAATTTTGTTGGAAAAACCACATTCACTTGAAGGCCAAAATGTTTCCTTGATTGCTATTGTTGGTATTGGTGGTCTAGGGAAGACAACTCTTGCTCAGTTAGTATATAATGATGTGGTGGCACAAAAAAAATTGAAAAGAAAATGTGGGTATGTGTCTCTGATAACTTTGATGTCAAAACTATGGTGAAGAAAATGTTGTAGTCATTAATTAATAGCAAAGTTGATGATAACTTACCATTGGAGAACCTTCAAAACATGCTTCGTGAAAACTTAACTGGTAAAAAATACTTGTTAGTTCTAGATGATATTTGGAATGAATGTCATCAAAGATGGAATCAATTAAGAACTTATTTAATGTGTGGTGCTCGAGATAGTAAGGTTTTGGTGACAACACACAGTAAAGCGGTGGCACAAACAATGGGTGTAAGTGACCCATATGAATTGAAAGGTTTGACTCCAGAACAATCTTGGAGTTTGTTAAAGAAAGTTTCATTTGGGGATTACATTGACACCGCAGGGGTGAATCAAAGTCTTGAATCAGTTGGTAAGGAGATAGCAAAAAAGTGCAAGGGAGTTCCGCTGGCAATTAGAACATTGGGAGGCCTGTTGCAGAACACAAGTAAAGAAAGTGAATGGATTGATGTTTTAAGAGGTGAGTTTTGGAAATCATGTGAAGACAAAGAAAGCATCATGACGGTGTTAAAACTTAGTTACCAAAATTTGTCACCTCAACTGAGACAATGTTTTGCATATTGCTCTTTATATCCTAAGGATTGGGTAATAAAGAAAGATGAGTTGATTCAACTGTGGATGGCACAAAGTTATCTCGAATGCTCAGATGAAAACCAAAATATGAATGTTGTGGGTAACCATTTCATAAAGACTTTCTTGATGAAATCATTTTTCCAAGATGCAGAAATGAGTCCATTGGGTGATATAGTTAGTTTCAAAATGCATGATTTAATGCATGACCTTGCAATGCAAGTAGCAAGCAATGATTGCTGCTACTTGAATAGTGAGACAAAAAGATTTATAAAAACACAAAGACTCATGCATGTATCGTTGGAACGTTACGATATTGAATTGTTGGACTCATTGGATTCGAGCAGACTACAGACTTTGATTTTTCTTGACCGTAATTCGGATGAGGAAAACCTGTCTGTTTTTTCAAAATTCAAATGCTTGCGTGTGTTGAAGCTGCAGGGTTTTTCTACAGGAAAGATGGTTGTATCGTCCAAAAAATTGAAGCATTTAAGATGTCTCGGCATACTTTGCAAGTACGGACAAAGAAATATTTCCAAATTCATAAGCAATCTTGTTTGCTTACAAACACTAATATTGAAGGGAAGTTACTTTGAGAAATTTTCTACACAAGATGTCTCAAAATTAATGAATTTGATACACCTTGAAATTAATGTTGTCGACGTAGCCTCCAAAGAGAAGAAGACAACAACTGTATTTGGAAAACCAAGCTTAGGGAAAGGGAACTGCTGGCTTTCTTCATTCACAAATATTGTTCAAATTGATCTCAGCATGTGTAGCGGTATCCAATATCTCCCACCACTGGAACGTCTTCCGTTCCTTAAGTTACTTAGTTTATATTCCCTTTATGATTTGGAATACATTTGTTATGAGGAGACTTGTTTAGCTGTACCATTCTTCCAATCTTTGGAGAGCCTCATTTTTTATAACTGTAAAAAGCTTAGAGGATGGTGGAGGTTGAGAGATGATTTCAATAATGATAATAACACTTCACAGTCACAACATCTCCCACTACCTCCCTTTCCTCGTCTGTCTCTATTATCAATCAAATATTGTCTCATGTTGACTTACATGCCTACTTTTCCAAGCCTTGACAAGAAGTTGGATTTGGGTGATTGTAGTGTGGAAATATTGAAAGAAACAATAAACACACCCTTTCACTTCCCTCCTCTTTCCATCCTCAATTCCTTGTCCATTGAAGGAAGAGCGCTGGATTTGAGCCAATTACCAAAGGATTGGGCACAAAATCTTACTTCCTTACGAGAACTTGAAATTCGTTGGTTTTCAAATCAACAAATTCAGGAAATAGAAATATGGTTTAAAGACAACCTTGATCGTCTGCAAAACATTTCCTTTCGTTTTTGCAAAGAGCTAGAGACGCTGCCTGACTGGTTGTGCAATTGTTCATCGCTTCAACATATCAGGATATATTACTGCGATTCTTTCAAATCCCTGCCTGATGATAGAGATCCCCGTCTTATCAATTTAGTAGAAATCATTGACTGACAAGAAGTGGAGCCTGCAAAGGGTGTGTAGAATTTGTTTTGTATGCCTCACTGTTGTAGAAAGGAGGTGCGATGGAATCACTTCAGTTGGAGTCTGCAAAGTCTGTATGATAATTAGTGTGTTGGGTGTTTATGTGTTGTAATAGCTATGGAGTCTTTTACCTTTTCTTTTGTCTGCTTGATTATGTTTTAGTAGCTGTGGTGTGTTTTACCTTGTTTTGAAGGTGTTTTGGTAGCCTTGGTGTAATAATATTATAAATTCGATATCACTGTCAAATATGTGGCACAATTTGATATTTATATATTTGATAATATCATATACAAACCAGTGTTTCTTCCTCTCAATTTTTATAAAGCAAATTAACTATCCATTGAAAGAGAAGTGCATTTCAAACTATATATATACAGAAATCTTATATCAGCTACAACATAAAAGAGCAAAATTGTCAAAATTGCACCTTCATTTTGTGTTGGAGAAACAATTAATTTATTCAAACCATTCCAAATGCATGTTTCGCGGAATCCAGGGTGTTCGAGAGGAGAATTGATATTGTAACCGGTCCAATGCCGCCGGGAACAGGGGTAATGGCTGAGACCACCTTAACCGCCTCTTCAAAGCAAACTACCACGAACAATGTTCGGAATTCCAACATCAGCTACGACAATGTCGGCTTCATACGTTATTTCTTCGGGGTTCTTCGTGTACGCATGTAACACCGTGACCGTTGCGTGGTGCCTCTAATCAAAAGATGGTAAATCAGCAACTTAGCACATAAAGACATTCTGCTTAACAACAAAATTTGTGTTACCTGCAATATCAAGGAAGTTGGCAACCCTGCAATTTTACTTCTTCCAATTATTACAACTCTTTTCCCTTTGATTTCTACACCTTGTTTAAGCAATAACTCAATGCAGCTTTTGGTAGCACATGTGACAAAGAAGGGTTTTCTTCCTTTTATGGCAAGATTTCCAATATTTAAAGGATGAAAACCATCCACATCCTTTTCTGGACTCACAATATTCATAATTTTTTTTTCTTCCAAATGCTGCATCAGATATTTTGTTTTAGAATAAGATTGATCTCAACATTCACCAAATAATGCCAACAATCTTATGCTTGTGATTAAAACTTTTCTTATTGTTACTCAATTTACTTAGATTTTAGATCCATTGGAAAGGCTTTAGTGCAAAAGCATAGTTAACAATAAGAATAATAATTTTTAAGCTATGTAGCACTGATACTTCAAATTGAAGGCATGTTTGGTGTCCAATATGTGTCGTTGTCAAACACACACACGACACCAACACACGCGGTTATATTCAATTACTTCTATTTTCTTAAATTATCACTCCCTCTAGGTCTCATATATATATATGAGAAAAATGCGGTTTTAGGTTCATTGAATAACTAATGTACCTAAAACCTCTGTAGCACACAGACACTTCAGGTTGAAGACGTGTCTGGTGTCCGACATGTATCAAGTCAGACACCGACACTGACACTTCAATTACTTGTGCTTTCCAAATTAAAGTCGACGTCTCTGTGTCTGTGTCAGTGCTTCATAGCCTAAAACTACATTTTTCTCTAATATATGAGACCAGAGAGAGTATTAGTGTCTACGTGCAAGTGTCGTCTTTGTGTCTGTATCAGTGCTTCATAGATCTTAAGCATTGAGAAGTAAAAAAGATGAAGAAAATTACTTCAGGTAGAGGGAGTTGGACAACAATGCCATGAACATCATGATCATCATTGAAACTAGAAACAATTTCAAGCAATTCATTTTCAGTGCATTTTTCAGGCAACTGAGAAATCAGTGTTTGAATGTCAACTTGATCACAAGCTTTCAACTTAATATGAATGAAAGTGTGAGAATCGCTTCTATCACCAACCAAAAACACAGCCAATCTAGGAAGAGTTCCCAATACAACACTTCATTCTCTTAATCTCTGATACCTCTATTTTATATAGAGTTATTCAAACAATTAAACTTGGGTTAATGCTTATTTTCAAGAACATTAATATATAAATATATCTTATTTATTAAGAAACAACATTTTAAAGATTCAAATGGATAAGGACAATGAATTAGGCAAAATGCATATATCTTGTTAGGTTTGATGTTTTTGTTAAGTGCAGCTACTTCATGTGTGCCCACACTACCAACACCTGCTAAACCAGTACTTTGGACCAAAACATCCAAGGACCATTCCAATGCTTCAACACTTGATATGTGACGTCATTCCTAGTCATATGGAGCAGATCCACTTGCAGAATTCGGCGCTTACTATCAAAGACTAGTTGAGAAGCTCACTCACTCAAGGACATGTGGCACTCATTCATTGAACCACCCCATGTGATCTTCATGCAAAAGCGACCAACTTGAGCAACTTGCTTGATGGGAGGACTGCAACTAACCATGGTTAAGCCTCCCAGCTCCAATTTCGCGCCAAAGGAAACCCTCCAACTCCAAGGGAGGAAAGCTTTCTTGCCTATAAATAGAAGCCATATCTTCACTTACAAAGCATCCTTCATCCATTTATTAAAGGATCACTTAGTTTAGTTTTATTTTTAGTTTAGTTTAGTTCTTATTTACGTTTCTGAAGAGAAGGAAGGTAAGGAGGTGCTTGACAACCCTTCACTTCTACTTGGAGGAAACTTGTGTAAGGAAATCATCTTGTACTTCAACTTGGAAATCGCATGCAAAAGTTCTTCTATTTGAGTAATCTCTATCCTTCTTAGCTCTTTTGCATTATTACTCATTTTGTTATGTTCCTTACAGATTCTTTCTATTATATCATGAGTAATATGAGCTAATTTCCTTAACTTGAGATGTTGTAAGCCTTGTAATGAACTTCTAAGTAAGTATATGTGGGTCAAGTAGTGTAAGCACTTTAACTTTTGTGTGATAATTCTTTCAAAGCTTGTTTTGAACTTGATCACTTTAGAATAGATAAACTTGTAACAGCAGACATGGGTTACATATAAGACATCAAGAGTTAATAAGAATAAGTGTTTGTAACATCATCTTTGTTAAACTAGCTTTGATGAATAATTGCTTGTTAAAACCATGTTAAGTCCTAGACATAGGATAACATAGTTCTTAGGGTGATACAGTGGGTGTTTAAGAGACAATAGTGAACCTATTTAGCATGCCTAGACATAGGAAGCTTGTAATGAAACTCTGAAGAAAGTGACTGAAAGGCACATACTCATGCAGCTGCACTCAGTGTACCTACACTGCCTACACCACTAAACTCTTAGAAGTAAATTACTTGGTGAAAACATCTCAACTACTTTATCTAACTGATTCCTTACATACATTTATTGTTTATATTGTTTAAATACAATTTGTACACTCCAACCAATTGTGAATAGTGTAGACACACTAAGTGTACACTCCAAGCAACACAAAAGTTTTCATAATACCTGTGGGTTCGACCTTTCTTATCATTATATTACTTGTGTGACTATGTATACTTGCATATCATTCCAACACACCAAGTTTTTGGCGCCGTTGCCGGGGATTATTGAAAAAATTTAGTTGTTTAAAAGTGTTAATTTAGTGTTTTTATTTTTAGTACTGCTAGTATTCTGTTTTCTGTGCAGAGCATCTAGTGCAGATACACTTAGTGCATAAGCACTAGTTTATGCTCAGAAATAGACCACCAGAATTTGATTGTGACCCAGAAATTGAAAGAAGATTAGGAGATTGCTAAGACAAAGACAACAAGGCTGCAGAAGTATGTCTCACCACAGTGAAGATGCCTCAGTGACAGGGGGACCTAACTCACAGCAACAACCTGAAGGTGAAGCAGATCACAGACAACAATTCATTCAAATGAGACCAATAGGTATGATTAATGATATGGATAGGCCTATGAGGGACTATGTCCAATATGATCAGCAACATATACAAACTAGTATTGCTAGACCTCAAATTGATGCTGTTCATTTTGAGTTTAAACCAATGATGTTTCAAATGTTACAAACAATTGGCCAATTTGGTGGATCTCCTCATGAAGATCCCCATGAGCATTTAAATTAATTCATAGAAGTTTATAGTAACTTTATCATACCTGGCATTAGTGAAGATGCATTTAGGCTTAAGTTATTTCCATATTCACTAAAAGATAGGGCCAAATCATGGTTAAATTCTTTAGAGTCCAATTCTATTCATACATGGAATGAACTAGCTGAAAAAATCTTAAGCAAATATTTTCCTCCAATTAAAAATGCTAGGATGAGACATGATATTACATCTTTTAGGCTAAAGGAATTTGAATCATTGTTTGAAGCATGAGAAAGATGGAAAAAGCTTTTAAGAAAATGTCCACATCATGGTTTACCTGTCATTATAACAAATGGAAACATTTTACAAATGCTCGATGCATCAGCTGGTGGTGTTCTTTTGAATATGTCTTATAATGAAGCATGTGATCTAATTGATAGGATAGCTACAAATAGTTCTAGTTGGCCTACTGGGAGAAAGTTAATTGATTTTAGGTTATCGGTTTGCGTAATGAGTTGTTATATGGCTGATCTAATTTGAATATTGTAATCGTGTGAACTCATGGGCCTTATCACCCTGCTGGTGGTAACCATGTGAATTCTGGGGCCATATGGCCCTTAGATTGTTCTGATAAATTTTTTCTTAGATAATTAAAAAGTAGTAATATTTAGATTTAAAATTAAATTAGTTAATTTTAACTCTACTTTAAATAATGTTTTGTCTTGAAAAAATCGAACCAATCCAAACCACATTGAGTTGGTTTTATTTGGTTTGGTTTCGTTCGGATTTTTTTAAAGAAACCAACCGAATCAAACCAAACTGCATGTATTTTTACCTTGCGATTCAAATTAAGATCATATCTTACTGACTCAACAAATTCAACTGATACAAAATATGATAAACTTATCATATATTGTCTCTTCATCCTAAATATCAAACATACCCTTGAAGTATAAGAATACATACATCACTAGTGCAAAAACGTCATTTAGTATCGGTCATTTTGCACATTTAGTATCGGTTATCTATCGATACTAATTCGACCGATAATAAATGTATGACATTTAGTATCGGTTAAATAACCGATACTAAAAGTGACATTTAGTATCGTGTGTTCAAAAAACCGATACTAAATGACGTTTTTTTGTTGATTTTTATGCCTTGAAAACGTACTATTAGTATCGGTTATTTAATTAACTTATACTAAATGTCACTTTTAGTATCGGTTAATTTAAATAACCGATACTAAATGTCTTTTCAACATTGTGTTTGCTGTCAAAAAATGACATTTAGTATCGGTTATTTAATTAACCGATACTAAATGTCACTTTTAGTATCGGTTAATTTAAATAACCGATACTAAATGTCTTTTCAACATTGTGTTTGCTGTCAAAAATGACATTTAGTATCGGTTATTTAAATTAACCGATACTAAAAGTGACATTTAGTATCGGTTAATTAAATAACCGATACTAAATGTCTTTTCAACATTGTGTTTGCTGTCTAAAAAATGACATTTAGCATCGGTTATTTAAATAACCGATACTAAATGTCACTTTTAGTATCGGTTAATTAAAATAACCGATACTAAATGTCATTTTTTTGGTGTTTTTTAGGACTTTTAGCAACGGTTATCCTTAATAACCGATACTAAAGCCCCATTTTTGGTGACTTTTAGCAACGGTCATCTAAGATAACCGATGCTAAATTCGTTGTTTATTTTTTTGATTTTTTTTATATTTTTAATTCGCACCAATAAATTTAAAACCTGTTATACCAACCATTTCGCATAACAACGCATTATATATCCAAATACTTGAACAACATTAAAATTAGTATATTACATTTTAGTAAAACTAATCGTAATATAATATTGCACTATATGATCATATCCAACAAAATATTACTAAAACACAAGTTAAACTAGTTAGAATATAATGTATCATTTTGCTCAAGACTGAAGCTTCAAGTAGAATTCCGCCCAAAGTCGCGAATCTCGAGTAAGTTCTGTTCAGGTTGTATGCATGTAGGTTTTCAAATACCTACAAGTTTCAAATTAGTTACCGATTAGAATCGACAATTTCAAAGAACCAATACCAAATACCGATTTTACAGAGCACCAACACAAAGGAGTACATTGCTAAAGCTATTAGCAATTGCCAAGAAGGAAAGTGAAGACACTGAAATGTGAAGAAAAATTACTAACACAAACACTCTCCTATTATCATGTACATTGCTAAAATGATGCCAAAGTTTAGAAACCAAACAATTCTAGAATTCAATGAAATGTGAAGACAAATTTTATACCTTCTCCCGCTTATCAACAATACGGGACCTCACAATGGTTATCATAAACTTCATCACATAATACCCACATGCATACAACTTTCAATTGTAACATAAACAGAATGAACCACACTATCAACAAAAGTAGTGGATACTCACTATCATTCCAGCATGGGCAAACAAGTAGAAATCATAGTTTTTGGGATGACAAATCTTGTTATCAATAATAGTTCCTGCAAAACAAGAGGTTAGCTAAAAGTGAAATGAAATCAACATCAGGCAAAACAGAACTATGACAAACTTCTAAGCTACAAGCTTACCAGGTGGCACGTTGTCAGGAGATCCAGGCTGGAAAAAATTTGTATGGTGATTTTTCTGGGCCACAATCACCACGAACTTCAGATTCCATTTTTCATCCAGAAACTTATAGGCCTAAAATTTACAAATTTATTTAAGATTAATGACCAAATTCAAGATTAATGACCAACAAAACAAATTATAAAAAACATTGTTTCAGTTTAGCCTCCATAATGTGACTCAGCTCAATGTTCAACACTTGATTGAACTGAGAAATGCAACCTTGTTTAGTAAAACGGGGAAGGAAAAACAGTAGAAAGTCAGTGCTAGCAATTTTTGAGATAGCAAGATTGACAGGATAGTTAAATGGTGGAATAGCTTAAATCATTCCTAATGGAATCTGAAAATCAATTACCACTTTCTTAGACCTAAACATTATCAACCAAGCAAAGCAAAACAAAACAAGGGGATATATAACACATGGAAATTCACCTTGGTCACTTAATTCACTTGTCATTAGAAATTACTGCATAATGGAAATGTAATGCAGTAGTATATCAGTATATGAATTGTAAATTAGAAAGTAGCAAATTTAGTAAAGAGGTGCTGAATTTTGAGGAGGACAGACCTTGGAAGTGAGACAATATTTTGTTCTTTCATTTCCAGGAAAACTATATGATACCAAGAACTTTCCTTCTACCAAAATCCTTAATCCTTCTTCAGCACAGTAAGAAACCAAATCTCCTGATCTTACAACCTTCATGGCAAAAATATAAAAATAAAAATTCAGTTATCTTCATGATTTCTCAATAATAGTATAGTCCTAAACAACACTACAGAATAGGCACCTCTGTAACAGTATCTTTTGCTGGTTTTACTCTTTCTTTCCCAGACACTTTGATTACTCCTAATTAACATAAACTACAACAACATAATAACAATCAAGCTTTATTCCACTAAATTGGGATTACTCCTAATTATATTATATAGGAATTTACTTTAAAAAAGAACTATTTAATTCAATCAAAAATCAAAGCAATTAAATTAAACACATTTTATTATGAAGCGAATTTATAAAACATTAAAACTTCACTGCAAGCTGACAATTTATTACTAAAACTAAATCACAGGAACACAGATATAAGTAGCAATGGGAAAGTGAAAATGAAATGACCTTCAAGTGAAGCTTTCAGTGGGTGAACAAACTCAGTGAATTCTTTGTAGATCATCAACTTATTTCTCAGTGACCTTCGGCTCATAGGAATGAACTTATTTCTCACCAATATGGTTAGATCATCAATGAATTCTTTGTAGAATTTTGGAACCATGAACTGCAAACCAAGCAAAGTGTGTAACAATATTAAATGTTTCTTCATTGGAAGAACATCAATTTAGAGACATAAAACATATACGCCAAAACTACCATGTCAATGCCAGCAGAAACTCCTGCTTGAACTGAATAGGTGAAGTTTGAATAAGGTGGAGACGCGATCTTATCAATACCCTCAAAATTTGAAATCACTATGCCCTGCTGTAATCCAAGAAAAGGCGAGCTGGTGAGGAATTAATTAAAATTATGCATATCATGATATTGGTTTCAATGATAGGTTCAGTGAACAAATTATTAACCTGGAAATGGAGAGTATCTTTGAGGAAGCCAGTAATAAGGTCATGATTAGCATGCATTTTCACTGCGTTCCAACTCGAGTAAGAGACCATAATGGTTGCAACACCCTTGCTAATTGAGCTAAAGTAACCTGGCATGTGAATTCTCATCAATCCACCTCTATCTATAACAGTGTTATTCTTATCAATCACGTTGATTGTTCCACCATCACCTACATAGTGCTTAGCACAAGCTATAACCTTTTCTCTGTCCACCAATACAAGAGTAGTTCAGTAACTTAATACTCACTAAGCCACAATCAACTTAAAACTACTTTATTTTGTTTGTAAATTCTTACTTTCCAGCAACAAAAGGGACACCTTTTAGCATATTATCAGGGATGTCCCCTTGCAATCCTGCTATTTTTTCAGTCATAGCTTGAACTAGTTCAGGATCTTCACTGTAGCTTTCGTAACAGCGACCCCATCTTGGATCTCTACAGACCTATTAACAGTATAAGACAGTGCCAAAAATTCAGTATAACTTGAGAGCATAAAAAGCCGGTTGTTGTTACTTACTGCTATACAAGGTGCATAAACATACTGAATTCATGTTGCTCTAACTTCAAGTGCAGTTGCAGCTCCAATTCTTTTTACTAGTTCAGGCTCCCTAGTAGCAAGATAGAAACATTTATCAACGGACACACTGGTTTTAATTTGAAAAATACAGTAATTAAAGTGTTAGTGTCGGTGTCCGGCACGAAATGCGTTGGGCACCCGACACGGCTTCAACTGGAAGTGTCGGCCCAAGACAAACTTATCATGTATATTTGAGGTACTTTAGAATTTCTAATGACATTCTTGTGTGTCAATTATTTCATTACCACGTTTGAGATAATAGAACCAGGATAGGTCTAAAGAACACAAATATCAAACATATGGAGTGCAAATAATATCAATTTACCTGGTAGCTCCAAGCCCAATATTGTGAGGAAAAATAGTTGCTTTGTAAACAGTGTTATGGCCATGAACAGCATCAACCCCATAAAATATTGGAATTCCAAGTCTAGATGATAAAGCATCCTTCTGAAATTCATTCAACATGTTAATCCAAGTTTCAGCAGAAGCTTTTGGAGCTGGATTACTCCCTCCCTCACTCATAACACTCCTACTCAGAACACAAGTAATTTTCATTATTGCCTAATACAATAGTAGGAGAGAAAAAGTCAAAGGAAAAAGTCTTTCTTGATTTTTACCAATGAAATACTTGCTGAGCACATTATCAGATGCATACTTGCGTTCAATCTGTAACATTTGACCAATTTCTCTTCAAGACTCATCCTGGTGATAAGATCCTCAACTCTAATATCAATTGATTGTTGAGGATCCTTGTAATTCATGTATTCTGCAGCTTCCAATAAACTTGCCCAGCTACCTAATAGCCAAATCCCCACAAAGACGGAAATTTTCGCCATTTTAGCACCTCTCATTTTAGGTACTGAATTAAATTCAGAAAGATTTGTAAGGCGGCGCTGCTCTTTCTCGACGGTGTGGGATTGCAATATAAAGTTCAAATAAATGTATGAATTCAAATTCAAGATCCATATTGCATCCACACAAAGGAGGCTTAGGGTTTCGGTTGAAGCTGACAAATAGGAATAGGGGGTTAGGGTTTTGAGTTAACAAAAAATTAGGGTTTTGAATAGGAATAGAATAGAATTATAATAGAAGAAGTAAACGTACCATTGAGGAAGAAGAAGTCATTTTCTGGTAATGGTTTGGATTGGCGGTGGGGAGGAGCGATTCATCTTTTCAGTTGTAGAGATGAACTGCGATTGAACAGCGAAGGACCGTCTGAGCAATGGTGGAGGCGGAGGCGGAGCGGAGGCTGGTAGAGGCAGAGGTGGAGAGTGAAAGATGAGAAAGAGAGTATCATTGCGAGGAAGAAGGAGATTTGCGAGGAAGAGGTAGCGAGAGAGTTCAGAGAGCCAGAGATTTGAGAACGCGAGAGAGTGAGAGAGCGTTCTGTAATGTGAGTGAGGAGAGTGCGTGAGGAAAAAAATTAGATTACCTTTAGTATCGGTTAACTAAAAACCCGATACTAAATGTGTTAAATTAGATGACCTTTAGTATCGGTTGACTAAAAACCCGATACTAAATGTGTTAGAGACACACATTTAGTATCGGTTGTTCAAACAACCGATACTAAATGTAAGCGTGTAAATTGAAAACTTCAATTTAATTTCAAAATTGCCATCATGCGTCTACATTTAGTATCGATTTACCGTTTAAACAACCGATACTAAATGGTGCTGTCTAAAGTCATTTTTGCACTAGTGCATATAGAATGTAATTAATGAAACAAAATTATTTTACAATCTGAAATTTCAATTCTTTTTTTTTGACAAAAGAAATTTCAATTCTTTTATATTTAACATAAATCATCTATGCCCCATTGCCCTTTCTTCATGGAAATTTAAAGTGTGTGGGCCAAACAAAGAACTTGCACTTTATTTATTGAAGAAGTTATACCTCACATATGACTCGAGGAAATTCACAAAGTTATATCACGTTAATTAAAGTAACCAAAATGGAATATTTTAATCATTAAGAAAACTCAACAATTTCTATTGAACAGTTCACTATAAATATATAGGTACCAACAACAAATTTCAATTCAAGTTCCATTATTAAAGCATTGCTATATAGTTTGCTGATCTAATTCGGATATTGTAATCGTTTGAACTCATGGGCCTTATCACCCTGCTAGTGGTAACCATGTGAATTCACGGGCCTTATGGCCCTTAGATTGTTCTAATTAAATTTCTTTTGCTTAGATAAAAAGTAAAAATATTTAGATTTAGAATTAAATTAGTTAATGTTAATTCTACTTTAAATTATGTTTTTTCTTGAAAAAATCGAAGCAATCCAAACCATATTGGGTTGGTTTGGTTTAGTTTCATTCAGATTTTTTTAAAGAAGCCAACTGGATCAAACCTAACTGCATTTATTTTAACCTGACCATAGTCAATTAGTTAGCTTCTGATTAGTATAGCTTAGCTTACGGTTAGTTAGTTAACAACTTTCCTTTCTTTCCTTAATTTTAATTTATGCTCAATGTATATATTCTGTTACTCAAGTAGCTTGTAACTAGAATCTCATTTTCTCAATAATACAAAAGATGATTTTCCTTTTCTCTCTGTGTTTGGGTGCCAAGATATAGTTATACATGAGTTTGTGTTAAATAAGATATTGATTTTGATCATCATATTAAAAAAATGAAGAAGAAGAACTACATTTCCACACCAAAATCAATCCAAAATAAAAAGTTGGCAAATAATAAAGAAACTTCACTTGAAGGCTGCTATCAAATTTAAAAAATGGGTGATATCCTCATTGTTACCAAACATGTTGTACGAAAAGTGAACGACCGTGGACAATAGCAAATCTTCTGGTATAATTTTACCTATAATTTTACCTATAGTTATGGGGGTATATAAGAGAGATTCACAAGCCGAACTCTAGAATTAAATTGAGGTCATACTTTACTTACCTACCAACCGAACTCTAGAATTAATCAAACCTTTTTCCCCTAGATATCGGAGCTAGGACAAAGACCTCTAGACAAAACAAATTCGTTTTTTTCATACAAAAACATAATCGCTATAAATTTTACAAAACATTACTAATACATATTAATAACTGATTTTCTCAAGTACTAGATAAAGTTAAATATTTCTACATATATGATCATAATTATCCACGTGTAATAGTCCACTTAAATTGAAACAACCAAGTCAAACAATAATCCCATTAGAGCAAAGTTCTCCCTTAGTAGTCAAATTCAGACACCTCAGATCTTGAATAATAAAACCTCTTATTCAAGTTGAGAAACATTTATATGATTTATCTATGTCTAATGTCTTGATTGAATAATGAATGACCCTCTAGAGGGAAAACATACTTTTCTTTCCATTACGACTTGTTCTAATGTTCTTCATTTCCTTGTAACTACTCTTCTACAACCCCTTTGACTTCAAATTTTCTCTCTCCTCCTATTCTTCTTCAATTATCAACACCCCATTTTCTTATATACAACATATCTTCATATACTTAACCTTTTCAACGTCTCCATAACTTCATTCATTCAAAAAAGTTATTCCAACAAAATCAAATTCCTTTTTCAATCGATCTCTTTCTTTTCTGCTCTTTTTGAAGGATGGCTGAACAAATTCCATATGATCTTACTTCAAGCCTCATTAACAGGTACTCAATAAATATTTGGACCCTTTTTTGTTGTTGCAGAATATATGTTTTTTTTTGTTCATTTTCTCCTAGAAGACACCTGATTAGGGGTTTGAGCAAACAAAATCAGATCTCTTTTTTTTGGTGTTGCTTTCTTTCCAGTGGCACATCCCCCTCCATGATTATTTTATTAATAGTTCATGTTTATAGTGGGAAGAATATGTGGTTGTTTTTTTATTTATTTAATTTTAGAAAATTTTCCTTAATTTTACAAAGTTAGCTTCCATGCCTTCCAAGAATTTGGGCGAATTTATGGTGTTGTGGATGAACCGAAAAACTCTCGAAACAGCTTGAATCAATTAGAGCAGTGCTTCTTGATGCTGAGGAGAAACAAGAACAAAGCCATGCTGTACAAAACTGGATAAGAAGGCTCAAAGATGTGTTTTATCCTGCTGATGACTTGCTTGATGAATTTTTCATTCAAAAGATGAAACACAAACTGGATGCACCTCATCATCATCATCCTAAGAACAAAGTGAGAGAGGTACTTCATTCCTTATCGCCGAACCAAATTGTTTTTCGTCATAAGTTGGCTCGTCAAATTGAAAAAATAAGGAAACAATTTAATGATGTAGTAGGAGAAATGTCTAAGCTAAATTTAAACTCAAATGTTGTGATTGTTAAGCAAACTGACACAGTAAGGAGGGAAACTAGCTCTTTTATATTCGAATCAGATATTATTGGAAGAGAAGATGATAAAAAGGAAATTATAAGTTTGTTGGAAAAACCACATTCATTGGAAGGTCAAAATGTTTCCTTGATTGCTATTGTTGGTATTGGTGGTCTAGGGAAGACAGCTCTTGCTCAGTTAGTATATAATGATGTGGAGGCACACAAAAATTTTGAAAAGAAAATGTGGGTATGTGTCTCTGATTACTTTGATGTCAAAACTATTGTGAAGAAAATGTTGGAGTCATTAATTAATAGCAAAGTTGATGATAACTTACCATTGGAGAACCTTCAAAACATGCTTGGGGAAAACTTAACTGGTAAAAGATACCTGTTAGTTCTAGATGATATTTGGAAGGAAAGTCATCAAAGATGGAATCAATTAAGAACTTATTTAATGTGTGGTGCTCGAGATAGTAAGGTTTTGGTGACAACACGTAGTAAAGCGGTAGCACAAACAATGGGTGTAACTGTCTCATATGCATTGAATGGTTTGACTCCAGAACAATCTTGGAGTTTGTTAAAGAAAGTTTCATTTGGGGATTACATTGACACCTCAGGAGTGGGTCAAAGTCTTGAATCGGTTGGTAAAAAGATAGCAGAAAAGTGCAGGGGAGTTCCGCTGGCAATTAGAACATTGGGAGGCCTGTTGCAGAGCAAAAGTAAAGAAAGTGAATGGATTGATGTTTTAAGAGGTGAGTTTTGGAAATTATGTGAAGACAAAGAAAGCATCATGCCAGTGTTAAAACTTAGTTACCAAAATTTGTCACCTCAACTGAGACAATGTTTTGCATATTGCTCTTTATATCCTAAGGATTGGGAAATAGAGAAAGATGAGTTGATTCAACTGTGGATGGCACAAAGTTATCTTGAATGCTCAGCTGAAAACCAAAATATGAATGTTGTGGGTCACCAATTCATAGAGACTTTCTTGATGAAATCATTTTTCCAAGATGCAAAAATGAGTCTATTGGGTGATATAGTTAGTTTCAAAATGCATGATTTAATGCATGACCTTGCAATACAAGTAGCAGGCAATGATTGCTGCTACTTGAATAGTGAGACAAAAAGATTTATAAAAACACAAAGACTCATGCATGTATCGTTGGAAAGTTACGATATTGAATTGTTGGACTCATTAGATTCGAGCAGACTACGGACTTTGATTTTTCTTCACCTTAATTTTGATGAGGAAAACCTGTCTGTTATTTCAAAATTCAAACGCTTGCGTGTGTTGAAGCTGCAGGGTTTTCCTACAGGGAAGATGGTTGTATCGTCCCATAAATTGAAGCATTTAAGATGTCTCATCATACTTAACTATGGAGAAACAAATCTTTCCAAATTCATAAGCAATCTTGTTTGCTTACAAACACTAATATTGAAGGGAAGTTACTATGAGAAATTTTCTACACAAGATGTCCCAAAATTAATGAATTTGATACACCTTGAAATGAATGCTGTCGAGATACCCTCCAAAGAGAAAAAGACAACAATTGTATTTGGAAAACCAAGGTTAGGGAAAGGGAACTACTGGCTTTCTTCATTCACGAATATTGTTCAAATTCATCTCCGCGGGTGTAGAGGTATCCAATATCTCCCACCACTAGAACGTCTTCCGTTTCTTAAGTCACTTAGTTTATATTTCCTTCGTGATTTGGAATACATTTGTTATGAGGAGACTTGTTTAGCATTCTTCCAATCTTTGGACATCCTCACTTTTTGGGGTTGTGAAAAGCTTAGAGGATGGTGGAGGATGGGAGATGATTTCAATAATGATAATAACTCTTCACATTCACACCATCTCCCACTACCTCCCTTTCCTCGTCTGTCTCTATTATCAATCAAAGGATGTCCCATGTTGTCTTACATGCCTACTTTTCCAAGCCTTGACAAGAAGTTGGATTTGGTTCGTTGTAGTGTGGACATATTGAAAGAGACAATAAACACACACTTTCACTTCCCTCCTCTTTCCATCCTCAATTCCTTGTACATTGATGGAAAAGCGCCAGATTTGAGCCAATTACCAAAGGATTGGGCCCAAAATCTTACTTCTTTACGAGAACTTGACGTTCATCGGTTTTCAAATCAACAAATTCAGGAAACAGAAATATGGTTTAAATACAATCTTGATCGTCTGCAAAACATTTCCTTTCGTTATTGCGAAAAGCTAGAGATGCTGCCTGACTGGTTGTGCAACTGTTCATCGCTTCAACATATCAAGATATATAACTGCAGGTGTTTCAAATCCCTGCCTGTTTATAGAGTGCCCGGTCTTATCAACTTACAGACTCTAGAAATCAATGGCCGCACCAAACATTTTCAGCTGGCATAGTCACATAAGATGATGAAGTCTTGAAGGGTCAGTTTTCTTTGTGTTCGAGTTTTCATTTTCTATTTTTAATAATATGTGCATGTTTTGTTTTCAAATTTTCTGTTTCCCATTCACTAACTTTTAATTCTTACATTTTCCTCTGTTCGTGATTTTAGTTTAAAGACTCATCAAGGTTAAACAGTCAAGAGACGACGGATTCATGGACAGGTTTTGACAAGAAGTGGAGTCTGCAAAGGGTGTGTAGAATTTGTTTTATATGCCTCACCGTTGTAGAAGGTGCGACAGAATCACTTCAGTTGGAGTCTGCAAAGTTTGTTTTGACAAGAAGTTGAAGTATTATATCAGTGTGTCTTGGGTGTTTATGTGTTGTAATAGTTATTGAGTCTTTTACCTTTTCTTTTGTCTGCTTGATTATGTTCTAGTAGCTATGGTGTGTTTTACCTTGTTTTGAAGGTGTTTTGGTAGCCTTCATGTAATAATATTATAAATTTGATATCACTGTCAAATATGTGGCACAAACTAGTGTTTCCTCCTCTCAATTTTTATAAAGTAAATTAACTATCCATTAAAAGAGAAGTGCATTTCAAACTATATACTGAAATCCTTTATCAGCTACAACATAATAGAGCAAAATTGTCAAAATTGCAACTTCATTTTGTGTTGGAGAAACAATCAATTTGTTCAAACCATTCCAAATGCATGTTTCGCAGAATTCAGGGTGTTCGACAGGAGCATTGATATTGTAACCGGTCCAATGCCGCCAGGAACAGGGGTAATGGCAGACCACCTTGATCGCCTCTTCAAAGCAAACATCTCCTGTTAAACAGAAGCCTTCGCTTCAAGGATCCTGCAAAATATATTTAACTGCATCAATATAAGTTCATAAGGAACTTTCCCCCTTCGACCTTCTGTGTTATTCGTCGTTGGAGAATAAGTCTCACATCGAGATAAAATAAAGATATCTCAAATATATATATATATATATATATATATATATATATATATATATATATATATATATATATATATATCGAGCCCTAACACTTGAGTTCAAATTGTTTAGACTTTTTGGACAACAAAACAAAGTAACTCTCAAACTTAGGGTCCGTTTGGATCAACTTATTTGGGCTTATCTATTGGCTGCTTGGGAAACTTATGTAAATAGTTTATAACATGTTCATAAGCTATTTTCAACTAATTTCCTTAAGCTCCTCATGATAACTTATGAAATCAGCTTATAGCTTATAGAAACAGCTTATGCATAAACTCTTATATAGTAAGCGATTATACCATAAACGCTTAATTGAGCTGTTTATCCAAACGTGACTTTAATATACAAATAAATCTACTCATTCAACTATTACTGCACACCTAAAATATTGAAGAAAGAAGTAATTACCTTAACTTGATTTGTTCACCACAACTCCTTTCTTTAGCCAACTACCACGAACAATGTTCGGAATTCCGACATCAGCTACGACGATATCAACTTCAGACGTTTTTTCTTTGGGGTTCTTCGTGTATGCATGTAACACAGTAACCGAAGTGTGGTGCCTCTAATCAAAATATGGTAAATCAGCAACTTAATTAGCACATAAAAACATTCTGCTTAACAGCAAAATCTGTGTTACCTGCAATATCAGAGAAGTTGGTAACCCTGCAATTTTACTTCTTCCAATTATTACAGCTCTTTTCCCTTTGATTTCCACACCATGTTTAAGTAATAACTCAATGCAGCTTTTGGTGGCACATGTGACAAAGAAGGGTTTTCTTCCTCTTATGGCAAGATTTCCAATATTTAAAGAATGAAAACCATCCACATCCTTTTCTGGACTCACAATATTCATAATTTTTTCCTCTTCCAAATGCTGCATCAAATATTTTATTTTAGAATAAGATTGATCCCAACATTCACCAAATAATGGCATCAACCTTATTATGCTTGTGGTTAAAACTTTTCTTATTCTTACTCAATTGACTTAGATTTTAGATCCATTGGAAATGTTTGAGTGCAAAAGCCTAGTTAACAATAAGAAGAATAATCTTAAACTGCGTGGCACTAATACTTCAGATCGAAGGCATGTTCAGATTGAAGGCATGTTCAGATTGAAGACATGTTTGGTGTTCGACATGTGTCGGTGTCAAACACAGACACGACGCCAACACATGTAGTTTTAGGTCTATTGAATAACTGATATATCTAGTCTATGTCTACAAGAAAATCGCTGATTTGCCACGGACATTTTCGTCGCAAATGCACAAATTTCCGTGGCAAAACAACATTTGCGACGGATTTGCCACGGACAAAAATTGGTGGCAAAAACGCTGTCGTCATAAATCGTTTGCCACGCAATTTCGTGTGGCAAATTTTTCCGTCGCAAATCTGTGGCAAATTTTTTCCGTCGCAAATCTGCGTGGCAAATTTTTCCGTCGCAGCCGTGGCAAATTTTAAATCGCAACTCAGTGGCAAATTTCATCGCAAACCCGTCGCAAATTTTTTAAAAAAAATTAAAAAAAAATGGAGCAGTAGTTTCCTACTACTCCAACTTCTTCACAATTGTATCTTTAATTATTATTATTATTATAGTGAAGAAAGCCACACTATTTTTCAATCACCGATGTCTGTCAAAAAACAATTTTGATCACTCGTAAACTTTAGGTCACGATTATAAGTACTATAAAAACGTCATCCTGCATGCCTTAATATGATAAGAAACCTAGTACTATTACATATAGACATGAATATCATTTCAAAAACATTTAAGAATAAACTTGATGACACTAGGCTTAGGAATCGGATGAATTCAATAATTTGTATCAAAGAAATCAGAACTATCATAGAGAAGCGGCGGCAATTTTTAACAACTGCTAAAATTTTGAAGGACGCTACGATTTACGAACAACTTCATTCTCGCAATTTTACAAACCGAATCGAGTTCCAAAATCGAGAGCATGGCATTCAAGATTCCTCGATTCAATCTGCGAGAAAAAAGAAAGATTTATGTATCTTTAAGTTTGCAACATGAATCACTGCACAAAACTTAAGCAAAGAAAACACCTCGTCGTGATCATGCCACTAATATTGTTCTTTCCTACAATTTTATCAAAATAGGAAATGACCCCGCATGCCCATCGTGAAACCATATAGTATTGACCAAAAAAATTTACAATGTTTAAAGAGAAACACGAGAGATTACTCTCGACTAGGTCGGTCATGCCACATTGATGGAAAATTCAAAAAGTTGCACGGTGCCTTATTACTTGACTCATTAAAAATTTTACAAAAGCACCACCAACCAAGCATTAAACAATAACTGCCATTACTAAAGCAGGAGGAATCTTAGGAAAAGTCTTTCAGTTATATAAACTTCATTTGTAATCTTATCTTTGGCAAATAATAAACACTCATCCAATTGCAAAAGAATCTAATAGGCACAAAAAAAGTAACTAAATGTGTTTAGATGAGTTATTACTACCGATAAGGAAAAGCATAGACTAATACATGTAGTGAAGAAAAGCATAGACTAATACATGTAGTGAAGAAGTTATTTGACTAGTTCAGACTCACTCCCAGAATATTCCTCACATTTCATCCCGAAAGGACTTTAAAGTCAAGCTAGTGCCAACTAGTTCGAAATTTAGCGAGGTTAGTCATATAAAAACCTCACAGTCGAATTCGTAAAGAAGTAAAGTAACTATATGGCAATCTACATTCAGCTACTATACAAGTTCAATCATATAACTAATACTATACTCTATAAGTATTGAAATTAAAGGTTAAAGAGCGATTCAAACTTATGGTCACACAGAACCACGAAAGATGCTTTGAATTTTAAATGACAATAATCACTTACATTAAACCAATCCATAGCCACCATAATCTTTCTAAGATGAGGATGCAAGAACTGGAGCTCCTCAGCCAAACCTTAAGTGACTTCTGAGTATTTACAAACTCAACAAGTGATTCTGCAGTGCGTGGCCCTTCATATCTCAGAAATTTTCCAAAATTAAAGTATTAGATGAAATTAATCAAACTTTATGAATGTATGTGTTTTAAATATCTAATGAAAAAGAAAATTGGCTTACGCCCCACAAACGGGATTAGCGATTACAATATAACACTCTTAATAGGGTAGACAAATCTGCATTACCACATCAACAAATTTTGCCAATTAGAAATTAGCTTTTTAACATATTAACCTCATACAGAGGTACAAAACAACAACAAATCAAGCATTAACATTCTCTCAAACAGCACATAAGCATTCACATTCTCTCAAACAGAGGTACAAAACAACAACAAATCAAGAATTCAGATTCTCTCAAACAGCACATAAGCAAATCCCAAGCATATCTAGCAATCAAACTTAAAATGAAGATCACTCTACCTAGACCAAATTCAACCACAAACCCCCTGAATTTTCTCTAAACCAAGCCTAGGCATTTTCTCAAACACCACATAAGCAATATGCATATCAAAATGAAAATCCTCTAATGTTCCGTTCATGAAAGAGAAGGGAAAATTAGAAAAAGAAAGAACCAACGACTATACCTACAAACCTCAATCTTGCTCTTGACTCAAGATACCCATTGATCCATAGTTGGAGAAGGACAAACTTTACAATTTCACTATTTTCATTCTGTTAATCTTTATATTTAAACTGGTATCTATACATGCATGACTAAACTTACTGATTGCAAACTCTGGATATGTCAAGTTTTCCTCCACGTGAGGTATATCTGTGTACCATTTAGCATGTCCTAGACATGCATGATTCCAAGATTTTTGAATCCCTTCTCTATACGTTATCGACATAAGCTAAGAAAAAAATATGCACAAAGAAGTAGAAATTAAGCATAAGAAATGACCTCACCTTGTTGATTAAATTGTGAATGTTTCTATTTGAAAGGTCCAGACTAGATACATTCTTTAGTGGAGTGTCACTGATTATCATTTGCCGGATTATCCTTTCCATATATCCTGCACAAAATCCCAAGGCCCACTCCCGAAATTGCTTGTGAAAGATGAATTATAAATTTCCGATTCGTAACTCCTTAAGAATAGTACTGCAAGCTTACCATCACTAGAGGTAAAGTAATTTAGTTCTCTCTAACAGAAAAGGAATGAGGAGAGCGACCAAAAACGAAAATGTGCTTTAACAACTTAGTAAATATGAGAAAACTTACCAATTTATAAGAACAGGATTATTGTTCAAATTGAGTCCTTTGAGATGTTTAAATTTGACAACTTCCTGAACAATCAATTCAGACCTGCTGAGCTTGTTTCCAAACAGGCTAAGTGCCACTAAATCCTGAAACAATGAAAGTGCAGAAGTATTCAAATTACTATTATCACAATTTATAAATGCTGAGATGAGAAACAGAATAACTGAATACTTTGGTGTTGATTAATTAAATAATAATGTTGGCCACCAAAGATGCCACTCTAATCAATTCATATCATACTAAGACATTCCTAAGTTTACTAACCACGATTTCTATATGCTCAATGAACAATATCACATTATCAAAATAATAGAAACTAGAAAGAATCACTAACAACAAAATATAAAAGCCTATTTTGTAAATAGCAGCAACTATTATCCCTAAACTCAAACCACAAAGACCACAAATTACCGTTCATGAACCAAAAATTAGCAATTAGGGTATAAATTTTTTAATCAATCCCAGGACATCTGAATCAAATTTAAAAAGTTTAAGAACGTGGAAGAATAATTGGAAAGAAAGGAACAATAAATTTCAGAACACGGTTTCAAGTACCTTTACAAGAACACTGATGGTGGTCCCTCAATCTTCTATAGGAAAATCATAATGCACCTCAACAACACATATACGCTACTTAATCATAATGCACCTCAACAAGTAGTAGCACTATGTTTGCTTGGAAAAGATATCAACAAGTACCAAATCTTACCCAAGAACATATAAATATCTGCGGGAGGGGAGGCATGTAGCCATATCTTACCCACCACATTCCATGTAGCAACAAAAATGTCACTCACACAATAAGATAAAGCACTTGTGAGAATTTGAACACAGCAAAATAAGGTTTTAGTAAATTAATTAAAGTGGAGAGAAGCACCATACCTATAGTTTGTGGACATCTATAATTCGAGGATGGTCAAGGTTCATTCTTGCTTGTCTTACTCTTCTTACTCTGGGTTTTCGCGCTAAATGTCTCTGTACATTCTGCATAAGAACGATAACATGAAAATAATTAGAGAGAAGCTTGATAAAAAAACCACGAGAGAAAGTTGATTTCATAAAGCTCAAAATTACCCAAAGGTTACTAGCATCTCTCACGGAAAGTTGAGGAGTTGTAACCACCGAATCACAACTAGCATCGATGAGTTCTTTGTTGATGTCTACAAAAGATCAAAACAACCAAATATATTATACTAAATTTTCACTGCATGATGACATGGAAGAATATATCAAGATAAAAAAAACAATTAATATTATCAACCATGAATTGTGAGAGAAAAAAAGACATGTTTGTTGAGTTACACACTTACAAAGATGCAATTGTTGGCGCATGTAACCATTCTCACAAACAAGGTGTGAAACCTGCTTCGCAACCTATCAATTTCCTCCATCAACAACTTATTCATTGCACCGAGTTTTCTGTTCACATCAAAGTCGTGTAGCCTCTTTTCTCTTATTCTCTACACTGGATAACAAATCACATCTAATATTATAAGTGCTGATTTATTTTCACAACACCCCCAATAAATAACAAAAGCACAGATTTTTGGCTCACCTACGATTTTGAAACCAAACCTTGATTTGTTTAGGTTCAATGTTCAAAAAACCCTAAACAAAATCAAATATTTCCTGTTTTTTATGAAATAAAAACCCTAAACAGAATAAAATTAGAGATAGAGCATACCAAAATGAAGAAATCGATGGAAGCTCGGAGGTCCTTCGTGCCTTCTCTCTCCACCGTCGAGCTCTCTCTCCAACACCAGAATCCCCGATCAAAACGATCTTGAAGAGGTAGTCATACTCGTGGTCCACCCTATGCGCCATAGATCTCCTCCTCTTCGATCTCTTAAATTAAATATACCAGATCCAATTCCAAACAACACACACAGGTATTCATTCAGATACAAATCCAAGCCATGAAAATAAGGAAGCACAGACGAAACGAAGAAACAGATCTAATAACAGAACCGAAAAGTAAAAGAACTCACCGTGAGACCGCAGGGGATTTAACCTGAGAAGAAGAGGAAGAGGAAGAGGGAGAAGGGTGGAGGCTTTTTCAGGGGAGAGTGGCCGAGGGAGGGTGTGAGGAACGAACGAACGCGTGAGGAGGAGAAGGAGCAGTGAAGGAAGTTCGAGAGAGGAGAGGGAGCGAACGAGAAAAACGAGAAAGAAGAAGGAAGATAATAAGAACGCGTATTGGGGTTTTAACCTAAGGTCATTTCACGACGGGCTTGCCACGGGTAGTCCGTCGCAAATTTGCGACCGCTTTTTTAAGTCCGTGGCAAACTCAGCGGAAACTTCGCGCTCTTGTTTTTTATACATTGCGCGCAAGTCCGTGGCAAACAACGAGCGAATTAATATCCGTCGCAAGTCCGTGGCAAACTACCGACGGAATAAAGTCTGTGGCAAATATTGGTGGCTAAATCAGACTTTTCTTGTTAATATCCGTCGCAAGTCCGTGGCAAACTACCTTATTATGCTTGTGGTTAAAACTTTTCTTATTCTTACTCAATTGACTTAGATTTTAGATCCATTGGAAAGGTTTGAGTGCAAAAGCCTAGTTAACAATAAGAAGAATAATCTTAAACTGCGTGGCACTAATACTTCAGATCGAAGGCATGTTCAGATTGAAGGCATGTTCAGATTGAAGACATGTTTGGTGTTCGACATGTGTCGATGTCAAACACAGACACGACGCCAACACATGTAGTTTTAGGTCTATTGAATAACTGATATATCTAGTCTATGTCTATGAATAACTGATGTATCTGGTTTATATTATAGACATAGACCAGATACATCAGTTATCACCTGAAACTACATTTATCTTATATATGAGACCAAAGGAAGTATCAGTGCTTACGTGTCCGTGTAACTGTTGTGTTTGTGTCTGTGTCAGTACTTCATAAATCTTAAGCATTGAGAAGTAAAAAAGATGTAGAAAATTACTTGAGGTAGAGGGAGTTGGACAACAATGCCATGAACATTAGGGTCATCATTGAAACTAGAAACAACATGAAGAAGTTCATTTTCAGTGCACTTTTCAGGCAACTGTGAAACCTGTGTTTCAATGCCAACTTAATACAAATGAAAGTGTGAGAATCGCTTCTATCACAAACCAAAACCATAGCCAATCTAGGAGATTTCCCAATACAACACTTCATTCTCCTAATCTCATCAGCCACTTCAAGTTTTATTTGCTTGGCAATTGGTTTACCATGAAGAATTGTAGCATTGTGGCCATTATTAGCAACTAAGAAGAGCATCACCAACAAACAAAATGAAACAAAATTTATTAACTTTTTTTTGTTCAACAAAACTTATTTAGTTAAACTGACCAAACAAGAGGCCTAACTAGAGCTATCAAACTTGGTCGTCCAGCTCGGCCCACTAAGCCAAAATACAAAAGCGGCTAGGTTGAGCCAACCCATTTGTCTATTCAACTGTGTTTTTGTAGTCCAACTCAGCTCAACTCAGAACGTTTAAATATGTTTTTAGTGCATAAAAAATTTATTAGTCTTTATAAAAAATATCACTCACTTTTAAATCCCACATTCTTTTGGGTTAATGTTTTGTAGTCCCTCTTGAATCTAACACCAAGGGGTTGGCCTAGTGGAGATTTCTATTTGGGAGGTCCCGAATTTCAAATTCCCACTAATCTTTATGGAGTGAGATAAATGTACTTAACTTCATAAGTATTTAAAAATGTCAAAAGTTTTCTCTACTTTAGATTGAGGCTTTATCCCTTCATCTTAAAATTTTTTATAACAAAAAAAGGTTCCTTCCGGACTCTTAAATGTTGGGGATTTGATAATTCAAGATGAACAAAATGACAATACTTGGATAAATCTGAAGTCGTGTAAAAACACTTTCGTTGAATCAAATTTCGGGTTTAACCAAAATTGTTCAATCGGATAAAATCGTAAGATTAATTCTAAGAGTTTTGTTCTTGTGTATGTTCTTGTTCTATGACTTTCGTAACCGCAGAGAATGATCTTCAAAGAGAAAAAAAGCTGCTTTTGTTCCTTAAAAAAAGTAGCTTTATAACGATTTTTCGCATAAAACTGTTTTTTTCAACGCCTCGCGCCTCACTGGCGCCTCGTTCTCGCTCCATGCGGCGCTTTTCTAACACAGGCGTGAAATCAAGCCGCTAAGTGGCGCCTAAGTCACGCTCCATGCGCCAATGGACGAAACTTCGCCAATCTTGCAAAATCGGCGCTTAATCGCCGCCTGGCGGCGGTGAGGCGCCACCAAAGATAAATCGCATACATCTCATTTTATTACATTAAAACAAGCGTGCACTCTTATTTTAACATAATCATGAGATCAATTACACTAAAATATCCAACAATCCTCCCCTTTTTAGTGTAATTACCGATCAAATTACCAAAGTCATAGCATACTACAAACTATTGCATAAATGAAATATCGTGACGATTGAATTTCATCTTAGCTTATTACACATTTCAAATATTCGAATATCGTGGTGTCACTAAGGATTGAACCCTTTCTATTCATCTTGAATACATGAAGGTAATCCGCACAATAGTTTAAAACATTACTCTTACTTGACACTAGTTTACTAGCTTTGTGTCCCTATCCTTCATAAGCATATCAAAGCCAAGTCCCACTTCTTGAAGCGGCTAAACTTCATGCTTATATAGGTAGTTCTTTTCTTTCTTGCACTGCAAATGCAATTTTTCAAAAGAACCATTAAGAAGTTATACTTCAACCTCCTTAACTTACGTAACCGAACACATACCTTTTGGGATTCTTTCGATGATGTGTTCCAATCTCCACATGTTAAGCTTTCCACATTGAATTCAAAGCACCTAATGTCATATTAGATGGGAATTGGGTATCTTAACATAAGAAATTTCAGATGGACTTTAATCCTAATCCCACAAATTCGACCTTTTCACGAGATCTCTACTTAACCCTTTGGTTAAATGATCGGCCAAATTATCTTGAGTTCTTACAAACTCCACTCGATATCACACCATGCATGATTAACTCCCGAACCATGTCAGTGTCTTACTCCCAAGTGTCTAGACTTCCCATTATACACTTGACTATATGCCTTAGCCAACGTGCTTTGACTATCACACCCGATAGACATGGGAGGTAGAGGTTTGGGCCACAATGGAATCTCATATATCGATTTCTTAGCCATTCAAACTTTCTTTACCACCACCGCTAAAAAGCTATAAATTCAGATTCCATTGTTGAATTTGTAATGCAAGTCTGCTTCTTGGATGCCCAAGATATAGCACCTCCTCCAGGAGGAATACCCAACCACTTGTGGAAGAATGATCTTCCATATTGGTTATCCAACTTGCATCAGAGTAACCTTCAATGACTGAAGGAAACCCAGTATATGTCAAACCATAACCAATGGTTCCCTTTAAGTACTTGAATACTCTATTCATGGCTTGCCAATGATGAGAACTAGGATTACTTGTAAACCTACTAAGTTTACCAACAAAGATAAGCTATATCGGGCCTAATACTTATCATTACATACATAAGTGATCCTATCGCCCTTGAGTATTCAAGTTGAGATACCGCTACACCTTTATTAGGTAATAACTTCAGGTTAGGATCAATGGGAGTACTTACCGGAGAACAATCTTTAAAATTAAATTTCTCCAATATCTTCTCAATATAATGTGATTGAGAGATGGAGATACCATTGTTTCCACGTTTGATCTTTATTCCTAAGATCACATCCGCCTCCCCATGTCTTTCATATCAAACTTAGAAGACAAAAATGCCTTAGTTTCATCAACTTGACCTTGGTCTGTACCAAAGATCAACATGTCGTCTACATACAAACAAATGATAACTCCTTTGCCATGAGTATCAAACTTGCTGTATAGACATTTATCTGCTTGGTTTAGAACAAAACCACTAGATAGCACAACCTCATCAAATTTTTGATGCCATTGTTTAGGTGCTTGTTTCAAGCCATAAAGAGATTTCATCGGTTGCACACCTTATTTTCATTTCCTGGCATAACAAACCCTTCAGGTTGCTTCATGTATATCTCTTCATCCAATTCACCATTTAAGAATGCAGTTTTCACATCCATTTGGTGAATCACCAGATTGTGGATAGCAGCAAGTGCTAACAACAATACTAATGGTGGATATCCTAGCAACAACCGCATATGTATCGAAAAAATCAATACCCTCCTTTTGCCTAAAGCCTTGGATCACCAATCTAGCTTTGTACTTGTCTACAGTACCATCCACTTTCATCTTTCTCCTAAAGATCATCTTACATCCTAATGGTTTACATCCGGGAGGTAAGTCAACCAATTTCGGTATTATATTTTGCAAGATGGAGTCCATCTCACTTTGGATTGCTTCTTTCCGAATGCAACATCCTCGAAGCCATTGCTTCACTAAAAGTCTTTGGATCTTCCTCAACATTGAGGCAATATTGATATTGAAATTCAACATCATTCCTTGACCCTTCAACCAAATAAAGTTGAAAGTCATCACCAAATGACTTAGCCTTTCGTGCTCTCGTACTCTTTCTCATTTCGATTGCTAGTTGAAGGTATATCCTCATTATTAATCGAGACTTTCGACATGGAATTCATGTCCTTTGGCCTAGGTATAGATGTAAACCTTTGTTCATCAAAGATTGCATCCCGTGACTCTATGACCGAGTTCACAAAGAATGAATCATTAGATTCTAGCACATAGAATCTATATGCTTTAGAATGCTCAAAGATATCCAATAAATATGCACGATCTATACCTCTTTCACCTAAGGTTTTCCTTTTAGGTTCTGTAAGTCTGACCACAGCCCTACATCCCCAAACTTTGAGATAACTCAAATTTGGTGTCTTTTTGTGCCAAAGTTCATATGGGGTAACCTTATTCCTTTTGTTAGGAATTCTGTTCAACAAGTAACAAGCTGTCAACATAGCCTCTCCCCAAAATCCTTCACTAAGACCTGAATAGGATAACATAGAATTCACCATTTCTTTCAAGATTCTATTTTTCCTTTCGGCTACACCATTCTGTTGTGGTGTATAGGAGTCGTGACTTGATGTATTATTCCAAAGAGATTGAAAATATACCGGATCATAATACTCACCTCCCCTATCCGTACGAAGAGTTTTGATCAACCCATTTTGATGAAGTTCTACCTCATTCTTATAGATTTTGAATTTCTCAAGAGCTTCATCTTTTGTAGTTAATAAATATACATAGCAATACCTAGATGCATCATCAATGAACGTAACAATATATTTTTTATGACCTAATGATGGGGTAGCATGCAAATCGCACAAGTCACTATGAATAAGGTCTAAAACTTTAGTTTCACTCTTAGCATCCTTAAAAGGTTTCCTAGTGATCTTAGTCAACATGCAAGTTTTGCATTTTTCAATGTTCATATCAAAAGGAGGAATCATACTTGTTTTTGACATATCTTTTAATCTTTTGTAATGAACATGTCCTAATCTAGCATGCCAAATTTCTGATTTTGTCACATTAGTTATAGAACTACTCGAGGCCATACAAACAGATTCATGAACAAAAGGAACATCAATGTTTAATTTAAACATTCCATTACAACGATAACCAAATCCAACAAAAGAACCATGTCTTGACAAGATGTACTTGTCACTTTCAAGTACTTGCTTGAAACCACAATTATTTAAAACCATACCGCATAATAAGTTCTTACGGATACGGTACAAATAAGACATTATCCAAATACAAACTTTTTCCTAAGTAAAAACTAAAGTTACACAACCTATTCCTAGGATTGGTTCAGTCGCAACATTGCCCATCTTCACAATAGAGCCATCATCAATTGGTCTAAATTTCTTGAACCAACGACGATCTTTGCACACATGGCTTGTTGCTCCCGAATCAAACCACCAAGCAACGTCATCATCCTCGCATATAGAATGCCTCGGATATTAGTGATACATAATTTGAATTCGTATTCGAATTAAAATTATTCACAACAATCGACCTTGTTGCTTTTCGGGATCATTCGATCCACTTGGACCAAATTTTGTTCTTTTCTTTGAACACCCTGATCCCTCTTTAGATGACCAGTTTTCCACACTTCCAGCATGACAATTTTGTCTGTTTGTTTGGACCTTTGTTCTTATTTCCTTGAAACTTTCGTTTCTTACCTTTACCATTGTAATTTTGCTTAACTGTTCCACTTTCCTCTACCATATTAACGGAAGAGGAACTCGCCACACTTTTATCATTGGGCTTGTCATTTTCCCGAGCCTCGGTGACTCTTCAATCATGAAATGACTACCGAGTTGAACCAGAGTCAACTCTTCCTTCTTATGCTTCAAGGTGTGCTTGAAGTCTTTCCAAGAAGAAGGCAGTTTATCAATTATTGATGAAACTGCAATGGATTCATCCATTTTCAAATCATGTTGAGTAAACTGACCCAAAATTCGCAGCAAGTTTCATTATATTGTTCCATAACAGCCTTGAATCAACCATTTTGTAATTAAAGAAATTACTAACCAGGAATTTGTTACTTGAAGCATCTTCGGCCATATATTTGGTCTCAAGAGAGTCCCATAATTCTTTAGCAGATTCAACATTTTGATAAATATCAAAGAGAGAGTCAGACATACCATTCAGAATGTGTCCACGACAAATGTAATCATCGTTTTCCCATTTCAAACGCTTCCTTGTTTGATCCAGAGTTTCGGTTTCCAGATACACCAAAGATCGAATTACTCGGCACATACACCACCTTCAATGTTGTCAAGAGAAAGTGCATCTTTTCTCGCCATCTTACAAGTCCCGCCTTCAAACTTGTCCAATTTACGCAAACTTGCTTGTCATCTTCGAATTATCGTTCGTCATTTCAAAAATTTGATTCAATCTTTTGTTGGGGATTTGATAATTCAAGATGAACAAAATGACAATACTTGGATAAATCAGAAGTCGTGTAAAAACACTTTCAGATTGAATCAAATTTCGGTTTCAACCAAAATTGTTCAATCGGATAAAATCGTAAGATTAATTCTAAGAGTTTTGTTCTTGTGTATGTTCTTGTTCTATGACTTTCGAACCGCAGAGAATGATCTTCAGAGAAAAAAGCGTTTTGTTCCTTAAAAACGTGAGCTTATATTTTTTTCGCATAAAATCGTTTTCAACTCGCGCCTCACCGGCGCCTCGTTCTCGCTCCATGCGACAGTTTTCTAACACAGGGCGTGAAACTGTCGCTTAAGTGGCGCCTAAGTCACGCTCCATGCGCCAATGGACAGAAACTTCTGCCAATCTTGCAAAACTGGCGCTTAATCGCCGCCTTCAAGCGGCGGTGAGCGCCACCAAAGATAAATCGCATACATCTCATTTTATTACATTAAAACAAGCGTGCACTCTTATTTTAACATAATCATGAGATCAATTACACTAAAATATCCAACATTAAAGAGCGCTATAAAAGATGGAGAAAAATGTGATGAAATAAGTAAGTAAAATTTATATAAAGATAAAAACAAAATTTGCAAACCTAATAAGGTAGCTCAGTTGGTGAGTTAAGAGACATAAATGTAGCTCAATTGGTGAACTAAGGAAAATAGTGTGAGAATGTTAGTTTCCGGAGTTTAAATCCTGGATCTGTAAAGTAGCTCAGTTGATAAGCTAAACGGCATGAAAGAGTTACAAGAAAGAGGTACACGATTTAAACCCTAAAAACTAACATTCCCCCACCCACTATAAAAAAAGAACCAATTTGTGAATGTGAAATGGAGCAACTGTAAGAGTGATGGTGGTGGTGGACTGATGGCTTATGTTTGAGGAACTAACTCCTTTGACGTGTTCAGTTCAGTGCTCTGCCACGCCACAATTGAAAACCATAAAATATTAACAAGAAAAACAGAGAGAAATAAAAACGCAACAGCAAATCAATCAAGAAAGAGAAAATTCTAGTTAGACTTAATTTTTTTTTTTTTTAGATAAGCAATTTCATTGATAGAAAGCACAAGAAGTGCCCAACTATTACAATGGGAAGGGGGAGGGCCTCCTCAAAACCTCCCAGAGCCAAAACCCTGTGGGAAAAAGACTCCAGGAGGAAAAAGAGTACCCCGCACAAAGAATTGCGCAACAGTGGGACAAACTGTCCTAACCCACTGCTTCTCCCCCTTCTAAAAATATAAATGACTTGAATACATTACAGTCATTAACTGATTACATTAGAAGGTAACACCCCAAAGGATTGTTGTACCAATCTGACCAAGTCGCCAAACATTTCCTCCCCTTCCTAGCCTTAAACCAACTCCACGCCGTGTCCTTTATACCCGAAACCAAGTTAGGAACCGAAGCCACCTCCCCGTTGAAAACAATTTTATTCCTCATGATCCAAATGTTCCATACCACCGATAACCATATAAGGTGCCTAACCCTTTTTGATTTCCTTCCCTTCGTTAATTTACCAAATTCCAAAAAATGATTCACCACATCCACTGAGTCCGTAATACTTTCCCCAATCCATAACCGCACTTGCTGCCAAACTGTTTTAGTTACTCTACATCCCATAAACAAGTGTCCCGTAGACTCATCCTTCTCAAAACAATAAACGCAGCACTTATCCAAATTTGAGTGAAGAATACCTCTATCATACAAATTCTCCCGAGTGGCCAGTCTATTCAACATTAATCTCCACCCGAAAATTAACACCTTTGAAGGCACGTCATTTTCCCATAATTGTTTCCATTGTGTCCCAACCCCTGTCTCACCCTCAACACCAACATCCGGAGTAACCAAACCCTCCGACCCAGCAACTACTCTCCTACCTCTCTCATGATCTGCGCTCCATCTCGATCAAACATACAGCGCCTGCGGTGCATAATAGTTCTTTGTCAATGATCGCTTCCAGCAACAAATCTGCCCAGGCTTGCTGCAGTCAATTGCACCGAATTATTGCTGTCAATTGCACCAAAATCAGCTGCAGAATTATTGTTGTCAATCACACCGAGATCATCTGCAGAAATGACCAAACCCTCCCCTTCCTCATGAGCACCGAAACCTGTTACAACAGCAGCTACATTGTTACTGCCTGTTACTACTAGGCCACCAATCCTACTGTCCGAAACAGCCTGTCCTACGCCTCCTCCCATATCCGAAACCGCTGCACCAGAAACAACAATTAAATCACACAATTTAGCATAGCAACTTTTCACCGTGAAACCATTTATCGAGTCAAGTAGGCATATCCATCTATCCGGTGATGAATCATTTAATTGAGCCGATTGTAGCAGCTGCAAAAAATAGTTCACATTATGTTCATCCTCCGAGCGAAACTCCTCCAACCAAAGACAATTCCACCTCCACACATTATTCTCCCAATAACCCATTTCTTCCACCACATTGTTTTTATTATTACTTCTATCAAAAATTGTTGGAAAAAGTTCTGCAAAACTATTTCTCCCAAACCACTTATCCCTCCAAAATTTCACTAAATTACCTCTCCCCAATTTAATTCTTACAATCTCCCCGAACCACCCTTCCTTCAATTTAATTCCATCACCCAATTGACATAAATCCCGCCACCAAATAGATTTCTTCCCCCACCCTCTTCTATATTCCTCCTCATTTGGCCATCTCCCTTCCAATTCATATCTAGACTCTAACACTTCTTTCCATAACGGATTTCCCTCCTCCGTTAAAATCCTCCATCTCCATTTGGCTAATAGTGCAATGTTGAACACCTCCAAATTTTTCACCCAAGTCCGCCCTTATCCTTTGGTTTACAAATAGTTTCCCAACTTACCCAAGCCATTTTCCTTATCTCTCCATCACCACCCCATAAGAATCTTCTTTGTATTTTTATAATCTCCTCTATTATTTTCTTTGGCGCTTTATAAAACGAGAATAGATACAACGGTAGAGAAGCAAGTACCGAGTTAATGAGAATAACACGCCCGCCTTATGGATAATTGTTTGCTTTTCCAACCTGCTTAACCTTGCCTTGATGGTATCTAAAACCGGTTGCCAAGTACTTGTTAATCTCGGATTTGACCCTATCGGAACACCCAGAAATTTAAACGAAGCCGATCCCCTACTACATGCAAGAAACTGGGATATCCCCTCCATTGTCCTATCCTCCATACTAATACCAATCACGTTACTCTTTGAGAAATTCACTCTCAAGCCAGATGCAAGTTCAAAACTCCTTAGGATAGCTTTTAAACACCACACACTCTTATCACTTCCATCGCAAAAGAAGATAGTGTCATCTGCGAATTGTAAAACTTCCACAGTTAGAGCTTCATTTACTTTAAAACCCGTCAAGTTGTTTGATTCTACCCCTTTCCTTACAAGCCCCGCCAATCCTTCCGCTGCCACTAGGAACAAGAAAGGCGCCAGGGGATCGCCCTGTTTCAACCCCTTCTGCGCAACAAACTCCTGTGTTGGGCTGCCATTAACTAAGACAGAGATAGAATTAGATGAGTAGCATGTTCGCATCCACCCCCTCCACTTCGCACCAAAGCCTAACCTGCTTAGCATATTGTCCAGATATGACCAGCTTACCGAGTCATAGGCCTTCTCAAAGTCAGCCTTCAAGACCACACACTTCTGTTTTCTTCTCTTGGCCATATCCATGATCTCATTTACTACCACCACACCATCCAATATGTTCCTTCCAGCTAAGAATGCGCTTTGACACCCCGATATTACCCCTTTTAGCACTTTCTTGAATCTGCCCGCCAACACCTTAGCCAGCAATTTGTACAAACATCCAATCAAAGAGATAGGTCTATATTCCCCCAGCCCATTAGGATTTCTACATTTAGGAATTAGAGCCAGAAATGATGCACAGATTGCCTTAGGTAATTTAGCTTGCCTATGAAACTCCTCAAAAAATCTCATTATCTCCGGAGAGATTAGGTCCCAGCAATTCTTAATAAAAGTAAAATTAAACCCGTCCGGCCCCGGGCTTTTGTTGCCGTCACACTCCCAAACCGCTTCCTTCACCTCTTCCAAAGAAAACGGCATCACTAACAACTCATTATTGGCATTACTAATTTGATTGAAATTTACTCCATCAAGTGTTGGACGGACAAATTCCTCCTCCTTAAATTTCTCTTCAAAATGGTCCCTAACCGCTCTTTTCACACCATCTACATCCTCCACCCATTCCTCATTCACCATCACCTTCAAAAGTTGTGTCCTCCTCCTATTGTTTTTCATACAAGCATGAAAGTACCTGCTATTAGAATCTCCCTGAGACAACCACCTTACCCTGGACTTTTGGGCAAGGAGACTTTCCTTAGCATGAAGTTCTCCCCAAAAATCATTGTTTAATTTCCTTCTCAGCTCATCATCCACATTTCCACCCTCCACCGACAACCTTTCAACCTCATTCAAATCCTTAACTATTTTTTCAATATTTAAGTCTTTAATGCCGAAAACCTCTTTGTTCCATATCTTAAGCTTCTCCTTCAACATTCTCATTTTCTCCTTTATCACATATGACCCTCTACCTTCTACTTTGGAGGAAGCCCAGCACTCCTGTACAAACTGATTAAACTCCTTATGATCCACCCAGCAATTGTTGAATTTAAATGGCTTAGGTCCCCAATTCAATTCTGAAGATATTAACCACACTGGACAATGATCCGATATCTCTCTATTTCCAACCCATTGAGCGCTAACCCCCCACCTTGATATAAGATCATCAGACAATAGGATTCTGTCCAACCTGCTCGCCCTCCCATCATACCCAAAACACGTATATTTCTTTCCTAATACCGGCACATCAATGAGTTCCATATCCTCCATGAATGCAAGGAATTCACAAGCCTCGACATGATTAAAGCTTGTCATGCAACCACTTCTTTCTTGTCTAGAAGTCACTGCATTAAAGTCTCCCGCTATACACCAATCACCCACCTCAAACTGTTCTTTCAAGCATTTTAAATTTGTCCACAGTCTCCTTTTACCAGCCATATTGCATGCAGAATACACATTAGTAAAGTAACAAATACGGCCATCAACTTTTGCACACATTCCAATAAAATTTTCCCCAGAGAAAGAGAACATCACCTCCAGTAGATCCGCCTTCCAAACACAAATCAACCCTCCTGAGAGCCCCACTGCATTCTTACTCAACCAGTCAAAATTATCATCCCCCCAAACACTGCCAACCGCCCTCCTAGATAGACCACTACTTTTTGTTTCTTGAATCATACACAAATCAATTTTCTCCTCTACAATAATCTTCTTTAGGCGCCTTCTCTTCGCAGGCCCCCCCCACCCTCTAATGTTGAATGTTGCTACCTTCATTGAGACTTGCTTTTTTTCTCCTTCTTTCCTTTGGCAATCTTATCCCTAATTTCCAAGGATTTTATTCTACCCGAATACACCTCATCATTGTTTCTTCCAAGTACCCCAAGATTAGTTTTTGCAAAACTCCACATTTTATTTGCCAAAGATATTTCATGCTCAGCCAAAAACCTTTCATTACAAAACCGAATACCCGAATCTCCCACAGACACATCCCCCAAAATTGCAGGGCTTCCTTCACAGCTTATAGAAATAGACAAGCCAGGATTGGGTGGATTGCGCTTTACAAAGAAAGTCTGTGGCTCAGAGAAGTTACCTTTTGAGCTTCCTTCCGATAGGATCAAGTTCCTAGCTTCCTCATTCACCACTCCTACCAGAATGTTATTGTTTCTAACCCCACCTTCCTTCGAAATGCTTTTTCCTTTTGCTGCCTCTTTTGAGGCTAAGTTAACCCCACTCTCAGCACTACTAGCTGAGGATGTCCCACAAACTTCCACCGGAAATAACACCTCGGTTTGTACCCCATTATTTTTACCTGTTCCACTTAAAATAGCATTCCCCATATCACCTTCTCCCCCTAAATTGTTAGAGCCTCCAACACCCGAAGACACCTCTACCTTGTTTTCCTTGCACACCTCCTCACCTTCCTCATTTGGAATATCCCCATCTACATATTTACCTTCCTCACCCTCCCTGCATCCTTCCTTCAACCCTACATCATCATCCCCAACCCTTTCGTCATCCGAAATATCATTATTCTCTACCTCATTTTCAAACAGTGGTGGATCATTATTCTCCTCACTCTCATCATCACTAGATGTCAAAATCACTGCATCCCAGTCGTCTTTTGGAGGAGAAAGACCCTCCCAGTGCATCGGACCACACCATTCCTCCAACACTTTGACGCTAAACATCTCATCATTTATATTTGCGTCCACCTCCATATTGAACACGTCGTAACTCCTTGTTCTTATCAATATCCTTGCCACATCCAAGGACTTCATTCTTCTAGTGTTCTCATCCACCCCCAAAAAAGTTCCGAATTTCCTAGCTAATGCCGAGAAAAAGTCGTTGTTCCATGCGTGAAGAGGAATACCATGACACCTAACCCAAACCACCCTTTCATTATCCACTTCAGATTCACTCCATCTTCTAATGATACTGAAATGTTCATGCATCCAATCCTTAGCCTCCCTTATAAGATCATCCATTAACCCATCCTCCAATTCCTCCAATAGTACCAAGTTTGCACCCATTGGAGTTGCCTTCACTGCGAATACACCTTGCATACTGAACCACTCCTGCACCATATGTGTAGAACCAGCATTCCACACTTTTGCAACGTACCATTTTCTGAATTTATTTAAATCCTCTTCCGAAGCATTATACCACACTTCACATAAATTCTTTTTCCGGTGGTATACGATATTTTGCTCTCGATTTTGCTGCCTCGGAGTCCACTTATTATAGGCCACATGGTTTCCACCAAACCTCCTTCTACCCCCTGCGTATCTGCCATGAACAACATTGTCCCCTCCTCTTCGGTGAACCCAGTTCCTGCCCAGCTGGCCGAGCGCAGGTCTGTCACCATTATCAAACTGCTCATTCGGCTTCCCCTCCCCAGCCCTCTTCCCTTTCCCTTCACCATGATTTTCTTCCACCCTTGTATCTGTTTGTCCTTTCACATTCCCTGCGTCATTTCTGATTGTTCTTCCCTGACCCTTCGTTGCCTCTTTCTTCTCACCTACCGCAGCCATATCTTTCATTTCCTCTTTATTTTTTCCAGCCACCACCGGCCTCCACTCCTTGTTTCCTTCTAACGAAATGAACGCAGACTTCACCGTTGGACCTGACCTGCTATCTGCGTTTACCGATCTGTCAAAACGGGGAATGTTCACATGTATTTTATTCGCTCCAAATATTATGTTGTCTAATTTCACTGCGAATCTTTGAGGTTCTTTCACGTCAACGAATCGAGCAAAGCCAAAACGTTTCCCCCACTTGTTCCTCTTTGGTGGAATAACAACCTCCACCACCTTTCCATATAGCTTGAATGCCCTGAACATCTCACTTGCACCATGTGACTCTGGAAAATCTGAAAAATAAAACGAGATTGTGCCTTCCATCGATCCATTCCAGCAACTTACAATGTCAGATCTACTTGTGGTGCCTGCTGTCCTCTTCTTTCTACCTCCCACAAGCTGCCAGCCACCGTCCTCTTCTATTTTCCTGCCGTGATGCTTCCCATTCCCAGCCTCTACGTGCTTTTCTCTCTCTTCTTTCTTTTCTCTCTCCTGCCACCTTTCAACTTCCTCATGCCCTAGCACACCCTCTCTCTCTATTTTCTCTCTCATCTAGTATTTTAGTCACTTATTTTTCTAGTTAGACTTAATTAATTCAATGTTCACTTCGGTGCTCTGCCACGCCACATAAGCACCTTAACAACAACTCAAATAGAACGGTGAAAAAAGTATAATGGTGCTATTCTTTTGAAATTTAAAAGATAATTTGAGGAAAAAAAATTAACAAATTAAATCAAAAAATAGAATGAAGTTAAGAGGCTTTGAGAGCATGATTACCTTAGTTTTTACTCAACTGTATTTCATTTGTTAAAAATTTAAATTAATTTTTTAATTTTCTTTTTTAAATAATAATTTTTTTATCAATTAATATTTATTTTTTAAATTTTAATATATTTTTAATTTTATTGATCATGCCATAAGATCATGTATTATTTTTTAAATTAATTACTAATATTTTTAATTGAACGTCAAATTTTATTTTGATTTTGATTTTGATTTTTATTCTTAATATATACTTTTTTTGACAAAAATTCTTAATATATACTTATTTTCTATTAAATTTCATATTTTCTATATTTTAAAATATATTTTAAAAATATAAATAAATAAAATTATTTTCTTATCATTCTTTTAGTTTTTAATCTAGGTCAAATTCAGGATAAAATTTTAAGGCTTAAATATGTTTTTAGCTGCAAATATAGGGTCATTTGATTTTTGTCCCTGCAAAATATTTTTTTTAAAAAAAGCTCCCTGCAAAATCAATTTTTTTTAAAGAGGTCTTTCTGTTATCTCTTTCGTTAAAAAAAACTGATGTGGGCAACTGCTGTCACATTTGGCTTTGACATGTCGTTATATTTTATTTTTATTAACTTTAAAAGCTGAGGTGGATGAATTCATTAAAATTAGGATTAATTTTTTGCCATCATGTTCATCTCCACATATCCAGATTTGCAGCTAACAATCTACCCCATCCCCCCAAAAGCACAAGAGCTTCTTAGTGATGTTTGGCATCAATTATTTATGTTGGTGGGTTTATCTCTTCCTCTAACGAAAAGCTTGTATCCCTCACTCTCCCATGGTTTCTCTTATAGTGTTGAGCAAAACAAAAACATATGATAAGATATGATAAGCCACATGATTAAGATCATATCTAACTAACTCAACAAATTCGAGTGTCACAAGATATGATAGACTTATCATATCTTGTCTCTTTATCCTATCCATCAAAAAGATCCTTGAAGTATAATAATATATAATATACAATGTAATTAATGAAACAAAGTTATTTTAATTATAATCTGAAATTTTAATTCTTTTATATTTAATAAAATTATGGAAGTCGTTATAGTCTGTTAAGAGTCCCACATCAGATGTGATATGGCCTAAAAAAGTAAGTGGATGACAACCCTCACCTTACAAGCCGGTTTTGTGGGGTTGAGTTAAGCTTAAACCACATTAATTCTAATATGGTATCAAAACATATCCTAGATCCTTCGGGCCACCCACCATTATTATCCACTCACCAATCCCTATAGTGTTGGGCGTGAGGAGGTGTATTGAGAAAAACCCAAGTCTCACATTGACTAGAGTTTATAAGTGGGAGGCATCCCTCACCTTAAAAGCCGATTTTGTGGGTTGAGTTAGGCCAAAACCACATTCTAAGATAGTCGATGGAAAATAGTCTTCATGAGAATCAACGTCGTTGATCTAGTGACTTAATCTACTCTGGGACATGGGGTCAGATTGGTGCTCCCGAGTTCGATTTTCGCAGTGGACAAACTCGGTGTTGACTATTCATGCATTGCTTTTGATCAGAATTCACATTGAAATGCTTTTACTTTTTCTACATTTTTTTTGACAATTTTTTTTGATAATTACTTTTTCTACTTTAAATTAATAACTTAATTTACTTTTGGAGTATATATATATATATATATATATATATATATATATATATATATATATTATGCATTACACAAATTTTATTGTGTATTTAGAATATTAAAATAATATTTTAATACATGTCATTATTTTACCAATACTCAACTTAATATTTCTGTCTTCTAGTTATTTTATTATTTTAAAAATTAACTAACTTGATTGGTATATATTTATTTATTTTGGTACATTTATGTTGATATATATTTCATATTTAAAAAAATGAAAGATTAATATGATAAATGATCTTATAACATTTCAACCGCACTTTATTCCTCGGGTTGGAATTCCTAAGAGCTAAAGAGGGAATTGTGTTGCATCAACAAAAGTATGCCAATGAAGTCTTAAAAAGGTTTGAGCTGGAAAATTGCAACATTGCAATTAACCCAACTGAGGGTAACCTAACTAAGAAAGAAGAATCAGAAGGAACTAAAGTTGATGCTACTTACTTTAGACAAATAGTTGGGTCACTAAGATATTTATGTCATAGTAGACCTGACATACTATTTGCCACTAGTGTGGCAAGTAGGTTTATGAGTTGCCCTATGCAGATTCATTTGAATGCTGCAAAGCGCATCCTAAGATATATTAAAGGCACTACTAATTATGGTCTATTTTTCCTAATGACAGGGTTGCAGGCAAGAACATTCTACTAGGCTACTGTAATTCAGATTGGTATGGTGACAAGATTGATAGGAGAAGCACTTCAGGCTATGTGTTCATGTTTCAAGGAGCTTCTATCTCTCGGGGCTCTAAGAAGCGGGCCATTGTAGCTTTGTTCGCATGTGAGGCAGAGTATGTTTCAGCCTGCAATGCTGCTACCCACGCAGCATGCTTGAAACACGTCTTAAGGAAGTCTGTATTGACCTGACTGAGCCTATCAAGTTGTATATGGACAACAAAACAGCTATTAACTTAGCTAAAAATCCAATTTCTCATGGTAGGACTAAACATATTGAGACTAGGTTTCACTATCTTAGAGACCAAGTATCAAAGGGTAACCTAGTGTTGGATTAGTGCTCAACTAATAATCAGGTGGCTGACCCACTAAAGCTTTGAAGGGTCAAGTTTTCACTAAGCTAAGGAGGCAACTTAAGGTCATTGCTTTCTAAACTTAAGAAAGCAATGGTTTAAGGCTACTGTCTAGGGGTCTGTCCTAGACCGTTAATTGTTCTAAGGCTTACAGGGGTTTGTTTTGTTTTATTTGGTTGTCTCTACTTAGCTTAGGTTTTCAATGCTTAAGGTAGGGCTTGTCTATCTTAAGTCTAGTTTTGTTAAGGTAGGGTGTTGAAATATGTAATCAAACCCTAAACTAATCAAACTTCCAACGACTATCTTAAAAGATAGAGTCGTTGGAATCTGTTATATTAACAAACAAAGTAACAGTTACAACTAACCTAACCACTTCTAGTTTGTTATGTAACAAACAAGGTTTGTTGAGTAACAACAAATCTGTCTAACAGCTAGATTTATCCAGAGAAAGCATATAAATAGATACTGATGTACAAAATACAAACACAATTCTAATACAAGTCTTTACAGTTTGATTTTTCCTAAGTTTTTACAGTTTAATTTTTCCTGACTTCTACGGTTTGAGTGCTTTTTTGTTTGGCAGCAATAACTCAACATTGGGTTGGACTCAGTCAAACTGGGCTTAACTAGTTACACCCCTTCTATTGTTGATTACACACCTGCAAGTAAAGCAAAGTATTAAAAATCAATATAGTTAGTTGTTTGTGTTGTACTAATAAAAAAATAAGTATTTATATATGTTATAATGTTTATGGAGACCATACATAATGTTAGATAAGTGCTTAACGTAATTTCTCGAAAAAATATAAACATAAGTAGATTAACAATTATTTTAATTTTTTCGACAATATATATGATTTACAACCATTTGTGATAAATTCCAATTTACACAGGATACAATGTAGATTTAATAATTTAGCTATAAAAATTAATTTTTGGACAGTTCACTAATACAACAGTTGAAAAATGAGTTTGTACAATGAAATAAATTGGTTATTTAATTTTTTTGATAGGGTCAATTTTATATAAAATAAATATGCTTTTGACGGGGAAAACACGCTTTGACAGAGGTGAGGTGGAATTGGGGATGTCAATATATCCGCCTCTACCCGGCTATACTAAAAATTAATTGTTAATTTTTATTTTATTTTATTTGGAGATATACTCATTCATTTTGTTACTTATATTTCCAACTGCACTTAGTTTTGATCTATTTTCAATAGAACGATTTATGTTGACACATTTTGTTTAATTTTATCATTGCATATAATTATAACTCTATTCTATTAATTATATAATTTTTTTTTAATTTTTGCCACAAACAGTGGAAGAATCAGAAACCCGCAGCGAAACCCAATCCCATTTGAGGCGAGAATAGGAGAGGTGAAACTCAATCCCATTAGAGACACAGACTTGGACGTGGGAGTTTAATTGGACGTGGGAGACAAAGAAATGCAAGAAAGATGAGATTTTATTAAAAAAAATATATAACAATACGATTAATTAGTTGATATTTTATCGGGTAAAATGTTCATTTTTGTGTACTGTGTTTTATTTATAATCTTTATATTGATTATCAAAATATGAGAGGTCAAATGATATGTTTCCAAATGAACACACAAACAAAAGGCTACTTAAAAGTCATTTGGCAATAGTATACTTTGTTTTTTTTTAAAATAACCCATTTTGTTTTTTTTTTCGCCTGCAAATAATGGCAATGACCACTTACATAGCAACATTAGCTTAATCAAATACATTAATATTAATGTAAGGAAAACTAAAGATAATAACAATAAGAAATGGTTGATATGATTAAAACTATCGTGGTCTTAGAAGTTTAAGCATTGGAGTGACTTTATTATAATCTCCACTTCTAAAATTACATTTCACCACATTAGAGAAGTAGTAGCTCAACTTCTAAAAAATAGTACTACCTGTAAATATAATATCCACAACTATGAATTGGTGAAAATTTATGCACCAATGTCCCTATACAGTTGCTTGAATTCTCCTTGTTGACCACGCACAATTTTTTCTAGACGATGATAAATCAAAATTTAAATTATTCACAATAATAAAATAAAAACATGAAATATTTTACTCTACTAAAACTGATGATTCAAAGACAAATCAGATGCATTTAAAAGGACTAATTAACATTGTTGTAAGAGCATAAAGAAGGAAAAAATTAAGCAATAAAACAGTTGATTTCAAACCATTGTTTTGTATGTAATGTGAAGCCAAAAATCCATATCAGCTAGTAAAAAGCACATAAGAACAGTTTGACAACATAGATAACAATGAAAGTAGAAAACGTACGTTTAATAGAGAAGGTTGATCTACAAAACCACGACGGTGCAACCAACGTAGTAGTAATATATATTAATAGGGACTTTTGCATTAATGGCCAACACTCCCTCCATCATTACCCTAAATGAAAGTAAAAGGAAACAACCAACATATCAAGTTAAGTATGTCTTCCAAACCACTTAAAATAACGTACCAAACATTATATTTCAGAAAGCATGCTATACGTTTTCAAAAAACACTGGCTTGAGGTACACTAATCAGTGGCGGACTCAAGACTCTGGGTTAGGGGGTACAAAATGTTTCAAACACACATCGATAAAAATATAATAAAAATATGACTTTTATAGGTTCACAACTTGTGTTGAACTAGGCCAACACAAATTAAATAGCACTAACAAGTTCCTAAATACAAATTAAATAGCACTAAAAGAACCAACATATTCACAAAATGCAGGTTCTAAATAGCATTAGAGTGGTGCAAAACCCAGAACTTTGGTGCAAAATTAAGAACTTGACTGCACAAGATATTTTTTAGGGGGTACAAAAACATTTTTTTAAGGTATTGGTGCTATTTTTTTTTTTAATGTCCATAGCTTTGGGCTTTTTTCGTTGCAGCAGATATAGTTTCTAGCTTAAATTTTGCTCTCCTAAGTGACATGTTTCATGTTATAACAACCATAGAGGCCATAAACTGAAAATATTTCTCTCTAATCAAATTTAATCTCTACTTTGCATCCTTAGTTCTTTTAAGGTATGTAACGTAGTATAGTTTGATAATTCGCCCTCTTCCTAAAAATTCCTTCCAATAGTTCAAACTCTCATGAGTTCTCTACAGTAGATACTTATCTACAGTCGTATTTTAGTATATATGCATTCCTTTGTTTAATTTATACTAGAAAGTGTGGAGGACTAAGATTTAACAATTCTAATGCATTGCAAAATAACTACTGTGAAAGAGATGGGATATTCCGTCTCCGAAGGTATACTACTTCACTAACCCTAAATATGTGTATTTATTGTGTATTTCCTTGTTTTAGCTAGGTTATATTATATTGGAATCTGTTATTGTATATAATGATGTTAAATATCAGTTTTCAAGACATTTAGCATCGGCTGTTTGAACAACCGATGCTAAATGTCTATTTTTTAAGACATTTAGCATCGGTTGTTTAAATAACCGATGCTAAATGTCATTTTTTAGACAGCAAACACAATGTTGAAACGTCATTTAGCATCGGTTTTTTGAAAATCCGATGCTAAAAGTCACATTTAGCATCGGTTATTTAACCGATACTAAATGTCAGACATTTAGTATCGGTCGAATTAGCATCGACAGATAACCGATGCTAAATGTGCAAAATAACCGATACTAAAAGTCTTTTCTGCACTAGTGAATGCTGCTACCCACGCATCATATTTGAAACACGTCTTAAGGAAATATGTATTGACCTGACTGAGCCTATCAAGTTGTACATGGACAACAAATCAGCTATTAACTTAGCTAAAAATCCTATTTCTCATGGTAGAAACATATTGAGACTATAGGTTTCACTATCTTAGAGACCAAGTATCAAAGGGTAACCTAGTGCTGGATTACTGCTCAACTAATGATCACGAGGCCGACATTTTCACTAAAGCTTTGAAGGGTCAAATTTTCACTAAGCTAAGGAGGAAACTTATGGTCATTGCTTTCTAACCTTAAGAAAACAATGGTTTAAGGCTATTGTCTAGGGGTCTGTCCTAAACTGTTAATTGTTCTAAGGCTTACAGGGGCTTGCCCTGTTTAATTTGGTGGTCTCTACTTAGCTTAGGTTTTCTATGCTTAAGGTAGGGCTTGTCTATCTTAAGTTTAGTTTTGATTAAGGTAGGGTGTTGCAATATGTAATCAAACCCTAAACTAATGAAACTTCCAACGACTATCTTAAAAAATAGATGCGCTGGAATCCGTTATATTAACAAACAAAGTAATAGTTACAACTAACCTAACTACATCTAGTTTGTTATGTAACAAACAAGGTTTGCTGAGTAGCAACAAACCTATCTAACAGGTAGATTTATCCCGAGAAAGCATATAAATAGTTACTGTGTACAGAATACAATCACAATTCTAATACAAGTCTTTAGAGTTTTATTTTTCCTAAGTTCTATGCTACCAAAACTATTTTACTACTCTAATATTCCCTTAACCGTAAGCTCCTTCTCAATATCTCCTTTGTAAGCTTACTAACAGAGTGTGTTGTACCTCGCATAACAAGAAAGGAAAAGGTTAGATAGGGTTTTCAGTGACTAAAAATAGAAGTAAGGAAAAGATAGAGTCAAGTTGAAAGAGTATTTTTACCTGAAGAAGTGTTCTTGAAGGTGATTGTTGGTGAAGAGTTTCTGGACTGAGCTTCAAGTTGAAGCTCACCGTGTGCATGCAATGAAAGGGACAGAGTAAAATTAGGGTTTCAACCAAGAAAGAGGATTCAAAGGTAGGAAATTATTGAGAGAGTAGTTTTACCTTTGATTTGATCTTGTTGAACTCTGATCATCGTTCTATACCAACAAAATAAGATTTAGAAAAATTAGAGTTTTTCTAAATCACCAGATCAACGAACAACAAATTAAAGAACTGTGAAAAAAGGAGGAATTATACCTTAGAGAAACGTTTATAGGTGATTGATTGTGCGAATCAATCACTGTGAAAGAAATATAGGGTTCGCAAGTGAGAAGTGCTCATCGCGAAGTGAGAAGAGTGAATCGAAGCCTCAAGTCGTGTTGATTCAGAACAAAACCATAGGGGTTTTGTTTCATCATCATCAATCATCATCATTAGCAGAAAACCAAGTTGAATTGAAGCTTCAATCACCATTGGTGAGAGCTTCAACCCCAGTTATGGTTTCGTTTGAGAGAGAGAGAGAGAGAAGAAGAGAAGAGAAAGAACAGAGATTCAAGAAAGTGAAGAGTGAATTTTTGGGTTTCTGGCGAAACGGAGAAAAGAAAATCAATATATATATACGTTGGGTCAGTGAAGGATCCGCGTGTATCCATCATCACTGGGTCTGGGTTCCGCAGGACCCAGTTTGAGTGCTTTTTTGTTTGGCAGCAATAACTCAACATTGGGTTGGACTCAGTCAAACTGGGCTTAACTAGTTACACCCCTTCTATTGTTGATTACACACCTGCAAGTAAAGCAAAGTATTAAAAGTGAAAAAAAAATCCAACATTAATGAGGCTTGAAGCAACATTATATGGAACTAGTATGTAACACGTGCAATGTACGGGGAGCAATTTCGGTATAGAATATAGTATTAAAGCACTAATCTAAAGAAAATATATATAACAGATGGAAAAAAGGGTAATATTGATTTTATGTAAATCGGCAAAATATGATATGAATTAGTGATTTTAAAATAATCAATATGGTTAGTTGTTTGTGTTGTACAAATAAAAAAATGAGTATTTCTATATGCTATTAATGTTTATGGAGACCATATATAATGTTAGATAAGTGCTTAAATAACGTAATTTCTTGAAAAAAGACTAAACATAAGTAGATTGCAAGGGTAACAATTATTTTAATTTTTTTGACAATAGATATGAATTACTACTATTTGTGATAAATTCCAATTTATGCAGGATACAATGTAGATTTAATAATTTAGCTATAAAAATTATTTTTTTGATGGTTCACTAATACAGCAGTTGAAAAATGAGTTTGAACAATGAAATAAATTGGTTATTTACTTTTTTTGATAGGGTAAATTTTATATAAAATAAATATGCTTTTGACGGGAAAAATACGCTTTGACAGAGGTGAGGTGGAATTGGGGGTGTCAATATATCCGTCTCTGCTCGGCTCGACTAAAAATTAATTGTTAATTGTTAATTATTTTTTATTTTATTTTATGGAGATATACTCATTCATTTTGTTACTTATATTTCCAACTGCACTTAGTTTTGATCTATTTTCAATAGAACAACTTATGTTGCACATTTTATTTCATTTTAACATCGCATATAATTATAACTCTATTCTATGATTTATATATAATTATTTTTTTATTTTTTCCACAAACAGTGGAAGAATCAGAAACCCGCCGCGAAGCCCAATCCCATTTGAGGCGAGAATAGGATAGGTGAAACTCAATCCCGTTAGATCAGACACAGACTTGGACGTGGGAGTTAAAACCCTCCCGACCCGCCTTTTGCCATGTCTAATTGTAAGTGATAACCCTATATTTTTTAATACAAAGAAATGCAAGAAAGTTGAGATTTTATATAAAAAAAAAGATAAAACAATAAGATTAATTAGTTGATATTTTATCGGGTAAAATGTTCATTTTTGTGTACTGTGTTTTATTTATAATCTTTATGTTGATTATCAAAATATGAGAGGACAAATGATATGTTTCCAAATGAACACACTAACAAAAGCCTACTTAAAGCCACTTGGCAATAGTATACTTTGTTTTTTTAAACAATAACCCCTTACATTTCACCACATTAGAGAAGTACGTAGTAGCTCAACTTCAAAAAAATAGTACTGCATGTAAATATAATAACCACAACTATGAATTGGTGAAAATTTATGCACCAATACAGTTGCTTGAATTCTCCTTGTTGACCACACACATTTTTTTCTAGACGATGATAAATCAAAATTTAAATTATTCACAATAATAAAATAAAAACATGAAACATTTTACTCTAAAGACAAATCAGATGCATTTAAAAGGACTAATTAACACTGTTGTAAGAGCATAAAGAAGGAAAAAATTAAGCAATAAAACAGTTGGTTTCAAACCATTGTTTTGTATGTAATGTGAAGCCAAAAATCCATACCAGCTAGTAAAAAGCACATAAGAGCAGTTTGACAACATAGATAACAATGAAAGTAGAAAACGTTTCATAGTCATAGAGAAGGTTGATCTACAAAACCACGACGGTGCAACCAACGTAATATATATTAATAGGGACTTTTGCATTAATGGCCAACACTCCCTCCATCAATACCCTAAATGAAAGTAAAAGGAAACAACCAACCTATAAAGTTAAGTATATCTTCCAAACCACTTAAAATAACGTACGAAACATTATATTTCAGAAAGCATGCTATACGTTTTCAAAAAACACTGGCTTGAGGTACACTAATCAGTGGCGGACTCAAGACCTTGGGTTAGAGGGTACAAAATGTTCCAAACACACATCGATAAAAATATAATAAAAATATGACTTTTATAGGTTCACAACTTGTGTTGAACTTCCGGTTAAAAAAAAAACTTGTGTTGAACTAGACCAACACAAATTAAATAGCACTAACAAGTTCCTAAATACAAATTAAATAGCACTAAAAGAACCAACATATACACAAAATGCAGGTTCTAAATAGCATTAGAGTGGTGCAAAACCAAGAACTTTGGTGCAAAACTAAGAACTTGAGTGCACAAGATATTTTGTAGGGGGTACAAAAACATTTTTTTAAGGTATTGGTGCTATTTTTTTTTTAGCAATTCGGTTATATATATTATCAATTTAGCAATTCGGCTTATATATAATTGCATAGCGAAACAAAACAGGTAGGCAAATAATATATTACGGTAACTCACACAAATAAGTGTTGATAAAAAATTGCAATAATTAAATTTTATAAATGGAAACGTCTTAAAGCTACCTAACTTTGCAATTTCAAAATTTGAGATTTAAGAATTCAAATTTTACTTGCTGAATAAGAAACTCATTAATGCTGAAAAATTAAAAAAGGAAGTAATTTTTTATACAACTTAGGTAGGCTTATTGGTCATTCGTTATTGAAATATTATAACACTTTCAATTATTTGAAAAAAAAGATTTACATTATGTTATGTGTAATTCGAATAAAAGTGATATTTCTATTATTATGAGATAATGAATAAATTACAAAGACAATCATTAGTACATTTAAAAATAGTTTTAATCCTTATAAAATGGAGTACAGGGTATTTTCTAATTAAATATTATTATCAATGGATCAAGAAATAGATACATATTAATATTTTATTAGATTAAAGAAATTAATTTTGGTCACAAATATGACTTTTGCATTAATGGCCAACACTCCCTCCATCATTATATTTCAGAAAGCATGCTATACGTTTTCAAAAAACACTGGCTTGAGGTACACTAATCAGTGGCGGACTCAAAACCCTGGGTTAGAGGGTACAAAATGTTTCAAACACACATCGATAAAAATATAATAAAAATATGACTTTTATAGGTTCACAACTTGTGTTGAACTAGACCAACACAAATTAAATAGCACTAACAAGTTCCTAAATAAAAATTAAATAGCACTAAAAGAACCAACATATTCACAAAATGCATGTTCTAAATAGCATTAGAGTGGTGCAAAATCAAGAACTTTGGTACAAAACTAAGAACTTGAGTGCACAAGATATTTTTTAGGGGGTACAAAAACATTTTTTTAAGGTATTGGTGCTATTTTTTTTAAATGTCCATAGCTTTGGGTTTTTTTCGTTGCAGCAGATATAGTTTCTAGCTTAAATTTTGCTCTCCTAAGTGACATGTTTCAGTTCATTTGTTATAACAACCATAGAGGCCATAAACTGAAAATATTTCTCTCTAATCAAATTTAATCTCTACTTTGCATCCTTAGTTCTTTTAAGGTATGTAACGTAGTATAGTCTGATAATTCGCCCTCTTCCTAAAAATTCCTTCCAATAGTTCAAACTCTCATGAGTTCTCTACAGTAGATACTTATCTACCGTCGTATTTTATCGGGGAAGTTTTGCTTCAACAGTTATGTTCAAATTTAAATTTATATGTATAAGTTACAGTTTTTTCATGGGCTGCAGTTGTTTTAGATATTTGTGTCATTTTAGATAGTTATGTTCAAATATAAACTATTGTCAGAAAAAATGCATAGATATATAGACAACACAATTGTTATAAAAACTTTCATTATTTCATAAGAAATAAAATCAACTAATAATGAGTATGCACAGGGACGGATCCATGTTGAATGAATTGGGGGTACTTGACCCCACTTGAATAATTATATTGGTTAGAAAAATATATAGCAATTTTATTTTGCCCCCATAAAAAATTATAAATTGCCCCCATAAACTTATTTTTTAGATTATACATATTTAAAAAAGAAGATAAGTTGGTATCAGTTTTACCTTTTGAGTTGTGTAATTTGTAGAAATTTAGGTATCTTAGGATTTATCTGTAACAAAATATTATGTATTTTGTAAAAATTTACAATACATTTTTGAGAAGATATTTATAGACTATATTTTTCCCCTATTAACAAGAAATTTTGGATCCGTCACTGAGTATGCAGATTGACAAAACAAATGAACATACCTAGAATTGAAGCACATGCGGACAACGAAAATGAAAATTTAGTCTCTGAAATCTGCAATTGTAAAGAGAGGGAAGCCAAAAATAAACGAGGCACACAACCAATTATAAAAATATTGACAATTACACATGGATTTTCAAGTTTAAAGGAGAGCAGCGATAATTTTGTCTGCTCTTTTGAATATGAGATCCTTTCCAACAACCAAAGCTTTAATTTCAAATATGCTTGTCTTCAATACTTGCAAGTCCAATGAAAAGAAAGAAAGAAAAGAAAAGAAAATTGTTTTTTTATCAAAATAATGTTAAAATGGAGGGTATTTTAGCATGTGAAGATCGAAACATGAGAGGTCGAAATATATAGTAACATGACATTCACCTTGCTTGTTGACATTATATATGCAGCGATGGTGGTTACTCGACAAATCAAAGTCCTCAAAACTGGAGTTATATACTTCAAGACACCACATTTATGGTATCATGATCAAAGTGGCGAGACGGTGGATGTGGCTATTTGGGAGAGGTGGATGTAGCAAGGACGGAGCCAGGATAAGAAGGCTACGGGGGCGAACTACAAAAGTTAAGGTTGAATATGTTTTTCGTAATTATGAAATTTGTGAAGTCCGTACAAAAGTTTTTTTCTTCTAATTTATGTTCCTACAAAACTTTTCATTTTCAAGTTATTGTTCTTATAATAGCCGTTATTATATCTTATTATAATAACACTTTTTTCTTTCTAATTTATGTTCCTATAATAGCCGTTATTATGTCTCACTATCCCTAAAATTTGAAGATAAGGAAAAAAACAAAAAAAAAACTGAGAAACATGAGTGCCGACGGAAATCACAAAATTGATATGATCACAAATTATATGCAATCTTCCCTAACATTAGACCTACGATTTTTTTAGCATTATTATTATTAATATTATTATTATTCAAGTAAACTATATCAAAACAGGGGGCTAGAGCCATGGCAGCATGCCATGTACCTCCGTGTAGCCTGCGATGAAAGACATTGACTGAGAAAGAGGTAAGAATTTGAAAGTTTTTGAGAGAGATGAAAAATGAGTCTTTGTTTATTGTCATATTTAAAATTATAATCCTACCATCGAATTTTGAAATTTGAATTTGAAGTTAGTAATAAAAATAAAAATGAATTCAACATTTTAATTAATCATATAAATATTGTCATACTAACTTGTCATATATGTCGACATTCAGGTAATAATGGCATTAATTGTGTATTATGACAATGAATTTTTTAGGAAATATGAATATATCAGGCATTTGTCATGTTATTTTTTTAGGAAATATGAGAATGTCATTGATTATATTATCAATTTAGCAATTACGGTGCAATTTTAAATTTTGACATTTGAGAATTCAAATTTTACTTGCTGAATAAGAAACTCATTGATGCTGAAAAATTAAAAAAGGAAGTAATTTTTTATACAACTTAGGTAGGCTTATTGGTCATTCGTTATTGAAATATTATATCACTTTCAATTATTTGAAAAAAAAAGATTTACATTATGTTATGTGTAATTCGAATAAAAGTGATATTTCTATTATTATGAGATAATGAATAAATCACAAAGACAGTCTTTAGTACATTTAAAAATATTTTTAGTCATTATAAAATGGAGTAGAGGGTATTTTCTAATTAAATATTATTATCAATGGATCAAGAAATAGATACATATTAATATTTAATTAGATTAAAGATATTATATTTTGGTCACAAATATGAATTTGGATCGGTTTTTAAATTTTTTGGTTACACATCGGTTTTTAAATTTGAAATGTTAGTTTGTAAAATAAAAAGAATTTAAATTCGAAGTTAATAAAAAATACAAACAAAATTCAGTTAAATATTGAATAAAATATTCTAATATAAAATAAAAAGAATTTAAATTCGAAGTTAATAAAAAATGATATTGTATGAACAATAATGGTTAAAATCAGAACCTCTACGCCCATTCTGTAGTGAAAGTGATCTAGGATAGCTTTGTCCATACATATGTTGGTAACAACATATGTACGATCAACAACGGTTGATTGGTTGTTGGGGCGAGAAATCCTAAAAAGATATGACTGTTTGAAATCAGTCATGAAATGGAATACGTCAGTTTCCTACGATATAAGAATTTGTGATCTTTAGAGGCTTTAAATTGATGGTTCGTATCATCTAAAATAAAAACATCTAAAATATAATTTTGATATCTAAAAATAATGAATGTGAATGATTTAGAAACCAAGAAGAATGGGATATTGATTCTCTGAATTCATTAACCCAGCATTCACATGCAGTTAGTTCATTTGTAGGGTGTTTTTGGTCAATACACAACACAGGTCTTTCTCTCACAATCTCTCTCCTATCTTAATTACACTAAATTTAGGGATCAACTGCAGGGAATCACGGTCCAGAAGATGGTAAATAAATATTACATCAGCTTTCTGGTCCACATAAGATATATTTTTCAGATTCTTGTGATAGAAATCACAAGCCTTGTCATTTCCCAGACAACCGAACCTGTGTGATCAACCACACTAAGTCTAATTCCAAACCTAAGGACAAAATGAAAATTATTAAAATAACACGAAGGAAATGACAGACACTATAAAAAGGAAAAAACGGTTGCCTAGCGGAGACATGTGCCATGACTATATGATCAACATCCTGTTAACAAACGATGAATGAAAATTAGTAAAAATTTGATACATGAGAGCAAAATGAATTTACGGATATGTGCACGAAATGAACATATATGAATCGAAATCGATAAAATTCTAAAAAAAAAAAAACAGGTGTACATGTGTTTGAACATTGCATAGTTGAGATATGTTTGATTTCAGGGTCGCCGGCGGCAAAGGCAGGTGTCTTGCGCTCCACAGGGCCTCGTGCCAAAAAAATTTTAAGGGCCCCTTTTTGTACAGCCCAATTACGGCCCAATAAAAAAAAAAAAACAAAATACTAAGTTCACTCTTCGACCAAACAAAACGCTCAAACCAAAAAAAAAAAAAGGAGACGTGAAATGCGAGCGACGCAGAGCATCATCGCGAAGGAGAAACGAAACGCTCACCTCACCTCCTCTCCTCCCACCATCGCAGCCGCAAAGATCATCGCTCACCACCGTCCCACCGGTCACCACCTCCCAGCACACGGCGGCGGCGAAGACAAGGCCACCACTGCCGCCTCACATCCATCCCTCTTCATCTCCTCAATCGTTCAAGTTTTCATCAATCCGACAATCCCTTTCCGTTCAATCCCTTTCCTTTAATCGTTCAGTTCACCAAGAAGTTCCTAAATTAAATCCTCTCACCTCTGTAATCTATAAATTGATTTCTATTTTGCTTGCTATTTAGGGTTTTAAAATTTAAATTACAATTTCAATGCTTTGAGAGTTGATTTTGTTATTGTGAATTCATTGTAATACTCTCAATTACTTGTTGTGATAGTTCATTTTCACTACTTGGGTGAAGGAGATTGAAATTTAGAAACGTGATTTGAGAGACGTCGGCGACGACCTTGATTTCTGCTTCGCTTTGTAGTTGTATTTTTGCAAAGGTGAATGATTGAATCTTCTCATTATTTTATCTCTTAATCTCTTCATTAATTTTCCCCAATTTCCTAATTCCCAATTTTGTTTCATCAGTATTGTAGTTTATAAAGGGGATAGGATGAATGAGACTTTGTTTTTCCTTTTCAATGTTGTTGATAATGGATTTGTATGTCTCTTGACTAATGTAGCAGGTGATTGAGAAATTTGCTTGCTCATCCCCATTCCTACCGTCGTCGGAAAGCAAAAATATATCAGGTTTTGTCTTTCTACTATGGCTCCTAAAATTAGAAAGTATGAATCTGGATATGAGAAGCGTAAGAAAAAGAAAAGAATTGAAGAGTTAACTCAGTCTCAATCGGGAGCTCTTGATAAATTTTTAAGAAAAGAACAACAAACTCCGGTTGAAGTTAGTGATGATGTTAGAAATGGTAGAAATGGTAGAGTTTACTGTCTGTTAGATTTGTATTTAGCTTACTTAATGAAGAAAATTGAAACATGAGTATTGTTTTGTGCTTTTGATGAAGAAAATTTTATTACGCTTAATTATCGGAAAAAATGTTATTTACCATTTAAGTACTGAAATTTGAGTTTTGCATTGAAGGGCCCCACTTTAATTATTCGCACAGGGCCCCCGTTTTGTTTGGGCCGGCCCTGTTGATTTCCCGTGTATCAACATGAACTACTCAACCAATTTAGCATTATATTCCATGACACAGTATAATAAAATAAAAGGACAAAAAATAATCGAAAAGCTAGAACAACCAAAAGATGAATTGGTCCAAACACCCACCATTCAAGGCTTTATATAGTGGAGCGAATGAATTTTTTTTTGGGGGGTGTGGAATTTCATCAAATTCGAAATTCTCATTTCAAAGTTTAGAGCCAAATTTTCCAATGCTATTGTAAATATCATTATTTATTATTTATTATTATTATGAATGACAAAAAATAAGTAACGATCAGAATAGTTTTAATGAGAAATAAAAATCGTAACCTCCATTTGAACGGACTTTATTAGGAATGATTACATTGTCTCCTATTGAAATTCTAATATAATAATTAGACGAAAATATTAAAGAATGAAAATTCAATATATATATATATATATATACTAGTATGTTTGACCCGTGCGCTGCACGGGTAAACATGTCAAATGAACATAACATTTTATTTATACACTTTCAAATTGTGAAATGACACTTTATTAATTTGATCACTTGTTTCATGTAGTATGTGCCTGCAAGCGTGGTTAGAGACTTCTTAGGCAAAGATCTGGCTTACGTATCTGTACTACTATCATCGTGAGAAGTTGAGAAATGGGAGCTGATGTGGAGCCCAGTTCGCAATGGTGAGTGCCACCTTGGATATGGTTGGTAAGAAGCGCAATCATCTTGGACCAGGAGATTTGGTGAAATTCAACAGAAGAGGGATAGAAAACCAGATGATAGTTGAACTTCTTTGAGTTGACGGGAAATATGTCCTAAAACTTTAATTAAGACTAAGTAGCGACATTTATAAATATTTTGCTTTAGTGACGTTACCTGTTGCGTAATTTACGTAACAACAACGCTGATAATTAAATTCTTAGGCGTACTTTTTCCCACTGATTCTTGATTTTGAGCAACATGTTAAGTGGGAATCAGGGGTATTATACATGTTAATTATTACAATGCAAGGTTTAGTCTCATTATTTTTATTTTTATAAAAGATAAGAAGGTCGTTAAAGTTATATACAACAATGTTATTTTGACATAGGTTTTTAGACAAAAATCGACAAAAATCAACTCACAACACCAATTAACCAAGTTTTTTAGACTATTAGTCAACCTGCTTTTTCACAGTTTTCGAGACGTTGTTTAAAAACTTGGTTAATTGATCACTTGGCTAATAGTCTAAAAAACTTGGTTAATTGGTGTTGTGAGTTAGTTTTTGTCGATTTTTGTCTAAAAACCTATGTCTAAATAACATTGTTGTAGATTATGTATAAGGGATGATATATATATAGTCGACTGACAAATAAAATACCGACATGCATGTTGTAGTTTAAATATTAAAAATATTATGCATATTGCAAATTAATTTTTCGACATGAGAAATACTTATCCAAGGCTTCTTCATTGGATTATAGTTTTAGTGGGATCAATTGCGGTTTCATATTTTATTTGAGTTTAGCAGATTTAGGTACTAATTTTTATACACCTCTAACTCTAAAATTAAATATATAGAGGTGATGCTATACATTTTACCCCCTTTTAAACACAATTAGGCCAATGTTGGTCCCAAAAGCGTGGTAAATAATTGATTAAGACTCAAATAATACTATTAGCCCATTTTTCATTTAAAAAATAAATATAAAAAGGGCTGCTTTACAAATAAGACTATTAGCCCATATCCACCACTCATATCCATGCACACAAAAATCAAAAGGGCTTTAATCAATGTTATAATTTGGCCAAGAAAAAGGAACATAACATCTTGATTTGTTGGTCAGATTTCTATTAAATATTTAGTTCTCGCTTTCAATCGTTTCATGTGCAGCATATGCGTTTCTTTGTACAACAGGGTTTACAAAGGCGTTAAGTTTTATTAGTTAGATATATTTTATTGTCTAGTTTACAACGGGGTTTACGAAGAACTGGTGAAGTAATTATTAGTTAGATATATTCCTATTTGCTCTAGTTGAAACCAAAATTCCCCGAAAACTGTGTTCTAAATGATCAATCAATTCTTTATCATCTACGATGCTAACTCTACAAAACATGTATTATGCGTAAAAAATAGTTCAACAATAACGAAAACCGATGAAATTTTTTCAAACTGATATAATCTACACATTGTCAAAAACTCAAGATAAACAACATTTTTGGTGCGTCGCAGAACGTTTTTACCCTCGTCGAGTATAAGGAGCTTCAGACCATTTCTTGACCTCACATGTTATAGTGCAACATACAACTGGCCATGTGTGAATACAGGTTTTGGCAAATAGATACCAACATGCGAGAGTGACTGACCTTGACTTTTATTAATGGTCAAATCAAAGCATACAGAAATAGGAAACTGCATGCGTCTGAATTGAAATGGAAGACCAGCATCACTTGGTATAAGATTCATCCTGGGGATAAAGATCTTGTCACCTATATGACCGTAGCTGTTATTATGTTTTTCCCAAGATGGTTGACCATCAACCTTGTACCATTGCATAGACCGGCAGACTGATCAATGTTCCTCATCAGCATAATAGGTACGCCTTCTTTTAGCACCAATCTATGGTTGGGAATACCCGAGCACTTGACATCATTTAGAAATTCCGGTGTGAACCTTTCACTCTGACATTCACTATCCTCATCTGATTGGCAAACAGTGTCCGAGCTGAGGTACTCAACTACTTCACCTGAATCTGAGACAAAATGTATTCATTAACCTGTTCCACGGATTCTAGGGTTGGGGCTAATATAGCCCTCTCTTCAAAAAAATGGCCAGTGCTCATATTGTCCAAGAGTGCAGGATAACTAAAGTCAATAAGAGACTGTAGCGGGTTGGCTGTATCCAAAATTAATAAGTCCTTGGGGATATCCACATCAATTTCTCCATGATCATTTGATGTTGAAGCACTGTCACCTATTTTGAGCAACCAAGCCGCGAAGTCTCTAATTTCATCTCTTTTCTGATACTAAAGTTGAACTGCTGAGCCTCATGTTAACATTGAGGTTAGGGACTTTGAAGTTGGACCATAATTCGGATGAATTAATCGCAGCAGATAGTACGTCTTATCTAGATCCTTTCCTGATTACTGGTAGAATTTGTCTGAAATCGCCACCTAGTACCACTGTCTTTTCTCCGAATGGTTTCTCATTATTTGTCGAGTCGACAGTTGACATAATATCCCTCAAAGCCCGATCAAGTGCCTCGAAGCAATTTCTGTGTAGCATTGGTACCTCGTCCCGGATTATAAGCTTGGCATGTATAAGGAGTTGTGCTCTCGGACTGCCTTGGCTATACTGGATGTGGAGTTATCACGGGGAACCAACAGAATTGCAAATGTCGAGTGTGCAGTCTTACCACCTGGAAGTAATAGTGCTGCAATTCCACTGGAAGCAGTGTTTAGGACAATGTAGCCCAGTGAACGTAGACCGACGGTTTTGGTGCTATAAAGATATGTCTTTCCAGTACCACCGTAACCATTTACAAAGAAACACCCTCGTACACCTGTTATTACTGAGTCTCTGATCATATCGTAAGCCTTCTTATTGATCCCAGTTGGTTTCGCAGTCGCTTTCTGCGCTATATTCGGTCGAACTTCAATCACATCTACATAGGGAGGGAAAACAGTAATGAGTTATTCAATTAACACATAGAACTACCCAAAGGATAACTAATTTAAAAGATACTAACCGCATAGGTAATCCCGATCGAACTCCTGTTCGAAGCACTGCTCCGGAGGCGTGAAATTATATGCTGGTACTGGCACACCAGTTTGGGCAACCATTCTTATGACAACATGTTATTTCAAGTTCACCTTGTACTTGTGTGGTGCGGCACGGTACGCCCCAGCATTAGAACCGACCATAAATTTGGAAATGTTATAAACAGAACCTTCAAGAATAAGTGAATCGTGCTTGTATAAGTAGCACTGGTCGATTCGACCAACAATCCCGGTTCCCTATAGTACAATTCAAAATATTATTGTTGAGTAGGTGTCAATGTTCATTAATTATAAGCGAATACCCAACATTATGAAACATAGTCCAAGGAATGTCCATATGTGTAACATGCCACTGATGCAGAAGGCTAAATGATATTGGATCTACGTGATCAAAAATAGCAGTCTTACTTTTGGATTACTATTGTGTGATAAATATAATTCATGTTTGTAACTTCAATGATTAATTAACATACAAATCCGTTTTTATTTCACACTGATAAAGCAACCAAAGATACTAATGTTTAAAAAACCTTCCTCAAAATTTTCGGTGTATATTGATTTAGTTCTAAATCTGAATATAGGGTGTCTATATCAATCTACCAAATATGAACAATATATATGACTAAGACGAATATATATTTCTAAGAGACATATATAAACATATATAAATATTTGAATATAGTTTTATGGAAATATATAGAGTTCTATTACTGTAAAACAGTTGCTCAAGCTTTCACTTTTATATACTTGCTTTATAAATCAACCATCTATCGAACCAACATATGCCTCAAATCTAATAATTCATCAAGCCATATTAACGAATCTTGGATAATATATACTACCGTAAACAAAATAATATATGCATCTATGTTCTCTTATGCTTAAAAAACCAGGATTTCGATATAATGACAACAACAACATCATCATTCTTTTTTTTTTCGTCCTCCATTATATATCATGAACATCATGTTGTTGTTCTTATAATTTGGATATCTGGTAATATACAACGATAAATAAAGTTGTTATCGTTTTTTAAAAAAAAAATCAAAGATGATCAAATATAAAGAAAATCAAGTGGTTACCTTTTTTAAAAAAAAAAAATCAAAGATGATCAATAGCATTTAAAATAGAAATAAAGAGCATTAAATGTGATGTTTTCCTGTCCGGCTGGTGAGAGTTGGTATACCGCCGAAATCTATTTCAACACGAACCGTTGATTTTTTTTCTTGACATTGAGACCCTTGATTTTATTGCCAGGTTCCGCCATCTAACGGCTGTGAATGTATGCGCTGCTGATGTGGTTAAGTGAAGGGTTGATTATGACTGATGTGGCGCACGCGTGGACTCCGTATGCTTAGGTGGATTTGAGGTGTCTGCTGACTATTTTTTCTGAATATGTGACATGGAAGCTTAGGTGTCTGTTTCATGGTTATATATAATATAGATATATATATTTATTGCAATCTCAATTTCAATTTAGTAGAAACAGTTATAATATTGATCTAGACACCAATAAAAAATTGAAATTATAACTGATATTGAAATTGTAATTTAAATTGAAATTGTAAATTAAATGAAAAATGAAAATAAAATTATAACTGATATTGATACTATCATTTGTTTAATTAACATAAAGAAAAAATGAAAATGAAAATGAAATTATAGCTGATATTGAAACTGTGATTTAAATTGAAATTGTAATTTAAATAAAAAATGAAAATGAAATTGTTTAATTATTATAGATATAAATTGTTTAGTGATATTGAACGGAGGAGAGATCAATCCAACGACTGCATATAATAAAGCATGATCCAGTGGTGGTTTCGTTTCAGAGAGAGAGAGAAGAAGAAGAGAAGAGAAAGAACGGAGAATCAAGAAAGTGAAGAGTGAATTTTTGGGTTTCTTTCGTTTCAAAAAAGTGCTGAAACCAAGATTTCAACATTGTACATTTATATTGTGGTAAATGATAAAAACCAGTTCAACTCCATAGATAACGGTTAAAATATTAGTGAAATATTTTATATGTATTATTTAAGTTTTTGCTACCCCCAAAAATTATTGTCAAGCTCTGCCATTGGCCCCGAACATGTCATCAAAAATTTTAGGGTGGAGGTCTTCAGGGCTCCTCTAGGAAAACTGTGTTCATAATGTCCATTTGGAAATTATAGTTTGCTAGTCAGTCTACGCAGTTGTTCCCTTCGATCTAATTATGGCTTATGTCTACCTCCCAATCACCAACTAAGATTTTTTTTGGTTAACTTAAGTAGTCCGAAAGTTAATTAATCTAGTTGGTCAAAAAATAGACTAACATTTGATTAAGTGATGTGAATAGTAAATTAAAGGTGAAATGAAAATAAATATGATTAGAAAAATCTGGTAAATAACTAATGGGTGAAAATAGGTAGGGATGAAACTTCTTAGTAAATTACGGAGCATAATCAGTGCTTTCTAGGCAATGCAATAGCACCCAAGGACTTGTGTGTAGAGAAGTAATATGTGCGCCTTTTAGTCACTTTCTACAAAGTTACGCCAAAAACTTCTTATGTCTAAGCTTCCATTAGATTCATCGTTGACTAATATGTGGCTCAGATCACTCTTCGATTTGATATATTATTTCTAACTTTATCAAACTTAGTTAGTGTGCCAATTTGTTAATTCGAGTAGGTTCCCAAGAAAGAGAGGTGGGTCACAATAGACATGCTTATTAAATACCAAGTTTTTCCTCAGCCAAAACTTTCTTCAAACCACACTGTTTTTTTCAAAAATCAAGCCAAAGAGATTATTGAGTTGAGTCGCGGACTAGGTCGCTCACTTTAAGACATTCTGTGGCACTGCTGAAAATTGTGCAAGCAGACTATCAACCACGACGTTCCCAAGATAAAACAGCCTAGTTGAAACTGTTACGAATTTCCACGGCACCGTGAGAAATTCGCTCTAGCAATACACCCTCAATATGGTTATGAAAACCACTCTTTATAAACTCGAATTGCTTCAATTGTCTTTCTAAAGAAGTTTAGGGAGAAGAGAGAAAACTTGATGAATGATTTATCGTCAAGTTGGTGTGTGGAAGAAGTGAGGTGAGAGCTCCTTATATAGGTGAGGATTGAGGGATGGATTCGTTGGAGATTAAAGAGCCATGACACTATGGGAAAAAACATTTGGAAAAACTAAATAAAAGAACTGTTACGGTTTGACTTGGTCAATATGACCGTTAGAGTCAAATGGTCAACACATTTAAAGAATTTTTTTTTCCGAAAAATAATACCCCACCAAGACCATGCCCCGTCAGACGGCGGCGGCGCACACGTGTGGTGGTTACTTTGTGTGTGTCTTCACCCATCCACAAAATTGGGTTCCTGTTGGGGCCCAACCCAATGGATGAGGTTCTCACTAACAAACACTCTCATAGTGTCTATGTAGCGACAGAAAAATCCGGGAAAGGATTCCTCGAAGTTTGAAAATGAAGCCGCCACCAAATTTTAGTTTAAGGGCAAATCGGAAAATCCCTTTGGGTATGGATAAGGGCTAGATCTAGGTTCGGGAGTCATTTATGTGCGGGGAAGATATTAGCACCCCGCAACATCCTTCTCAAAGAAGGCTACCTCTTAATTATTTGTGTAAAAAAGTTAATTTTAAAATATATTGAATTTTACCCTTTTTTGCAAATTAAAATTGAATAAAGACTTGATACAAAGGTAGTTGTTTTGGTTATTTTGAGGAGTAGAAAAGAAAGACTAATAATTAAAGAAACTTAAAAAATGGTTTTATTAGCGCAAATGACAGAGGTGAGCTCTCCCCTCTGCTCCTACATACCCCCTCTGGTAGGGGATCAAATCACATGTAGTTCTTGATAAAAAATATTTGTGTGTTTGTATTTTTTAAGATTTAAAAAAGATATTCAAAACGATCAAACGAGTTAAATTCAGAGTGACCATTGGTAGTGGTAGTGACTGATTTCGTGAAGGTGAATTTGATTTGGAAAATGTTACATGCTAATGTAGTGTCAAAAAAAATGAATGAATCAAGTTAATCGACTAGTAAGGTTTTTTGGTTGCGGTCTAATAGGCTCAAATAATTGTAAGCCGAAAAACTAAATACATATGAAGTTATGAACATAGAAGAGATAGATCTAAGTGAATAAAAAATTGGTAACTTATTCAAAAAAAATTAAATAAGCAAAAATAAAAGATATAGATCTGACTGAATAGGCTCAATTAAAAGTAAAAATGACAACTATAATTGTGAATAGCATAAACCGTTTGAAAGAAACGAGAGGTGGAACGCAAACACAATAGGTGTAGGGGAAGACAACACGATCTGAGAGGAGGTTTTACAGTGGTGGCTGATAACTCTATTTTATATAGAGTTATTCATAGTCTTTTACTTAGATAAATGTTTGAAACCAATGCAATAAACTTGTAAATACAATAAAAAGAGATGAAAATCATAAAATACATTATCAAGGAGATAGAAGTTCAATTTATATACAAATTGGTATGTTTGATATGTTTGTTGAGTACTTTTGCAGATTCTGTGATTTTGCATTAAGTGCTTAAGCATCGAGTGCTTAAGCACCAAAGCATGCAAATTGAAGCATGCAAATGAAGCAAGTAGCACAAGACCCCACATTGGAAGCACCTCAATTTGATTTCGTTCTAATGAGCCTTGCTGGCCTCCTACTAGCTCAGTGATCACATGGAATCAATTATCAAGTTACCAAAGAAGTCATCTATGGGATAAAAACAACAAACATCATCATTACACCAAGCCAAATGTCATCAACTAATTGGACCCCTTCAAAAGGAATGTTTCCCACTCAAAGGAATGTTTCCCATTCAAAGTGACAACAATTGACACCTGCAAAATAACTAAGATAAGTCACATGATGGTCAAAGAAAACTTCACAAGCAAGCAAAGAAGTCAAATACTTGAAGACAAAGAAAACCCTCCATGGAAGGAAATCTCCTACTTCTATAAATAGGACTCTTTCATCTCTTGTAAAGGAAGATAAGAAAAATATATATATAGATATACGACCAATACCATATAGATACAATAGTAGTTTTAGATTAAAGTTCATCTTGTTCTTCATTTTATTTCCAAGTCTTTTTACTTCACTTTGATTACTCTAAACTTAAGAGGAAGGTAAGAAGGAATTGACATCTCTATTCTTCACTTCTTCCTAATTGAGAATCAAGTGTTCTTCATTAATATTAAGTTCTTATTTCATGTTCTTCATCTTACTCTTTATTTACTTTCTTGTTATTTAATTTCTTGCAAGACTTGTCCAATCAAGCAATTTACTTTCTTGCAAGACTTGTCCATTCAAGCAATTTACTTTTAAGCAATTTACATTTCCAAGTTATTTACAATGCTTTCTTTACTTACTTTGTTTAATTACTTTATGTGGACGATGATGAGCTAAATTCCTTAGTTGGGATGCTCTAGTCATATGATGAACTCGTGAGAACTATTGTGTTGTCCAAAAGGGTGCCTCACTTACTAGTTCTTGTACTTAAATTAAACTTGTTTTAAGGTTAACTTAGAACAAGGGGGAGTTGTATTTACAAGAGATTGACTTACAACTAGATCTCAAGAACTAGAAGCAAAGGCAAGTGTTTATTTAAGTCTTTGATGAGAAATTTGTTTTCCACAAAGTCGACTTGTAATTCCATGCTAATTCAAAAGTAATTAGCATAGTCTTTGTTCATGTGTGGGGTTTTACTAAGGGAAAGTATTTAGCAACTTGAACCACTTGAAAGGAGGCGAGGGAGTTTGACACACTTGCCCTTTTCTTCGCAAAAAAACAAGGGTTTATTGAGCTTGTGCAGTCACCCTTAACTGATGTATCTACACTAAGTGATCAGCACCAGGTGCTCAAGCACCGAAAGACAAAGACAACATTCTCACAAGGAACTCATATGGTAAAAGCATCTCAACTCTCTCTTAAATTACATCCTCTACAATTATTTAAATTCTGTTTTTCTATATTCCAAAACCAACCACAAATCTCTGAATAGTTGTAGACACACTAGTTTACCTATGCTAAACAAACACATTAAAAATTAGTCAATCCTCGTGGGAACGATCTTTACTTACTCTTTATTACTTGTTTGTATTTGTGTATACTTGCACATGCTTATTTCACACACCAAGTTTTTGGCGCCGTTGTTTGGGATTGCCAATAATTTTTAGTTTGTTTAGTTAGTAAAAGAGTGTTTTTATTTTTTTATCGCTTTTTGGTAGTGTTATTCATGCGCAAACAAGTGCTTAAGCACTAGCCTATGCCAAGAAGACCACCACCAAATTTTGATTTTGATCCGAGAGATTGAAAGAAGATTCGGAGACAATTAAGACTTGAGAGGGAAATCCAACAACACAAAGAATATGGTCGAACCAAAGAATACCACTAGGGATGCCACAAACAAGATAAATACCGCATGCAGATACTCACATGCGACAACTCGTGCTCCAAACACAGCAAGAAGATGATGGATCAAGCCACAACACTGTCAGAGGTAATTCAATTCCTGATGTAGGAGTAAATCATAGACATCAATTCATACACATGAACCCTATAGGCATGATTAATGATAGAGATAGACCCATGAGGGATTATGCCATGTTTGATCATCAAAATATGCAGACTAGCATTGCTAGGCCTCATATTGATCTTTCATCCATTTTGAATTTAAACCAATGATGTTTCAAATCTGCCGCAAACAATTGGTCGCTTTGGGGATTTTCACATGATGACCCCCATGAGCATTTAAAACAGCTTTTTAGAAGTATGTAGCAATTTCATCATACCAGTGTAAGTGAGGATGCATTTAGGCTAAAGTTATTTCCATATTCATTAAAAGATAAAGCTAAATCATGGTTAAATTCTTTAGAGCCTAATTCAATTCATTCATGGAATGAATTAGTTGAAAAATTTCTGTCAAAATACTTCCCACCAATCAAAAATGCTAGGATGAGAAATGACATTACATCTTTTAAACAAAGAGATCTTTGAATCATTGTTTGAGGCATGGGAAAGATGGAAGGAATTGCTTAGAAAATGTCCTCATCATGGTGCCGGTCATTATTATACGATGGAAACATTTTACAATGGATTAGAGCCCCAAACTAATTATGCTTGATGCATCATCGTGGGTGTTTTATTGAATCATTCTTATAATGAAGCTTGTGAATTAATTGATAGGGTAGCAACGAATAGTTCTAGGCTGCCTCTTGAAAAGGGCAAGTGCCCAAAAGAAAGCTGGAGTACATGAACTTAGTGAAATTTCATCCCTAATCGCTCAAGTTGCCACATTGGCTAACATGATTAAAACTTTCACTACACCTAGTTCAATTTTACACCTAAACCAAAGAAACTTCATTGCAAAAATGCATAGAACAAGCACCTCAAGGAGCACCTAGTTGTGTTTATTGTGGAGGAGCCCACCTCTATGAAGAGTGCTCAAGTAATCCTGTGTCGATTAACTATGTGGATCAAAATAGATATAATAATAATAGGAATAACAACCCTTACTCTAACACCTATAATCCCGTTTGGAAAAATCACCCAAATCTTAAGTGGGGACTAAGTAATAATAAAGTGCTCAAGCACCAGTGTTCAAAGCACCAGGAACTCAAGCACCAGCCCAAAACTCAGATATCAAAATTATCAAAGGCAACAACAAACCGCCAATGATAATTCAATAGAAAGCTTCGCTTAAATCATTCATAAGTGAAACAAGAACAAAGAAGGCAAACTCAAGATGCTTCCATAAAAACTTAGAAACTCAAGTAGGTCAATTAGCAAATGCTATGTATCAAAGACTGCGCAGTGTTCTACCATCCAATACATGAAGCATCCACATCTCAAAGGCAAGGAAAAGAACAAGTAAAGGCCATATCACTGAGAAGTGGTAAGGATCTCACAGAGCCCTATGAGAATGAAGGTGTAGATAAGGGAGAAAAAACTCAAAAAGAAAAAGAAACTCAGAATGCAGAAGCACCAGAAGCTTCCACTTCTCAAAAAGAACCAAATCCCAGGTTAGTTACTGAACACCCACCTCCTCCATTCCCTCAAAGATTAAAAAAAGTGCATGAGGAGAAGCAATTCAGTAAGTTTTTAGATGTTTTAAAACAGTTGCACATTAATATTCCTTTGATTGAAGCTTTACAACAAATGCCTAATTATGCTAAATTTATGAAAGATATCATTTGTAGAAGAAAGAGATTAGGTGAATTTCAAACTATTGCAATGTCAAAGGAAGTTAGTTCAATTTCTGTAATAAAATTCCAAGAAAATTGAAAGATCCTGGTAGCTTTACAATTCCTTTCTCTATAGGCAACAACTATATAGGGGAGAGCTCTATGTGATTTAGGTGCAAGCATCAACTTGATGCCTAAATCTATCTTTGAGAAGTTAGGAATTGGTAATGCAAAGCCTACCTCTGTAACATTATCCCTTGCGAGATAGATCAACAAAGATATCCGTAAGGGATAGTTGAAGATATTCGTCAAGGTTGACAAATTCGTGTTTCCTGCATTTTGTTATTCTTGATTTTGTTGCGAGATGAAAATGTGCCATAATCCTTGGAAGACCATTTCTTGCAATGGTAAGACACTTATTGATGTTCAAAAAGGAGAACTAACCATGAGGGTGAATGATCAAGAAGTGAAATTCAATGTGATGAAAGCAATGAAGTATCCAAAGAGAGGAGCAAGAAGAATGTTCTCGCTATCTCACTTGATCATCCGTGCGAAGCAATTCAACAAACAAGATGACCATCCGACTAGTGCTTTAGCATCAAGTGCTTATGCACCTCCCGAGGTGAAATGCAAGAACAAGGCATACCGACAACAGAGAGGAAGTTAAACCTAAGGTATGGTCTAGAACTTTTGAATCTTTAAAATTTAGAAGACCCTAACCTTAAGAAAAACTTACCTTCAATTGAACAACCTCCCAAACTAGAATGAAGGAATTGCCAAAACACTTAAAGTATGTTTTCTTAGGGGATAATGATTCACTTCCAGATTATCATTGCATCCGATCTATCATTAGAGCAGGAGCATGATTTAATTGAAACCCTTAAAAACATAAAAAGCAATAGGATGGCAAATGGCGGACATTAAAGGGATTAGCCCCTCTATTTGTATGCATAGAATAAATCTAGAAGACAATGCTAAAAACAGCATTGAGGCACGAGAGAAGGCTAAATCCAATCATGAAAGAGGTTGTTAAAAGGAAATAATTAAATGGCTAGATGCTTTGGGATTATTTACCCAATTGAAGATAGTACATGGGTTAGCCATGCACAATGTGTTCCCAAGAAAGGGGAGTCACAGTAATAGCCAACCAAAAAAATGAACTAATTCCCACAAGAACGATGAATCGGGTGGAGAATGCAGTATGGATTACTGAAAACTTAATAAATCAACCAAGAAAGATCACTTTCCATTGCCCTTTATTGATCGGATGTTAGATAGACTAGCGGAAAGGAGTTTCTTCGTTTCTTAGATGGCTACTCGGGTTATAATCAAATTGCCATTGACCACTAAGGACCAGCATAAAACTACTTTTACATGTCCATATGGTACATTTGCTTTTAGGAGAATGCCCTTTGGATTATGTAATGCACTGCTACATTTCAAAGATGTATGATGTCCTTGTTTTCTCGATTTTATTGAACAATCCATGGAAATCTTTATGGATGATTTTTACTGTCTTTGGAGAAACATTTCCTTTATGCTTATCAAATTTAGAACAAATTCTCCAAAGATGTGAAGATACAAATCTTGTTCTTAATTGGGAAAAGTGTCACTTCATGGTACAAGAAGGCATTGTACTAGGACATAGGGTTTCAAAGAAAGGTCTTGAGGTTGATAAAGCTAAAATTGAGGTCATTGAAAAACGCCACCACCAACAACTGTCAAGGGATTAGAAGTTTTCTAGGACATGCGAGTTTCTATAGAAGATTCATCAAAGACTTTTCAAAATTTCAAAACCTCTGTGTAATCTTTTGCAATTAGATACACAATTTAACTTTGATGAATCTTGTATAAAAGCATTTCAGAAATGAAGAAGGCTTTGGTCACAACACTTTTGTCATTGTAACACCCGATTGGACCAAACCTTTTGAACTAATGTGTGATGCTAGTGACTTTCTTTGTAGGAGCCGTCCTAGGGCAAAGGTATGACAAGGTGTTTCATTCAATTTATTATGCTAGCAAAACATTAATTGAAGCTCAAGTGAACTACACTTTGTGGATCGAGAAAGAGCTATTAGGTTGTGGTGTTTGCTTTTGACAAATTCGATCTTACTTAGTAGGCACAAAAGTGATTGTATATATGACCACTCTGCCATTAAGTATCTGCTTGCAAAGAAAGATGCAAAACCTAGGCTAATAAGGTGGATTCTACTCCTTCAAGAGTTTGATCTTGAGATTAGGGATAAGAAGGGAGTAGAAAATCAAGTTCTTGATCACCTATCTAGGCTTGAAGGTGATGATACACAGTACTCAAGAAATCAATGAGAGATTCCCGGATGAAGATTTGTTAGCAATATCTGTATGCAGAATATAGTGCTTTTGCACTTAGTGCTCAAGCACTGGAGATTCTCGCACCATGGTATCTTGACATTGCTAACTATCCGTAAGTAATGTTGTACCGCATGCATGGATTATCGTGAGAGAAGAAGGTTTTTCCATATAGTAAAACAATACTTTGTTGGGATGAACCTTACCTATACAAGATGTGTCGGACCAAGTCATGAGAAAGTGTGTCCTCGAACAAGAACAAAAGCGGTTGCTTGAGCACCGCCATGCAAAGACCATATGGAGGTCATTTTGGAGGACACAGAATGCAGAAGAAAGGTACTACAAACAAAGTTATTTTTGGCCCTCTTTATTTAAAGATGCATTCTATATAGTAAAACTCGTGATAGATGCCAAAGAAGTGGTAATATATCCAAAAAAACATGAAATGCCAAGAACCAACATTCTTGAACTTGAACTTTTTGATGTATGGGGCATGGATTTCATGGGTCCTTTTCCTACTTCTTTTGGTAAAGAATACATCTTAGTTCTTTGTAGATTATGTGTCTAAATGGGTTGAAGCAAGAGCACTACCTAGTCTTTGATGCTAGATCGAGTAAATTTCTTCAAAAGAACATATTTACTAGATTTGGCACCCTAGGGCAATCATAAATGATGAAGGATCTCATTTTTGTAATAAAATTATTGAAAATCTTCTTGCAAAATATGGGATTAAACACAAAATTTCTCATGCATATCATCCCCAAACTAGTGGCCAAAATTTGAACTATCAAATAGGAAATAAAAAGAATGCTAGAAAAATGGTTGGACCAACAAGGAAAGATTGGTCATTGCATTTAGATGAAGCATTATGGGCATATAGAACTCGCATATAAAACTCCATTAGGTATGTCCCCTATAGAATAGTTTATGGCAAAGCATGTCACCCGCCAATTGAGCTAGAAAATAAATCCTATTGGGCAATCAAAAAGCTGAATTTTGATCTAGACCAAGCAGCAAACAGAGGTTTTTAGAACTAAATGAATTAGAAGAATTCGAGCACTTCTCTTATGAGAATGCTAGAATTTACAAAGATAAAACCAAGGTGTGGCATGATAAAAGAATCCAACAAAGAGATCTTAAAGAAGGAGGATTGGTCCTATTGTACAATTCAAGGCTAAAATTATTCCTGGAAAATTGAAATCCAGATGGACAGGACCATTCAAATTAGTCAAGATATATTCTCATGGTGCGATTGACATATTTGATGCAAACTCGAGTAATACTTTCAAAGTAAATGGACAAAGAGTTAAAATGTATTATGGTGAGCAAATGGTGCAATCTGAAAGCACCATTCATTTTGAAAATCCTTGATCTAAAAAGGATAGTCAGTCATTAAGACATTAAAACAAGCGCTTGTGGGAGGCAACCCATCAATTTTTTGATAAATATTAACTATGTTTATGCAGTTTGATGTTTTCAGTGTTTTTCAGAAATGCGAAATTTAGTGCTCAAGCACCACGTGCTTAAGCACTAACAAAAGCCCCAATATCTCAACTTCAAGTGAAGTCCCTACTCGTGAGATTGCTAAAGAGCGAGTGTTCTGCGACCACTGGTGCTTCAAAGACTAAGTGCTTCAAAGACCAACAAAGGAGCCAATCAGTCGTAATCACCGAGGATCTTGAGGATATTCTAGGATTAGTTGCTACGGAGCTTGCTATCAAGAAAAGGCAAGAATTGGGAAACACCCAAAAATTTTTCAAGTCACCACTGCGTGAACTATTCAACAAACAATAGCGCAAGGGGAAGGATCAAAAGAACCCAAGGAGAAAGAACCGAGAAAAGAAAATACAAAGAAGAAGAAGAGAAGATCTTGAAGGACATTGCTTTGAGACCTTGAAGGACTTACGAGATCAAGTTATGGAGCCATCTCACGAATTTCAAAGAAACCAGAGGTGCAGATTGGAGCTCAACCATCGATGCTCAAGCACTAACTCCTGCACAACCTTCAAAGACACCGGATGTGAAGGCCACCGGGCAAGATTTCTACAACTCCAAAAGCACCAAAGCGAAGCCCAAAGCAACACCAACAAGGAGCAACAGAATGTGATCGAGGAGTGGTGCAAAACCACAATAAACTTTTTACATGCTTTCCTATATTAACTATGCAAAGATTTTGTTATATATTTTGCTACTTATAAACTAATGCTACTATGGATAAATCCCACATGTAATGTTAACCCCCACCCCATTTTGCACACTATTCCCTGTTTTCATCTCAACTTAAGAGCTAGTGAGGACACCGCTCAATTTTAAGTTGGGGAAGCACTTCAAATTCGATGCATGTGGTATATATATAGTATTTTAAACCTACTAATGCTTGTTTTATTTAATATCTCATTAAATATCTGTTAGTATGTTAGATAAGTAGTTAAGTCTTTTGTAAATAGAGTTTATTTTCATTTTGTTTTAGATTTACTTAACAAAGCATTTTCAAAAAATCAAATTGCTTTTTGAACATACTTTTAAGTAAATCAATAGTAGGAATGTCTGATTTTGAAGCATGATCACTTGCTATTTTACAAATGATTTTGATGCATCTCTTTAGACCAAAATCCTCAATGAAAAGAAAAGAAAAAGAGTCCTTTTTACTTCAAAAACAACCATTGTTATTATCACTTTTACACTTTAAAGTTGATTTTTGAAAGGAGATCAAACCGAGTGAAAAGTTTTTCCGAAACAAACAGAATTTAAGAAAACCAAGGTCAAAAACAAAGTTTTATTAAAAACTTAGAAGAGTGTTGAGAAATAAGTTTGGGGAGATTTTATGAAAACAAAGGCAAAAATGAGGAGCTTAGTACTCAATAAAGTTTCAAAAAGAAAATCAAAAGGTGTCAAAACTATGTTTGCTTAATATCTAAACTGAACTGTTCCAAAAGCAGTGCATTTGATTTGCAAACCAAGAAAAAGAAAAGTATGCATAAGGAGGACAATGAATCTGTGCCCAAAGTGCATTTGGTTTGAAAAAGAAAAAAAAAAAAACAAATCAAGAAAAAGTATGCACATGGAGGTCAATAAAGAGGGTAACATAAGTTTTAAGAAGCATCTAGTGCTTATCTAGTAGATGCTTATGCACCAAAAGAAAAGAAACATCAAAAAAGAAGCATTGAGTCAAAAAGTTTTAAACTACTCATGTCAAGCCCTTTGATATACTTAAAGCCCCCGAGCTTAAGGATCTTGTGAGTCTACTCTATGTTTTGAAACACCTTTGTGTTGACCAAAAGTTTTTCTAAAGTTTCAAAAGTTTAAGAAAACCTTTTTGCTTAGTTTGGAGCCAATCAAATTTCAATGGATCACACACGCACATAAAAGAGTTTTAATAGCTTTGGTTGTGATGAATTTCAAAGGCACAAAGACATAGAGATTGGAGGAAAGAAAGGTTCTTTTAAGAGAACATCACATTTTGAAAGATTGAAAGGAGTTGAGTGATCTGATCTTCTTCATCAAAAGAATCCTACTTGTTATTTTGTTATTTTGTTATTGCTTGAGGACAAGCAACAAGTTAAGTTTGGGGTGTGATAACTCTATTTTATATAGAGTTATTCATAGTCTTTACTTAGATAAATGTTTGAAACCAATGCAATAAACTTGTAAATACAATAAAAAGAGATGAAAATCATAAAATACATTATCAAGGAGATAGAAGTTCAATTTATATACAAATTGGTATGTTTGATATGTTTGTTGAGTACTTTTGCAGATTCTGTGATTTTGCATTAAGTGCTTAAGCATCGAGTGCTTAAGCACCAAAGCATGCAAATGAAGCATGCAAACAAAGCAAGTAGCACAAGACCCCACATTGGAAGCACCTCAATTTGATTTCGTTCTAATGAGCCTTGCGGCCTCCTACTAGCTCGGTGATCACATGGAATCAATTATCAAGTTACCAAAGAAGTCATCTATGGGATAAAAACAACAAACATCATCATTACACCAAGCCAAATGTCATCAACTAATTGGACCCCTTCAAAAGGAATGTTTCCCACTCAAAGGAATGTTTCCCATTCAAAGTGACAACAATTGACACCTGCAAAATAACTAGGATAAGTCACATGATGGTCAAAGAAAACTTCACAAGCAAGCAAAGAAGTCAAATACTTGAAGACAAAGAAAACCCTCCATGGAAGGAAATCTCCTACTTCTATAAATAGGACTCTTTCATCTCTTGTAAAGGAAGATAAGAAAAATATATATATAGATATACGACCAATACCATATAGATACAATAGTAGTTTTAGATTAAAGTTCATCTTGTTCTTCATTTTATTTCCAAGTCTTTTTACTTCACTTTGATTACTCTAAACTTAAGAGGAAGGTAAGAAGGAATTGACATCTCTATTCTTCACTTCTTCCTAATTGAGAATCAAGTGTTCTTCATTAATATTAAGTTCTTATTTCATGTTCTTCATCTTACTCTTTATTTACTTTCTTGTTATTTAATTTCTTGCAAGACTTGTCCAATCAAGCAATTTACTTTCTTGCAAGACTTGTCCATTCAAGCAATTTACTTTTAAGCAATTTACATTTCCAAGTTATTTACAATGCTTTCTTTACTTACTTTGTTTAATTACTTTATGTGGACGATGATGAGCTAAATTCCTTAGTTGGGATGCTCTAGTCATATGATGAACTCGTGAGAACTATTGTGTTGTCCAAAAGGGTGCCTCACTTACTAGTTCTTGTACTTAAATTAAACTTGTTTTAAGGTTAACTTAGAACAAGGGGAGTTGTATTTACAAGAGATTGACTTACAACTAGATCTCAAGAACTAGAAGCAAAGGCAAGTGTTTATTTAAGTCTTTGATGAGAAATTTGTTTTCCACAAAGTCACTTTAAATTCCATGCTAATTCAAAAGTAATTAGCATAGTCTTTGTTCATGTGTGGGGTTTTACTAAGGGAAAGTATTTAGCAACTTGAACCACTTGAAAGGAGGCGAGGGAGTTTGACACACTTGCCCTTTACTGCAAAAAAACAAGGGTTTATTGAGCTTGTACAGTCACCCTTAACTGATGTATCTACACTAAGTGATCACACCGTGTGCTCAAGCACCGAAAGACAAAGACAACATTCTCACAAGGAACTCATATGGTAAAAGCATCTCAACTCTCTCTTAAATTACATCCTCTACAATTATTTAAATTGCTTTTTCTATATTCCAAAAACCAACCACAAATCTCTCGAATAGTTGTAGACACACTAGTTTACCTATGCTAAACAAACACATTAAAAATTAGTCAATCCTCGTAGGAGCGATCTTTACTTACTCTTTATTACTTGTTTGTGGTCATGTATACTTGCACATGCTTATTTCACACACCAGTGGCCGTAATCTCAGATCTCACAAAAATAGTATTTAGGTGATTAGGGTTTCAATTTGAAGCCCTAATCCTTATATTTTAGTGATTTTCGCAGTCAGTGCGTTGTCTCCTTTTTTGACTGAGTGGACGGTCTATTTATATTAGAAAATTGGGTTTTGCAATTCATGTTTGATTTACCCTGATTTGCCTTTATTTTCAGATTTGGATTTTGGTGCTTGGGGAACAAGATTAGGGGTTGAGAGAGCATGTAGATCCTAGCTCAACTGCAACTTGGGCTGAAGCTATATTTTTTGTATTTTAGTTTATTTTTGGATTTTTATTTTTGTATTTTTGGTTTTATATTTTTTTGTATTCTTGGACTTTTTGGGCGGTCAGAGTGGAGGTTGAGCTCATGTATATACCAGCCAGTCTGGTTGGATACAGAGTCCTTCGAGCAGCAAACACAGAGCGCAGAGTTGTTCAAAATAAGAGGAGCTCGACCAATCTTTAGTCCTTCAACTTTTGAATGAGAATTCTCGAATGCTTAGTCCTTTGATTAGTAACTGGAAGCCTCCGGATGCTTAGTGTTCCGGCTTAGAGGTGAGGGCCTTCAGACGCTTTGTTCTTCGGCTTATAGACGGTACTTCTCTGGGTATTTGCTGTAGCTGATTGATTGATTTGGATATGTGACTGAATAAAGTAGTAGGTCCTTCCTGTTGACTCAGTAGTGGCTCCTCAATTAATTGAGAAGAAATGAGACTACAGAGTTAACAGTAAGGACCCACACTATTTTCTCACTCTTACCATTTGCCTCTCTATGAAGTGTGTGAACTACTCACTCAATAATGTTAAAATATTCTTTGTCAATTGCCGACGATCTAGCTAAGAGAAGAAAAATGTTGACACAACTATTAAATGAAATTTATATATATATTCATTTCTTATTTATTATTATGTGAATAATAAGTTACGGGTATGTTAATTGTTACTGGCATATCCTAGTGGACTAGACAACATTTATGAGAGGAGGACCAAAACTACTTTTATTTTTCTTCTGTTATATCTTCAAAATCTGAAAGTGGAAAGCATATATAGAAAAGTGGAAAGCAAAAGAAACACATGCACATGATGCACTAAGTCAAAAATTATGGTGGAGCATGCATGTTTTGTTTTGTGTTGACTACTTTCGACTTTGCTTTGGGTGAATAATTGAACCCATGATAATTGATATTCTCTACTAGTTGATCAGTCGTAATTACATTTTCAAAATGGTACTAAATTAATATTGGTGAAAAATCAGTGACTAAATTGAACATTTTCAAAATGTCAGAGACCTAATTGGCTATTACCTCAATAATTGAATACTCAATAATGTCAAAAAGATTATTTCTCAATTGTCCACTACTCCAACGACCAGAGACGACTTGCATTATTGGCTACAAGTTGATGAGTCGTAATTACATTTGTATCCTTCCCTTGGTCCACCTATATTTATGTCATGTCAGTGCCACACTTAAAGTCTACTAGCTACTTTTCAATCTTCCTCTTGTTAACAATTAATCCCTTCCCTTGTTTCACCGATATTTATGTCATGGAGTACTAGCTACTTTTCAATCTTCCTCTTGTTAGCAATCTACAATTACTATTCCTTTTCATCGATCTCTTTCTTTTCTGCTCTTTTTGTTTTGAAGGATGGCTGAACAAATTCCATATGATCTTGCTTCAAGCCTCATTAAAAGGTACTCAATAATTTTTCGGACCTTTTTGTTGTTGTTGCAGAATACATGTTTTTTTTGTTCATTTTCTCCTAGAACACACATGATTAGGGTTTGAGCAAACAAAATCAGGTCTCTTTTTTTTGGTTTTGCTTTCTTTCCAGTGGCACATCCCCCTCCATGATTATTTTATTAATAGTTCATGTTTATAGTGGGAAGAATGTGTGGTTGTTTTTTTATTTATTTAATTTTAGAAAATTTTCCTTAATTTTACAGGTTAGCTTCCGCAGCCTTCCATGAATTTGGGCGAATTTATGGTGTTGTGGATGAATTGGAAAGACTGAAGATCACAGTTGAATCAATTAGAGCTGTGCTTCTTGATGCTGAGGAGAAACAAGAACAAAGCCATGCCATACAAAACTGGATAACAAGGCTCAAAGATGTGCTTTATCCTGCTGATGATTTGCTTGATGAATTTTTCATTCAAGAGATGAAACACAAAATGGACGGTCATCGTAAGAACAAAGTAAGAGAGGTACTTCATTCCTTATCGCCAAACCAAATTGTTTTTCGTCATAAGTTGGCTCGTCAAATTGAAAAAATAAGGAAACAATTTAATGATGTATCGGGAGAAATGTCTAAGCTGAATTTAAACCCAAATGTTGTGGTTGTTAAGCAAACTGACACAGTAAGGAGGGAAACCAGCTCTTTTATATTCGAATCAGATATTATTGGAAGAGAAGATGATAAAAAGGAAATTATAAGTTTATTGGAAAAACCACATTCACTTGAAGGTCAAAATGTTTCCTTGATTGCTATTGTTGGTATTGGTGGTCTAGGGAAGACAGCTCTTGCTCAGTTAGTATATAATGATGTGGAGGCACAAGAAAAATTTGAAAAGAAAATGTGGGTATGTGTCTCTGATAACTTTGATGTCAAAATTATTTTGAAGAAAATGTTGGAGTCATTAATGAATAACAAAGTTGATGATAACTTAACATTGGAGAATCTTCAAAATAAGCTTCATGAAACATAAGCGTAAAAGATACATTGTTAGTTCTAGATGATATTTGGAATGAAAGTCATCAAAAATGGAATCAATTAAGAACTTATTTATTGTGTGGTGCTCGAGATAGTAAGGTTTTGGTAACAACACGTAGTAAAGCGGTGACACAAACAATGGGTGTAAGTGTCTCATATGCATTGAATGGTTTGACTCCAGATCAATCTTGGAGTTTGTTAAAGAAAGTTTCATTTGGGGATTACATTGACACCTCAGGAGCGAATCAAAGTCTTGAATCAGTTGGTAAGGAGATAGCAGAAAAGTGCAGGGGAGTTCCGCTGGCAATTAGAACATTGGGAGGCCTGTTGCAGAGCAAAAGTAAAGAAAGTGAATGGATTGATGTTTTAAGAGGTGAGTTTTGGAAATTATGTAAAGACGAAGAAAGCATCATGCCGGTGTTAAAACTTAGTTACCAAAATTTGTCACCTCAACTAAGACAATGTTTTGCATATTGCTCTTTATATCCTAAGGATTGGGAAATAGAGAAAGATGAGTTGATTCAACTGTGGATGGCACAAAGTTATCTCGAATGCTCATCTGAAAACCAAAATATGAATGGTGTGGGTAACCAATTCATAGAGACTTTCTTGATGAAATCATTTTTCCAAGATGCAAAAATGAGTCCATCATGTGATATAGTTAGTTTCAAAATGCATGATTTAATGCATGACCTTGCAATGGAAGTAGCAGGAAATGATTGCTGCTACTTGAATAGTGAGACAAAAAATAAAATAAAAACACAAAGACTCATGCATGTATCGTTGGAACGTTACGATATTGAATTGTTGGACTCATTGGATTCGAGCAGACTACGGACTTTGATTTTTCTTGATCGTAATTGGCATGAGGAAAACCTGTCTGTTATTTCAAAATTCAAACGCTTGCGTGTGTTGAAGCTGCAGGATTCTTCTAAAGGGATGATGGTTGTATGGTACAAAAAATTGAAGCATTTAAGATGTCTCATCATGCTTGAAAACTATGGAGAAAGAAATATTTCCAAATTCATAAGCAATCTTGTTTGCTTACAAACACTAATATTGCACGGAAATCAGTTTGAGAAATTTTCTACACATGATATCTCAAAAATAATGAATTTGATACACCTTGAAATTTATTTTGCCGACATACACTCCAAAGAGAAAGAGAAGAAGACAACAACTGTATTTGGAAAACCAAGCTTAGGGAAAGGGAACTGCTGGCTTTCTTCATTCACAAATATTGTTCAAATTAATCTCAGCTGGTGTAGAGGTATCCAATATCTCCCACCACTGGAACGTCTTCCGTTCCTTAAGTCACTTACTTTATATTCCCTTAATGATTTGGAAAACATTTGTTATGAGGAGACTTGTTTAGCTGTACCATTCTTCCAATCTTTGGAGATCCTCTGTTTTTCTAATTGTGAAAAGCTTAGAGGATGGTGTAGGATGGTAGATGATTTCAATAATGATAATAATTCTTCACATTCACATCATCTCCAACTACCTCCCTTTCCTCGTCTGTCTCTATTAAAAATCATAGTATGTCCCATGTTGACTTACATGCCTACTTTTCCAAGCCTTGACAAGGAGTTGGAGTTGGTTCATTGTAGTGTGGAAATATTGAAAGAAACAATAAACACACCCTTTCACTTCCCTCCTCTTTCCATCCTCAATTCCTTGTGCATTGATGGAAAAGCGCCGGATTTGAGCCAATTACCAAAGGATTGGGCACAAAATCTTACTTCTTTACGAGAACTTGAGGTTTGTCAGTTTTCAAATCAACAAATTCAGGAAATGGAAATATGGTTTAAAGACAACCTTGATCGTCTGCAAAGCATTACCTTTGATTATTGCGAAGAGCTAGAGACGCTGCCTGACTGGTTGTGCAACTGTTCATCGCTTCAACATATCAAGGTAAGTTACTGCAAGTGTTTCAAATCCCTGCCAGATGATAGAGATCCTCGTCTTATCAATTTACAGACTGTAAAAATCATTGGCTGACAAGAAGCGGAGTCTGCAAAGGGTGTGTAGAATTTGTTTTGTATGCCTCACTGGTGTAATAGCTATGGAGTCTTTTACCTTTTGTTTTGTCTGCTTGGTTATGTTCTAGTAGTTGTGGTGTGTTTTACCTTCTTGTTTTGAAGGTGTTTTGGTAGCCTTGGTGTAATAATATTATAAATTTGATATCACTGTCAAATATGTGGCACAATTTGATATTTATAATATATTTGATAATATCATATACAAACCAGTGTTTCCTCCTCTCAATTTTTATATCACTGTCAAATATGTGGCACTATCCATTAAAAGAGAAGTGCATTTCAAACTATATACAGAAATCCTATATCAGCTATAATAATTTTAGCAAAATACATTATTAATGTTATGAATATTATTGGTGTGGATGTCCATCTTCTCCCATCTTTTCATTACTCCATTGTAGTGGCTTTTTATTAGTGACCTCTCACTTGCCAATTAATTCTCACCCTATAAAATAGAGTTCACCCTTATGTATAGAGATAGACTTGAAGAGAATAGAAAAAACTCTCATCTATTCATATTTTTTGTTCTTTTAGCTTCTTTTTCATCTTTCTCTTTACTTTTTATCTCTTGTTTTATAACACGTTATCAGCACGAAGCTCTAAACATCCTAAGGTAGTATTGGTTTTTACTTGTTCTATGGTAATACTTGTTGTGTTATATAGTTACGATTTCTTTGTTTTACTTTTGTTTAGATATGCATTCTTTGTTTTACTTTAATTTTGATTCATGGCGCTGATTAAGCCTTATTACATTTTGATGGATTAAACATTAACATGGATATACTTAATGGTATTATGACAATTTTTTATTTATTTGGAATGCCTATCGTTAATTATTACTTATAATCACTATCGATCCCATGCCATCTTTCTCTGCTTACCAACTAAAAGAGTGATATATATATATATATATATATATATATATATATATATATATATATTTCTCAGGTGTATTAGCAATTACGAGAATCGCCAATGACAAAGAATTGGACTGCGCCCAAATTTATCTCGATCGGCCCAAACACGCTGCTTGGAGCGCAATTCTCGCCGGCCGAAAATCTCGCAAAACGGTCGGACCTCGCAGTATATATACGCCATTCGCATATGGCATCAGGTACGTTCTCTAACCTTGTGCTATCTGCCCGAGCGACCTCTCACTAGATCGTCGGAGTGTCTTTGCAGGTACCACCCGAGGTGCTCAACGCGTGAAGCCAGGACCGGTCCTTTCACACAATCAACGACCGGCCCATTTGACGAATCAATCAACACTTCAACTCTTCATTGGTCAAGGTACGATCAATTGGCGACCACAGTGGGAGGCCCGAGCGCTATCCTACCTCTTTCATGGCTCCACGCGACCGGCCCCAGACGCGGGCCACTTCTCGACTCAATCCTCCGCAGAATCGCCAGCGAGACCGGGGCGTGCGTGGCGTCGCGATCCACGAGTCTCGAGGACTACCACGACAAGAGCCTTGATGCACAACGGTCGCGGACCTATCCTCCAACGAGCTCACCACCGCCTTCACAGAGACTTGCGCCCGAGCGGTTGAAGCGGGCATTCGAGAACCTCTACCGGATCATGTCACTTCGCCGCTTTGCGATCCCGCAAAACAAAAATCGTAATCGCATGACGAGACGCGCTTCATCTCTCGATCTGAGAGGGTTCGATTCGGGCGCCGCCACGCGGCGAAGACGGAGAACCTTCACTCGTCGCCGGCCGGCGCGAAGACACCGCCTCCTCCTCGAAGGAGCATTTCTCGCCGAGAAAGCACTACTCATCGCTTCTCCGGAAGAAGAAGCGGGCGCATAGGTCGCCCCGCGAGAAACGGCGTGACGCGCGGGTCGATGTCCTATGATTATGAAGATTCTAGCTACCGTCCTGACACCGGTCGCTCACCTACCAGGTACTCCTCCAATGAGTCGTCCGGGTCACGTCGGTCGAGAAGCAGATCTTGGGATTCTCGCGAAGAGCTGGAAGATTACAGAAATGGAAGAATTAGGGATGTTTCACATCGGCCAAGGAGAGGCCAAAGCGAGCGACCAAGGAGGCCTCCTCAGCTTCCACCAACTGGCCCATCTGGAGGATTCTATGGAATGCCGGGCAACGAGGCATGCCTCGCAATGCAACCATTTGGGTCGAACGGCATTCAGAATGAACATGGCCCGTTCTCCAGGGAGATCAGGCGTTACAAAATCCCGAGAGATCTCCGCAAGCCGCCCAATCTCAACAAGTTTGACGGCCGAGGAGATCCAGACAAACATCTCCGCTACTTCAATAACTACTGCTGCTATAGGGAATTGGGACCGACCATGAAATGCGTGCTTTTCCCGCTCCGGACGGCCGAGCATTGGAATGGTGGGAGTCTCTGCGACCCAATTCCATCTCCTCGTGGGACGACACAGTCGAAATATTCTTGTCTCACTACACCGCAAACCGCCAATATCGGTATGAAGAATACTTGGACTCTGTTGTTCAAGGAGAAAATGAGACGCCCGAGGCGATCATCGACCGGTTTAACACCGAGGCCGAAGTCCGTTCGTGACTTGTCGATAAAGGACAAGCTAAAATATTTGAAGCGTGGTATTCGATGGGACCACCGGTGCGTAGAAGAATTCACTCTTAACCATTACCAAGATCTCGGCTACTTCTTAACGAGGGGCTAACGTCCACATGGCGTCTGAAGAAACCTTGGCGAAGAAGAAAGGCCGTCCGTGCACGACCTAAAGAGAGGAAGCGATAGGCGGCCAAAGGACATGAAGGTCGCCGCGACAATCGGCGACTTTCGAGATAAAAAGTTTGATCATCGCACTCGACTCAACACCTCTATTGCGCGGATCTACGGCGAGTGTCGAATAATGAGTTTGTGGGAGTTAAGCGGCTGAACCACTGCGTGCTCGAGAGGGGATCACGACCGACTAAAAGATCTGCCGCTACCACAAGAGTAAGGGGCACGATACTAACGATCATATGGCCTCAAAGATGATATTGAAGAGCTTATTCGAAAGGCAAATTGGGAAAGTATGTGAGGTCGGAGGAAGGCGGCCGACCTCAAGAGAAGCGAGAAAGAAGGCGATCCGAGACGGAGGAAAGGCCCTCTGGCTATAGAGAGCACCAAAAACAAGGATCGATCGAAGATCGTGACACTCGGCGATCAAAGGCCGTAATGTTGCGATGGTTATTCATGGTGGAAACCCCGGATCGCGAGGGAATCTAACAAAGCCACCAAGAGAAAGTGGGGCGAATTGTTAATGGTCGCATCCACTTCAAAGACACCACCACCGGTCTCGGCGGACCCCCATTTCGTTCGGTGACGACGACTTTATACGACAGCAAGCCTAATAGTTATGTTCCATTGGTAATCGAGTTTGTCATGGCAAACACAGAGGTGCGCAGAAATCACAGTCGATCAAGGTAGCTCGGTGATATCATGTTTGAAGACTTGATCGACAAAATAAAGGTTGATCGGGCGAGATAATTCCCGGGCCGAGCTACCCTCTAACGAGTTTCAATGGGCGACCACCTACCCGTTGGGAACGATCGAGTTGCTAGTCACGTTTGGTGGCGACACGGGGATAGTACTGCATGCGGGGCCAGTCGGACGGCGTTCTCGTACTCCCCTCAAATCCTCGCTATCAATGTATTATTGGTAGGCCGACTTTGGGTAAGCTAGAGGCCGATTACATCAATCGGTGCATCCGAAAATGAAATTCTATAGCAAAGATGACCAAGTGGTTACCACGGCGGCCGACCTTGAATCGTGAAAGAAGAAGCCACGCTCTATACCAAGAAATATGTGACGAGGTAGATCGTGGTCCGAACGTTCGAGCACTAGTGAAGGCCATCAAGTCAATGTCGATCCGGGCGCTCGGTATGATCGAGATAAATGACCCGGAGGAGAATGATGATGATTTGGCTCGACAAGTGAAAAAGCAGTGAAAAGACCGAGCCTCATGGAGAGTTGGTAGATGTTCAATTGGGTGACGACCCATCCAAAGCGGTAAAGCTTCGGTAGCGACCTACCGAGCAAGTGAAAGCAAGATCTTGTGCGATGCTTGAGAGACTATCTTGACTGCTTCGCATGGCGTGCATCGACATGCCCGCATTCCTATCGAAGTAGCTTTGCCATCAACTTTCGATCGATGAAGGGGCCGTCGAGCGGTCGCCCAAAAAGAAGCGCACTCGAGCGAGAAAAATCTCAAGCCGCAAAGGCCATTGAGGACCTCATAAAGGCCAATTTTATAGAAGAGATAAAATACACGACACGCCATCCAACGTCGTCTTTGGTTAAGAAGAAGAATGGAAAATGGAGGATGTGTGTAGACTATACCGATCTAAATAAGGCATGCCCGAAGGATGCCTTCCGTACTCCAACATCGACAAGTGGTGGTCGATGGGGCCTCGTGCTACAAACTCTCGTCTTTTACGGGCGCTTACTCTGCGATACAATCGGATCATGATGTATCCGCCCGATCGGCACAAGATGACCTTCATGACCGATCGGAAATTTTCAAGATACAAGGTGATGCCTTTACGGCCTCGAAGCACTGGAGCGACTACCACGAATGATGAACAAAAAATTTTCAAGAGGCGGATCGGTCGCATCTCGTGAGGTGTATTTGGACGACATGATCATTAAAAGCGTAACCGACCCGGATCATGTGAGCGATCTCGGAGAAATATTTGAAGAAGCTAGGAGGAACTCACTTAGACTAAATCCCGAGAAGTGTACCTTTGGGGTGGTAGCGAGATTCTTGGGTTTCCACCGACCGAAAGAGGATAGAAGCAAACCACGAAAAGTGTAGAGGCGATGTACCGATATGAGGCCGCCCACATCGAAAAAGAAATACAACGACTAAATGGCATGGTGGCGCTTCTATCCGAGTTCATCCCCAAAGCGGCTGCAAGTCGCTTCCAATCGTTTAGGCTATGCTTTGAAGAAAGAGGTGGACTTTGAGTGGACCCGAACAATGCCAGTGAGCATTGGATGAATTAAAACAAGCTTTGGTTAGCCCGCCGATCATGACCAAGCCGTTCTTGTCGCGGCGACGTTATATCTCAGACTTGGCCATACCGAAAGAAGTTCTCGATCTTTGTGCTAGTTAGAGAGAACGATCTAAAGCGAATCCGTCTACTTCATTAGTAAAGTGCTACAAGGTCCCGAGTGAGGTACCGAAAAAAGAGAAGTTTGCTCTTGCACTCGATTCTTTGCTCGAAGGTTGAGACCACTACTTTGTGGCCACCAGTCGTGGTAAGGACCGATCGGCCAATCGCACAAGTCCTTCATCGGCGGACACAGCGGGACGAATGATAAAGTGGGCGGTAGAGCTCGATGAATTTGGCATTAAATTTGAATCGGATCGGCCGCAAAAAGCGCGGTGTTGGCCGACTTTATAGCGCGAAATGACTCTACTCCGTAAGATCAAAAATTGGAGCGACACGGATCTTGCACGTAGATGGGTCGTCTAATAGTAAAGGAAGTGGAGCCGGCCTAATACTAGAAAATTACGAAGGCACGGCCGTGGAGGTGTCTTTAACCTTTGCATTCCACACTTCAAACAACTGTGCCGAGTCACGAGGCATGCATAGGCGGCCTTCACTCGCCAGAGATTTCAATGTCGACCGGGTTGAACTCGGATCGATTCCCTACTCGTAGTCTCGCAGATCAAAGAATTATATGATGCTAAAGACGACGTCTTTGAAAAGTTATCTAGCAAGAGTGAGAGAATCGCTCAGCGATTCGACCGAAATGAAAGTGGTACACGTGCCTCGGACCAAAATGTTCGAGCGGATATATTATCGAAGCTTGCAAGTACCAAGACTCGGAAATCACGGGAGTTTGATTCGAGAGACGTTAAATCGGCGAGTGTGTCGACTAAGCCAACCGATCATCGGGCGTTCTTTGTGTCAATTTCGATTCGATTGGATCGCCCCTATCCTAAGGTACATCGTTGAAGGTGAAGAACCGAAAGACCCGAAGCGAGCGAAAATTGGTGGTGCTCGGGCGACCAAATACTCGCGTGATAGAAGAAAGTTATATAGAAGGGGTTCTCGTCCCCATTATTGAGATGCCTTCGTCGCCTGGCCGGCCGAGCCATGTGCTCTGAGATATTCACGAAGGTGTTTGTAGGAGCCACCGCGGCACGTTCCATAGCAAAGAAAGCCCTCGTGGCGGCTATTCTTGGCCGACCATGGATGAGGACGCCAAGAAGCTCGTTCAAAAATGCAAGAAATGCCAAGTACATGCGATGTCCACATTGCACCTTCCTCGAAATTACAAAGTCTTGTCTCACCTTGGCCGTTCGCTGGTGGGGCATGGATCTTCTAGGCCCGTTTCCACCGCTCCGGGCGGTTCAAGTTCTTGATCGTGGCGATGATTACTTTACTAAGTGGATCGAGGCCGAGCCGCTTGCAACAATCACATCGGCCAAAGTCGCAAGTTCTTCTGACGGTGTGTGCTAGCCCGCTTTGGAATCCCCAACAATTGATAATCGACAACGGTACGGTTCTTGATAAAAGATTTAGAGAAATGTTGGCGACTTAGGGTTAAAGCAGCGCTTTACCTCGGTCGAGCATCCTCGAACAAACGGCCAGCGGGGCGGCCAACGAGTTATCCTACGTGGGTTAAAGCGGCGGATGAAGCGAAGCGAGGCGGGGTCGAAGAGTCTGCGATCGCTTCTACGTGGGCCTACTGGGGCGACCCTCATTCATCGGCCAGGGAGTCGCCGCCCGAGTTGGTGTATGGAATCGATCTTTGTGATACCCATAGAAATGGGCGAGCTGAATTGGAGGACTTGAAACCCCTATAGTGGTAGACAACGGCCAGAGCTATCCGAGAAGAATTGGACCTAATTGAAGAACTGCGCACCCCAAGCTTCATTAAGAGAGCAATTGATCAAGCGGAAGGTCGCAGCCAGTGTACAACGCTCGAGTTCAAAAGAGAATTCTCGGTCGGCCAGCTCGTTCTAAGGCGGGCCGACGTGGGAAATAAGAATGCACGCCAGGAAGCTCGCACCAAATTGGGAAGGTCCATACAGGTCATCAACAAGACTGGAAAAGGGGCTTACGAGCTAGAGACCATGGATGGGGCGACTATCCCCAGAACGTGGAATGCAGAAAAACTTAGGAAATATTACGTTTGAATGTTACGTTTGAATGTAACAAGTGATTTGAATGTAATGACGACCGACCTATTAATGAAAGCGAGCGCAGCTCTTTTTCCCAGGGTTTTTTACGAGGCGACCTTTAGAAATATGATGTGTTCTTTACTTTCTCGCAAGAATGTATGGCCGTCGCTCAAGATTGCCCGTGGCAAAGGAGCGATCGAAGACCTATCAAAGTTGATTAGATCGTCGGAACGATCTACATCGAGTGCCATCGAAATGGCCCAAGGGTTAAAACCCGTAGACCTTAGATCGTCGAAACGGTCTAAATCGGCGACCATCGAAATGGTCCCAATCGAGTGCCATCGAAATGGCCCGAGGTTTAAAACTCGGGACCTTAGATCGTCGAAAGCGATCTAAATCGGCGACCATCGAAATGGTCCCAACCGAGTGCCATCGAAATGGCCTGGGGTTAAGCAATAACCCGTCCTAGTAGGCCGTCGAAACGACCTATCTCGAGCGACCATCGGTATGGTCCCAATAAATGCCATCAAAAGGGCCTGATTGGAGGTCGCCGAGCGATCCAAGGCCCCGTTGGGATATTTAAACATCAAAGAATGAATGCTTTCGAAATAAGCGCAAACGATGACCGAACAGTCCTGAAACTCGAAGACTTAGAGAAAAATAAACATACAAGGCGCGTAAAGGAAAGCAACCATAACCGAGCGCTATCGAAGTAGCACGAAACGGCCGCCGAGCGGCCCACAAGTTCGAAATGACTAAGGCGAATAAATGCAAGAAATACGCAGACATAGCAATATAAATTTGAACAGGCGTAATTAAAGGCAAGTAAAAATTGTCATTACAAACACGGGGCCTTGGCCGGCCGCGCCCACGAATTGAAAAAATCGCACGGCGCAGAAATTGTTGTGCGAAGGCAAATTAAACGATTACAAAAAATTACACCGCTCGCAGCGGGCTTTAAAAAGAATGGTGGCGGTCGGCGAACGACATTGCCTCTCTGTGCGACTTACTGCGGGCAACATGATCTTGTTGTTGTCAACATAGTGCGCGGGCTTGATCATGTTGTCATCGAAATTGATCTTCAGATCTGAATTCAATGCCCGCACCTGCCCGAGAGCATTATAGAACTGCTCGACCGCTGCCTCCTGACCGGCCTTGGCCACCATTTGGATCTTCGCCTGCAGCTCGGCGTTCCACGGCCTCCAACCCGCCTTTTCTTTCTCGACCAGATTCAAGGTCGGTTTGATCGTTTCACCTGGCCTGCAAGCTCCTTGTTCCTCTTTGCAAGCTTGCACGCGTCGTCCTACTCTCCCGTTTGAGGCCTCCTTCTTCGATCGACGAGCTTGTCATATTTTAGTGCGCCTCGGCTAAAGCCTTGTCTTTTCTGCAAGATTCAGTCGGCGACGTGGTCATAGTCGGTCGAACAAAGGTAAGATGAAGAGTACAAGACTAAGAAAATAAAATTACCATCGATTCGGCCACCACTCGGCCATGACTTTCTCGACCCCATGCGAGAGAAGCGCAGAGCGCCATGGGTTTCATACATCTTGTTCCAGATCGGCCGTACCCAAGCTTTGGCGAGATGATAGGAATCTCCTCCGTTGCGGTAGCCGGACCCGACAATCACGCTTGCCGCTTGGGTGGCGATCGGCAGCGGGGGGCGGCCAGGGCTGCCGACCGGCTTCTTCCCTTGGCCCTTAGGAGTGCAGGGACCTTTGAGGAAGATTCGAGATTATCCCCGACCGAGAAGCGTCCAAACCTCTTAGCCCCTCCTTCGGGCTTGGGGCCAGGCGGCGAGTCCCTGGCTTTTGCGGCCATTTTTACGCGAAATAACGAGCTATGAGTTAGAATAAAAGATTGACAAGACTGACAGCAAAAATATAAAGACAAGGTTTAAAGGCAAACCAATCTCGGCCTCCAAGGCCTTGCCTTCGAACAAGACAAAGGGTCGGCAAGGTATGTCGCCCTTAGGATCTGGTCGCATCATGCCCGCCAGCGCCTTGATCATGTCCAGAGTTTGCAGGTCGGCCTCCCCCAAATCTTTGGTTGAGTAAATGTAATCGCCCGGCCGCCTGCAGAAATGAGCCTCATTCCACATAATGGGGAAGTAAGGGGGACCCAGCATCCCGTCCGGTTGAACCTCAGAAACGGTCTTGCCGGCCTCTTCGGTTGGAACGATCCAAAAGTACTGGCTCTTCCAGGCCGCTCCCAACGACTCCTGGAATGCTTTGAAAAATCGGTGGTGGGTCTTCTGCATCTTGAAGGAGACTTGCTCCCTCTTCTCCTTGTTGGCCTTCTCTCTGAGCCAGCTCAGCTCAAAGAGAGTAAAGAAAAGCATCATCGACACCGGCCGACCCAGCTTGGTCAGCAGCACCTCAAAAGTCTTTAAAAACGCCCATGCGTTGGGATGAAGCTGAGAAGGGGCGACCCCAATATGGCGCAGGACGTCGCGTTGGAATTCGGTAAAAGGAGGGGTGTTGCGCCCGAAAAAGTCCCCGAGGGGTTTTTCTTCGTTTACAACTTTTTAGAACAATGAAGTCGCCACCAATATTTTTTATAAGGAAAATATTGAAAAAAACCATTTTGGAAGGCAGATGGTCTTTTGGAAAACCTAAGATTTGGGTTCGGGGTTCGGTTAGGTATGGGAAGGTATTAGCACCCCACACCTCCTTTCTCTTGAAAGGAACCTTTAATTAATCGTGTGATTTTAAGTGTTGATTTGAAAAATACTTAAATTTGCCTCTTAATTGAAAAAAGACTTAATGAAAATTTTTATTGGGCGCTCGGCGAGAGTTAGCCGCTTTGGTTCTTTGAAAGGAAAAATGTTTTTAGTTTATTGTGCTTGACGGAGGGGATCCGCTCCTACGTATCTCCAGGTGCGATGGAGAATTCAAAGCTACGTAGTTCTAGGAAAGTTTTTTATTTTGTTTAATTGTGAAAACTGAGCTTTCATGATGATCAATTGAGCGAAGGCTCCAAGTGACCACCATTAGCACTCCATTGTTAATAATCATGCAAGCAAAGGCTTCACAAGACCAATAACAAAGTTTTTTTGATTTAATGAAAAAGTTTTTAGGAAAATTAGGCATTCATGATGATCAATTGAGCAAAGGCTCCAAGTGGTCACTACTAGTTCCTCATTGTTAATGATTAGGCAAGCAGAGGCTTCGCAAAACCCTTAACAAAGTTTTTTTGATTTATTGAGAAGTTTTTTTAGGAAGATTAGGCATTCATGATGATCAGTTGAGCAAAGGCTCCAAGTGATCACCACTAGTTCCTCATTGTTAATGATTATGCAAGCAGAGGCTTCGCAAAACCATTAACAAAGTTTTTGATTTATTGAAAGTATTTAGAAAAATTAGGCATTCATGATGATCAATTGAGCAAAGGCTCCAAGTGATCACCACTAGTTCCTCATTGTTAATGATTATGCAAGCAGAGGCTTCGCAAAACCATTAACAAAGTTTTTTGATTTATTGAGAAAGTCTTTAGAGAAATTAGGCGTTCATGATGATCAATTGAGCAAAGGCTCCAAGTGATCACCACTAGTTCCTCATTGTTAATGATTATGCAAGCAAAGGCTTCGCGAGACCACTAACAAAGTTTTGATTTATTGAAATTTTTTAGAGTTAGAAAGAATTAGAAACGAGAAAAAGGTGGAAATTGCAGAATGAGGGGTGCAAATAATTACAGGGGCTATACCGTCAAACAGGAGGTGTGAAAATTAAAGCCAAGCTCTTTTTTGGTTGTGGGGCGCTAGCCCAAAGAATGTGAACATGGGCTTGTGGGGGAGAGGGACGCGCAGTAATTTGGGGGGTGCGTGTAGTGATCTGAATACTAAAAAAAAATAAACTAAAAAACTATAACCATAAAACCCTAAAAAACATAAACCTAATTTTGAATTACCCTTCTCCTTCCCCCTGGCTGCGCGGCGCAGCTGATAGAGAGAGAAACAGGGGGCGAAAAAATCGCCATGGTGGGAGAGAGAGATCCGAGGAGAGAGATCCGAGGAGAGAGAGTGAAGGAAAGAAATGAAAGGAGGAAACCGAGAGAGAGAGGAGCGAGCAGAGAGACAGGACAGAGGGTTCCGGCGGCCATAATGCTAGAACGTCAATAGTGAGGGGTTTACGCCGATTTGAGAGGGAGAAGCTTCGCGGTGGTTGTTTGGCTGGTTTACGAAGGCTGCTGGTGACTGAAGGGTGAAAACGATGACAAATAGGGGGTCCGTGACGGCTGCCGTTCGGTTTTTAGGGGTGGCTTGCGACGGTGAAGGGTTTCGGTTTTGGGAGGGAAGGTTTTGGTGGTGGCTCGAAAATGGGGGTCTTGCCGGAGAAGGTGACCGGAGGGTCACCGGCGCCGGAGAAGACGACAAACAAAGGTTTTTTTTTTTTCTCTCGGTTCTCTGCCTCTTCTTCTATTCTGTTTGTTTGTTTTTTTTTTTTATTTGAGCTTCTCTCACCCTCATCTTTGATTTTCCGTCTCTCTTTCTCCCCTCAATCATCTTCTATCACATTTTTTTGTTTTAGAGTTTGTTTAAATGAAAACAAGAAACTGATTACAGACAAACCATTAAACGCATATGAACAATAATATCACAGCATCTTGACTTATGGATTCGTTCAACAACAAACAAAAACCTAGATCATGTGTCTATGGATAAAACAAACCAACCTGATCTTAATCTGTTTTGAAAGAAAGGAAAAAAAATAGATCCAAGTTGTCGTTTGCTTGACTGATGTTGTTGTTGTGACTCTGTTGTTGTTGCTGTTGGTTTTTCTTGACTGCTACTGCTCACCTTTTTTTTTTTTTTGACTGCTCAGATCTAAACAACCCTTTTTTTGACTGCTCAGATCTAAACAACCTGTTTAGGTGATTAGGGTTTCAGTGTAAAACCCTAATCGTTTTTTTGGTGCTGTTTATCTCGAAAATTGTGTCCCCTTTGACTGTTAATTGACTGCCTATTTATAGTTAAAAATTAGGTTAGGCATTTAATTACATTTGACTGGGTTTTTTGACTATTTTCAGTGCGGATCCAAGCCCAAAGACTTGGAGAGCAAATTTCTTGGCACCCCAGATCTGCTTCTTTGCTGCTTTACTTTATTTTTATTTTTGTATTTTCGAATTTATTTGTTTTTGTATATTTGTATTATTATTTTTTTGTATTTTTTTGGACATTTGGACATTTGGGACTCTTCTAAGTTGTAATAAAAATTAAATAGTATTTTTGACATTTTGGACTCTTAAACACTTTTAAATTATAAATAAAACTAAATAGGATTTTTTTGCATTTTTAGACTATACATATATACTTAAAATAAATTAACTCTACAAAGAAAAGAATAATAATAAAAGAGTCCGCCCAAACACAAAGACGAACGGGCGGACTAGACGAATACGCTAAAACGAGACTCAAATAGGAGAAATGAGCTCATTAACTAAAGACACTACTTATGTACGACTAAACTCAAATACGAAGATTAAATTGAAGAACGCATACGAAAAAATGATCATTCGCGTGTCCGCTTAATTTAAACAACGGTATTTCAATTTAGTTGAAATGGATAACTAAAATTGACTTAAATTAGAAAGGGCGGACAAAATTGGGGTATTACAAGGGGTAATCTTCATCTTCTCAAACACGAGCCGATACATCGTGAACTTGAAGTTGGAAGAATAAGTCGCGATATCTTAGCCTCTCCTTCATGCCTCTTACCTCGGCCGGTGAGTCTTCAAAGCGCGCTCAGTAGATCGGGCAAAGCATCGTGGCCGATCGTAATAATGCTCTGTTAGAACGAAGAGTCTCGACACCCAAGACATGTCAGATATATCTCGAGCTACGTCAGCTTGGACTTCGGCCGACCCTTCGTTCGACCCTCCGACGTTGGCTTCCAGACCAGAAATATTGACTTCGGGCTGAATCACTTCTTCCTCGCGGGCCGCTTCATCTCGGCCGCCTTCGGCCTCTATCATCTCCTCGTCCGCGACTGGGACGGAACTAGACTCTTCGTCATCAATGATAATCACATCAGCATCTTCTTCTTCTCCCTCCACTCGAAAACAACATCCTCTCGGCGGTGGAGAGTTGCTCGGCCGCTCGATGAAACGACGGACACGGAACTAGTACTCTTGAGTGGCGATCCTCGGCCGGAACGAACGAGCTCGAGCCCGTCTTTGCTCGAGGAACCGCTGAAGAGCTAGAATCTTTGTCGCCCAAGACGACTTAGACTCGCCGGGGCATTGGGCTCGCCTACCTCGACATGTATGTAGCGAAAGATTGCGGTGGTTTTCCGGGAATATGGGCGGTAAGTTTCGTCCGTGGCATGCAAACACCTGTGATAAAGGGAGCGAGTCGGTCGGTCGAGCGAGCACTCGTGAGAGGCGATTTGGCCATCCTCGACTGACACCCCTATCACGAGGCGTGGAAAAGCACAAAGTACTTTCAAACAAAAATTCAAGTTTAAAGAGTAAAGGAGCGATCGATTCATACCTTAGCGGATGTTGAAGATCGGTCGCAAGTGAAGCGATAATATGACTATGAATGCAAGTCGGCGCGAACGAGTCGGTCGTTGGCGAGCAATTCTTGGAAGTGTGAGAAATGAACTCGTGCGAAGGGCTATTTATAGTGCGATTTACGCGCGAAGGGGCCGGGATACGAAGAGTCACAACGCTTCGTCTTCTCACCAATGGTTGTCTCGGACGGCCTCGGAAACACCAAGCGTCACGTCTTAAATGTCGGTAAAGACCAACCGTCCACGGCCAAAGACGGCCGATGGTTGACAAGCGGTCGACACCGCCCTACAGTGAAAGCGAACGGCCGCGCCCGTTTCGTCAAGATAACTTCACTCCTGGGGGCATCGATTCAAGCCTCAGCCCGCTCTTAAGCGACCTAGGCTTGGGGGGCAACTGTTCCTGGGTGTATTAGCAATTACGAGGATCGCCAGCAGCAGAATGGACTGCGCGCCCGACCCATCTCGATCGGCCCAAACACGCGCTTGGAGCGCAATTCTCGCCGGTGAAAATCTCGCCAAAGCGGTCGGACCTCGCGCGTATATATCGCCATTCGCATATGGCATCAGGTACGTTCTCTAACCTTGTGCTATCTGCCCGAGCGACCTCTCACTAGATCGTCGGAGTGTCTTTGCAGGTACCACCCGAGGTGCTCAACGCGTGAAGCCAGGACCGGTCCTTTCACACAATCAACGACCGGCCCATTTGACGAATCAATCAACACTTCAACTCTTCATTGGTCAAGGTACGATCAATATATATATATATAATCACTCGAAGTTAAATAGATCACTAGCAAAATTCTATTATATGCTCCTATGTGTCACTTTTTTTTAAATCCAATTTTATGTTTATTTATTTTAGTTTATGTATTGTCTATGTACATTTTCAAAAATTAGTGGATTTCATTTTCATTGTCATTTTTTTATCATGTTAGTATTTTATATTTATGGTATGGAAATTTTATTGAGAATTTTATTTGGCAACCACAATTATCGTTTTCTATTCTTGATAAGTTCCTGAAGAATTTAACATTCAAGCATCCAAGAAGGATTGCACAAACAACAATATATTGAAGCATCCTGTAGGATTGCCCAAAGTGTGAAAGTTTGAGATATAGTTCTTGAAGAACTGAAAAAAATGTTCATGCATCTATGAAAGATTGCTCAAAGCAGGATATTTTTTTGTCATTGCTTAGATTTGAGAATTAGTTCTTGGAGAACAAATGAAATATGATTTTTTTTATCATTCTTTATGATAGAGTTCTTGAAGAACCAAACCTTTAGACCATGATTATAATCTAAAAGATCTATTTGATTTTAGTATGTTGAATCAAAGAAATATTAGAGAAATTTAATTTATTTTACTTGAATATGCTCTTGGTGTAGCATAAATGAGAAAATATTTTCAATAATATTTTGAATCAAGATTATGTGATATTGTGATTGAAAGAATAATCACAAACAACTCAATGTATTGAACTTCATTCCTAGAAGAGAATGAATTAAATTAAATGTTTGAGTTACAACAAAAGTCGTGGTTATAATCATTGGTAAAATAAAGGTTACCGTCATCCTTTATAAAAGATTTCTTTGAATCTTTTTGACCACCAAATACGAAATATTTGTGGTCGAGTTCCTGAAGAACTGCACCTTTAGAGCGTGATTGAAATTTGTAAGATCTACTTGATGTTAGTATACTTTTGAAACAAGCAAAAATGAGAAAAACAAATAATTTATTTCTACGTCTCACAATTATGCTCTTGAAATTGCAATTCTCTTTTCAAGAATATAATGATGAAGTAACATATTTTGCCACAGTTAATTTGTTTAATTTTTTTTAATAAAGTTGGTGCGGTTTTTGTAACACCCCCTTTTCTCTACGTTAATTTAATTTAAAAATCAGAGTTCAAAAATCGTTTTCTTTTAAAAATACATCCTCAAGGGAATGCTACGTTCACACCAAACTTCACTTTAATCTAGTCAACAATATTTTTCACTAATAAATATAATCGCGTGATACATAGCACGACTTTAATGGGGCGAACCCTCAAAATACAAGTTCCTTAAGTAAGTCATACATCACCAAGTTATAGTTCAACAACTTAACTTAAAACAACTAATAACTACTCGTCCCTCTAGTGCTACGTATCAGAGCAACACGCCACAACCAGACTGAGGAAGGAAGAACCTTCACTCGGGATCACCTGCACGTTGCCGACATAATTAGCAACATAAAAAGCAGAAGGGTGAGTCTCTAACACATATAATAGGATGTATGATAAACATCATGTTAGAGAAAACAACTAGAAACACCACTGTTCAATAAACAAACACACATCATCAAGTTATAACACATCAACTCATAATCAACAATAAACATCACCAATCACATGAGTATATGCATGAATGCAACCCAACACCAAGGGTATAATGCATGTGGTACCATCACCGTCGTTATTTCGCCATTCGGACATATCCGTCGTTAATGATATGAAGGCCGAAGCCAACAATATCGAGGCCGAAGCCTATCTCCGTCGTTTGATGCATATGAAGCATGTGACTCCATGAACAATGCATCAACCACAAACAATCATGTCATGTATGAATTGACACCGTCACTGGATTTACCTCCGTCATTTAATCCACCGTCATTACACCATCGTCTAATTCACCTAGACATCATCAATAGCTCTATGGCTAACATCACTACATCGGTCAATAGCTCTATGGCTAACATCAACACATCGGTCACTAGCGCTATGGCTAACATCAACACATCGGTCACTAGCGCTATGGCTAACATCATCACATCGGTCACTAGCGCTATGGCTAACATCAACACATCGGTCACTAGCGCTATGGCTAACATCAACACATCGGTCACTAGCGCTATGGCTAACACCAACACATCGGTCACTAGCGCTATGGCTAACACCAACACATCGGTCACTAGCGCTATGGCTAACACCAACACATCGGTCACTAGCGCTATGGCTAACATCAACACATCGGTCACTAGCGCTATGGCTAACATCAACACATCGGACACATCGACACCAAAATCAATATCTCTATGGCTAACCTCAAACTCATCGGACACATCGACACCAAAAGTAGTGGACTATACTGTCACTACAAGGACCAAACGTCACCTAAGGACCAAACGTCACCTAAGGACTAAACTAGCTCCACCATTCAGCCACTTATACGTACTCGGCCAAACAAAGACCCAAATTTGCGCCTTGCGAAGAACTGCGCGCCACATCGGCGTCAAAAACAAGACCTCGACACACTCACACTGCACCTCGACACACATACACTACCCTTCGTCACACCACATTGCACTTTGGCACACCACACTGCACCTCGGCACACCTACACTACCCTTCGTCACACCACACTGCACTTTGGCACACCATACTGCACCTCGGCACACCTACACTACCCTTCGTCACACCACACTGCACTTTGGCACACCACACTGCACCTCGGCACACCTACACTACCCTTCATCACACCACACTTCTTCACATCCACACTTCGACACCTACACGTCGACACCTACACTTCGTCACCACTACAACACTACACTTCTGCTCCTACACCTTGACAACACTAGCCCGACATACATACACCTCACTTTGGCAACTACACTTCCGGTATACATACTCTACACTTCGCAACTACACGCCGACTCCCATACACTTACACCGTCACGCGTCTACGGCGACACTTACACTCGATACATCTACACCTCAACACATACACCTCGACACATCTACACATTGACTTCCATATACTTCGACCCACTACACGTCGACACTTACACTTCGATACATCTACACCTCAACACATACACCTCGGTATATATACACTATACCTCGACAACTACACTTCGGCTTATATACACTACACCTCGACCACTACACTTCGACTTAGATACACTACACCTCGACAGCTTCACTTCGACTTAGATACACTACACCTCGACAGCTTCACTTCGACTTAGATACATTACACCTCGACAGCTTCACTTCGACTTAGATACACTACACCTCGACATCTTCACTTCGACTTAGATACACTACACCTCGACAACTTCACTTCGACTTAGATACATTACACCTCGATTACACTACCTTGCCACGCTTCCTCACTTCACCATCACTCACCTCGGTTGCACTACCTCGGTTATACTCCTTCACTTCACCATCACTCACCTCAGTTACACTACCTCGGTTACACTTCCTCACTTAACCACCACTCACCTTGCCACGCTTCCTCACTTAACCACCACTCACCTTGGTACTACACTTCGGCACATACATACTTTGACTCACTATCCTTCGACGCACACACCTTCGACGCACACATCCTACAACGCACATACCCTTCTCGACACACAGTAATACTTCACTTCGAATGGCGCCCTAGGCGCCTAACCCTCATCTTCCCTCTTTTCTTTGATTCTCATACTATGATCAAACTTAACCCACAATTTACCCAACGCACATCAAAGTAACAACGAAGGAGCCAACACCAACAATAGCGTCCTTGCGCTTAGGGTTCCTTAGATCCCATTTCTTTCCTAGGTCTTTCATAAGACCAATCATCAACAACACATACACACATCACAATTTCACCAAATTGAAGCAAACACAACATCAATCACACAACCAACAACACAAACAACTCAATAACCATCCTAGAGTCTAACCCATACATAATCATCATCATATACCCTATTATAGGTGAAAGAGAGCCCCCTTACCTTATTGAAGAAACCAACACTCTCTCTGTAACGCCCCAAATAATTCAAGTATCACTACAACATTTTTGGCTTTAGGCAACAGCATAAAACCGTGGCTAGAAGTTAAAAAACCGTGGCCGGAAGTTTAGGCCACAGTTTTTTAGGCGCTGTCTAGGTGGCCGTCGCCTATTCCTTTAGGCCACGATTTTGGGACATTAGGCCACAAAATATTAAAACTGTGGCCATAGTTATTAAAACAGGCCACGGTTTAGTAGTCTACCTTCCGGCCACGGTTTTCAATTGGCCACACATAAATAACCTTGGCCTATAGGTTTAAGCCATTCAATTGACTACACATAAATAACCGTGGCCTATAAATTGAAGTCCAATTTTTTATATTATTTCTGTTTTCCTCTTTTGCCAAATTAAATTTAATCTCCCACATAAAATATCAAATAAACAATCTTAAGTAGACATCTCCAAACAATATATTCATTGCTACTAAAAGTGTTATAATAAGTACATTGCAAAAGTGTTTAAAAAATCTAAACAAATAAAGAGCTATTATCCATTTCAGCTTCATCCACCTCCTCATGAACTTTATGTTTTCTTGTTCATCAAAATGGTTTTCCCAAATAGATTAGTCAACAAAATACCTGCAATGTCCAAAGAAAACATGATTCATCCACTCAAGGTTTAGTAAAAAGTTGGTACTTCTTTAACATACCGAATAAATGAAAACAACCACGAAAACAAGCAATTTTTGTGACATAATTTTTTTTTGACAAGTAGGAGAAATAAAAATACAACAAATTTTTTTAATACCGGGCCTTACTTATGTGTGCGTATACACTCTATGCCACCAATCTTCTAACAAGATAGATAACCAAAAATGAATGTCATGTTAACTTCTCAATGCATATTTCTAGCATCATGTGATGCTCATTTCAAACACACCCTCTTTTTGAGGCACTAACAGAAAATGATTAGCATGCAGTTTATTGATGCCAGCACCACAACTAATAAAAAAAAATTGAATCATTCCAGCAAACAACTGCAGAACATGCTAGAAGGTGTAACGCCCAAAATAGTTTAATTATTTATTTAATTAAGTTATTTAAGGCTTGCAACATTTAATTAAGTCAATTAAATGGTTGAGTTTATTTTATCAAAAAGGGGTCTAATTTATTGAGTGGAATAATTATGTTAGAGTTTATTTTATTTCAGGGGGTATCTAAGTAAGTAAAAAGGGTGGTGCTAATAAAGGGCCCAAGTCAATTAGTGACCCAAGCCCAATTGCCAAAACCCCTAAAACCCTAAGGAAGGGTCTCATTACCCATTTTGAAAGAAAGAAAACGAAGGATAGAGAGGAGAAGAAGGGTGTGGCCGACGCACACTCAAGGAGGGGAGGAAAGGGTTTTCTTGCTCACTTTAACTCTAGGTAAGGAGAAATTGGTCTCAATCTTCCCCATTTCTCTTCCTTATTCCATTTATATGAGTTCTATAGTCTCATTCCTTTCCAATTTCATTTTCCCATGGATGAAGTTGAAGCTCAAGGTGTGGGTGTGTAAGCATTGGTAGTTCTTGAAGTTGTAGGAGAGAAAGTGCTTGAGTTTCTCCAATTTGAAGGTTAGGGGACTCTACTTTACATCTATAATAAGTTGTATGATATGTATTATGTGTGGAATGGCTCTAGTATGATTTGATTGTTTGAGTTTTGTGTTAATTCTATGTTTATTGTTGTATTTGTATTTAATTTGGTTATACCATGATGCTTGATGTTGGAAATAAATGTGTTGTTAAATGTGCATGCCATGTGTTTGGTAAAATGCTTCAATGTGAAGAAACATGTGAATATGTGATTTAATGATGTTGATTAAATGTCTAAGTGAGTGTTGTTAAAGTGAGTGTTGAATTGTTGAATAAAAGTGTGTTGAAGTGTTTATGGTGTAGGTGAAGTTGGGTCACGGCCTAGGCGCCAAATGCCTAGGAACCGTGCGTCTAGTGCGTGGGTGAAGGCGCCAAGGGTGGCGCCATGTTGTGTGTTGCGTGCGTGTATATGTGTCTAAGCAAGGGCGCCAAGTGCTGGGCAAAGTGGCGCCAGGTTCACTGTGCAGTGGCTGGTGAGTTGCGTGCTGTGCAGGGGCGCCAATTCCCTGGCAATATGGCGCCTGGTGTGTGTGTGCATTGGACTGTGTTGCGTGCTGTGCAGGGGCGCCAATTCCCTGGGAATTTGGCGCCTGGTGTGTGCGTGTGTGTGCTTGGAGAATGGCACAGTATGGGGCGCCATATGTGGCTGCCCTTGGCGCCTAGCTGTGCGCCTTGTGCCTTGGGTGTGTGCTAAGTGGGGCGCCAAAATGGCTGCCCCTTGGCGCCTGCTGGTGCCCAAGGGTGTCTAAGTGATGTTTTGGTCCCTTGGTGTCAAAGTAATCCTAATGGTGTCAAATTAGTTCCTAAGTGTTAAATTGATCCTTTTGGTGCCAAAATAGTCCCTAGGTGTCAAATTTGTCCTAATGGTGTCAAAATGGTCCTTAGGTGCTAAATTAAGCCTTGGTGTGTCAAAATGGTCCTTAGGAGGTGATTTGGTCCTAAGGTGTGGATTTAGTCCTTGGTGTGACATTTAATCTAAAAATGAGGTGTGTGGTGTGGTGGTGATGATAAAGCGGTGATGTAGGCTTCGGCCAAAGCGGTGAGTTAATGATTGTTGTGGTAACTGTATTGTGTTGTGGTGCATTGTCATGGTGTCACATAAATCATGTGCATTAAGCGGTGATGTAGGCTTCGGCCAAAGCGGTGATGTAGGCTTCGGCCAAAAGCGGTGATGTAGGCTTCGGCCAAAGCGGTGATGATGGATCCACATGCATATTGCATACATACATATACCCATGCATTCGAGCTGAATCTTGGTGATGCTAGTTGATCCGTTAATATTATTTCTTGATGTTATAATTAAATGATAAATGTTTTATTTGTTGTGGATTGGTGTTACTAGTTGCTTTCCTAATGTAATGCTTATCCTACTTGTTATTATTTATGTAAAGAGACTCACCCTACTGCTTTTTTTATGTTGCCTCTCATGTGGGCAACGTGCAGGTAATACTGAGTGAAGGTATTCATGCCTTCTTTGGATGGTCGTGTCAGCTCTGATATGTAGCACCAGGGGAGGGGTGTCATAGTACTGTCGTTTTCTTTTAATATATTAGACTGAGACTATTTTGGGTGTATTGTTATTATGTTCCCTAGACTTGATGTTATTCTGCGGTGCTGGATATTATTTCTATGTGATGTAACTAAACAGGTGTCTGCGGGCTCGTCCCTAAACTATTGTGCTATATATCATGCTGTTTCGTTGACCTAGTGTCATATAATGTGTGTCGGTTTTTAAAAGGATGAAAATGTGACACTCTCTTGCATCGATTTTTGAAAACTCTGATTTTATTTACATAGTAGTAATAGAATTTAGAAGGGGGTGTTACAGAAGGCCTGCATCAATGTAAGATATGTCTGCACCATTGTCTATCAGAAGTTTTCTCACAGATTCATGCCCTCCTATTATTGCATTAAATAGTGGTACATTACCATCCAAATCTGTAGAAACAATATCAATTAGTAACTTTGATTGAGAGTGAGTTTCATAAAATTGAGTAATTAAGAGCTAAAGTCGTGAAGAAGAATAATAATAATAATAATAATACCTTTGCTATTTGGATCAGCACCATGCTCTAAAAGCAAAGTTACACAATGTGCATTACCTTTAGAAGTTGCAATATGCTGTTACACAAGAAAGTGAAGTTGTAATATAGATACACTCCCTCTAGTCCTATTTTATAATATAGATCAGATATAGCAATATGCTCTAAAACCACTTTCATCTCTTTATGATTTGATGCTTGCAAATGCTGCAACAAAGTATAGCAAAACTCTTTCATGAGTTACTACTATTGCAATCATTTCTGGAGAATACACAAATTATAATTTCACAAGAAAACTATATACCTGAAGGAAATTGTTCATGATTATTGTCCCATCTCCAACATTTGAATTAGCAAGACTTAAAAATGTAGTACGACTCAAGCGTAAAATTTGGCTCAATCGTTTCGTTCGAACCGTAAACAATTGTGGCCTGTAACATAGAACTCCTATTTCTCCAACTACATCTCCTGATTGTACCCAACCAACGACCTGCAATTATTATTATTACATAACATAACATGTTTTTGTTAATCATAGGAACAGTATTCATGCTTATCAATAGTGTGACAATGACTTACAAATTACGATCCATTCTTTCACGAGATCAGTTCTGTCATTTAAGAAGAAAATAAAATTTCAATTTGTACCTTTTTTCTCAATTACTAGAGAAAACGACATTCTCGAAGAGTACATTCGATATGCGGTAAAAGGAAGATCAAATCGGTGTAGATTCTTACCGCAGAAGCCGTGACAAAGATATAAAAGTCCATTTGGAGCTTCATTCCGCAAAATCACGTCTTCCTTAGGAGGAAAATACTCGACTTTCATTTACGTGACTGCGAATTTTAAAGAACTTGTTCATCATCATCTATCTTCTAATAGAATAATAGCTAACATGATTACTATTGGAGCTTTAAATTTTTATCAGTTAGATAAAATATTACCAATTGAAAAAGTAGATCAGTTGAAACATCTTTGAACAAGTATACTCTGTCCACAAGTGAATAGAACAAGTAGTGTGAAATACTAGATTGAATAGCTTTTGGAAGGGAATCAATTATCTCTTGTTGTTGTAGTCCTTCTAAATCAGTTCTGTACTTCATAAACAAATGAGCAAGCATCTGTTCTTCCAACCGAGTAGATAACCGATTTCGTTGCGCAAAACTCGCGGCAGCATGCACTGTGTCCCTCTGATATATGCCACGGTTAGAAATACATTATTAAAGGTTAGATATACTCCCTCTGATCCTATTTATAGGAAAAAAAGTGCATTGGATAACAAATACCGATATTGTATCACAAATACCTTACCTTGCACAAAAACAACCACAACTTACTGGATGCACTGTTATTTAACACTACACAAGCAGCTTCGGAAGAGACGCAAGTTACGAACAAACGCACGAATGCCATTGAGAGTTAATAGCAACCAAACAGAGTCGAACTTGCTTGCTAACAAAATACGAACTTTCTTACAGAATTCAAATTAACCATTAGCCATTTTAATTTCAATCACTAAAAGAAAAACAAAACCCTAAAAATTCTAACACACACAAATAAACCAAAATCGAACTTGCTAACAAAACTTAGGGTTTATATGCAGAACTGATCAAACCAAAATAGGAAAGAATTAAAATAATCAAAGCTGAGATAGGAGAAGACCTAAATCTGCAACCTGAATCTCAAAAAGGAGAAGGGTCAAAAATAGAAGCTGAGAAAGGGAACCAACCTCAATCTGCAATTAACAGTTGCAATGAAGAAAGAAGGTGTTGCGATGTGGTTGTGAAAGAGCAGACTTGTGCGATGAAGAAAGGAATTGTGCGATGAAGAAAGGATTTGCGATTAGCTACATAGTGAGATGGAACGAAGTGATTTTGTTATGAGATGGAACAAAGTGATTTTGGGAACGAAGGGTTTTGAGAAGTGATTAGGGTTTGAGATGAAATGATTTTGGGAACGAAGTGATTTTGGGAACGAAGTGATTTTGTTATGAGATGGAACGAAGGGTTTTTTATTTTTTTTATTTTTACAAAGGCTTGTCTATAGTCCACGGTTTTGTAACTAATTTTTGGACATCTATACTCCACGGTTTTAGCACATGATTTTTTAGTCATACTTTAGTTTTAGTCCACAGTTTTATAATCGTGGTCTCTAAACAAAGGCAACGCTGGCAACTTCTTAGTCCACGGTTTTAGGCTTTGCCTAATAAATTTGGAAAGGCAACAGTCAGACAACTGTGGTCTTAGGTATCCACAATTTTTTAGCCGTCGCCTATACCGTTCTAAAACGTGGCCTAACAACAAGTTAACAAAACTGTGGCCTAACATAGGTCTCATTATCCACGCTTGTAAACGTGTGGCCTATTCCACGTTCTGGCCACAGTTTTTTAACCGTGGCAAGGAGTGGCGTGGCCTAAAGTTAAAAATGTTGTAGTGTATTTATTTAATTAGGTTGTTTAGGTATTGTATAGGTATAGTGATTAAAATAATAATATGGTGTTTCATTTAAATCATGAGGTGGTGTTTAGAAATTAAGTAGGTGGTAGAAGGAGATGGTGTTAGTAAATGAAGGAGGTGTAAAAAGGACCCAAGCCACATGAACCCAAAATATATAAAGCTTAGGTTTAGTTGTCTCACTCATTTAGAAACAAAAGAAAAGAAAAGAAAAGAAAGGAGAAGAGGAGAAGAGGGAGTGCGCCGTGGGAGAGAAAGGAAGAAGAGGGAGAATCGCGATTGAGGGAGAGAGAAGGCTTTGTTGCTGCGTTTGGTGCTTTGTGGAAGGATTATTCATCTCCATCAAATTACTAAGGTAAGGGGGGTCTCGCATTATAAGGGTTTATATTATGGTTAGTATGTAGGAGGATAGTTTCTATAATGCTTAGGAGGTGTTGGTTGATATGTTTAAATGAAGCATGCAAATATGTGTGTTGTTGATTGAGTTGATGTTGATTAATTTATGATTGGATTGATGGTTAATTGATGCACTCTAAGTGTTTGATGAAATGCGTGAACGACGTTTGGAACGCTTGCGACATGTTTGACGAAATGCATGAGTGTCTATTTTTGGTGTTTAACGATGTGCACAGGTGTAAAATCAAGAAAACATATTTTTGGTGCCACTAGGCGCCACTTGTGGTTCTTTATTCTTTATTTTTTTATGTCTTTGTCATCTTTGTTGTCTTTGTTTATGTTGTGTTGATCAGTATGATTTACATTAGGCTTAAATATCATTTACCCCTTTGCAAATATCACCATAATCCATTTACCCCTGTAAAAATAAAAGTTTTAAAATGCCCCTTACAAATATAAACCGTTCTGATTTACCCCTATTGTTAGATTATGTTGTGGCGTTAAGTGTATAATGGGTATAATCCGTTTACGGTTACCCCCCTGCAAAATATAAATCGTTTACGGTTACTCCCTGTAGGGGGGTAATTAGAAACACTTATTATTTGCAAGGGGCTTTTTAAAATTTTTGTTTTTACAGGGGGGTAAATTGATTATGCTGATATTTGCAGGGGGTAAATGATATTTAAGCCTTTCTGTTATCGTTGAAATTTCATTCGTTTCGTAATTTTAAGTCGCAAAACCGCAAATTGGTCACGAACTCACTAATTTAGCAATTCTGGACACAGGTTCGGTTTCTTTAAAACTGGGTCTTTTCGGTTAATCCAAAAATTAAGTGGCTGACTGTTTTTGAAAATAGACTTAACGCCGGTCGTTTTGGCACTGGTTTGGTTCAATTTAGAGTTGTGTAGCTCAAGTTATGAGACTCCAAAGTTAGGTCAAATTTCTGGAATTAGGCTGGGTATAGGTTCAATGTTTCAGGTCGTGTGTTCTCAATTGAACTCCGTTTTAAATGATTCTTGTTTTATTAGAAAGTAGACTTAATTCTCTACGAAATAGGCACTGTTTTCACCAAGTTTCATTAAGAAATGAGAAAGAAAATTGAGTTGCAAGCTGAGTAAAAGGTTCTGTCCAATTTTGATACCTCAGTGTAGCGTTTTGATAACCTATACCACCTGGATGTTTATTTTGAAAAATGGAAATCATATTTAGAAACTACACTCAGAGGGCTTTCCAATGAGTGGTCTTTTGTAAAAATCCGATGTCGTTTGCTAATTTAAATCGTTGGTCGAAGTAGGTGCACTGCCGTAGGAAAATTCTGCACTCATGTCGTATGTTTTGAATAATTCTGCCTTAGTGTCGTGTTGTTTGTTGTGTCTAGTAGGACTAGTTAGTTTGTGACGTTGTTGTTGTTGGGTCAATGAGACCAAAATCTTATGTTGATGATTTTGTTGGGTCATCTATGACCACCTTTTGATGTTGATGATGATGGGTCAAGTGAGACCGCCTAATTGATGATGATGTTGCGACGAATAATGATGTCGATGATGTTGTTGTGTCATGGTGTATGACATTTGTTGTTGTTGATTGTTTTCCCGATGTACTGTACATGGTGTCTCATGCATGTCATATGCATTATTGCGACGATGTAGGCTTCGGCCTTGGAGCTATGCTCAAAGCGACGGTTGTGCCCGAGAGGCTATTTTTACGACGATGGTACCTCATGCATATGCCCGACGACGTGGGTTGCATTATCATACATGGACATAACGATGATGAAGTTGTTTGTTGTTGTGCTCTATATTGTTGCTCGTTGATGTTGTCTGTGATGATTGAACCGTGATGATGATGTGCTGTTGTGATTATAGATGTCTGTGCTCTAATATGCTATCTATCATATTTGCTTTTATACTGTTAGACTCACCCCTTCTGCATATAAAATGTTACCTCGATGTCGGTAATGTGCAGGTAATCACGAATGAAGACCAAGGTCATTTATGAGCTGAGTCAGTGTCGTCTCTGATACGTAGCACCCGGGGGGATGAACACTGTCTTTTTTTTATTTATTTGTTGCATTTAATTATTTTGAACACGAGTTTGTGGTTTTGAAGTATGGAACAAATATTCAGGATGTAAACTAAATTGAAGTATTTTGTTTTCCACGTTTTATTTATTTACACGTCGCTGGATTTTGAAAATGTCGTGTGTGACGCCCCAATGGCTGTTTAATTTTGAATTTCACACTCTGATGTAAAATAAAACGAACGGGTAGAATTGGGGTGTTACAATCTCCACCAAGAATCACCAACCATCACCAACAAGCAAGCTCCTCTTCCTTGGACTTGAACTCTCCACGCCAATATCTTCTCTTCTCCCTCCTTAAGGCTATCACACCTCTCTCTCTCTCTACTCACTTTACTCTTTGACTTTTCTTTGTAATTGGTTGCAAAATGAACTCTCACCATCGACACCTCAACTTATATCATGGATATGGCTTAACTAATGGGTCATGGGCCCTTATTCTCACCTCCTCCATTACTCAAACACCTCCTAAATGAAATGAAACTTCCAAATTAATTATTTGACTTAATAAAATGTTGTAAGCCTTAAATGTACCCAATTAAATAAATAATTGAATTATTTTTGGGGCGTTACAGTTTTCATTTCATAAGTGTTATTTGTGGTAATGACCTTTTCCTAATAATGGTTTAGTATTTTGCGATTATTGAAAAATTTAACTTATTTTCTTTCTCAAGCTTGGAATTCCATATAAACATATAACAAGAAAATATGTGTATCGCTAATTCTTTATTTGTAAATAGTCACTTTTGTTATATGCAGCAGTTAAAGGTTTTATATTTTTCTACTTAAGTGATCAAAGTTTAATACAATTTGTTTCATTCTCATCTTAAATATATGTGAGAGTCATTGAAATTATGCTATGGCAAACCAGAAGTTTGCTATGCACTTATAAATGAAAAGAAAATGTTGTTTTAAACCTGAAGTTTAGTAGTCTAAATTGTGTGCACTATCTAGTTATGACCAGAAGTCATAAGGTGGCGTATGTTCTTATTATATACCATATCAAAAGAAATCTCCAATGTCAGTATATCATGAGACATACCTTAAACCAGAAGTTTATGGATTACAATAAGTTTATTGTTGGCAAGACCGGTTGGGTCATCCTGAGTCTTTATGATGCGAAAAATAGTGAAGAGTTTTTTTTTGAGGACTTGTATTGAAGAGCACGTATATTCTTCAATCCATTAACTTTTGTGTATTACCAGTTCCCAAAGGAAGTACAGAATTTGAGGGAATAAGTCTCTCACATTTCTACAATGTGCTTAAGGTGATGTTTCTATACAGATACACCGATCAGATGAACCATTTAGATATTTTATTATTTTAATTGATGCATCAACTAAATGACTACATAAATATAATTGTCATCAACTCACAACTAGAAGTTTGTGAGATTCTTTGCTCAACTAATTCAAGTAAGAGGTCATTATGTGAATTATCTTGAAAGCACCCGATAAGTATTTTATGACTATTAGAATTTAGAATATATATTGAACATCACAATACTTATGAGATGAAACTTCCAATTTCAACTTGGGAACACGCAATCTTGTAGAAAGAGTCTTTGATACGCATCAAGCCAACACATTATTATATGTAATTTCTCCCCTTTACAATTGATTTTTGGTCAATGACCTAGTATTCTCCATCTGAGATATTTTTGATGTGTTGTGCATGGTATTAGTCAATCCATCACAACGTAACAAGATGGATCCTTAAAGAATGTTGGGAATATATGAGTATATGAATCTCTATCCATATTAAAAACGAGTACTTTGACATAATTAGTACTCAAGTTCCAGAAGAACTAATCAGGTACCTTAAATTTGTGGAAATGGGATTTCAATAAATTATGTCAAGAATGAAATACGATGGAACCGAAACAAAGTCAACGTTGACAATTTTGTGTGTGTATAATATAGCGCTAAATGTGATAAGTGATGAAGAGGATCATGAACCAAAGTCTAATAAGAATTTAGACAAAACAACGATTGGCCAAAATAGAAAAGCTCAATTGAAGCGCACTAAGCTCGCTTTGCAAAGCAAAAAGATTTTTGGACTCTAGTCTGTACACCTGAAGATGTAAAGCTAGTTAGGCTTGTTGTTCAAGAGTACTCGCACAAACCTAACATTGATTTTGAAAATAAATTCACCTGTAGTGAATGCAAGTAATTTTTAATACTTAGTTAGTCTAGTAGCACAAAATGGCTAAATTTACATATGATGGATGTCTTACGACTTATTTGTATGGCTAATTTGATATTGATAATTATATAAACATCCCTGAAGGATTTAATTTTTTGAGACATATTGTTCGGACTCTCGAGATGATTACTCAAATTTAGTTAGTCTCTCCACGAGATAATATAATTTGAATGCATGAGGTATAATCATCTCAATTCATATTCTAAAATTGTGATATCAAAGTGACATCACTTGTCCATATAATTTTATAAAAAGATTAAGAAGTGAATTTGCTATGGTTTTATATTATTGGAACTTCTGAAGAGTTTTCCAAAATCATAGATTACTCAAAGAAAGTGTTCTATATGAATGACCTCAAATTATATATAATGGATTTTTGAGGTTGAACCTGTAATTGATCTTTACATGAAAAATCCCAGAAGGATTCAAGATATAAAGAAATATCTTCAACTTTTGAAAAACAAAGTCTCGTCTTGATCTGGAGACCGAACAATTAGCTATAACGAATATCTCGGTCTTGAAGACTATAAAAGCATACATGAATATCACAAACCAAAATGCATAAGAAAAAATGGGTAAGATGGATATTTTATGTTTGACTATTGTAATGAATGAATTATTTTATGTATGTTACACAAATTAACCATGCAGATGCAAAGTAATTTTCTGATCCAGATCAAGTCAGATTGCAAGTCAGATATTATCTACATGTGGTGACATTGGAATATCTTTTGATCTTCAAAAGAATATATGGTTCTTGCTTCTTCATTTCATGCTCAAATGCCAACAATTCAATGAAGAATTTCTGAAGATAATTTTGACCGCAAAGCTCCATTAAAAGTGGATATATCACAAGTGGCGGAGTGGAGTAGATTGCTTCATATGCACTCAAGGATAAAATCAAGATGTTGGAATTTATATTAATTCTTAAGTAACACTTCAAACAAGGGAAGAAAAGCTGCACTCTTTTTCCCTTTATCATGGTTTTTTCCCACTGGGTTTTCCTAGAAAGGTTTTTAACGAGGCAGTTTCCACTAAAAGGATATTGTACTCTTTTTCCTTCACTAGATTTTTTTCCCACTGGGTTTTTTCTAGTAAGGTTCTAATGAGGAATATCCTAGGTGGACATCCAAGGGGGAGTGTTATGAATATTGTTGGTGTGGATGTCCATCTTCTCATTACTCCCTTGTAGTGACTTTTTATTAGTGACCTCTCACTTGCCAATTTTCACCCAATAAATAGGGTTCACCCTTATGTATAGAGATAGACTTGAAGAGAATAGAAAAAGCTCTCATATTATTCATATTTGTTGTTTTTGTAGCTTCTTCTTCATCTTTCTCTTTACTTTTATCTCTTGTTTTATAAGAATTAACATATATTTATAAAGATTTTATACAAATTTGTATATTAAATTATTTGTCAAAACACGTATTTATATATATATATATATATATATATATATATATATATATATTAATATCGTTTTCTCGAATTGTATTAATCGATTTTCGAGAAAAAGACCCACATGGAAAACAAAAATAATGATAGCTTGCAACTTCAAATTCAGCCTGTACTCGTGCCTCGCGCACGGTACTTCCCAGAATTAAGAGCTACTGCAAATTTAGAGATGTTGTATACGGACCCTTCAAGCAGAGATCTGTCATGCTTATAGATGTACATTTTGTCGATGTGAGCCGGTATCCTGGCTCCCTAAATACGGTCATTAACTTGCAGATTAGTAAAATTAAAAAGAGCAGTATTGTCCCTTTATTTTGCCATTGGTAACTTTGATCTGTGAATGTTTAAAAAAAAAATGAAATGCAATGATCGTGAACTTGCACTGATAGAGATGACATGCACACTATCTCAAATAATTGTATGAATTATTTATGGTTTTGGAATCAAAGTAACAAAGCAACATGCATGTCTGGTGACTTGAATTTGCAGGGGCTACAAAATGTGCAACATGCATATATTAAAAATGTGCATACATTGTGTAGTATTCAACGGCATATACAATTAGCTTCATACTTTTGTGATGTCAAATATTTTTGATTCAATTCATTCTGTGCACGTTCACAACCATATTTAACATAGTAACATGATTAAGTCGCATCGCACGGCTTATTGTGTTTCAATATCAGATGTTGCTTCATTTTACATAAAGTACCTTATTTCACATATGCATTTTCAACAAATCAAGTCAAAATATTGTCACAATCAAAATTATTTGTCAAACACCGTAAGTCCAGTATCATTGACTCAATTTAATAAAAAAATTATATGAACGGAGCATATGGAGGATCAAAAGCAACATTGTGATAGTACATTATATCGTAGATGAGAATGATCAATATAAATCTTACTACATTACATTGTTTGTCCTGTTTCCCCATCGTTTTTGAAAAAAAAATGTATACCAATAAAATAAAATACTATTAACCCAAAGAAGCTACTATTATATTAGTAATGTATACTAATAACCAAATCTTGAGGATGGAAACCCAATAGAAATCAGAAATGAAAGAAAGGTAAGGATTGAATCGTCAATATACATGAAATTGCAGCCTACAATGCCGCTATAAGTGCGCATTTAAACAAAAAGAAACACTTGATTTTCCTTCTAAAATTTGTCTTTATCTTTTTGTTCCACCTTTGAAACATTCTATTCTATATCCTTGTCTATTCTTCTAGAATCCTTTTAATGATTCTTCCCCCATAGTATGAGGTCAAAACTCAAAATAACTTTTTACCTCTGGAAATGGTAGATAAGATTCAGTGAGAGAAAACACAATAACGGTCGGACCCGATCAAATCACTGGCTCACTAGGTTAATAGTCGGACCGAGGGGTCATTATAGTTAGCCCGCATGACCCATGACAGTACTAATGATTGATAAAAATAGGCATAGTGTAACACCCCCTTCTAAATAACTACTATTTAATTAATAAAATCAGAGTTTTAAAAAATCACTCACAAGAGAGTGCTACATTTGCTTCATCAAAAATCAAACAAACATCAATTGCTATAGCTTGGTTCATAATTTTTTAACGAAACCAAACGAATCAAACTAAACCGCGTCTGTTTTCACCTTGTGGTTCAAATTAAGATATATCTTACTGGCTCCAAAAATTTGATTGATACAAGATATGATAGACTTATTGAACTGTGTTTTTGTAGTACAACTCAGCTCAAAGTATAGGGCCAGTGACTGGGCTAAAATTGTCTCATTTTGGCTTATGGGCTAACTGGGCTGGGTCAAAATGACTCATTAATTTTCTGAACCTGTCAAAACCTTTATTTAGTGAGTCTAGCCAAGAACTCTAGGTCATCAAGCCGGTCTGTTGGACAGGGCCAAAACTTGACATCTCTAGGATTAAAACAACGCCATAGAACATGAAATTTAAAGCATAGAATAGAAAGAACTTACATTGGAGAGTTTGTGAGAAAAGGGTGTGAGGGGAAGTTGTGTTTGGGTACAAATCTGTGGTTAATGAATGATTTTTTTTTGTGTGAAAAAAAAATGCCTAGAATTTCTTTTTTTAGGTAAATGACCCTTTTACCTTTTTAATATGAAATAATAAACAAATTGTTTAGTATCATAAATCACACTCCACAATCAATGCCTTCATGCTGTTAACAAACAATCTGTCAGGAAATGAGGCCAAAACAGAAAACATAGAGAAGAATATAGCAATATATGTACCACATAGTATCTACAACCCCAACATTTCTTCTCAAAGTTTGGTCCTTTTTCATAATTGTTCTTATAACTGCTTTTGCTCCACAAGGACAGGTTGGTGCGAAATCACCATGCCTTGCACTCGAAATGAAGGATTGGGAATTTTAGCCGCGTGAATTTGATCCATTACTGTATGAATCCATTGAATAAGGAATGGAGGGACTGGTTCGGTTTTAGGGTTCACAAATTGTTTCTGAAATATGGGGTTAAATGAAGAAGAAGGCCAAATGTTGGTATTTTATTTAAATGGTGTAACACCCTCATATTTCTATCTAATAGAAATACTAAAGTGTACCTATTTAGCATACATCAGAGATACATTTCCTGCTTAGATTTACAATCTTTACAAGAATAGCGGAAACGATACATAACTTAGAATAAATTCAAGTTATATAAATCGAATACAAAGATAACAAGGGTAAACATAAGTAAAACTAGAAGAACTACATCTTCAATTTCCTTCTCGAGCACTCCATCCACTCGAGCCATAAAGGATCTTCTTTCCTGTTTCTCTCAAAAACAACAACATTTGTAGGGTGAGACAACTTGTCTCGATGAGTCTTACCGTGACCCTTACCTATCACTCGGTCCATTTATAAAACATTAATTAATTTCTTGATTTAATAAATAAACCATGCACGTTACTAATTGCACAATACCGATCGCACACCGCTAATCCCAGAAATGCGATGCATTCATAACGCCAAAACAATTGTACCATACCGATCGCACATCCGCTAATCCCGGACAAGACATTAATTCTCTTTAGCATAACACCGATCGCACATCCGCTAATCCCGGTGAACCCTATCATTGAAGGTCTAGGTTTAGGGGCCCATGACCTCCCCTCCTAGTATGCTAACCGGTGGGTCGTCACCCAGACTAGACATAATATATATCCGCTCAAACATAATTTACTCTATGATATAAATTCATATCATACGGTTATTCTTATGAACTCCGCATAACCAGTCCGGACACCAAATTTTGTTCTTAAAACAATTGTTCCCACACGATACTCTAAGTTTTACGGTTTTTCAAATATTCAAATCATTAACCGTTATTTCAAAATCACTTTGAATTTGCATAAAATTGCCAACAAAATTTCGGAGAGTTTCCTGCATAATACTGGACATTCCAAAATACAATAATTACCTGTAAAACTACCCGGACATATATTCCAGCTTCAACATATATCGCAATCAATTCACCCCACATATCAAAGATATAAAATGACAATTTAACCGAAAACGTAATCTTTCCGACAAACGCGATTTTTGACTCAAAATTAACGAAACCCGGAATTTCGAAAACTCTTTAAACCAAGCATTCAAAATCATATGGTTTCTTTCTCAATTTCCACTACGCGTAATTTTCGTAAAATATCGTTTTGACTCGAAAATTTACGAAACTCCAAATTTCAAAAATCATTTAAACATAACACATAAACACATTTTAAAAATTCCCTAACGTGAGTAAAACTCACCTCGTGTGATGAAAATCACACAAAACCGAAATCTTTCCGAAGCTCACGATTCCGAAACTTCACGAACCCGCTCCGAATCTGTTCCACGCCACGAAATCAGCCCCAAAACCGAATCCCAACCGCCTCCTTCTTCTATGACCTCAATCAACTCCAATCTACCATAAAACTAGTACCCATTACTCCCACATCGCTTATAGAGCTTCTCTTTCTCGCTATTAAGCTCAAATTTCGATTTTTCTCCACTTTGAGCTCTAAGGTTCAACAATGGTGATTTGAGTTAGAGAAGAAATTAGGGTGTGAAATTGGTATCAATAGATAGAGGAAGAAAAATGGAAGAAAACGAGCTATAAAGCCCCTTACCTCGAGTTCAATTGAGAGAGATCTTGCCCAAATTCTTTCTCCTCCATCGCCACCTTCCTTCTTTCTTCTCTCTCGGTTTCTCGCTCTCTCTCTCTCGGGTTTCTCTGCTTCCTTTTTTTTTATTTCTTTCTTTCTTATCCGTTCCCCTCTCTCTCTCTCTCTAACTTTACCTTTTCTTTATTCACTTAAGTGAGGAATGAGAGAGTGTTTGGATATTTTTGGGTCTTGAATTTCATTTTGGGTGAGTGGTATAAATACTAAAATACCCTTAGAGTACTAATTTCCACTCAGTTATGCATTTAAATTATTTTCTCTAGCAATTATAAATTGCTTTAGTAACAACCTCATATCCGTGACTTGATTTATTACCTATTCGAGTAATAAATAATTCGTTAATTTCCTAATTTGAAATTAACGAAATTAGGGATGTTACAATCACCCCAACTTGAAAAATTTTGTCCTCAAAATTTGACAAACATACTTCAAGAGAATATATACGGATATCTAATCCGCATATCGTCCTCCAATTCCCACATAGCTTCCTGAACCGAAAAAAAATGATTACAAACTCCTTAAACAATTGTAATTGTTCTCGTCTGGAGCATTTTCTCTCCATAACCTAAGATATGACTTGGATATGGCTAAATGACGAATTAGTCAAAGATCAATCCCTTCTAACTCAACGGTTGACGAAATTCTTACAATACAGATTATCCGATCCAACCCTAGTGGTCTACTTCCTTTGTCAACGTAACCCCTCTTTGTCGACTCGTAGCTATCTTCGGTTTTCACTATATACACGAATTTGCCCATTACTAATCATGAGTTAGACAATTCTCCTCATAAGGCTTCTCTTATATGGATGCACAACTACCTCTTGTTGATTCAAAGATCAAACACATACTAAACCCTTCCCAAGCGTAGCTCAGAAATTTTAAAACTCAAGGATTTGATTCGTAAGAATGAGAATTGAAAGCAGTCAATCCTCTTACAACTCTAGAAATATTCCTCACAATCGAAATCCCATTCAAATGGCCGACCTTTACAAGTTAACCGAATGAGTGGAAGAACTATTGTGAGGATGTTCCGACAACCTACCATACAAATCAATCGCTCTCAAAACTCCTTACTTTTGTAGTAGTCAAGACGACAACTTCCCAATTCACTACAAACTTCACTTTACTAGAGTCCACAATCACACTAGATTGGGATACCACATGTTTCTCCTTTATTGAAATCTATTGACACTCCTGACTGGGATCTCACAAGTTCCCAAAATTTTACTACAGACACTCAATATTCATACTTCTAGGGTTTAGCCTATCCCTTTCCTCCGAGAGTATATTCGAACAACGCAGAGATGTAAATCACGATTCACAGTGATCTTAGTGTACACCAAAATGTTATCAGTGAGAATTTCAACAACTAGTCTAAGTACGGGTGAAAAACTCGATTCATGTAATCCATGAATACCATAGGAGAATTAGTTAGGCCAAGGCATCACTACTCACTCGTAATGTCCATATCTAGTATGGAAAGTCATCTTCTGAGCAACTAAAACCCTAACTTTTAATTAAAGATAACCCGACCTTAGACTAATCTTTGAAAACAACTGCTTTGCACCTCAAAGTCGATTACGCAAATCATCTATACTTGGCAAGGATACTTATTCCTAATAGTAACTTTGTCCATCTCAAGTAATCCATACCCGATCTCCTCGCTCCCATCTTTCCTTTCAACATGTCACCCTAACACCCCAACTTGTATTAAACTAGAGGGCATCACGTTCCATTTTATGGGATCTTGTACTATTAGAACTTCTGGTTAAACTCACACCATCGAGCTCATGACTATCTCACCGATGGGTAACGGTTTTGTAAAAATTTTCTTGAAAACATTTGGATATGAAATAATTTTCCCACTTACCCATAGGAGTTTGTTTCTTTGCTAACCCGACATACTAATAAGACATATCTTCACCTCGTGACTCATTCTTCGAAACTCAATTCCTAAATCCGGATAGTTTCAGACACATGTATGGCTTTTCCAACCTATAAGTCGATGACTATTCCAACCAACCATTCCTTTGAACTCAAATCTACTATTCATTCACTTGGATTCCATCAACAATAGTGATACAAGGATGCACCCATCTCAAATATCAAAATATTATTTGGATTAGGGACGATTAATAATATTATACAAATGTTACTAACTCAGTAATCATTAACGGTAGTAACTGATAACGATAAGAGTTGCTAATGTAGCTTATGAACCGAAAATCTCATGCATTGCGGATGGATTACGGGTCAAAGCCCTTGTACTTTGTTTCATTGAATAGAGACGAGTGAGAGCTGAACCAACTATCTTCCATGCAAAGCAACATTTCTTGATTGATCTGTTTGGAATAGCATCGTCATAAGTTACATTATCTATAGCTAAAGCTTCGTTAAAGTATCACAAACATTCCCCGTACTCTCCTTCAAATTTGCCGCACCATACAATTTCTGTTATAACTTATTACATACTTCAGCAGCCTCATTATCATGGTCCTTAAGATCATTAGCTAAGGTATGGATCATATGTCAAACGACTTTTCTAAAGTCAACCATTCTCTTGAATGGAGTCTAATACTCAATTACTCAAGCATAAGAGAATCTAACAACATAGATCCCTCGCTTGATACATAACCGCTTTACTAGCTAAGTAGGACTTACTCTTAGCGGAATGTTTATGTTTGGATTCATCACGAAGTTGAGTTAGTTATTATAACATCCAAGAAATAATCAAAATAGAAGGATTCTTCCACGGAGTTAAACGGGCACAAAATAATGCTTCCAACGTTGATTCCGAGAACAATTCTCACTATGTTACTTATTCCTTTGGTCCCACAACCCTCCAAACTCTACAAACCTCCAAACATAACTATAGCCCTAAAGTATCCATTTGGTAAGGAACGTGTCTTGCCTAACGAGAAGTAAGGCATTTAACACTCCGTTGATTCAACCTTCCTGTAGGACAACAACACTTTCAATACTTTAAGTAATTGAAAGTTCTACTCTTGTAGTACACTAGTGAAATGCCTCAACCTAAGATCTAGGAATCCATTCTTAACGATCGAAATCCTCTTTCAACTTCCCAAGCCTCAATTGAAGTTTATGGCCTACAACCACTTAGGGTAAGGTAGAAGTATACTTCAGAATACAACGGAACAATTAGTTCACAATCTACTCAGATGTGTAGACATTTTCGTTAGCTTTCCAACGCATCCCGGAACATAAAATTCGGAGTTCCGGATTAGAAGTTATGAATCAAATAAGTTGGTGAACTATCGAAAATTTCTCACAACTGAGACTAGCTTCCACATAATATACATCAATCAGCTCGAATATATTTTCCCTCACATGTGACATCTCATGTTCCTTACTGCAATCATTTCTTAGAAGCAAATAACGGTCCATGAGTGCCATCCAATATCTACCGCCACGCCCATTGCATAACTCGATTGGAAACAAGTTTTCAGAATAGATTGAAAAGATGATCCTCAAATTCCTCATCTAAAAGTTTAACAATATAATCCAATATAGGTGCAGGTCTTTCAATAAATGATCACTCTTTCCGAAATATTGCCATAGCGGGAAAATGTTTGAATCCCAGCACATGTCACCATCAAAGTCACCTACTGATTTCATCTTCATTGGGACTTGGTTCGAAACCGTAATCGAAACTAACTCCATCGGATTTGGTTCTCAGAACCAATACGAAAGATTCCATTACAACTTAATGTATCGGCTTCATAGCATTTCCAAATATGGTCTTGAGGAAAAAGAAATCTGGTCAAGACTTGCAGTTATCCGGAGAATGATTCTAACTGCGATCTAAGTTGGGGTTTACTCTAACCACAACGTAAATTTAACTATGGAACAATATTTTCCATAACTGCTAGACTGACTAATCAGCGGTCAGGATCTCGGGGTGCCTGTTAATCTTAACAGATCTTACGATACTGTCATTGTTACAGCCTAAAGGCTTTTCTTAATTGTAGTTCCCTGCAGGACCTATGATAACTTCCACTGCAATTCCACAATTGCACCTGGTTCACTGATTGAACATTCGTCCACAGCTTTCTTCAGAACACCAACTGTAGCCCTTTGCTTTCGCTGCGTGCTCTGATCAACTGAGAAGGCTAGAATTCCTAAGGTTTAGGGTTTGGACATTTTCGGGGCTGAGGCAACTAACTGTCATCATTCTCAGTAACTCACATAAAACATTGAGTGGATCACTACGCCAGATTGGCTTAAAATGAGCGCCACCATGAGCAGCGTTTCCTCAAAGAACGCTGCTTATCACAAAAACGCGCTAGCTAATAAATAGCGTTTCTACAAAAGCCCGCGCGATGACTCTACATTACGCCAGAATAATCGCGTTTTTATACAAACGCCGCGCATGACTCGCTCTCGTTCTCACATATACCCAGCGTTTTTATACAAACGCCGCGCATGACTCGCTCGTTCTCACATATACTCGCGTTTTTATACAAGCGCTGCGCGCTGACTGGCTCGTTCTCACATATACCCAGCGTTTTTATACAAACGCCGCGCATGACTTTAGCTCGTTCTCACATATACTCGGCGTTTTTACACAACGCTGCCCATAACACACGCTGTTCTCACCATATACTCGCTTTCTTTAAAAACGCTGAGTATTGCTTTTTTTTTTTTTTTTTTGCCCGCTCGCTTTTCTCTTTTTTTCATTTCCTTTCGCGCTTCTCTTCTCCTCTCTCTCTCTCTGCGACGTTCTCTCCTCTCTTCTCTCTCTCTCTCTCACACCCAAAAACCCACAAACCTCTCTCTCTCGCCACGCTCTCTCTCACGGTGGTTCTCTTCTCTCCCTCACTCTCATTAGCTCTTCCTCTCTCAACTTTCCCTCATTCTCGCTCTCTCTAGCACCACCCACAAACCCCCAAACCCACAAACCCATAAACCCACAATAACCCCCAAACCCACAAACCCCCAAACCCACAATAACCCCAAAACCCACATTGCTTGTCTCAATCCTCTCTAGCACCCATAGTCCTCATTGCTTGTACGAAAGCTTCTCTCAAAGGTTAGTTCTCTTTTTTGTTTTTTAGGTTTTTTGTTAGGTTGGAGATGAATATGTAGTTTGATTGAAATATGTTGAATGTGTGAAAAAAAAATATTTGATAAGAGAGGAATATGTTGAATGTATTTGTATGTGTTTGATATGTGTAAAATTAGTTGAATGTGTTTGATAGGAGAGAAATTAGTTGATATGTGTTTGTTGCTTGGTTTTGTTGAGATTTTGATTCTCAAATGATAGAGTTTTTTTAAGCAAAGTGTGTGTCATCTATATTAGTAAAATCAAATATGCCTAAATCGAATATGCAAATTGTTTGTTAGGTTTTGGGAGTTTTTTTTGTCGGAGCTTCGATCGTTGTTCACAAATGGTTGGATATTTGTCGAGTGTTGCTTCCACTTGTTCGGTACTTTTTTGTTCTTTTGTTTATTTTCTATGAAGAATTAATGACTATATAGAAGACATCAAAGTCTTTGATTTGTTTAGTTGAAACTAGCTAGCTAGTTGATTGAATGTCTTAGCTTCAATAAAATTGTAAATTCTCTTATCCGAATTTATTATAGATATTGGGACATTATGGATAGAAAGTGGATGTCCGCCAATCGTGCTGTCCAAAGGAATATAGAGATGGAGTGGATTATTTTGTGAATCCGTGTTGTTCAACATTTAGGAGATCTAGTAATATGATATGTCCCTCGCTTACGTTGTTGCTATGTAAAATCGCTTAATGCAAACGAGTTGGGGGACATTTAAAGGGTAATGGAATTGATCAAACTTACACTTGTTGGACAATGCATGGTGAGGAAAGAGTTGAATCTTCGAATATGGGTAATAGTACTTGAGAGATGTGCACCGTTGAAACCGAAATACCTACGTTTGTTGGGGATGAATTTGAAGAGATGGCAAAGGCTTTTGAAGACGATCTTAATGACCGTCCTCAAATGTTTGAGAAGTTGATAACAGATGCAGAGACGCCCGTTGTATGAGGGTTGTACTGAATTCACAAAATTATTGGCTGTGATAAAGTTGTATAACTTGAAAACTTGCCACGGATGGACGGATAAGAGCTTTACTGAATTACTCACACTATTGAAAGAAATGTTGCCGAAGGATAATGTGCTCCCTTCTCTCGACGTATGATGCAAAACAAATGTTAGGGTCCATTGGCTTGAACTATGAGAAGATACACGCTTGTCCCAATGATTGCATTCTATTTCGGAATGAACATGCATTTTTAAAGTCGTGTCCTAAATGTAATGCATCGCGGTATAAAAAGAAAGATTCTGCTCCAGAAAAGGTGTTGTGGTATTTTCCCATAATTCCTCGATTTAGGCGTATGTACCGTGTAGTTCGAAGATGCAAAACACTTGACATGGCATGAGGATGAAAGGATTAAAGATGGCATGTTACGACACCCTACAGATTCTCCGCAATGGAAAAAATTTGATATTGATTATCCCGATTTGGGTTGGATCCAAGAAACCTACGACTTGCATTGTCTCACGATGGTTTTAACCCGCACGGTATTCGAGTAGCTCCCACAATTACATGGCCCGTGATATTAGCGATTTATAACTTACCTCCATGGCTTTGCATGAAACGCAAATATATGATGTTGTCTTTGTTAATTTACGCAGGCCCAAGCAACCGGAAATGATATTGATGTATACTTGGCTCCTTTAATTGAAGACTTGAAGCTAATGTGGGAGAATGGAGTAGAGGTGTATGATGGGTTCAGAGAAGAAAGTTTCAACTTGAGGGCTATGATTTTTGGCACAATTAATGACTTTCCAAAGATACGGCAATCTATCCGGGTACAATCGAAAAGGTCGGTGTGCATGCCCTATATGTGAAGATAACACCGATTGGATGTGGTTGGAACATGGTAGGAAGAATATCTACCACAGGTCATCGTAGATTTTTGCCATCTACTCATCAAGATCGATCGTTGAAAAAGGCATTCAATGGAATACTGAACCCGTAAAGCTCCCACGGCTTTGACGGGTGAACAACTGTTTGAAAAGGTGAAAGATTTGAACATTAAATTTGGGAAGCCATTTGCGGGAGAGGTTGCCAAACGGGGTGGAAGAAAAGTCGATTTTCTTTGACTTGCCATACTGGAAGTCATTATATGTAAGACACTTCATTGATGTGATGCATGTTGAAAAAATGTCTTTGAAAGTGTCATTGGTACCTTACTCAATATGCCAGAAAGACTAAAGATACCATCAACTCGAGGTTGGACTTGCTTAGTATGGGGTTGAGACCAGAATGGGTCCGATAAAGAAGGGTACACGTACATATCTACCTCCTCACACTTCATACTCTATCTAAAAAGGAGAAGACCGTGTGTTTTGTAAGTTTCTTCATGGAGTAAAAGTTCCAGAGGGGTATTCTTCAAATGTTACAAACCTTGTATCCATGAAAGACCTTAAGTTAAAGTCTTTAAAGTCCCATGATTGTCATGTTCTAATGGAGAATTTGCTCCCAATTGGTATACGATCCATTTTGCCTAAGAAAGTGCGCGACGCTAACCAAACTTTGTTACTTCTTTAAGGCGATTTGTAGTAGAGTGATTGACCTAGAAAGTTGCCATCATTGCAAAGAGAAATTACTCACACTTTGTGTGAGCTTGAGATGTATTTCCCACCTTCATTTTTGACATAATGATTCATCTAACAGTTCATTTGATTAGAGAGACACAATTGTGTGGCCCATGTTACATGAGATGGATGTATCCGTTTGAGCGTTACATGAAGATATTAAAAGGATATGTGAAAAACCGATCACGACCCGAGGGTTGTATTGTTGAGCGCTACATAGTTGAAGAAGCTGTTGAGTTCTGCACCGCCTATCTATCTAGTCTTGAATATTCTGCGGGACTTCCAAGGTCTCGTCACTTAGGAAGCATTACTAAAGGGATGTCAGGATATAAAATAGTTATGGTGTCAAGGGAAGAACTACATCAAGCACACTTATATGTTTTGCACAATGATAGTGAGGTTGATTCATATGTTGCCAAGCACATGGACATACTTAAGAGTGATTACCCATATAAGAGTGAAGTTTGGTTAACAAAGGAACACAATCGGAGTTTCATAGTGTGGTTAAAAGACCACATTGATTTCGAGTTTGTTATGAATCCTACTTGATTTCAAAAAGATTGAGATGGTTAGCAAAGGTCCAAATATGCATGTTTTCTCTTACACCAGCTATCTAATTAATCGGTTACGCGTTCTATACAAAAACCCATGATGATCGTGAGTAAAATGCAAAATAGTGGGGTGACTCTTGTTGCTCGAAGCTATGCATACATCAAGTGCCAAAGACGTAAATCCCGTATACGCGAATATGTCATACTTCGGGGTCATTGAACAAATATGGGAGTTGGATTACACCATGTTTCAGGAGTCTGTGTTCCAATGTAAGTGGGTTGACAATAATAATGGTTTACAGATTGATGAGTCGGGGTTCATGCGGGTGAATTTCAAGAAGTTGGGATATAAAGATGAGCCTTTTATTTTGGCATCCCAAGCTCAACAAGTGTTTTATGTCACCGATCCGATTGATATCAATTGGTCTATTGTTTCTTGACACAAAAAAATTAGTGAATTACATTTATGATCAAGAAACCAATGATGATGGTATCGAGGACGACCCTTTCTTGGGGACATCACTAGAAGAGGAAAGTACTTATAGAGAGGATGTTGTGTATGTTAGAAAGGATCATACTGATGGAATTACGATTCGTCAAAAACAAAGTACCAAGGAGCGAATTGCAAAAAAAATTGTATCGAAAAAAATTGTATCGAAAAAAAGGAAAAGGTAACCGACATAGATGTTATTTTATAGACATGGATCTTATTTTCATCTTCTTTGACTGATTATTTATTTTTTTGTTGGATGTTTTTTTAAATGGATAAATATAACAAACAATGATTATGTTTTATTGCAGGTAAGATGGCAGATCATAGTGATAGTGGGCATGACACCGGTGAGGGCAGTGATCATGATGTTACAAACTATATCAGGAAGCGTGCTCCTCGTGGAATGACAGTTAAAAAGGATATCATCAACCGGTTAAGTAAAGGAAAAGAAAAATTAAGTGTAAGATACTAATTAATTGCTAATTAACTTCATTCAATACTAAGTTTTAATTGTTTGTGATCTAATTTACTATTTACATAATGCAGGTCCAATGGAATGTTAAGGGTCTGCCAATTGGAGAAAACAGCACTCATTTGATTACTTTCCTTGGTAGTAAGGTAAAACAAATGATACCAATAACAATCACTACTTGGGTTCACACAAAGAATCCCGTTTTGGAGAAACAAAAACATGAGTTGTGGGTAACAATACAGGTATATAATTTTAGATCTTTTTGGTAATCTTATTTAGTAATTTTGTAGTCCCATATATATATATATATATATATATATATATATATATAAATTTATTTATATGATTTTCATTTAATGTGCATAAGCAGAAATATTTTGATGTGGATGATTCTAAAAAGACTTTGGATAATGAAGGAAGCCGGAAAGTTACATAAAAATTTCGAAACGACATTAACAAAAACTTGGCTTAAAGATGATAATGGAAACATCAATTGGAATCCTCCACCAATATATAGTGGGTTTATTTCAGAGGAGGATTGGCGGACATTTGTTAGGAGACGACCAAGATCCAAAATTCTTGGTTAGTGCTACTATCTATTAAGTTATAACATATTTTTATATTTGACAATTATCTATTATACATTAATGTATACTTATCTCTCTTAATAGAAAGCAAGTGAGGTGAATTGAAAGTGTGCTTCCATCAGTGAGTATCCTTATAGAGGCGGTGCTACTCCATATCAACATATTGAAGAGAGATTGGTAAGGCACAATAAGCTTGATTTTTTAGTTTCATGAAACTTTTTATAAATAGTTTCTTAATATTTGGTAAATTTAAATATAGTTGGTGGAGAGTGGGAAAGATCCTACTAAAGAAGGTGTTGAGCGACATCTTTTGTGGGTAGAGGCTCGACTAAACAAAGAAAAGGAGATTGTTGATCCTAAAACTAAGGAGTGTGTCGGAAAGAATTGTAAGTATTTCCTAAATTCAAGCTCACTGATTTTAATTGTAACTTTTATGATTTTTATAATGTATTATACTTTTGTTTTGTGAATCGGAAGCCATATCACGATCGATGTCACGGGGAGAGCTCACCGATTGCTCAAAAAAGAAATCCTTACACGTGCCTTAGGTAAAGAAGAATACTCGGTCGCATGAGGGGTCTTTGGATTTGGAGTAGCACCAACCGAGTACTTTGGACCAAAACAGAAAGTCTATGATGAGAATCATGACTGTCCACCACTGAGAAAGATGATGGCATTGTATGAAAGTTTGCAAGCTCAACTTAATGATATGCGATCACTTTATGGCCATGTTATGCCACCAAAGACCAACTCCTCGCTACACATAGCGATTACGAGATAGCCGCACCATGCCACAACTAAGGTATTAATTGTTTTTATTATTTTGTGGTTTATAATTGATTTATTGTACATATATATATATATATATATATATAACATCAAATAATGTCTTTATTATTTTGTGGTTTATAATTGATTTAGGACAACAATGAGTGTGAGTGTGAATTGTATATCTCAAACCCACATGAAATGGTTGCAATTGGCTACACATGTAACGAATTGGGTCCTCTTGATGCACAATTTACCCCTACCTCCAAATCATGTTAGAGTCGAGTTGTCGGTACCATTTAGGAGGATGCACCATTGCTGCTCCGATTGACAAAGATTGATATCTTGACGGTGTCACAAGCAGCTTGGTACCTTTGTGGCATGGCCATCCGCCTTTGTCGTTGTAAGTGACAATATATTTGTAACTAACTAATTATAGTTTTTGTCATATAATTTGTGCTAACTAAGTAATTATTTTTGATTAAACATAGATGCGCCAAAATGAAAAATCTAAGAAAGTGTCTACCTAAGCAAGAAAAGGTCTCCTTTGAAAAGTGTTGGCAAGGAAATATCTATTGGCAAGAAAGTGTCTCGATCCACCCTTCTACAAAAGTGTCTCACCACCCTTTATGTAGAAGTTTCACACCGCCTCCTCCAAAAGTGACCGATCGCCCTCCTCTTCTCGCCAAGTGACTCATCCCACCCTTCTCCAATTGTGTCTCACCTTTCTTCCTCTTCCATTGAAGCTTATATGAAGATTGGTGAGGCCGACGCTGCATCTGAGAAATACATGATGAAAGACAAATTGCTTATCGTAAATTTTGATGAAGAAATTTTTGGAGTGGCATGCCTCATATAGTCGGACGTGAGGATATCCGTCTTTGTATGTGATGCGGATGAGGCAACCGGTATGGTTATGAATATATATGTCGTACTATGTAATTTATTATTTGACATTGTCGATTTAATTTTATTATATCGTTAATTTAATTTATATATATATATATATATATTATATATCTAAATGTAGGTACTTATGCGAGGACATTGTGGTCCCTTCCAATGCATTAGAGATATTTGTTCTTGTGTCCTAAAGTACAACCTTTCATCAAGTGAATCCCACCGCAAAATTATCAATCACTTGTGGAACAAAACCAGTTCTTTGCTCAAACTTATGTCAATGACCGCTTCATTGAAGCTCAAAATAGAAGTGATGATGATGTCTTACTTCTAGCACCTGGTTAATCTAGGGTAAGAATTTTTACTCATTATTTCTTATATAACATGCATTTTTTTAATAGTAGTCAATTACTTATTCCTAAATTTTTTTGTAGGAGACATTGGGTTTTGTATGCAATTAATCCCGGGAAAAAAACCGTGTATTACCTTGACTCACTTCAAAATCATTACAAAAACCACATGGAGTTTGTGGAGCTTTTTAACAGTGTGTTTATTTTGTGTCATTCTCAAGATTTCTTACTTTTACTTATATATGTATATATTGTTATTAATATAGTTATATGACATTCTATTCAGCGGTTTAAGGACATATTGGGGAGTGGATAAATTAACGGTCAAATGGTTACCAATAGTTGTAAGTTTCTAACTTATACATTACATTATTTTGTCAAAAACTATATTCAACTCAATTTAACAATTAACTAATCTAATTATGTTTTGTAGTGTCCTAAACAATTGAATAACATTGATTGTGGGTATTACGTCATGCAATATATGAAGGATATTATTACCCAAAAGAAAACGACTATCCCCAAAGAAGGTATCTACTTATAATATATTTTTATATGATTTCGATTTAATAGTGGTTCTTTCCAATATTTAACCATTTCAATTCTAATTTTATTTATTTATATCATTTCAGTATTTTAGCGATTGTCAAAGCAACACATACTCTGTTGAGCGATTCTTTGAGCTTAGGGGAGAATGGTGCAGTCATCTCTCCCGTTTTTTTTAAAGTTTCATTTGGATACATATAAGTTAGCCTAGCTAGTTTTTGGTTCATAATATTGTAACTTGATAGCTTGTTTTGGATAAATATGAATTAGATAATGAAACTTCTTAGCTATTTTGTTTTGGTTCCTCTTATGTAATTTGTTTCTGTTATATGTAATTTGTGTTCCTCTTAGCAAATTGATTCTGTTATGTATTGGATTGGATTGGCTGTACAGGTAATTTGTAAATATAAAAAGGAAAACACACAAAACAGAAAAAAATTAAAAAAAAAAATTTAGACAATATTCAGCGCTTTTGATAAAGCGCTGGGTATTTAGTAACACAAATAGGCAATACTCAGCGCTTTTAATAAAGCGCTGGGTATTTAGTAACACAAATAGGCAATACTCAGCGCTTTTAATAAAGCGCTGGGTATTTAGTAACACAAATAGGCAATACTCAGCGCTTTTAATAAAGCGCTGGGTATAAGGGGGTAATATTCAGCGCTTTTTAAAAAGCGCTAAGTATCTGGGAGGACGCTTTGGATATATTCAGCGCTTTTTAAAAAGCGCTAAGTATTAGGGAGGACGCTTATGATATATTCAGCGCTTTTTAAAAAGCGCTAAGTATTAGGGAGGACGTGTTTTGCAATGGGTGGCGTTTTTTAGGAAGCGCTACCCATTGTTGGAGTGAATAGCCAATACGCCACCTTCAAAGAAATACCAAAAGCGCTGCCCATGGATAAAAAAAAACGCTGCCCATCTACTAGATCTGTTGTAGTGGATCCTGACTCAATACTTCACATAATATACTGAAAGGTTCTGACATTTAATTCTCTAAGTCCCTAAGCTGACTCGATCTAACCTTTTGACCACAAGGTCTCTACGTCCGACGAGGTCGAACCGCTCTGATACCAAAATGTAACACCCTCATATTTCTATCTAATAGAAATACTAAAGTGTACCTATTTAGCATACATCAGAGATACATTTCCTGCTTAGATTTACAATCTTTACAAGAATAGCGGAAACGATACATAACTTAGAATAAATTCAAGTTATATAAATCGAATACAAAGATAACAAGGGTAAACATAAGTAAAACTAGAAGAACTACATCTTCAATTTCCTTCTCGAGCACTCCATCCACTCGAGCCATAAAGGATCTTCTTTCCTGTTTCTCTCGAAAAACAACAACATTTGTAGGGTGAGACAACTTGTCTCGGTTGAGTCTTACCGTGACCCTTACCTATCACTCACCCATTTATAAAACATTAATTAATTTCTTGATTTAATAAATAAACCATGCACGTTACTAATTGCACAATACCGATCGCACACCGCTAATCCCGTGAACAAAGGCATTCATAACGCCAAAACAATTGTACCATACCGATCGCACATCCGCTAATCCCGAAGACAAGACATTAATTCTCTTTAGCATAACACCGATCGCACATCTGCTAATCCCGGTGAACCCTATCGTTGAAGGTCTAGGTTTAGGGCCCATGACCTCCCCCTCCTAGTATGCTAACCGGTGGGTCGTCACCCGCACTAGACATAATATATATCCGTTCAAACATAATTTACTCTATGATATAAATTCATATCATACGGTTATTCTTATGAACTCCGCATAACCAGTCGCATACACCAAATTTTGTTCTTAAAACAATTGTTCCCACACGATACTCTAAGTTTTACGGTTTTTGAAATATTCAAATCATTAACCGTTATTTCAAAATCACTTTGAATTTGCATAAAAATTGCCAACAAAATTTCTGAGTTTCCTCCATAATACTGGACATTCCAAAATACAATAATTACTCAGAAACCAGTCCGGACATATATTCCAGTTCAACATATATCCCAATCAATTCACCACATATCGAGATATAAAATGACAATTTAACCGAAAAACGTAATCTTTCCGACAAACGATTTTTGACTCAAAAATTAACGAAACCGAATTTGAAAACTCTTTAAACCAAGCATTCAAAATCATATGGTTTCTTTCTCAATTTCCACTACGCGTAATTTTCGTGTAAAATATCGTTTTGACTCGAAAATTTACTGAAACTCCAAATTTCAAAAATCATTTAAACATAACACATAAACACATTTTAAAAATTCCCTAACGTGAGTAAAACTCACCTCGTGTGATGAAAATCACACAAAACCGAAATCTTCCAAGCTCACGATTCCGAACTTCACGAACCCGCTCCGAATCTGCTCCACGCCACGAAATCAGCCCCAAAACCGAATCCCAACAGCCCTCCTTCTTCTATGACCTCAATCAACTCCAATCTACCATAAAACTAGTACCCATTACTCCCACATCAGTTATAGAGCTTCTCTTTCTCGCTATTAAGCTCCAATTTCGATTTTTCTCCACTTTGAGCTCTAAGGTTCAACAATGGTGATTTGAGTTAGAGAAGAAATTAGGGTGTGAAATTGGTATCAATAGATAGAGGAAGAAAAATGGAAGAAAACGAGCTATAAAGCCCCTTACCTCGAGTTCAATTGAGAGAGATCTTGCCCAAATTCTTTCTCCCTCCATCGCCACCTTCCTTCTTTCTTCTCTCTCGGTTTCTCGTTCTCTCTCTCTCGGGTTTCTCTGTTCCTTTTTTTTTATTTCTTTCTTTCTTATCCGTTCCCCACTCTCTCTCTCTAACTTTACCTTTTCTTTATTCACTTAAGTGAGGAATGAGAGAGTGTTTGGATATTTTTGGGTCTTGGATTTCATTTTGGGTGAGTGGTATAAATACTAAAATACCCTTAGAGTACTAATTTCCACTCAGTTATGCATTTAAATTATTTTCTCTAGCAATTATAAATTGCTTTAGTAACAACCTCATATCCGTGACTTGATTTATTACCTATTCGAGTAATAAATAATTCGTTAATTTCCTAATTTGAAATTAACGAAATTAGGGATGTTACAAATGGCAAATACGCCATAGATGCTCTGTAACTGCGAGATCAACAACGTTAATGCCATGTAGGACCGTTTCACATACTCCCTCCGTCCCAAAATATAAGACCCATTTTTCACTTTTACCTTGTCCCAAAATATAAGGCCCTTTACAACTTTCTAGATACATTTATTGTTTTTTTTTCAAATACTACCCTTTTTAATTGTACTAAATGTTGTGATTTTATTTATTTTAAGAGATATTTCAAAAGTGAAAAGTCCCTTGCTTGACTTTGGGCATACCAAATTTTTATTTACCGATATTTTATTTTATAATTATAATTTTGGGCTTACTTGAGCCTATCCAAAAATTTTATTTTTTACAAAATTTTAATATGTTTTTCCACTTGCTTGCCATTAGTGGGGGATTGTTGGAATAATGACATTCAAGTGTAGGTTACATTATATCTTTAATATATATTACTTGTTTCGTTTTATATAAAATAATAAAAGGATACTTTTATTGTTTACTTTTGAAACGGATAAAATAAAAATCTATAAAGTTTACGTTGCTTTGCTTTTGATCTAATAAGGAAGCCTTTAAATATTGTTTACGTTTCAATATGTTAAAAGGATTTTATTACCTCTCTCTCTTCTATATCATGATAATCATCATCAATATTTTATATATAATTTTTATACGTTGGTTTTGATATATAGATAGGGATATATACGGAAAAAGTTTTATAAACTGAGACAGATAAAGCATCAGAAAAATTACTTCCTCTCTTCGAAATATATTGTCCTGGGTTCATCTCCTGTCCGAAATGAAATATTCATTCTTGCCATTTCGGAATCCTCTTTCGTTACTTGCGATTGAGATGGACCGGTTGTATCTCGGGGAATTTGCGCTGTAGAGGCGGATAAATTCTTCAGGACAGTCACCAGGCACCTCCGGTTGTTTTATCTAACGTTTGTTGTGTTCGCAAGTACTCACTGTTGTTGCTGTTTCATAGTGCATATTACTATACTAAATTGGGTAGGTATATGAAAAGTTAACATTTAATGTTTAGAGTAATTTAGTAATAGTCATAGAAAATTTTAACATATTAATTACTCTAACAACTTTTCTTAATAAGTGTGAAAAGTGAAATGGGGCCTTATATTATGGGACGGAGGGAGTAGAACTTAAAAAAATGCTAACACTTGAGCTGAAATTTCCAAAACTAAAGCAACTTCACTCCCTATCTTCCTAGCCTTCAAACCCACGAGTGTGAAGCTCCAAAACCCTAACTTTGGCTCCATTTTGCATTTCCTAACTCAAATCCTCTAGCTTGAAGACGTTCCTACAAACCTGACATCTCACCCAAACTCCAATTCAACATGCAAGCCACACCTTTCCCTTTTTTGTCAAGTTGAAGCTTCACGCATCCATAATGGTGGAAAGGAAATGGGGAAGAATAGGTTTCTGAAATTGGTATCAATAGATGGAGAATGATGAGCTGAATCTAATGGTGTAGAAAAGGAGAACATCCATGAATGATTGTGGAAACTCTCCCCTCTTCTTCCTCCTCTCCCTCTCGCCAACTCTCTCTCTCTCTCTCAACCTCTCTTTTCTTTCTTTCTTTCTTTTCTAATTTCAGAAATGTGAGGAAAATGAGGTGGGATGTTTGATTTTGGTTTTTAAGAGCTGAGGGTTAATTGACATTGGAGTTACCAAAATGCCCTTGATACATCTAATACTCACTTAACTTGATTCTACCCAAACAATCACACATCAATTCAATCAATAATGCAAATATATCCTATAATTTAGCAATTACTCATTGCTTCCGCAACAAACTCGTATTAGAGACGTGCCTTATTATTTACTCGAATAATAAAACACTCGTTAATTTCTTAATTTGAAATTAACGAAACTAGGGATGTTACAATGTGTCTTTATTAGGGTATGTTTTTGCAAAAGCTCTATGGTGGAAATTGACTAATTACGTTAAAAAAATTTGAGCATATCCAACAGTGAACTCATTGTGGGTTCTTAAAGTAAACTCGACAATGCCACCTATGTTTTAAGCAAGCTAACAAATTTTTATTCCAATTGTGAACCCACAAAAACATAAATTGGGTCTAATAATTTATCTCACTTAATTATTTTTTATTCATTTTTATTTTTCTGTGAACTTAATTTATTGATTAATTTATTTTAAAATATATTTATTTAGATTTATTATTATTTTTTGTTTGAACTAAAAAAAAATGCTATATTAAAACCATAAAACCATAAAACAAAATATTTGGTCATTGTCCCCATCCCCAAATTGACCAAGCGAAGATTTTCTCCCCCGTCCCTGTTCCCGGGCGGAATATCTATACCTACTTATGATTGTATTCCAAGAGTGTATTCAAACTCAAATAGTGATGTTGATGGTAGATATTTTTGGGACACCGTGTTAGCGTTATAGGTTGCACTTATTTTAGAGAAAAATAAATAGAAAATGGTAAATCAAGGTATATATGGTCTTAAAAGTGAGGATTCATCGGTGAGTAGATCAATGATATGCAAAACAAAGTTCATATTAATAGCTAAGAAAAAATGGTTAATGTGCAATTTTGTTTCTATTGAAGTTGAGGAATATAAAAAGTTTCAAAATATATATTATGTTCTAGAGATTAACTTTTGGTTTTTCATCCCAAATGATTCTCTAGTAAACTTATCAGTGTGCTTAAGATATAGATAAATTAGGAAAAGTGGCATCCCATTAAGACATGGATTTTTATATCATATGTCATCTAGTGAAAATTGTTAGAAAGATTAACCCAACCACTCTAACTAAGTAGTAGGAAAATGGGAAGAAGACAAACAGTCATATAAGATTGGGTTTAGGGCATGATTAAATTTTACTTGGATATAAAGAAATAAGTGAATGGATTACTTAAAGTGAATCTTTTAACATATTAGTTGTGATTTTTATATGCAAAAATAAATTTATTTATAGATATTGTTATTTCCATATCAATCAATTTTCGAATTGGTTTATATGTATATATATATATATACACATGAATATTAATGTTTAAAGTTAAATTAATATTACTAAGATTTTACATAAAATATTCATTATCTCGTGTATTAACTGTACTTTCTCCCTTGTAATCTCTTATAAAATATTCATATTTGTCTAGTATATTTATCTATAGATTCTACATTAATAATATAACATAATGTGTAAAATAAAATTTAAATATTCACAATAAAAATATTTTTAATAAATTAGTTAAGTGAAAAGATTAAAAATACTTCGCATAAATAATTATAATGTAAATATCCTTTCTCAAGTATTATATTTTATCTATCATTTGTATGTAAATTATTTTACTTGTAATATTTAGTTATTGAATGCATACAGTAAATACTTTTTCTAGGAACTGGGGAGGAATAATTTATGTACAGGGAAATTTAATTATTACACACCCGTTTTATTTTTAAAATGAAATAATGGAATGAAACGATTTATTAATTTTAATTGAATTAAACGGTTAATTAATATATGTAATTGTTTTATGTATTTCAGGATATATAACTTATATTTTTTATTTAGATGGTCCGTTTTATTTTTTAAATGATTTAATGGAATGAAACGGTTATATAATTTTAATTGAATGAAACCGTTAATTAATTTATGTAACCCTTTTATGTATTTCAAAATATGTAACTTATATTTTTTATTTAAATGGTCTATTATTAATTTTTATTTAAATAAAATAATCTGTTTTATTTAATTGAATTAAACAGATAATTAATTTCTGAAAATGTTAAGCTTTTTAGGATATGTATAACTTATATTTTTTTGACAAAAAAACAATTATTATTTTTATAGTTAAAGTATTTGTGTGAGTTCAGTTTTAATAGATATTCTGAAATTTTTAAGTGGATTACATTATCACGATATAGAATACTTCAAGGTAAAAGTATCTGTTATCGCAACAATTGTTATCCAATTCCATTGTCACGATATACTAATAGTCTTAATTTTTCTTTTTCTAAAAGATAAAACAATATTTTACTCAAAATGTACGGCAACAAAGATGTGAACATAACAAATCTAGATTCATCAAGTTCTATACTTCAAGAAACCAAAATAAAATGTTAGAACTTTGAAGTCTACATAGTTAATGAAATAGAAAGGACATGCCTTTTACACCCTTGTTATCCCACCATCCAAAACCTTGCAACATGCACTCCATTATGATATCAGTAACTGTAAAACATACAAATAGCTGCTGAAATACTATAACCACTTTTCTTCAGCCAAACCCAACCCCCAAGCTACAAGATTAAAAAACCATATGCATTTTCAAATTCAACGCCAAGCTTTCGCCAACTCTGACCTTGTTGGAGGTTTTTGGTAGCGAACAAAAATTCTTCAGCCATTTTGGCAAAGGAATTCATGTTATCCTATAGCTTGCAATAACGCATACGAAAAAAATAAATGTTGGGAATGGTTTGTGTGTGGCTGAATGTGATGCGGTGAGTGAGCTTCTAGGTGACATTATATAAGAGGTGAATTCTAGATGGAATTAATGGTATTTTTTAAATGACAATATTGACTAACCCATCATATTAGATTTTTTGATTAACACCAATCACCAATCATCTCCAATTTTAGTAGGCACAAAACAAGACTCAGCATCAACAAAGGAAAAAAAGTGATTGAGTTTAATAACATAAGAAATGTGATACTGTGTGTGTATATATTTGTGATTTGTGATATTGGAAGTCAAGTTGGAAATCAAAATCAAAATAAAAACAATGTGGAAAAAAAATTACTTCTTGATAGGGTTGTTGGAGTTCCAACAATGTGAGATTTTATTGGGTTAGCAAAGACATCCATTTTGTTCTCAAATTTTCACTATCGCACACAAAAAAGTTCTAATATTTGGATTGGTTTGGGTGTGGATGAATGTTGTGTGGTGAGTGATCTTCTAAATGACATTATATAGGAGTTGAATTGTAGGTGTTTAAAGTGTATGGAGAGAAAGACTATGTTGTTGACTTTTCTCTATTAAAAGTGTAGTTATTGTTAAATCACTCCTAGGATGACATTTGGAGAAATAATCAATGAGATTATTTCCAATTGTATTTAATATAGATATAGATATAGATATAGATATAGATAGATTAAACACAAAAAATAATAAAACTTTAAAATATGTCATCAAAGAATGAAAGCTACATTATTTAATTTAATATGAATACTTGTCACACTATTTGTATTATATTTCTTGCTGTCGCCACCCATATATTACGACTTGTTCTAATGTTCTTCATTTCCTTGTAACTACTCATCTACATTATTTAATTTAATATGAATACTCAATTATATCAAAAAGATTCTTTCTCAATTGTCCACCATGCTATTCTACGACTTCCCATTCCTATTTAAGGAGATGGCTCACACGTTGATCAGTCGTAATTATTTTTGAGAATATACCCTTCCTATTCCTATTTAAGAACATGGCTCACACGTTGATCAGTCGTAATTACATATACTTAAACTCTTCAATCTTCCTCTTGTTAGCAATCTACAATTAATATTCATTTTCATCGATCTCTTTCTTTTCTGCTCTTTTTGTTTTGAAGGATGGCTGAACAAATTCCATATGATCTTGCTTCTAGCCTCATTAACAGGTACTCAATAATTTTTCAGACCTTTTTTTTTGTTGCAGAATACATGTTTTTTTGTTCATTTTATCCTAGAAGACACCTGATTAGGGGTTTGAGCAAACAAAATCCAATCTCTTTTTTGGTGTTGCTTTCTTTCCAGTGGCACATCCCCCTCCATGATTATTTTATTAATAGTTCTTGTTTATAGTGGGAAGAATGTGGTTGTTTTTTTATTTATTTAATTTTAGTAAAATTTTCTTTTACAGGTTAGCTTCCGCAGCCTTCCATGAATTTGGGCGAATTTATGAAGTTAAGGATGAACTAGAAAGACTGAAGAACACAGTTGAATCAATTAGAGCAGTCCTTCTTGATGCTGAGGAGAAACAAGAACAAAGCCATGCTGTACAAAACTGGATAACAAGGCTCAAAGACGTGCTTTATCCTGCTGATGACTTGCTTGATGAATTTTTCATTCATGAGATGAAATACAATCATCCTAAGAACAAAGCGAGAGAGGTACTTCATTCCTTATCACCAAACCAAATTGCTTTTCGTCATAAGTCGGCTCGTCAAATTGAAAAAATAAGGAAACAATTTAATGATGTAGTGGGAGAAATGTCTAACCTGAATTTAAACCCAAATGTTGTGGATTTTAAGCAAACTAACACAGTAAGGAGGGAAACTAGTTCTTTTATATTCGAACCAGATATTATTGGAAGAGAAAATGATAAAAAGGAAATTATAAGTTTGTTGGAAAAACCACCTTCACTTGAAGGTCAAAATGTTTCCTTGATTGCTATTGTTGGTATTGGTGGTCTAGGGAAGACAGCTCTTGCTCAGTTAGTATATAATGTGTTGAAGGCACACAAAAATTTTGAAAAGAAAATGTGGGTATGTGTCTCTGATAACTTTGATGTCAAAACTATTGTGAAGAAAATGTTGGAGTCATTAATTAATAGCAAAGTTGATGATAACTTAACATTGGAGAACCTTCAAAACAAGCTTCGCAAAAACTTAACTGGTAAAAGATACCTGTTAGTTCTAGATGATATTTGGAATGAAAGTCATCAAAAATGGAATCAATTAAGAACTTATTTAATGTGTGGTGCTATAGATAGTAAGGTTTTGGTGACAACACGCAAAGAAAGCGATGGCACAAACAATGGGTGTAAGTGTCCCATATGAATTGAAAGGTTTGACTCTAGATCAATCTTGGAGTTTGTTAAAGAAAGTTTCATTTGGGGATTACATTGACACCTCAGGAGTGAATCAAAGTCTTGAATCAGTTGGTAAGGAGATAGCAGAAAAGTGCAAGGGAGTTCCGTTGGCAATTAGAACATTGGGAGGCCTGTTGCAGAGCAAAAGTAAAGAAAGTGAATGGATTGATGTTTTAAGAGGTGAGTTTTGGAAATTATGTGAAGACAAAGAAAGCATCATGCCGGTGTTAAAACTTAGTTACCAAAATTTGTCACCTCAACTGAGACAATGTTTTGCATATTGCTCTTTATATCCTAAGGATTGGGAAATAGAGAAAGATGAGTTGATTCAACTGTGGATGGCACAAAGCTATCTCGAATGCTCAGATGAAAACCAAAATATGAATGATGTGGGTAACCAATTCATAGAGACTTTCTTGATGAAATCATTTTTCCAAGATGCAAAAATGAGTCCATTGGGTGATATAGTTAGTTTCAAAATGCATGATTTAATGCATGAACTTGCAATGCAAGTAGCGAGCAATGATTGCTGCTACTTGAATAGTGAGAAAAAAGGATTTATAAAAACACAAAGACTCATGCATGTATCGTTGGAACATTGCGATACTGAACTGTTGGACTCATTGGATTCGAGCAGACTACGGACTTTGATTTGTCTTCACCGTATTTCGGATGACGAATACCTGTCTGTTATTTCAAAATTCAAACGCTTGCGTGTGTTGAAGCTGCAGAAAATTTCTAAAGGGAAGATTGTTGTATTGTTCAAAAAATTGAAGCATTTAAGATGTCTCATCATACTTGGCAACAATGGAGAAATAAATCTTTCCAAATTCATAAGCAATCTTGTTTGCTTACAAACACTGATATTGACGGGATTTTATGGCTTGAAGAAACTTTCGATACAAGATGTCTCAAAATTAATGAATTTGATACACCTTGAAATTGATTATGTGGAGATACCCTCCAAAGAGAAAAAGACAGTACCTGTATTTGGAAAACCAAGCTTAGGGAAAGGGAACTACTGGCTTTCTTCATTCACAAATATTGTTCAAATTCATCTCAACACGTGTAAAGGTATCCAATATCTCCCACCACTGGAACGTCTTCCGTTCCTTAAGTCAGTTAGTTTATCTTACCTTTATGATTTGGAATACATTTGTTATGAGGAGACTTGTTTAGCTGTACCATTCTTCCAATCTTTGGAGAGCCTCACTTTTGGGGGTTGTCAAAAACTTAGAGGATGGTGGAGGCTGGGTGATGATTTCAATAATGATAATAATTATTCACATTCACATCATCTCCCACTACCTCCCTTTCCTCGTCCGTCTCTATTATCAATCCAAAGATGTCCCATGTTGACTTACATGCCTACTTTTCCAAGCCTTGACAAGAAGTTGGAGTTGGTTTATTGTAGTGTGGAAATATTGAAAGAAACAATAAACATACCCTTTCACTTCCCTCCTCTTTCCATCCTCAATTCCTTGTGCATTAATGGAAAAACGCCGGATTTGAGCCAATTACCAAAGGATTGGGCACACAATCTTACTTCTCTACGAGAACTTGAAATTCGTGAGTTTTCAAATCAACAAATTCAGGAAATATGGTTTAAAGACAACCTTGATCGTCTGCAAAACATTTCCTTTTATATTTGCGAAGAGCTAGAGACGCTGCCTGACTGGTTGTGCAACTGTTCATCACTTCAACATGTCAAGGTAAATTACTGCAGGTGCTTCAAATCCCTGCCTAATGATAGAGATCCCCGTTTTATCAATTTACCGATTGTAGAAATCAAGGACTGGTTTTGGCAAGAAGTGGAGTCTGCAAAGGGTGTGTAGAATTTGTTTTCTATGCCTCACTCACTGTTGTAGAAAGGAGGTGCGATGGAATCACTTGAGTTGGAGTATGCAAAGTTGAAGTAGTAGTATATTAGTGTGTCTTGGGTGTTTATGTGTTGTAATAGCTATGGAGTCTTTTACCTTTTGTTTTGTCTGCTTGATTATATTCTAGTAGCTGTGGTGTTTTTTACCTTGTTTTGAAGGTGTTTTGGTAGCCTTGGTGTAATTATATTATAAATTTGATATCACTGTCAAATATGTGGCACAATTTGATATTTATAATATATTTGATAATATCATATACAAACCCAGTGTTTCCTCCTCTCAATTTTTATAAAGCAAATTAACTATCCATTAAAATAGAATTGCATTTCAAACTCTATACAGAAATCCTTTTATCAGCTGCAACACAAAAGAGCAAAACAATCAAAATTGCACCTTCATTTTGTGTTGGAGAAACAATCAATTTATTCAAACCATTCCAAATGCACGTTTCGCGGAATTCAGGGTGTTCGAGAGGATCATTGATATTGTAACCGGTCCAATGCCGCTAGGAACAGGGGTAATGGCAGAGACCACCTTGACCGCCTCTTCAAAGCAAACATCTCCTGTTAAACGGAACCCTTGGCTGCGAGGATCCTGCAAAATATATTCAACCGCATCATTATAGCTTATAGAAACAGCTTATGCAAAAGCTCTTATATGATAAACGCTTATGTAATTACGCTGTTTATCCGAATAAGGCTTTAATATACAAATCAATCTACTCATTAATTCAACTAGCCACATTATTGCACGCCTAAAATATTGAAGAAAGAAGTAATTACCTTAACTTGATTTGTTCCCATATCAATCACAAAAGCGCCTTTCTTTATCCAACTACCACGAACAATGTTCGGAATTCCGACATCAGCTACGACAATGTCGGCTTCAGACGTTATTTCTCCGGGGTTCTTCGTGTACGCATGTATCACAGTGACCGAAGCGTGGTGCCTCTAATCAAAAGATGGTAAATCAAAGAACTTAGCACATAAAAACATTCTCGCTAATGTAAGAATTTGTGTTACCTGCAATAGCAGAGAAGTTGGTAACCCAGCAATTTTACTTCTTCCAATTATTACAGCCCTTTTCCCTTTGATTTCTACACCATGGTTAAGCAATAACTCAATGCAGCTTTTGGTGGCACATGTGACAAAGAAGGGTTTTCTTCCTCTTATGGCAAGATTTCCAATATTTAAAGGATGAAAACCATCGACATCCTTTTCTGGACTCACTATATTCATAATCTTTTCCTCTTCGAAATGCTGCATCAGATATTATTTTTTTTAGAATAACATTGATCTCAACATTCACCAAATAATGCCAACAATCTTATGGAAAGGTTTGAGTGCAAAAGCCTAGTTAACAATAGGAATAATAATCTTAAACTATGTGGCACTGATACTTCAGATTGAAGGCATATTAACAATAGGAATAATAATCTTAAACTATGTGTCACTGATACTTCAAATTGAAGGCATGTTTGGTGTCCAACACGTGTCGTTGTCAAACACAGACACGACACCAACACATGCGGATATAATCAATTACTTCTATTTTTTAAAGTATCACTCTCTCTAGTCCCATATATAAGAGAAAAATGTGGTTTATGAAACTAAAATCTCTGTAGCACAGAGACTTCTGGTTGAAGACGTGTCTGATGTCCGATATGTACCGTGTCAGACACTCTTAGAATATGGTTAAGGTCTAACTCAACCCCACAAAACCGGCTTGTAAGGTGAGGGACACCTCTCACTTATAAACTCTTTTTCATGTCATATCACATTCGATGTGGGACTCTTAACAGACACCGACACCGTCCGTGTCCGCGCTTCATAGCCTAAAACTAGATTTTTCTTATATATGGGGCCAGAGAGAGTATCAGTGTCTATGTGCCAGTGTAAATGTCGTGTCGGTGCTACATAGATCTTAAGCATTGAGAAGTAAAAAGGATGAAAAAATTACTTGAGGTAGAGGGAGTTGGACAACAATGCCATGAACATGAGGGTCATCATTGAAACTAGAAACAACATCAAGAAGTTCATTTTCAGTGCAATTTTCAGGCAACTGAAAAACCAGTGTTTGAATGCCAACTTGATCACAAGCTTTCAACTTAATTCGGATGAAAGTGTGAGAATCACTTCTATCACCAACCAAAACCACAGCCAGTCTAGGAGACTTCCCAATGCCACACTTCATTCTCCTAATCTCATCAGCCACTTCAAGTTTTATCTTCTTGGCAATTGGTTTACCATCAAGAATTGTAGCAAAGTAGCAGCCACAACCACAAGAGGTATCGTGAGCCTCTAATTTTCAAGAGTCCTGCTCTATATATCCATGTCTTATTTTATTATTTTGACAGTATTTTCTCTTTTACTTTGTTTTTCTTTATGCAATTAGTTTATTCGCAAAATGGTGGTTATTCTTTAATCCTTTTTAAAGTGGGTTTTATTTTTATTTTGAATTGATGGTAATTAGTATGATTCACCCGTCGGCATTCACTTGTAACTTAAAAAATTTGACAACTTTTTTAGGAATTAAAAAAACAGAAGTGTATATTTAAGTGCATTGTGTGAGATATTAAATACTTTGGATACTATCTAAAATTTAGCTATTATGTTCTATAATAATTTTAGCAAAATACATTATTAATGTTATGAATATTATTGGTGTGGATGTCCATCTTCTCCCATCTTCTCATTACTCCCTTGTAGTGGTTTTTTATTAGTGACCTCTCACTTGCCAATTCTCACCCTATATAAATAGAGTTCACCCTTATGTATAGAGATAGACTTGAAGAAAATAGAAAAAAGCTCTCATCTTATTCATATTTGTTGTTTTTTTAGCTTCTTTTTCATCTTTCTCTTTACTTTTTATCTCTTGTTTTATAACATGTTATCAGCACGAAGCTCTAAACATCCCAAGACAGTATTGGTTTTTAATTGTTCTATGGTAATACTTGTTGTGTTATATAGTTACGATTTCTTTGTTTTACCTTTTTTTTAGATATGAATTCTTTGTTTTACTTTAATTTTGTAATGTTGATTTTATGAATAAGAATGAAATTAGTCATCTTGAACGTCTACTTTATACATTTATTCAGAATTGGGGGAAAAAAAGAGGAACAAGTCTCATAGTTGATTCATGGCGCTGATTAAGTCTCATAGTATTTTATATTTATGGTATAGAAATTTTATTGAGAATTTTATTTGGCAACCACAATTATTGTTTTCTATTCTTGATAAGTTCCTGAAGAATTAAACATTCAAGCATCCAAGAAGGATTGCACAAATAACAATATATTGAAGCATCCTGTAGGATTGGCCAAAGTGTGAAAGTTTGAGATATAGTTCTTGAAGAACTGAAAAAAAAATGTTCATGCATCTATGAAAGATTACTCAAAGCATGATATTTTTTTGTCATTGCTTAGATTTGAGAATTAGTTCCTGGAGAACAAATGAAATATGATTTTTTTTATCATTCTTTATGATAGAGTTCTTGAAGAACCAAACCTTTAGACCATGATTATAATCTAAAAGATCTATTTGATTTTAGTATGTTGAATCAAAGAAATATTAGAGAAATTTTATTTTACTTGAATATGCTCTTGGTGTAGCATAAATGAGAAAATATTTTCAATAATATTTTGAATCAAGATTATGTGAAATTGTGATTGAAAGAATAATCACAAACAACTCAATGTATTGAACTTCATTCCTAGAAGAGAATGGATTAAATTAAATGTTTGAGTTACAACACAAGTCGTGGTTATGATCATTGGTAAAATAAAGGTTACCGTCATCCTTTATAAAAGATTTCTTTGAATCTTTTTGACCACCAAAATACGAAATATTTGTGGTCGAGTTCCTGAAGAACTGCACCTTTAGAGCGTGATTAAAATTTGTAAGATCTACTTGATGTTAGTATACTTTTGAAACAAGCAAAAATGAGAAAAACAAGTAATTTATTTCTACATCCCACAATTATGCTCTTGAAGTAGCAATTCTCTTTTCAAGAATATAATGATGAAGTAACATATTTTGACACAGTTAATTTGTTTAATTTTTTTTTAATAAAGTTGGTGTGGTTTTCATTTCATAAGTGTTATTTGTGGTAATGACTTTTTCCTAATAATGGTTTAGTATTTTGCGATTATTGAAAAATTTAACTTATTTTCTTTCTCAAGCTTGGAATTCCATATAAACATATAACAAGAAAATATGTGTATCGCTAATTCTTTATTTGTAAATAGTCACTTTTGTTATATGTAGCAGTTAAAAGTTTTATATTTTTCTACTTAAGTGATCAAAGGTTAATACAATTTGTTTCATTCTCATCTTAAATATATGTGAGAGTCATTGAAATTATGCTATGGCAAACCAGAAGTTTGCTTTGAACTTATAAATGAAAAGAAAATGTTGTTTTAAACCTGAAGTTTAGTAGTCTAAATTGTGTGCTCTATCTAGTTATGACCAGAAGTCATAAGGTGGCGTATGTTCTTATTATATACCATATAAAAAGAAATCTCCAATGTCTGTATATCATGAGACATACCTTAAACCAGAAGTTAACGGATTATAATAAGTTTATCGTTGGCAAGACCGGTTGGGCCATCCTGAGTCTTTATGATGCGAAAAATAGTTAAGAATTTTTTTTGAGGACTTGTATTGAAGAGCACGTATATTCTTCAATCCATTAACTTTTGTGTATTACCAATTTCCAAAGGAAGTACAGAATTTGAGGGAATAAGTCTCTCACATTTCTACAATGTGCTTAAGGTGATGTTTGTATACAGATACACCGATCAGATGAACCATTTTGATATTTTATTATTTTAATTGATGCATCAACTAAATGACTACATAAATATAATTGTCATCAACTCACAACTAGAAGTTTGTGAGATTCTTTGCTCAACTAATTCAAGTAAGAGGTCATTATGTAAATTTTCTTGAAAGCACCCGATAAGTATTTTATGACTATTAGAATATATATTGAACATCACAATACTTATGAGATGAAACTTCCAATTTCAACTTGGGAACACACAATCTTGTAGAAAGAGTCTTTGATACGCATCAAGCCAACACGTTATTATATGTAATTTATCTCCTTTACAATTGTTTTTGGTCAATGACCTAGTATTCTCCATCTGAGATATTTTTGATGTGTTGTGCATGGTATAGTCAATCCATCACAACTTAACAAGATGGATCCTTAAAGAATGTTGGGAATATATGAGTATATGAATCTCTATCCATATTAAAATATGTTGAGCCAATAACCGGAGATGTATTTATAGCTCAGTTAGCTGATACTCATTTTGATGAATTAGCTTTTCCAACATTAGGGGGAGAGCTAAGCAGCTGAAAATGAGTATTATTTGAAATAAATTATTATTATTATCTCCTCTTGATCCTGCTAGAAACCATTGTGAACCCGAAGTTCAAAGATTAACTCACTTGCAAAATTTAGCAAATTACTTGTGGATATCTTGTGTTGCAGGTTAAGTTTTGATGATGAAGTAATCTAAGACAAAGTGACAAATGGAATTCCAAGGCACAACCAACCCAAGAAGTAAGTCCGTGTTAAGGGTAGTTGCTAGGAAGAACAAGTGTGACAGTGAATAGATCGCGTTCTGCTTTTGAGATTTGTTGGTTGTGTATATGTGAAGCCCTAAGTCTCTATTTATAGAGTTTGTAAAAATATAACCGTTGAAGCAATTTTTAACTCTATTGTAATAAGTGACAAATCGATTAGTTGCTTGAAAAACATAATATGGAAATCGATTTCTTGCTTGTGGGAACAAGTGAGGAATCGATTTAGTGCTTTAATAATGCAAGTATATAATCGATTGTTTGCTTTATAAAAACAAGAGAAGCAAGTAGGAAATCGATTTTCCTCTTTAGACACTACAAAAAACGGAACAAATTGCGGGGGTTTTTAAGTCGTTTAGCGGGGGTTTTAAACCCCCGCAATGTAAACTGCGGGAGTTTTAAAAAACGCCGGAGTTTCAAGTGCCGCAATCGCTTTTCGGGGTTTTTAGAAAACGCTGTATCATGTCTTTTAGCGGGGTTTTATCATGCGGAGGTTTTTAACCCCCACAATTAGTGGAGGTTTTACTAGCCTCCACTCACAATCAGTGGAGGTTTTTTTGAGGGGGTTATATAGGATTTTTTTGTGGGGGTTACAACCTCCTATAATAGACATAATTTTTTTTTTTGCAATTTGAGAATTTCGTTTTTCCTTATCTCATTATCATATTTAATTACTAATAACTATACATACATCTTACATAACACTTACTTAAAAAACTGAAAATTTCATTAAAAATATAACTGTGATAACATAAATGTAATGTCAAATATTTATGTCATCCAACTCAAAAAATTAATAAAAAGAAACAATTGTAGCTCAAATATCTATTGTCATACAGCTCAAAATCCTAATAACATCAAAAAAATCATATACTAAAGGATCCTAAAACCACTAAATGTTGCTAGCACCGAATGATCCACTTGCATCCAATGGAGAATGAGGTTCACTTGCACGCCATTGCCTCAAATAAAAAAAGAAAAATTGACTCATTTCAAATATCCAAAATCAAATAAAAAAAAACTAAATTGATACATATTTAATTCCAACTAAAAAATTGAAGAACATAGAAATTTCCAATTTCTCATTCATTTGATGTCATACTGATAGTCAAAACAAGTTGTTCCAAACTAAAATACATACTGATAAGTATAGTCAGACAAATCCTAAAAATACTGATAAGACTACAGAGATGATGATATTATTTGTTTACTTGATTCAAACTTTTCAACAATTAATTCAAACTTGATTGAAATTTGAAAACTTACATTTGATGAATCAAAGACACCAATAAATTCTTCGGGGATCTCTCCTTCTTTCCGTAGCAGGTATCCTTTAAGTGCACGTTCCATGTTAGGAGATGATGTGGTAGCAGTGGATGAAGAAAGATTCAAATTTGAAAGTCGAAGTCTAGTATTTCTAAATGCAACAGTAGGAGACACTCCCATACCCATACACCGCGTTCTACCAGAGTGTTCAGGCCCCAATAGACTACTCAAAACGTCATTTGGAGAAACTACAGTCTCATCAATATTACTTTGAGTCAAACCCACTTCAATTTGTTCCTACCATCATATAAGATTTTCAGATTAAAAACCCATGATTAAAATAAAAAATGAAACCTAAAGACGATATTGTTTAAGTGAAACTTACCACTATAACTTTTGCTTTATCGTTAACAACTGATCCGTCCTTCTTTTTATGGGTTTCAATATACACTTTTCCTCGACTCGGTAGTTGTCCAGTTTCCAAAAACTAAAATAGATTAAAAAATGTCACAATAGATATAATTATATATCATAGATCACAAACTCCATTAGATTAATTAATATAACTACCATCTCATGTCTTTTTCTCGAGAGAGAGGTTTAGAACCACCAGTATGAGGAATATCTTGCAGGCTCCGTATTTCTTTATTTCTTTGCAAACCTCCTACGAACAAACAAATATAATTATGTATTAGTTAAATAACTTGCTATACCAAAAATAAATAGATCAAAGTAAACCAAATCCTACCTGTGTTTTTGGTGTTAGACGATAGGTGACAAAATAAGCCCATTGAGTTTCATCTATGCCGGTTGGCACATTACTTATGATTTCATCTCTAGTTTTAGTTGCATCGTAGAGAAATGGTCCCATAAGGTTTGCCTGCTTGCAGCCCACTTCTTTGCAATGCTAAGTTTGCAATATCTTTTGCAACAGATTTGATGAGTCAAAAAAGCAATCGAGGCCGCACAAAAATGCTAAGTCAATAGAGTTTCAAACAAAATAAGTTCATACAAAAGACAATACATTTTGACAATAAATCAAAGTAATGCAATTGTGTCGATTAGAGAAAAACAATCAACAAAACAATTCCAAACAAAGTGATGTATGGGTTTTGAAGCTTTATAGGAAATAATTACAATAATTTGGTAACACGATTACAAAAGAAGTCACCACCGTAATAAAGGGAAAAGAATTATTACCGCAATGTTATCTTCAAAGCAATCATTAAAATATTTAATAGGGAGACCTTGTGGTCCATTCCACCGGTCAAAGTTAATTGGAAATATCTTGCAATCAATTGCTAGTATACCCAAATATCCTGCGCAAGCAAGCCTCTGTGCCTCACCAATTGCGTAACCTTGATCATCAAAGTGCACAATTATGCGATTCCCGCTAGGTAAGAATTGAACTTGCTTAATCTTGAGTCTAATCTTCTTAATAACACCTTCGGGGTCTTAAACAACAAAAAAATTCATTTAATCAAAAAGATAAAATGTGTAAGAACTTTGACAAATGAAATGAAGTATAATGCACATACCTATTTGTTCAACAGACCAACTACTTGCACACTCACGTCCAATACATGGCATGCGGCTTTGAGATTCTTGTGGTGAATTGTGACCAATATTTTCAATTGAGGAAAATGATGTTTGATGGGAAGACTGAGATGAATGTCCTTCACTTTGAGTGTGAAGTGAATGGCTTGGGGATTGAGTTGGAAGATGTGCTTGAGGTGAAGCACTAGTTGAAGCTTGATTTGTAGCTGGATCGTATCCTGCACTTTGAGTGTGGAGTCAAGAATGGTTTGAAGCTTGAGTTGGATAATGTGTTGGGGCTTGAGTTGGAGGATGTGTTTGAGGTGAAGGATTAGTTGGAGTTTGATTTGTAGTTGGATGGTATCCTGCACTTTGAGTGTGGGGTAAAGAATGGTTTGAAGCTTGAGTTGGATAATGTGTTGGGGCTTGAGTTTGAGAGTGTGTTTGAGAAGCCTCAAGTGGAGCTTGAGTTGGAATAGGAGGGTGTGTTGCACAATTAGTCTTGGGTGTTGACTTTAGTGGATTTTGGAAACGCCTAGTCTTTGCCATCACTGCATATTCATGAAAAAGGAGAAACATATAAAGTTAAATTCAAATCAAATGTCATATTGTCAAATCTTTTAGCATGCATAGAAAGCGTAATGGAGCTATTACCTTATTTACAATACAATATTAATTATACTATTCTACTCAGACATGTGTGAGTCTGTTGCCAAGTCTGTTGCCAATTCAAATTAAACTCCCTAAAATAGAATAAAAAAATTAACTAAAGGAACCAAGAAGTCCCTTTTTAACATCAAATTGAGGAGGTTTTTAAGACCTCCGCAAAAAATCCCCGCTATTTGTTCCGTTTTTTGTAGTGAGAAAACAGGTTGCAAATCGATTTTCTTCCTTAATATATAGGTGAGAAATCGATTTGGTGCATTAATAAGGCAAGGGATAATCGATTGTTTCTTTTAAAACAAGAAGCCATGAATCGATTTCTCCTTTGAAATAAGAAGCCATAAATCGATTTTGTGCTTTAAAACACAAGTGGGAAATCGATTTTGTTCCTTTAAAAACACAAGTCATGAATCGATTGTTTTCTTTCCAAAACAATTCTTTCTTAAAACCATCAATATGCAAATCGATTTCTAGCTTTAATTTTATAGGCTATGAATCGATTTCTACAAGTGGCTAACCTATTTGACATGCTTTTATCAATTGAAGACATATATTAGGTTTGCTTGTGTGCGTGTTAGTGTGTTGAGTGATTTGAGCCGATCCTCAAAAGCGGTTTACAATTTATTCCTAAGACACACTCGACTTCCTAGCAACTACCCTTAACACAGACTTACTTCTTGGGTTGGTTGTGCCTTGGAATTCCATTTGTCACTTTGTCTTAGATTACTTCATCATCAAAACTTAACCTGCAACACAAGATATCCACATTCTCCCCCTTTTAGATGATGACAAAATTTTAATTCATCTTAGGTGGGAGGTTAGTTCATCAAGCAAAAAACAATGCGCTAATATTAAAGATAGGTATTGTAACACCCCCTTCTACTACTCATTATTTATTTAATAGAAATCAGAGTTTTTCAAAATTTGTCCACGCACCTCAAAGAGGGTGGTACATTTAACAAAACATCATCAAAACATATTTAAAAATTCAAACGCATCTAGTGCGTAAACTGCATATCATGTCACAAGGGATAAAACCCTAACACCTGTTTAATGTTTACAATCATCCAAAAATAGTTCACAGCAGCGGAAAATAAAATCAAGTTCAACACCCTCATTATACAATTTAAATCAGTTTGGTCCAAAACATAAAATAACAATACTAAGACCCCAATCCCGGGTGTTACTAGATCAGAGCCGACTCAAGACCCCAAAAGCCTAGGTACCTTCACTCAGATTCACCTGCATGTCGCCACGAGAGCAGGCAACATAAAAATGCTAGGGTGAGTCTCTTTACATCAAAAAAAAAAGATAAGCATTATATTCGGAAAACATCTAGTAACAGCAAGTCATAGCAGTTAAGCATTCGCCATTCAATTAGAACATCAACAAGTCACAACTGAGGATTAATTAAGCATCAATGAGAATTCAAGGAATGCATGATGGTATGCATGTGTGCAATATGCATGTGGATCCATAATCACCTCAAAAACCCCGTCGGGTACCCACCGCATGTGGCCGAAGCCTCCCACCGCAAATTGGCCGAAGCCACCCGTCGCGTAATGCATATGATTTATGTGACACTATGACAAATGCATCACAACACACATCAATCACATCACATCAATTTTCAACCACCACGTTATCAATTATCAACCACCACGTTATCAATTATTGATCACCACCACATCATTTATTGACCACCACTTGATCAATAATTAACCACCTCTTGATCATTTATTAACCACCACATGATCAATTATTAAGTTGATTCTTACTTAAAAACCCAACTACTTCACAAAGACCTTTTTCACACTTAAGGAGTATTTTGACCCACCAAAGATTAATTTAACACTCAAGGGATTATTTTAGCACATTGTGATTAATTTAGTATTTAGGGGCTTATGTTAACCTATTTGGATTAATTGGACTCTAAGGGATTATTTTGTCACGCCAAGGATTAATTTAATTCTTAGGGACCATTTAGTCACGCCAAGGATTAAATTAATTCTTAGGGACTAAACCATCACTTAGACGCATTTTGGGCACTTAGGCGCCAAGGGGCAGCCATTTTGGCGCCCCACTAGTGCATCACCCACACACACGCTGCACCACACACATCACAGGCGCACACGGGCCGCCCAGTTGGCGCCCTGCTCCGCGCCACACCCAGGCGCACTCACACACGCAGGGCTGCCTATTTTGGCGCCCTGTTCCGTGCTTCCCCCAGCACGCACACACCACACCCAGCCACGGGCGCCATATTCCTAAGGAATTGGCGCCCCTCCTGCCAACTCCAGCCCCAACCGAGACCCCCAGCCACATAACCGAGAACTGGGCGCCACTTTGCCTAGCAAATGGCGCCCCTGCCCTGCAAGACCACCCAACAGCACAATTTCACCCCAACAGGCGCCATATTCCTGGAACATTGGCGCCCCTGCCCACTGCCAGCCAACACACAGCAACCTTGGCGCCACTTTGCTAAGCAAATGGCGCCCCTTTCCCCTGAACTCAAACTCACACAACCGAAACAGTGACTTAGGCGCCATTTGCCTAGGCATTCGGCGCCCTTCACTCAAATACTCCCACTAAACCAACTTAAACCTACTTTTTAATTCAACCATTTAATCTTCACATAAAACAACACACATGTAGGTATCAAATCAACTTCATCAATTTATTACATTCACATACTTCACCTCATGAAAACATTTCTTCAAACACATAACATGCAAAATTTCACAACACATAATTTTCCAACAACAAGTAGCATGGTAGCAACATTTCAAACACCCATACAACAACAATCATAGAATAAACACAAATTCACACAATCAATTCATGCTAGGCTATTTTCCTACATAACACCTATTCTACAAGTTATTATGAACATAATGAGAATCCCCTAACCTTGGGTAAGTTAAAACCTCCAAGCAATCACCAAAAATCAACCAAACGAAGCACCCCCACACTCTCTTTCAAATTGAACCGAAATCCTCCTCCTCGGGTCAAAGTGAGCAAAACCCCATTAATGGCAAAATGCAAACAAGAAGAAATTAGGTGTTGAAATTTACATCAATAGCTAGAGGAGGGAAAATGGAGAAGATTGATACCAAAAAGTCCTCACCTTGAGCCAAGATGGAGAAGTTCTCTCCACTTCTTCTCCTCCTCCTTTCCTTCTTCCTCCCACGCTTTCCCTCCTTTCCTCTCACACTCCCTGCTTCTCCACTGCTTCTTTCACCCTCTCAATTCCATTCTTTTTACTTCTCATTTAACCTTAGGCCCAATCAATTTGGGCCCTATTACTTACACCCACCTCCCCTCTTTACTACCACCACTCCTAATACTTAAACACCTCCTAACTAATAGAAATAAATCCTAACTTAATTGTTCCACTTAATCAAATTAGACCCCTCACTTATTTACTACACCTCACTCTTTAAATAAATTGATTACCTTATTATGATTTAATATGGCCAACTAACATATTACTTAATTAAATTAGTCATAATCACTTAATTAAGTAAATTAAATAATCACCTAAATAAATTAGTTAAATACTCACCTAATTAATTTTGGGGTGTTACAGGTATCTAGACTCCCCCTTACTTGATGCTCCCCCTATCTAAATGTAAAGTGACAATCCTATATTTCTCCCCCTTTTTGTCATGATCAAAAGGGTTAATGTGAAACATAGTTGGTGAGTCGAAAACACAACTAATAGTAACAGTGAGTCCATTGCATTTTAAAAAAATAGGCATAAACCACAAAATGACATGAGAGTCGGGTTTCAACACAAGATAGCCAAACATAAATCAATCATCAGTTCATATTTCATTCAAATTAAATGGTAACTTAATGACTCCAAGTTTTCTTTTCTTGAATGAAAAAGAAATTTTCTTTTTGCAATGGTTTTGTAAAAATATCAGCTAGCGGTTTTGAATGCTCAACTAAACAATCACATAATCACCTTTTTGAACATGATCTCTAGAAAATGATGTCTAAAATCTATATGCTTAGTTCTAGAGTATTGAACGGGGTTCTTTGATAGATTAATTGTTTGTGTTGTCGCAAATAATCAGAATGTGATATATATAGACACCATAGTTGAGATGTTGTTATTTACTCTATTTCCCATTATTCTAACTTGCTTACCTATTTTGTCCTCATGGAGCATAAATCAAAATCAAACAATGATAATCACATATTTGTCTAATGCTCAGTAACTTATGCTTAAGATATTCTACATAAAGCACATTATCAATAGAGGTGGATAAGTCTTTACCAATCTTACCTTCACCGAGGATTCTTCCTCTATTGCTGTTATCACAAGTCCCATGACCACTTTTTCTAGGGGTGAGTGTTAAGAGCTTTGTCATATCTCCAGTCATGTGCTTTGAGCATTTGCTATCAAGGTATTAATCTACCCCCATACCTTGAATCATACTTGCAATAAGGTCAAGTTGCAAATTTTGGTACCCAAATTTCTTTGGGTCCTTGTGGGTTAGTACTTGGTAGAGTCCCTTTGGGAACCCACACCTTTTTCACAACTTGTCTTCTTCTAGACATACACACAGATGCAGTATGTCCTAGTTTGACACAGTAATAACATCTAATATATGGACTAGTGGTGAACTTAGGTCTATAATGCACATGTCTTTTCATGAAATTATTTCTTGGAGACCTAGGATGCGCATGTTGTATGTTGGACATTTTTCCTATTGTCCATTCAAGCTCATGAATTTTCTTTTCATATTCAGCACACTTATCACATACATAATTTGCTTTAAAGCAACTAAGATTATGATTTTCATTTCTAAGTTCTAATCTTTCCTTAGATAAAACAATAACTTCGTTTTGAAGATGAGCAACTGCTTTCTTAGATTGACTTAATGCCTTAGCTAGTTTTAAAGAATCATTATGCAATTCAACAAATGCTTCATGTAATTCATCATATGCATTTTGTGAAGTTTCAGAGTTAGAATCTACCTCGCCATTTTCACCGCCGTGGTCGGCCATGAGAGCAATTTGAGCTTCTTCACTTTCTGAATCATCTGATGAGTCCATGTCATTGTCTTCCCATGCTATGTAGGCTTTTCTACCCTTGTTTCCTTTGGATCCCTTTTTCTTAAACTTTGACAGTTTTCTTTGTAAGTTCGGGCACTCCATCTTCATGTGTCCGGATTTCCACATTCGTAGCAAGTTGGAGGACTTGAGAAGTTTTCCTTGCTTGAAACTCTTTTGGGTGAAGAGTTCTTCTTGGGGAAGCTTTTCCTTCTCATGAACTTTTTGAATTTTCTAACCATTAGATCAATATACTCATCGTCTTCATCATCTTCATTTTCCGAATCATCACTATCATCAGGTGGATTTGAACTAGAAGCCTTGAGAGCTAAGCTTTTCTTTTTCTTGTCTTTTTCTACATGTTCAGCTAGACGAGTGAGCTCTAACTCGTGCTCTTGTAGTTTCCCAAAAAGAGTGGCGAGTGACATAGTAGCTAAATTTCTTGATTCAGCTATAGCAGTTACTTTTGGTTGCCATTCTCTGTTTATACATCTCAGGACTTTTTTGATCAAGTCTTTGGCAGGAAATGATTTTCCTAATGAGCCCAGTTGATTCACTATGTGGGTGAATCTCTTTTGCATTTCTTGTATAGTTTCTCCTTGATTCATTCTGAATAGTTTATATTCTCGGATAAGAGTGTTTGTTCTTGCTCTTTTTACCTCACTAGTACATTCATTAGTGACTTGAAGATTGTCCCACATTTCTTGAGCAGTTTTGCAGTTTGATACTCTGAAGAACTCATCGGGGCTTAGTGCGGAAGTGATGATGTTCTTGGCACGGAGATTATGTTGAACTTTTCTTTTATCATTATTCGTCCATTCATTTCTTTCCTTGCTATGAGTGCGCCATTAACCATGTGAGTGGGAACAAAAGGTCCATTTTCCACAACATCCCATACATCTATATCTACCCCTTCTATGAATCTCTCTCAAGGGTTAGGTTGGGAATCTTCAAGTTGTTGTATTCACCTTCTTAGAGGTATTGCTATTTTTCTTGTAATTTGATTTTACTGTAATTGGTTTTTCTAGAGAGTGGGGAATCTCTTTAGGATTTTGACTGTAACAAGGGTGGGGTATCTCTTGTATGTCAATTGGTTGTACTAGAGAGTGGGGTATCTCTCTAGGGTTTTTGATTGTAACAAGGGTGGGGTATCTCTTGTTGTAATTGTTGTTAAGGGCTCTTGCACAAGGTGGGGTATCCTAGGTGAAGAGCGCTGAGTCCTGTAAGTGGTTTTAAAGCACCCGCTTAAGCTTTGTTTTGATAGTGAAAATCTCACAAAGGGTTTGTGAGGACTCGGAGTAGGTCACTAGGAGGTGGTGAACCAAAGATAAATCTCTGTGTTATTTATCGCTTTTGTTTCTAATTGCTCATTCCATAAACATGCGTGAAAATTAATCTAAGTCATTTAAAAAGGGGAAAAGTTTTCAAAGTCTCAATTCACCCCCCCTCTTGAGACTGAAGCCAACATTACTCACCAGCTGCAATACTCAAATATAAATTGATGTCCCTGTTGGACACTCAAAGATTGCAAATGAATCTAAACCATGCATGAAGCGTGTAGATTGGTCGGTTCCAATGAATAAAAACCCTCTAACAAGAAGATGATCTTAAAAGCAAGATGGCCCAAAAGAGGATATGGAAGCTCAAAATGAGTACTTTGACATAATTAGTATTCAAGTTCCAGAAGAACTAATCAGGTACCTGAAATTTGTGGAAATGAGATCTCAATAAATTATGTCAAGAATGAAATACGATGGAACCGAAACAAAGTCAACGTTGACAATTTTGTGTGTGTATAATATAGCGCTAAATGTGATAAGTGATGAAGAGTATCATGAACCAAAGTCTAATAAGAATTTAGACAAAACAACGATTGGCCAAAATAGAAAAGTCAATTGAAGCGCACTAAACTCGCTTTGCAAAGCAACAAGATTTTTGGATGCTAGTCTGTACACCTGAAGATGTAAAGCTAGTTAGGCTTGTTGTTCAAGAGTACTCGCACAAACCTAAGATTGATTTTGAAAATAAATTCACATGTAGTGAATGCAAGTAATTTTTAATACTTAGTTAGTCTAGTAGCACAAAATGGCTAAATTTACATATGATGGATGTCTTACGACTTATTTGTATGGCTCATTTGATATTGATAATTATATAAACATCCCTGAAGGATTTAATTTTTTGAGACATATTGTTCGGACTCTCGAGATGATTACTCAAATTTAATTAGTACTCTCTCCACGAGATAATATAATTTGAACGCATGCGGTATAATCATCTCAATTCATATTCTAAAATTGTGATATCAAAGTGACATCACTTGTCCATATAATTTTATGAAAAGATTAAGAAGTGAATTTGCTATAGTTTTCTATTATTGGAGCTTCTAAAGAGTTTTCCAAAATCATAGATTACTCAAAGAAAGTGTTCTATATGAATTATATATAATGGATTTTTGAGGTTGAACCTGTAATTGATCTTTACATGAAAAATCCCAGAAGGATTCAAGATATAAAGAAATATCTTCAACTTTTGAAAACAAAGTCTCGTCTTGATCTGGAGACCGAACAATTAGCTATAACAAATATCTCGGTCCTGAAGACTATAAAAGCATACATGAATATCAAAAACCAAAATGCATCAGAAAAAATGGGTAAGATGGATATTTTATGTTTGACTGTTGTGATGAATGAATTATTTTATGTATGTTACACAAATTAACCATGCAGATGCAAAGTAATTTTCTGATCCAGATCAAGTCAGATTGCAAGTCAGATATTATCTACATGTGGTGACATTGGAATATCTTTTGATCTACAAAAGAATATATGGTTCTTGCTTCTTCATTTCATGCTCAAATGCCAACAATTCAATGAAGAAGTTCTGAAGATAATTTTGACCGTAAAGCTCCATTAAAAGTGGATATATCACAAGTGGCGGAGTGGAGTAGATTGGTTCATATGCACTCAAGGATAAAATCAAGATGTTGGAATTTATATTCTTAAGTAACACTTCAAACAAGGGAAGAAAAGCTGCACTCTTTTTCCCTTTGTCATGGTTTCTTCCCACTGGGTTTTCCTAGAAAGGTTTTTAACGAGGCAGTTTCCACTGAAAGGATATTGTACTCTTTTTCCTTCACTAGATTTTTTTTCCCACTGGGTTTTTTCTAGTAAGGTTCTAATGAGGTATATCCTAGGTGGACATCCAAGGGGGAGTGTTATGAATATTGTTGGTGTGGATGTCCATCTTCTCATTATTCTCTTGTAGTGACTTTTTATTAGTGACCTCTCACTTGCCAATTTTCACCCAATAAATAGGGTTCACCCTTATGTATAGAGATAGACTTGAAGAGAATAGAAAAATCTCTCATCTTATTCATATTTGTTGTTTTTGTAGCTTCTTCTTCATCTTTCTCTTTACTTTTATCTCTTGTTTTATAACAATTAACATATATTTATGAAGATTTAGTGATCACCAAGTGCAGTTTTCATCATAGTAAACTCAGGACTATCATAGCCTGAGAATCATTCTAAAGACAACCAAAAGGTTTATGCTAGGATCGTCACCTAGATCCTAAAGTGGGGCATCCCTTTCACCATCTATTCCATTTGAACTTGGGGAAATGTGTCCAGCGTCCATCCCACACCACACCCAATCTATACAGCCATATTTAACCAAACCCATAACTAAATGCAACCATTCGAAATACCATTCCAAGTGGGGCAACCCTGTCACTCTTCACTCCACCTACAAATGAGGATATTCACCATACACCAGTCTTATCCCCTTGTTATTTTCACGCCCGCAAAACCATATCGGGGCAATTTCTCAACCCAGTATCCCAAATACACCCTTTCACAATACTACTCTGGTTGGGGCAATTTTGCCCTTACCATAAATGGGGCAACACCAAACTCCATGTGTTAAGACAAAGTCCCTTGCTTTCCACCTTTCATTCCAAAGTTAGGGCATTCCCAGCTCATCATTTCCTCTATCCATTGATTATTGTCACCACTAGACAGGGGAAAGTTATTCACTCACCGTCACTGAATCTAAATTGGGGCAATCCCGCATTTTTTGGCTTGGAAAAACCTACCTTTCATGACCTTCACAAAGACTAGTCAGTCATTCACCCCTTCATGTGCCACAAATTTCCTCACCCTAGGCCTTTAGAACCCCAAGTTAATTGACTCGTTCGTCTATATTTGCACTATTATGCATCTTTACTAAACAATGCTTCAGAGAGAGAGAACACAAGTTGATCATGCGGTGCTGAAAATCCACTTAGCTAACATTGTGGACCTAAACTTCGGTCGTCATGGGGCCTCATAATGGAAGAGAAAATAAGCGAGCTTGCAAATACAGTCAAGTGTTTTTTTCACATAAGTGCTTGTAGATAACAACCTTAAGATTGCCGAAGTTTGAATCAGATCTAATCTTTCCAAAGAATGGTCAATATTCATCTCCGCCTCTCGCATCCAAAGTCTCACATCTCATCATCACAAAAAAAAAAGTTTCTACACCCAATCAATCATTTCATATCATCACACCATGCACCATAGAACTTGGATTCAAGCATTTCATTTGCATCATATTCACATTCGCATTTCATTCATTCACCGTATACCAAAAAAAACAACAAAGAAAAGCAAAAAAACAAAAAGAAAAAATCATTCCGTATTTCATTAATCATCCCACCACATACCAACCATTGCACGTGTATACATTACAATACATCATTAATTTCATCGTCAAACATGCCAAATCTAGAAAACTCTCTCGTTCTTAGGTAAGTGCATTCGTTAAATATGTTCGGGTAAACACCACGAGTGTCGATCCTGATATTTTGTTCCTTTAAGATCAGCGCTCAAAGCGTTCATCCCATATCACACTGTAGATCACCAGGTTGATCCCTCAGACCCCCAAGTGGTCCTTCAGAGCAGTGCCCTAAGTGGCTCAGGTCGCAATGTCGGAGTCGAGCCCGACGGACCTTCGCAGACCCCACGTGGTCCTTCAGACTAGCTGTGTCAGCCTAAGACATAGTTGACGTCCTCTATTGGTCAACATATCAGTTCCGGATCTGATCTTGACCCTTGGCCGCTCGAATATAAAGGCCCCTCAGACCGTTTTACTAGTACCATAGCTAGTAGCGCTCCTTCAGACCACGATGGTCCTCTATTAAGGCCTAGGCAGCCTTCCAGACCCCGAGTGGTCCTTTAGAGCCTTAGTGCTCCTTTAAGACCCTGAGTGGCCCTTTAGATCCTTAATGCTCCTTCAGATCCCGAGCGATCCTTCATTTTGTTCTCGGTTAATGCGCCAAGTGTTAATCGTTCCTCCTATATTCTCAAACCCTTCGCTTCCTCTTAAATGCATAAAATTGACGTTTATTCTATCTTTATTTCTATTTTCAAGATTTAAAATTTGAATACACTTCACCTTTTCTAGTAAAATATAAATAAAGAGGGCCAGCTGTTATACCCCAATTTTGTCCGAGTTCTTTTTAATAGTTTTTAATTTGGACTTTTTCAACCATTTTATTTTGGACTTTTTCTGAAAATTACAAAAAATAGTAGTTTTTTTTGCGTATTGTCGGGTGTTAGTTTTTAGCTACTATTTGAAAGAAATTTCTCTCTCCTTGGACCTCGTTTTTACGATCTGAACGGTGAAAGTGAAGACATATTTCCCATGAACCCGCTGTAAAAAAATGAAGACGTCCCACGGTTAACGAATCCGGAATCGCACTTTTACGGTGAGAGGTTTGAGAAAAACGGACCAAAAACTGCCGCTATTGCGAAGGCAAATTCTCTCTCCTCAGACCTCGTTTCTACGATCCGAACGGTGAAAGCAGAGATATATGTCTCACGAACCTACTATCAAAAAAGGAAGACGATCCAATGGTTAATGAATCCGGAATCGCAATTTTACAGTGACAGGTTTGAGAAAAACGGGAATTGTGTTTTAAAGGGGAATTGCTTTCTCTACCTTGTTTTAGTCCCACATCGCTCGCATGAAACAAGAGCTCCCTAGCAATTGGCTATAAAAGGGGTTGAGAGATTAAGGAGGAGATCATTGGCGGGTTAAGTGATCTTTTGGGTCAAAGCGTTCGCGGCCCATTTCACTAAAAGTCTGTCTTTGATCATTTGGACGTTTTGAGTCGGCTTTCCGATTCTCAAAGAGGTTCTTGTGGTCTTGGGGTCAAAATGGACCAGATAGGAGTCTGGTTTGCTGCTCAGTCCGGTTCGGTACTCGTCGAGTCCAGGTTAGTTTTGTATTTATTTTGTTTATTTTTATGTACATATTTATTTATCATTTATTTATAATATAATCTATTTATTTATTTATTGTTTATGTATATATCTATTCATATTTATTTATGTATATAGTTATTTATTTATTAGCCTAGTCTTTATTAATTATCAGTTTTTGTCTTTTTTTTTATGCACAAATTAGTTTATTTCTTCAAAAATCAAATAAAAGACTAAGTCGGTTGTACAACCTGGGTTAGTCATCATCCTAGGACCAATGAGTACATGCATATTCGAAGAATCCTAAAAACTTATAAGTAAATAAATAAATCACTTTTCCTAAAAAGAGGGGACTAAGTCGGTTGTACAACCGAGTTAGTCAGCGTTCTAGGACGAATGAGCTGTAAAGTTCAAGAGTCTTAGAATACCTATTCTAAAACCAACCCACCTCACATCAAATCAATTTCTCTCAAAAACTCAAAAAATCATTTTCAAAAAGTAGGGGACTAAGTCGATTGTACAATCGGGTTAGACAGCGTCCTAGGATCAGTGAGTTGTACAGTTCAAAGAGTCTAGGACCCCTACGCTAAAAAACACCAGGCGCCTCCGGTTGTTTTATCTAACGTTTGTTGTGTTCGCAGGTACTCACTGTTGTTGCTGTTTCATAGCGCAATTACTATAATCTGAAGAATTTATCTCTATGGCTGACACAACAAACAACAACGGTGGATGAGAAGGCACCGTCCAAGCCGTAGAATGCAAGATGTAAAATTCGTTGTTTAATAGGATTAGACAAATTCAATTTCTTTCATTAAGAAACTCGATATTTGAGCATGGAGGTAAGGTATGTCTCCTTACCATACGAGATTATTAAAATTGTGAATGCCTGATTGAAGCAAAAATTTGTGTGTGTATAGAACCCTCTTGCTTTACTCACATATAAACCTGCATTCTTTAAAAAAAAAATTGTTTTAAATAATGCATAAGGATATATGCCGTAGGTGTGATGAACAAGTAGTATTGGAGTTGTACGTGCATAAATCTGCTAATGATTTATCACTAATATAAAAAATTGTTTTATTTAGAGTTTCAATTTGCAAGTAGTATTTGCATTTGATTAATATGTGATATATTATTTTGATTTTGGAATGCTATGTTGTGTGCACGCATTGTGGGGGTTGTTATTGGATTCATGCTTTCTATAAAAATTGAGTCTTCAAATGTGTAGACTGCTATGTTGATAACTGAATTATCAATTTTTATGGAAATTGCATTAGAATGTGCAAGTGATTTAGTTGGTATAGTTATTGTAGATGTTTTTGTTAAAACCTATAAAACTTATAGATGTGATTATTGGAATCCTTGGTGTATTTGTTTTGCACCTTTTGTTGAATTAATAAAGATCATAAAAGTGTCTTCTTTTAGAGCAAGAAAATTTTGATTCCCTATAAGATAGAAAATGACATCACTTGTTGACTTGTTCAAAGTGATTGAATCTAATAATCTTTTAGATTCAAAGACGACGTTTATGATTATCACATATGAGAATTTTGTTTTGGATATATGTGATATTCATATTTTGAGATATTTGAATGTATGAGACATCATTAACATATTTGTGAAATTCTGTAAATATTTTATGAAATTGTTGTCGTTTAGAAATCATCTAAGCAGACCTGCACGTATAAGTATGTTTTGAAGGTGATGTGGCTTGAAATTATCCAAGCATTTATATACAATTATTTATAGAGGCATCATTGGGTATATTACTATATATAGTAAATATCCATGATACTATGATGATAGCCAAATTTTATTCACATAAGAATAAATCTCTGAGTGGGCTTATTTATGAATGATTGTCACTTAGAAATTATCTAAGTAGACTTGTATAATTATCTTATAGAGATTAAGGTTATTACTCAAATCTTGATGATATATGAGATTGAGTTTATTACTCAAGACTTTGTAATATATGAAATTGATTGACTAAGACACGTCTTGGTCAATATTGTATAAACGAGAAGGATTACATCCTTAATTCATGTGAAATCAGAAGTGATTCTAATCAATCTTCTGAAAAGCCCCTAGGGAAGAAATGATTTGTGAAACATCGAGGGGAATGAGATTTAAGCCAATTTAAATTAAGAAGTGATGGTAACCCAACCTTTGTGATTGAAGATCCCATGAAGAAGGTTCAATGTGGTAAAAACAAGTCACTTCTTGATATTACTAGCACTGAAAAATTAATTCATGTAATTAATTTTATTTGTGTCCCTTCATATGGTGTTATGATGTATGTTATTGTGATAGTGCTAGACTGCAATGTTAAAAGGTTAAGCTTAAAGCTTTTAATGATTTTCATAGCCCTTATGGGTGGTGTATGACTTGTAGCATACACTTGATGAAATAACCTATATGAATGTCAAGTGAGGCCGCTTGCATGAGATCCTGGCGAGGTCTCTAGAACACTCATGAATACCGAGCACGCGCAGGGCCTAGTAGTGCACCACCGCGGAAACAGCAAGAACTGTGGGGGTGTAATGTGATAGTAAACCTCTAACCTATAACAAGTGTCTTGGGTTCCATAGCTTGCTAAACCAATTCACTGTAATCTGTCCAGGTCTAGTTCCATAGCTTACTATATAGCTCCGATGCATTAAATCTACGAGGTTAACCCAGAAAACTTCTTTGATTTATTTCTTTTCCAACTTTTGAAATATTTGGGGGATTGTTGTGATTTTATTTATTTTAAGAGATATTTCAAAAGTGAAAAGTCCCTTGCTTGACTTTGGACATACCAAATTTTTATTTACCGATATATTATTTTATAATTATAATTTTGGGCTTACTTGAGCCTATCCAAAAAATTTATTTTTTACAAAATTTTAAATATGTTTTTCCACTTGCTTGCCATTAGTGGGGGATTGTTGGAATAATGGCATTCAAGTGTAGGTTACATTATATCTTTAATATATATTACTTGTTTCGTTTTATATAAAATAATAAAAGGATACTTTTATTGTTTACTTTTGAAACGGATAAAATAAAAATTGATAAAGTTTACGTTGCTTTGCTTTTGATCTAATAAGGAAGCCTTTAAATATTGTTTAAGTTTCAATATGTTAAAAGGATTTTATTACCTCTCTCTGTTTCTATATCATGATAATCATCATCAATATTTTATATATAATTTTTATACGTTGGTTTTGATATAGATAGGGATATAAACGGAAAACGTTTTATAAACCGAGACAGATAAAGCATAAGAAAAATTACTTCCTCTCTTATAAATATATTGTCCTGGGTTCATCTCCTGTCTGAATTGAAATATTCATTCTTGCCAGTTTGGAATCCTCTTTCGTTACTTGCGATTGAGACAGAACGGTTGTATCTCGGGGAATTTGTGCTGAAGAGGCGGATAAATTCTTCAGGACAGTCACCAGGCGGGGAATACCCGTTTTGACCGGGGGCGGGGACGGGTTTGGGGATGTTGATACCCACCCCAACCCCGCTCCGAACCCACTCAAGAACACATTAATTATTTCTTTAATTATATTTTATGCAAATATATTAATTGATTTTGATTCATAAATTTTATTTATTTTAAGTTTTGATCTATTTTCAAAAGAAAAGTCTATTTTTGTTATGAATATTAGATTGGATGTCCATTGAGTTTCTCCCATCATCTCCTTTATATCATAGTGTAGTGGCTTTTATGGATGACTAATCATTCTCCAATTCCCACCCTATAAATAGGGCTCACTCTCATATGTAAAGGTACACTTGAAAAGAGAAATACAAACACTCCCAAATTCTCCCCTTCTCTCATTCTTTGTTTGCTATAGTTTTGGTTACTTTCATCACACGTTATCAGCACGAAGCTCTATCAATCTAAGCTGCTTATTCTATAGATCAACAGTCACTTGTTTTAGATCGGATACACATGTATGTTTTCTAATCTGAACAATCATTTGTTTTATTTTTTTAAGTTTTAATAGATTTGTACTCCTTTTAATTTGATGATGATAATAAAATGTTGAAGGTAGAGTTATCCTTGACCTTCAATTATCAAAGCTTCATGAGAGTTTGTCTTAGGATTTTTTTATCATTTTGTTGTTTCATCTTTCATCTTTGTATGTTTTTTTTTGCCATCATTTTTTTTTTTAATTCAATTTTATGTTTGTTTATTTAATAATTCATGTTTGCCTATCTATATGTATCATTAACCAATCTTTATCTAACTTGCTTAAATTTGAATTCTTATGATAGTTCTAAGTATGTCCAACCTTACAAAACTTGATTTTGAGGCCCTTGATATTTCGGAAAGAATTATTTGCCATGGGCTTTAGACGCGAAATTCATTTGAATGTTTGAAGGCCATGGAGATACAATTAAAGAAGGAAATAAAGCAACTAATCAACAAAAGGCAAAAGCCATGATATTCCTACGCCACCATCTTCATGAGGATCTTAAAAATGAATACCTTACGGTAAAAGAACCACAAGTTCTTTGGAACAATTTAAAAGAAAGATATGAGCACCAAAAATCTATTATCCTCCCAAAAGCCCGTTATGATTGGATGCACTTGCGTTTACGAGGACTTTAAAAGTGTAATCGCATATAATTCTCTTGCTTTTTAGAATCACTTCTCAATTACAATTGTGTGGAGAAAAAGTGACGGATGAAGACATGTTAGAAAAAACATTCTCCACATTTCATGCATCCAATGTGTTCTCGCAGCAAAGAATATCGTGAAAAAGGTTTTAAGAAATATTCGACTTGATTTCTTGCCTACTTGTGGCTGAGCAAAATAATGAACTTTTGATGAAAAATCATGAAGCTCGTCCCATCGCAATCGCTCCATTCCCGTAGCGAATGTAGCAACACACACAACCACTATGGCCAAACTCGTGGTCGTGGTCGTGGCCGTGGTGGTGGTGGCGTGGTCGGTGGTCGTGGTCGTGGCGTGGTAGTGATCACGGTATTGATCATAGTCGAAGTGGAAATTACAAGAACACATCTTTTCACCGTAGTGGAAAAATGTTGGAAAGAATGACAAAGATGGGCGAGTAGCAAAAATAATGAAAATATTTGCTACCGCTGTGGAGGCAAAGGTCATTGAGTCGCACTGCCGTGACGCTAAAACATCTTGTTGATCTCTATCAACAATCAATTAAAAATAAAGGGATTGAGAGTCATTTTGCTTATAAAGATGATGGTAATACAGATGCTACTCATTTGGATGTTGCTGATTTCTTTGCTGACCCTGATGGAAATATAGATCACCTTATTGTGGATGGAAGTATAGTCAAGAAGTAGTTTTTTTTTTCTAAATAATAAAATGTCTTTGAATTTCCTATGATAATAAAGTGTTTTGAATTTCCTATGCTAATAATAATAAAGCTTTATATTTAAGTGTGTTTTCAACTTCCATAGATTATGTTAAAATAATTTAATCGTAAAGTTGTTATTTATTCTCATGATTCTCTCTTATCATTTCTTTTTCTCTTTGGATAGAATGAGTGACAATAGCATCAATAATGGAGATATGTGTCTCGTTGATAGCGGAACTACCCATACAATTTTAAAGGATGCAAAATATTTCTCTTATTTAGTGAAGCGAGAAACCAACGTTACTACTATATCTGGATCCTCAAAGATAATTGAAGGCTCCGGAAGAGCTAATATACTATTATCTAGGGGAACAAATTTACACATTGAAAATGCACTATATTCCCCTAAGTCTAGTAGAAATTTATTAAGTTTCAAAGATATCCGTCTAAATGGATATCATATTGAAACAAAAGATGAAGGAGATATTGAATATCTATATATAACAAGACTTACTTTGGGAAAAATAAGTGTAGTGGAAAAGCTACTCGCCTTTTAAATGCTGGTTTGTACTACACTTATATCGATTGCAATTGAAGCACACGTTGTTGTAAACCGAAGTTCACAAATCACAAAAATTTGTTGTTTGGCATGACCGGTTGGGCCATCCCGGTCTATAATGATGCGAAGAATAATTGAAAATTCATGTGGTCATCAATTGAAGAACCGGGAGATTCTTCAATCTAATAAATTCTCATGTACTTCTTGTTCACAAGGGAAGTTGATAATTAGACCATCACCAACAAAAGTTAGAAGTGAATCACTTAACTTTTTAGAACGTATACATGGTGATATTTGTGGGCCAATACACCCACCATGTGGACCATTTAGATATTTTATGGTTTTAATTGATGCATCAACTAAATGGTCACATGTTTGTTTGTTGTCAAGTCGCAATCAAGCATTTCTTGCGATTGCTAGCTCAACTAATTCGAATAAGAGCTCACTTCCCCGATTATCCCGTCAAGAAAATACGTCTTGATAATGCTCACGAGTTTACATCTCAAGCATTTAATGAATATTGTGCATCAATTGGAATTGACATTGAACATCCTGTACCACATGTTCATACACAAAACGGTCTTGCAGAATCGTTTATTAAGAGAATAAAGTTAATTGCAAGACCACTTCTCATGAGATGCAAACTTCCAATTTCCACTTGGGGACATACAATTTTGCATGCTGCAAATTTGATTCGCATCAGGCCAACAAGTTATCATGATTCTTCCCCTTTACAATTAGTTTTTGGTCAAGAACCAAACATTTCCCATCTTCGAATTTTTGGTTGTGCGGTGTATGTTCCAATTTCTCCACCACAACGCACTAAAATGGGTCCGCAAAGAAGGTTGGGAGTTTATGTTGGATATGAATCTCCGTCTATTATAAAATATCTTGAACCAACAACAGGAGATTCATTTACAGCTCGATTTGCTGATTGTCATTTTGATGAATCAAATTTCCCAACACTAGGGGGAGAGAATAAGCAGCTGAAAAAAGAGATCAGTTGGAATGAATTATCCTTGTCTCATCTTGATCCTCGAACTAAACAATGTGAACTTGAAGTTCAAAGGATAATTCATTTGCAAAGCTTAGCAAATCGGGTTACCAAATGCATTTATCGATCCAAAAGGTGTAACCAAATCATATATACCACCGCTAATGCTCCAATAAAAATAGATGTCCCCGTTGGACAATCTAATATTGCAATGAGTCTCAACCGCGCTGCTGCGTGGTAGACCACTCGGTTCCAAAGATAAAAATCCTCGAACAAGAAAATGAGCTAAAAAGAAAGATGGTCCAGAGGAGGATATAGAAACTCTCATAGAATCTACTGAGACATGATTGACATTTCAATCCCGTATGGACAGATCAGTGCACAAAAAAATCATGAAAATAAAGAGATCTCAATAAATTATGTCACTAATGGAATACAATGGAACCGACATGAAGTCAATGTTGATGATAGTTTTTCATGTCATATAGCGCTAAATGAGATAAATGATGATGAGGATCATGAACCAAAATCCATTAAAGATTGTAGACAAAGTGAGAATTGGCCAAAATGGAAAGTTAAGCAATTGAAGCGAACTAAATTCTCTTTACAAGCGAAAAGTTTTGGACTCAGAGTCCAAACACACAGAAGGTGTCAAACCAGTTGGATACAAATGGGTCTTTGTTCAAAACGGAATGAGAATGGTGAAATTGCAAGATACAAAGCCCGACTTGTTGCACAAGGGTTTTCGCAAAGAAGACACGGAATTGATTTTGATGAAACATATTCCCCTGTAGTGGATGCAAGTACATTTCGGTACTTAATTAGCCTTGTGGCACATGAAGGGCTTAATTTGCACATGATGGATGTTGTCACAGCCTATTTATATGGCTCACTTGATAGTGACATTTACATGAAGCTCCCTGAAGGATTTAACCTTCCTGAGGCACATAGCTCGGATCTCGAGAGAACTACTCCATCAAATTGAATAAGTCTCTCTACGGGCTAAAAAAACACCAGGCGCATGTGGTATAATCGCCTCAGTGAATATTTGCTAAAGGAGGGATACACAAATGACCCCATTTGTCCATGTATTTTTATAAAAAGATCAGGAAAAGAATTTGCCATAATTGTTGTCTATGTTGATGACATAAATATTATTGGAACTCCTGAAGAGCTTCCAAAAGCAATAAATTGCTTAAAGAAAGAATTTGAGATGAAGGATTTGGGAAAGACAAAGTTTTGTCTAGGATTACAGATTGAGCATTTGAAAAATGGAGTTTTTGTGCATCAAGAGGCTTATGTAGGAAAAATATTAAAACGTTTCTACATGGACAAATCTCATCCATTGTCTACTCCAATGGTAGTTAGATCACTAGATGTGGAGAAAGATCCTTTTAGACCTCGAGAGGAGGGTGAAGAGCCACTTGGTCCTGAAGTACCATATCTCAGTGCAATTGGAGCAATCCGATGTACCTTGCTAATTATACACGTCCCGATATATCATTTTCTGTCAATCTATTAGCAAGGTATAGTTCTTCACCCACACGAAGGCATTGGAACGGAGTCAAGCATATACTTCGTTACCTTAGAGGCACAACAAATATGGGTTTGTTTTATTCCAAAAACCCAAATTAGAGCTAACGAGTTATGCAGATGCACGAGTTATTTGTCGATCCTCATAATGGTAGATCACAAACAAAGTTACTTGTTTACTTGTGGAGGTACAACAATTTCATGGAGATCGGTGAAATGCACTATAACAAAGAACATCATCAAATCATGCGTTCTTCTTGCACTACACGCAAGTCGGGAATGCGTTTGGTTAAGGTCTCTGATTCATCACATACAAGAGAGTTGTGGTTTGTCTTCCGGAAGAATAAATGCTACTACAATCTATGAAGATAATACTGCATGCATTGCTCAATTGAAAGAGGGCTACATTAAAGGAGATCGAACAAAGCATATTTCTCCAAAATTCTTCTTCACTCATGATCTTCAGAAGAATGGTGATATAAACATTCAACAAATTCGTTCATGCGATAATCTTGCGGACCTTTTCACAAAATCGCTCCCAAGTAGGATTTTTGAACGACTGGTACAAAAGATTGGTCTTCGTCGTCTCAAAAGTAATTGCCTGGATGAGGGGGAGAAATAAATAAATATTGTAAAAGGATATGTACTCTTTTTCCTTCACTAGATTTTTCCCACTGGGTTTTTTTTCTAGTAAGGTTTTAATGAGGCATATCCTCAATGGACATCCAATGGGAGTGTTATGAATATTAGATTGGATGTCCATTGAGTTTCTCCCATCATCTCCTTTATATCATAGTGTAGTGGCTTTTATGGATGACTAATCATTCTCCAATTCCCACCCTATAAATAGGGCTCACTCTCATATGTAAAGGTACACTTGAAAAGAGAAATACAAACACTCCCAAATTCTCCCCTTCTCTCATTCTTTGTTTGCTATAGTTTTGGTTACTTTCATCACAATTTTAATTTTTTTAACTTTATTTTATCATTGTATAATAACTATTACTTTATTAAATTAATTTTCGTAAATATAATTTTTTTTTATTTTTTGCATAAGTTAGTGATTTTACACAGTGTACCATGGGGAACCAATTCCCATTTGGGATGGGGATGGGGGATATAAAACCCAACCGTGCTAGAGATAGGGGCGGGGACGGGGGATGCAAAACCCGCCCGCCCGCCCGCTTCCATGCCTATTTGAAATGTAAAGAATTAATTTAAATGGATATACAAATAGATACAATTGTATGACTTATAATTAATTTATTCAACTAACTTTTAATTGATTATATAAATTTTTTTAAACTTTATTTACTTGAAAATATACAAATAAATAGTTAAATGAAGATTCTAAGACGATTTTGAACTTATTGAGCACGTACTAAAAAATAACATTTATCTCGCTCCGATAAGATCAATGGCCAGTAGAGACTTAAACCCACAACTTGTCAAATGCAAATTCTAACATGTTGTATTAGGCTAAGTCTTAGAGTTAATATTCCTCTTCCTTTATCTAAATAGTTCCCAAAACAAGTTTATGTTAATTAATCACATTAGTTGTGACATGTCAAGGTTAAACTTATCAAAATTGATGCATCAATTTCTCTTGCAAGGTTTTATAAAGGAGAGGATACAAATCAACTTTGTGGCAGCTTCACGAATACTAAGGATTGTAGGAGAAAGACCAATTGTTGGTAGCAAAAAATGGAGTTTTGACCAATCATATCCTGTTCCAGAAAATGTTGAGGTGGAAAAACTTCAAGGCGAATTTGAGCATGGAACTCTTATAGTTACAATGCCAAAAAAGCTCACACAAGATGTGGTAACAACCAAAGAAAAAATTAGTGCAATTAGCCCTAGAACACCTAAGGGAACACTTTCTTCAAAACCTCCACCTACAGGAACACTTTCTTCAAAACCTGCACCTACAAGAACACTTTCTTTGAAACCTACACCTACAGGAACACTTTCTTCAAAACCTACACCTACGGGAACACTTTCTTCAAAATCCCCTCCTACTAGATTTGAAGAACCTTTTATTAGTGACACCAAAAGTCCTTCATCTCCAACTCTTGTGAAAGGCTTAAATGACTTAAAGAATCAAAAGGGTATTCAAAAAGACACTTCTAGACATCAAAATATTGAAGATGATCAAAGTGGTGTGCTAAAAGCCAAAGAAATAGGTACAAGTGCAACAACACCAAGAGGACAAATTGGTAATTATAAGCCTCAAAAGGGTGAAGAGGAAATTAAGCCAAAACTCAAATTAATAATGGATGATGATGAAAAGATTCAAGAGGAAATTAGACAAAAGGCCTTAATAGAAAAAGTCAAAAGGCAATTGCATGAAAAAGATCATCATGATGAGAAGGAAAGTGTGACAAAGAAGGAAGTTGAAGAAAAAGATAGGATGACTTATGAGTCAAGAAAGAGAGGTCAAAAATTTGTGGATCACACTATGTTTTTAGAAGGAAAAGAAATAAAGGCAAGAATAGAGTCAACAAAGGGAGAAGAATCTCATGTTTTGAAATCTATTGAGAAGGGGAAGGAAACTAGTATCATTGATAAAGCAAAGAGAAATAAGGAGAATGGAATGTATACAAAAGGGATGGGAATCAAAGAAGTGGCTATTTCAGCTTCTCAAGTTGTCAAAAGAGTAAGAGAAGGAAAATTTAGTGATCAAGAAAAGCCTTTAATTGCAAATATGGGTGCTGCAATTCTAGTAATTGTAGGATTGGGAGCTTATGTTACTTATAAATTTACCTCTTCTAGTAGAAACTAAAACTAGCTAGTTGTACCCAAAATCGTCAAATACTTTCTTCATGTTTGTAATTTTAATTATGCATAGTGAAAAAACACGTGTTGGTCTATTTATTAAATGTGGGAGCTACTATTTTATTTTTTTTGGGTAACAAAAGAGGGCAATTGCCCGAAAACAACAAAATAAAATTAACAACGGGTCCTAATGAAAATGAAAAAGAAATCATGAGGACCTAAATCAATCCATGAAAAAAGAAAAAACAAAGATGATTTAAAGGGACCAAAGTTTGAAGAAATTTTTTAGAGGGACTAAAAATGAATTTTGATATATTGAAAGGGACAAAAACATACTTAACATTTTTATTTTATTTTAAAGTAATGATTAAATTGGGGTAAATAATTATTTTTGGGGAGAAAACTTAGGAACAATACCTTACGTACTCCATCCGTTCCTAATCTTTGGTACTTTTAGCTTCTTATTTTTGTTCCAAAACAATGGTACATTCTTTGTCCAAAAAGGCTTCTCTAGGTGTACTAGTGAGTATGGGGTCTATGTCAAGGGTGACATAAACTCTTATTTGTTGATTGTATGCCTATATGTTGATGACTTACTTGTGACATGAAGTTGTGCTAAGGAAATAGCTATTTTCAAACAATCCATGAAGGATGAGTTTGAAATGACAGATTTGGGAAAACTAACCTATTTCCTCGGGTTGGAATTCCTAAGAGTTAAAGAGGGAATTGTGTTGCATCAGCAAAAGTATGCCAATGAAGTCTTAAAAAGGTTTGAGCTGGAAAATTGCAACATTGCAATTAACCCAACTGAGGGTAACCTAACTAAGAAAGAAGAATCAGAAGGAACTAAAGTTGATGCTACTTACTTTAGACAAATAGTTGGGTCACTGAGATATTTATTTCATAGTAGACCTGATATACTATTTGCCACTGGTGTGGCAAGTAGGTTTATGAGTTGCCCTATGCAGATTCATTTGAATGCTGCAAAGCGCATCCTAAGATGGGCACTACTAATTATGGTCTATTTTTCCTAATGAAAGGGTTGCATGCAAGAACATTCTACTAGGCTACTGTGATTCAGATTGCTTTGTGGTGACAAGATTGATATGAGAAGCACTTCAGGCTATGTGTTCATGTTTCAAGGAGCTGCTATCTCTTGGAGCTCTAAGAAGCAGGCCATTGTAGCTCTGTTCTCATGTGAGGCAAAGCACGTTTCAGCCTGTAATGCTGCTACCCACGCAGCATGGCTTGAAACACTTCTTAAGGAAATCTGTATTGACCTAACTGAGCCTATCAAGTTGTATATGGACAACAAATCAGCTATTAACTTAGCTAAAAATCCTATTTCTCATGGTAAGACTAAACATATTGAGACTAGGTTTCACTATCTTAGAGACCAAGTATCAAAGGGTAACCTAGTGCTGAATTACTACTCAACTAATGATCAGGTGGCTGACATTTTCACTAAAGCTTTGAAGGGTCAAGTTTTCATTAAGCTAAGGAGGCAACTTAAGGTCATTTCTTTCTAACCTTAAGAAATCAATGGTTTAAGGCTATTGTTTAGGGGCTTGTCCTAGACCGTTAATTGTTCTAAGGCTTACAGGGGTTTGTCCTATTTTATTTGGTTGTCTCTACTTAGCTTAGACTTTCTATGCTTAAGGTAGGGCTTGTCTATCTTAAGTTTAGTTTTGATTATGGTAGGGTGTTGAAATATGTAATCAAACCCTAAACTAATCAAACTTCCAATGGCTATCTTAAAAAATAGAGCCGTTGGAATCTTTTATATTAACAAACAAAGTAACAATTACAACAAACCTAACTACTTCAAGTTTTTTATGTAACAAACAAGGTTTGTTGAGTAGCAACAAACCTGTCTAACACTAGATTTATCCAGAGAAAGCATATAAATAGATACTGATGTACATAATACAATCACAATTCTAATACAAGTCTTTACAGTTTAATTTTTCCTAAGTTCTACGCTACCAAAACTATTTTACTACTCTAATACTCCCTTAACTGTGAGATCCTTCTTCAATCTCCTTTGTAAGCTTTCTGGGTTGTGGTTGATACTAACAGAGTGTGTTGTACCTCACATAACAAGAAAGGAAAAGGTTAGATAGGGTTTTCAGTGACTAAAAATAGAAGTAGGGAAAAGAGTCAAGTTGAGAGAGTATTTTTACCTGAAGAAGTGTTCTTGAAGGTGACTGTTGGTGAAGAGTTTCTGGTTTGAGCTTCAAGTTGAAGCTCACTGTGTGCATGCAATGAAAGGGACAGAGTAAAGTTAGGGTTTCAACCAAGAAAGAGGATTCAAAGGTAGGATGTTATTGAGAGAGTAGTTTTACCTTTGATTTGATCTTGTTGAACTCCGATCATTGTTCTGTACCTAAAAAATAAGATTTAGAAAAATTAGGGTTTTTTCTAAATCACCAGAACAACAAATTAAAGAACTGTGAAGAAAGAAGGAATTAGACCTTAGAGAAACGTTTCTAGGTGATTGATTGTGCGAACAATCATTGTGAAAGCAATCTAGGGTTCGCAAGTGAGAAGTGCTCATCGCGAAGTGAGAAGAGTGAATCAAAGCCTCAGGTCGTGTTGATTCAGAACAAAACCATAGGGGTTTTGTTTCAGCATCATTAACGATCATCATCAACATAAAACCAAGTTGAATTGAAGCTTCAATCACCATTGGTGAGAGCTTCAACCCAGCTATGGTTTCGTTTGAGAGAGAGAGAGAGAATAAGAGAAGAGAAAGAACAGAGATTCAAGAAAGTGAAGAGTGAAATCTTGGGTTTATGGTGAAACGGAGTAAAGAAAATTAATATATACGTCGGGTCAGTGAAGGATCCGCGTGTATCCATCATCACCGAGTCTGGGTTTCGCAGGACCCAGTTTGAGTGTTTTTTTGTTTGGCAGCAATAACTCAATATTGGGCTGGACTCGGTGAAACTGGGCTTAACTAGTTACACCCCTTCTATTGTTGATTACACCCCTGCAAGTAAAGCAAAGTATTAAAAGTGAAAAAAATCCAACATTAATGAGGCTTGAAGCAACATTGTATGGAATTTGCTCAGCCATCCTTCAAAAAGAGTAGAAAGGAAAGAGATCGATAGAAGAGGAAGATAGTTTTTATGGAGATTAATTGTTAATAAGAGGAAGATTGAAAAGTAGCTAGTAGAGTTTAAGGCTTTGTTTGGCAAAGCGGATCCGCTAGGTTATAGCGTATCCGTTAGTTGTAGGTGTTTGACAATACCAGTTTTTAGCGTTTTTTCAGTAGTTTATAGTATTTTTTGAAACACTACTTGAAGTAGCATTTGAGCTTATAGCTTATAGCGTTTCATTTTTTTTCTCAATTTCGCCCTCACTACTTTAATTAAATTACTTACTTATTCTTCATTAAATGAAATTATCTCTCCTTTTTAAGCATTTATTACATATGTCCATTTATGTAATTTTATAATTATAAGCTACTTCAACTGCTAATTTTACCAAACACTTTAAATTCATTCTACTACTTCATCCGCTATAAGCTACCTTACCCACTCTTTGCTAACTTATCCACTACTTTTTGTCAACAAGAGCTTAATTGTGGCACCGCCAATAATGCAAGTCGTCTCTGGTCGTTGTAACAAATGTAATTATGAGATGCAAAAAGTAGTTATGTTTCAGAGCACCACTGGCATGACATGAATGAAGGGATAAAAATGTAATTATGAAATGCAAAATATCTAGTTTAAGTGTGGCCAATAATGAAGTCTTCTTTGGTCATCGTGTGAACTAGGGCTGGACAAGAAATAAATACCCGCCCGAAATCCGCAATAACCGAGATAAATAGTGCTGCACGGGCGGCTCAAATCGGATGTCGGGTACGTTTGACAGAAGAATCAGTTATGAGTGGTAATGAGTGGTCGGTTACGGTTCTTAAAAATGAACCCAGCAGTGATCGAAACCGCTCGCAGCAATACCAAATGTATTGTCATGTAGCTGCAATCTGTCCTATTGATATTGACATGTCAGGCTACACATTTTAAAGCAAATGCCAGTTATGAATACACGCATGTTTTGATAAAAAGTATTAATATTTTATTACTTTTAATTTTGATAAGGTATTATTTTATTAGTATTTACACAAGTTTTACTATAGTAATGTCAGAGAGGAGATAGAAAAAGTTACAATTGTTGATTTCTCTCTTGTAAGCAATAATACTTACCTTCGTCTTCCTCACTTGTTCAATACTCTCTGGTTTTTTTTTACGAAGCTCCCATTTTCTTCACCTTTGTTTATCTCCATTGGCCTTAGTCCACCTCAAACCCGTCTCTACCAACCGTTTTAACCGCCGAACCCGTCAAACTGAACCCGCAAAATCCGACACAGATTTTGGGCGGATCTGGGTTGGTGTATATGAACCGCGGTTTGACTCGGGTGTGGTGGTTTTGGCCCAAACCCGCCCAAACCGGCCCGATGTCCAGCCCTAGTGTGAACATTGCATATTTGCATTGCATTGCACCACACAATTGTAGGAAAAGGAATGATCATTATCTAAAGGAAAATGTAAAAAAGGGTTAGAATCAAGTTTTATTGGGTAGATCAAAGAAAAGTCCTTGTTTATTTTACACTTCAATTATACTTCCTCCCTCCGTCTCATATTAATTATTATTTAAGGTTATACACAAATATTAAAAAAATAATTGGTTATGCTAACTTTTATAGTAAAAAGATGTGGTAAGACTAAAATACTTTACACTTTTATTGATTGAATCAATGGCACAGTTATTGATATTATAAAGTAAGAGTATTGTTGAAAAGTAATAATAAATGTTGTATTGGGATTCTAAAGTGACTATTAATTTGAGACAAAGAAACATTCCAAACAGGACAGTTAATACGAGACGGAGGGAGTACAATACGAGACGGAGGGAGTACATCTGAAGGAAATATTGATTGAGGATTTATCAATTCTACCTTTTTTTCTTAATAAAAAAGGACAAACGCCTCAAAACAACAAAATGAAATTAACAAAGGGTTTTTTGGTCAAAAAAAAATTTAACAACAAGACCTAATATCTCGATGCACAGACGCCCAGAACAGGGGCGGATCTTAGTAGGAGCCGGGAGATGTTATGGTACCCCTGAGTTTTTTCTCAAATTGATTCATATACATAATGTTAGATATTATATACTAACTATTTCACTAATGATACATATAGATTCGGTAGTAAAGTGGTAAAACACTAGGCTAATGACTGTAGTTTTTTTTTTCTTTTTACGATATTGATAGGCCGCAAGTGCACGGTTCTATCGCGTAATAAAAAGTATCGATCCCACAGAGACTTTTGTGATTACCAATTTATTTTTCAGTGGTGATTAGCTAAAACGAATGATTTTAGTAGAAGGAGTGATTGTTTGATTTAAAATTCAGAAATAAAAATAATCTCGAGTTATAGTTTCATCACAACAATGAAGAACCAAAAATAATTCTTTAGACCATTCACCAAATTATATAGTAATGTATTTCAAAGACAAGACATCGAATATAACTAATGTCCCCTTTCAGAGTACAAGAGCGTGTTTTGAACTAACAATAAAGTCTATTCTCATGGTTGATTGTCACCAAAACCCATTAAGCATAACACCTTTATAATGTCTCAAGAGTTTCAAAACTATTCTCATGTTTTGATTCCCTTGTCTAATTTCATAGTTCCAACATCAATACTTCACCTTTCGGTTCTTCGTTTGATGTTTAAAATAAGATTTGAAAGACAATGAAATTAGATTGAAATATAAAATAATTTGGAGTGGAGAATAGTCTTGGGAATTACTAGGGACCTATCATTGGATTACTCCCAATAACCCAAGATCAAGTTTCTACTCACTCATAATTGAAAAGTAAATTGCAAGAATAATAATTGACATAATGTAAATGACAAGAATGTAAATGACTGAAGATAAAAGTGCTGAAAATAAAAATAGAAAACTAAAGTGCAGAAAAATTAAAGAACAAGAAATTAAAGATGAAGAGAAAATTGCATAAACTTAGATTAAACTTTAGAGTAATTTTGCAAGTGACAAGGTTCCTATTACAAGTGAAGAGAGAGCCTTTATATAGCCTAGGATCAATAGACAATCACATAAATTGACAATCATGGCCATAAAAACCCACTAAGAAGAAGGGATCAGCTTTGTAACTGAATTCCGAGTAGCAGGAAGGTCGCACGGGTCGTGCTCAACAGACGCACGGGTCGTGTTCAGTGTTCGCAAAAGCTATTTTCCTGATTTTGAAAGCGCACGTCGTGTGCTATCTCGCGCACGTCGTGTGATTGGTTTCGACTTTTTATTTTCATTTTTTTTTTCTTATTCCTACTTTCATGCTCTTTTGATCCTTGCTATTCTTTCATCCAAAATTTCTCTTTTTCTCCACTTTTAGTCCTGAAAACACAAAACTAACATTTTGTAGTAAAATAGCTCCAAAATAGAACTAAAAAATTCCACAAATTTTATTTAATTCGAATACTAAAAACACTCTAAATATGACTTATCAGATATTAAGTGCATTTTTTTCCAAAAAAGTGCTGAAACCAAGATTTGAACATTGTACATTTATATTGTGGTAAATGATAAAAACTAGTTCAACTCAATAAATAACGGTTAAAATATTAGTGAAATATTTTATATGTATTGATAGGAATTAGGCCGAACACAATATTGATAGAGTAATGCTAAGATAATACAAGGCTAATAGAAATGGTGAATGTTGGATTCAGGATCCTTTCATTGGCCTCTGAGAGCGGTATATATAGTACAATGGTGACAATTCTATTTAATACACTTTATGGTCGATTCGACCGTTACAGACAGATAGGAGAGAAATCAAGGATTCTTCCCTATGATCTCCCTTTATTCCATACGGGGAGAGATGAAGGCGAGATATTTATAGTCGGTCGGGTTATTCATGCTGGAAAATCCTTTCTTATACGGGCGGTCAGAATGGAGGTCGAGCTCATGTATATACCAGCCAGTCTGGTTGGATATAGAGTCCTTCGAGCAGCAAACACAAAGCGCGGAGTCGTTCAAAATGACCAATCTTTAGTCCTTCAGCTTTTGAATGAGAATTCTCGGATGCTTAGTCCTTTGATTCGTAATTGGAAGCCTCCGGATGCTTAGAGTTTCGGCTTAGAGGTGAGGGCCTTTGAACGCTTTGTTCTTCGGCTTATGGACATTACTTCTCTATTTGTTGTAGCTGATTGATTGATTTGGACATGTGACTGAATAAAGTAGTGGGTCCTTCCTGTTAACTCAGTAGTGGCTCCTAGGGGTGTTCAAAACCGAACCAAACTAATAGGGAAACCGCAAACCGAACCAAACCAAACCGAAAACCGCAAAAACCGCTTTTGATCGGTTTTGTTCGGTTCTTTTTTTCATTGCACCGCGCGGTTCGGTTCGGTTCGCGGTTTTGATTTCCGAAACCGAACCAAACCAAACCAAACCGCAAGTAACACTAAGGCTTGTTGAATTACAACCTTCCTTACTAACTTACTAACCCAAATACAACTACTACCCAACTCTCACTCACTTAGTAGCCCAAATCCATCTAATTCTTTGACTCACTTGCAAACAATCCATATTGTTATGCTATATTTAAAAATTACAACAAAATATTTAATTGAAATTATTTTAAACATTGTCTTAGCTATTTGAAAAAAATTAAAAGAGAATGATTTATATACTACATATATTTGAGTAGAATTTTTCTTAAAGATTTATGTTAGCCTTTTTTATGTTAGTTAATTTTAACTCCGTTTTAAATTATTTTTGTCTTGGAAAAAACCTAACCAACCAAAGCACTCCAAACCACATTGGGTTGGTTTGGTTTGGTTTGATTTTATTTTAGGAAGCCAACCAAACCAAACCAAACTGCATGCAATTTTACTTTGCGGTTCGGTCTATTTTTGTCTCAAAACCGAACCAAACCGCACCACAAACACTCCTAGTTGCTCTGGCTCCTCAGTTAATTGAGAATAAATGAGACAAAAGCAGAACTGTTGGGTATTAATTGAGGAGCCACTGGTGAGTTAATAGGAAGGACCCACTCTCACTCTTACCATTTGCTACTCTCTGTGAAGTGTGTGAACGACTCAATAATGTTAAAATGTTCTTTCTCAATTGCCAACGATCTAGCTAAGAGAAGAAAAATGTTCACACAACTATTAAATGAAATTTATATATATTCATTTCTTATTTATTATTATGTGAATAATAAGTTACGGGTAAGTTGAAGTTGAAGTTGAAGTTGAAGTTGAATCATGAATGTACAGCTTGCTAAGTAGCTATAATGGTGGAGCATACCTGTTTTGTATCACATTCACTGTCACTGTATAGGAGAAGACCGAGTTGCATTATTGGCTACAAGTTGATCAGTTGTAATTACATTTGTATCCCTTCCCTTGGTCCACCTATATTTATGTCATGGCAGTGCCACTCTTAAACTTGGGTTTTTTTTTTCCCAAACCTCCCCCCCTCCTTATCTCTGCCATAAATACCATTTTGGACCAAAATACTCCTAATTTTATCAAAAATTTCGAAAATACCTACACTTTTGGTGGGGGGTTTTTGGATTTCCGAAATTACCTCATAGATAAGTAAATCAGGTCTTTGGTTTCTTCGAATTCTCATAAATGATAGGTAATCCTGGTTCATTAATTGTGAACCTGATTTACCTATCTATGAGGTATGAATTCCGAAATCTAAAACCCTCGATTTACCTCATAGATAGGTAAATCAGGTTCACAATGTGAATCCAAATTACCTATCTATGAGTAATTAGAAATCCCAAATCTTAGAAAGTTAATTTTTTTTTTTTTAAAAACCAAGGGTATTTTTGGGTTTTTTGGTAAAATAGGGGTGTGAGAGAGAAAGAGGGGGGGTGAAAAAAAAACACCCCTTAAACTTTACTAGCTACTTTTCAATCTTCCTTTTCATCGATCTCTTTCATTTGAGTGCTGTTGTGTTTTGTAGAATGAATGAGGTTTTCACTAATAAATACTCTCATAGTGTCTACTCTATATAATGTGAGATTTTTTCAATTCACACAAAGCCAAAGTTCCAACACCATTGCATGAGACTAACAATATTACTCTAGTGACGAATTCAGAAATTTTTACAAGTAGGGGCAAAAATACAATATATAATATATACTTTCTCAAAAAAAAGTATTATAGGTTTTACATAATACATGATTTTATGAAGAAAAAGAGGGTTAAATATATTTTTGGTCCCTATAAATATTGTGTTTTTTGTTTTTAGTCCCTGAAAAAAAATTTCATCTACTTTTTGTCACCTAACTATATTCCGTTAGCACTTTTGGTCTCTGCTGTTAATTTGGTCTAACAGAGCATAGTGAAACCTCGAGGTTTGCCATTGTTACTGTAATCACTAGCGGAATGGACTGATTTGGTCTGTGTTGTTGGGTAAGTCCAAGTCGCCGAAGGATAACGGAGGTTGTGACCACGAGGGCCGGATCACACGCCTCTTTGCCAGTATGCTAGTGATGACTGTTGCATTGTTGTTAGGCTGCGGCCTTAGGGGAACAGAGTCGGCTTCAGCATCAATTTCGTCCATTGCAAGATAAGTGGCCTGGATCGCCCAGGGAAAGTAAATCAATCACGGAAAATAGTGTAAGGACTTTTGATCTACTCAATAAAACTTGATTTTTTTGTTCAGACCATTGTTGAGTACTCACAGAGTGTCTAAACACTTTCAACGAAAGACTAATCTCAGCCCGTGTTTAAGTTCAAATTTTGTACTGACTAACACTGAATTTGTCCATTGCAGGAATCGAACTCGAGAGGATCAAGTCGATTCTCCGTGTTCCAGGATAGATTAAACCATTGAGACAACATCATAATTTGTTCAATAAAATTTGATTCTAACTTCTTTTTACATTTATTGTAAAAAAAATAACTGATTTTACATTTTGATTTGGATAATAATCATTCCTACAATTGTGTGGTGCAATGCAATGCAACGTTCACACAACGACCAGAGACGACTTGCATTATTGGCTACAACAAGTTGATCAGTTGTAATTACATTTCTATCCCTTCCCTTGTTCCACCTATATTTATGTCATGGAGTACTAGCTACTTGTCAATCTTCCTCTTGTTAGCAATCTACAATTAATATTTCTTTTCATCGATCTCTTTCTTTTCTGCTCTTTTTGAAGGATGGCTGAACAAATTCCATATGATCTTGCTTCAAGCCTCATTAACAGGTACTCAATAAATTTTCGGACCTTTTTGTTGTTGTTGCAGAATACATGTTTTTTTTTTGTTAGAAACTAGAGAACTGATACATTGAAATGGTGAACTGAACAATTGTTATTTGATATCTATCTATTGATTACAAAGGATATGCTATATATATAGCATATTATATGAGACTAAGACTTAAACTAATAGGAAGCTGTTGTGACAGTTTTGTAACTGTCAAACAGAACCGAAACAGTTAGTTACAACAGATTAATTGAAATCCAATTCTACAGTTAAAGACTACTTATTACATTCTCTAATAGTCCCCCCAGAAGCTCAACAGTGCTTAACACTTTGAGCTTCTCTCTTAATCTGCAGAATTGCAGCTTGCTGAGTGGTTTGGTGAGGATATCGGCAATCTGTGCTTGAGCAGGAACATATGCAACTACAAGGGACTTGCTGAGGACTTTTTCACAAACAAAGAAAATATCTAGCTCCATGTGTTTTGTTCTTGAATGTAGGACAGAATTGTGACTCAAAGCCACCGTGCTTTGATTATCACAATATATAACTGGTGCAGGAACGTTGATGCCTAGTTCATGGAGGAGAGATTGTAGCCACAAGACTTCAGCTGCAGCAAGAGATAAGCTGCGGTATTCAGCCTCTGCAGTGGATTTTGCCACCAGGGGTTGCTTTTTAGACCACCACGAGACTAGATTAGGTCCTAAATAAATGCAAGCACCCGAAGTAGAGCGTCTATCATCAATGTCCGCCCAATCAAAGATCACAATAGGTGATATATGGAGAGGAGATGCGTGATGAGGCGAGTATAGAGTGAGGCCATAATCCAGAGAACCTTTTAGATAACGTAGGATACGCTTGACTGCACTCCAATGAGATTGAAGAGGATTTGACATGAATTGGCAGACCTTATTGACACAATAGCCCAGCTCAGGCCGAGTGATGGTCACATACTGTAGAGCTCCTACAATGCTTCTATATAGGTGAGGGTCTTCAAAGGTATCAGTGCCATGCTTGGAGAGTTTGAGATTTGTAGGTAGAGGGTGGAAATGCCACGACAATCTGTCATGCCTGCCCTATTTAAAACCTCCTTGAGATAGGTGAATAGCACCAGAAGGTGTAGACTTGCATTCAATTCCCAAAAAGTAGTCCAATGTGCCCAATTGTTTGAGAGAATAAGCCTTTTGGAGATGCTGAATAACAAGGTTAATAGTAATGGTAGATGAGCCCGTGATGATGATATCATCAACATAGATGAGAACAAATAGAAGGCAACCCCTTTTGTTGTAAATAAGAAGGGAAGGATCACATTTAGACCTAGTGAAGCCAAAGGAGATAAGCGTCTTTGTGAGGCTGTCATACCATGCACGTGGAGCTTGTTTGAGGCCGTAGATAGCCTTTTTTAAGTGACAAACTAGAGAAGAATCTCCTTGAATGAACCCAGGTGGTTGACTCATGTAGACATCCTCTTGTAGATGGCCATGAAGAAAGGCATTATTCACATCTAGTTGTCTTAGAGGCCAATTGTAGGACAAGGAAATAGTGAGAATTGTTCTGATAGTGATCAGTTTCACAACAGGTGAAAATGTCTCTGAATAATCCAAGCCATATTTCTGATTGAATCCTTTAGCTACAAGACGAGCTTTGTACTTATTGATGGTTCCATCAGCATTTTCCTTGATTCTGAATATCCATTTGCACCCTATAGCCTTTTTATTTGGAGGAAGAGAAACTAGCTCCCATGTATCAATGTTCTTCAAGGCAGAGTACTCAACCTGCATAGCATTATTCCATTCGGGTACAGACAAAGCATGTTGGACAGATACATGTTCAGTGGTGGTGACATGTATAGTTGGATATGAGGAGGGTTTAAGACTGCCGGTTTTTGACCTAGTAAGCATGGGATGGTTGCTACGGTTTGGAGGTGGTGAAGCTGATGGAAAGGGAGAGCTATCAGGCTGTATGGTGGAGGATGCAGTGGAGGGCAGTGACTGGGTTGGTGAGTGAGTGTGTGAGTGAGGATGAGGTGTAGATGGAGTGGATGGTTGGGGTGATGGTAATAGAGGAGAGTTGTTGTTTGGTGTTGTAGCAGGTGTAGAGGGAGGTGAAGTAGTGTTGGTATTAGGTGAAACAACCTCCAAATGTGTAGTAGTGTCATGTGAGTGATGTGCTGTGGGTATATCAGTAGAAGTAATTTTACTTTGAAAAGGAAAATAATGCTCATGAAAGAGGACATCTTTAGAGCTATACAATCGACCAGTAGTAGTGTCAAGACATTTATAACCACGGTGTGAAGCTGAATAACCTAAAAAGACACATTCTTTAGACCGGAATTGAAATTTAGGATTGTTATAAGGAGTAAGTAAAGGATAGCATGCACAGCCAAATGACCTTAGGAAGTGGTAGTCAGGGGGTTTATTATATAACATTTGAATAGGAATTAATTGTGAATTATATGCAGGAAGCCTATTGATGATGTAAACAGCGGAATGAAATGCATGGTCCCAAAAATGGTAAGGTAGAGAGGAGTGTGAAAGAAGAGACAGACCCATCTCCACTATATGTCTGTGTTTTCTTTCAACAACTCCGTTCTGATGGTGAGTTTGAGGACATATAATCCTATGAACAATGCCTAAACTAGCTAGATAATCTTTGAAAGGACGAAACTCACCTCCCCAATCCGTTTGAACAGATTTAATTCTCTTGTTGAGTTGTAACTCAACAAGAGCTTTAAATTGTTTAAACACAGTAAGAGTTTCAGATTTTTCACGTAAAAAGTATATCCATACAAACCTACTATATGCATCAATAAAGGAAACATAATACCTAAACCCCATAGATGAGTTCATTGGTGCAGGTCCCCAAAGATCAGAAAATATAAGTTCTAGAGGTTCATTGTAAACAGTTTGAGAAAGAGAAGAAGGCAATCTGTGAGATTTGCCAAGACAACAGGCTACACAAAAATCAGCTTTATTTCTTTGAAAAGTATGGAGATTACATGATTGTAAATTCTGTTAAGAGTGTCTAAATTTGTATGGCCCAATCTATGGTGCCATTTGTAAAATACATCTGAGTTCTTAGTAACTATGGAATTAGCAGAAGAAACAGGAAAGTGAGAGACATGACCAGCTTGTGAGTGAAGAGGGTATAGACCATTGCTTGTGAGTCTTCCTTCCAAGAGAGTTTGATCATTGACCTGTGAATGAGCAGAATAGTGAGATGGATAAAACTTGACATAAGCATCATTGTCCTTAGCAAATTTACTTATACTGATAACAATTGTGGTACGTGAAGAACATCCTTAAGGTAAAGTGTGTGTTGTGGGTGAGTTGGAGATTGAAATTTAAAGGTGCTAAGTGATTGAACTGGTAATTTTGTACCGTTTCCTGGAAAAACATTCTTTAGGTGTGCCGGTGGAGGAGGTGCACCAGGTGGAGCTGGAAGCAGAGTGCAGTGGTTGGAGGCGGCAGTGTCCATCCAATTGCTTGCAGTAGGATGCGCAGAAGGTAAACCAGTGTAATGAGCTTGAGGCATTGGTGGTATGTTCGCCTGATTCCATGGAGTTGAGTAATTGGGAGCAGCGGCTTGTCTATTGTACTAGTATGGATTGCCCGTTGGATACGCAGGTCCTGGGGGAGGGTTGAACGCCGTGTTGAACCGGTGATAGCAGCAGCTCGCTTCGTGTCCCATTCGGTGGCATACTTGGCATTGTATATTGGAACGTGACCCATTCCGGCCACCGCGACCACGGGATCGGCCACCGCGGCCTCTAAATTGATTATTACCACGGTTTCCAGAGTTAGGGTTTCCAGAATTGGGATAATTGTTGTAATTAGGGTTTCGATGTGTAATTGGCACGTGCCTTGTCATGATTTTGATCGTTAAATTCATCATTGCGAGAGGAATTCTTGGATTGAGTAATGTTACGAGAGATTAGTGTTACGAGAGATTCAAACCACTGAATTTTGCTATTGATTAGTGTTACGAGAGATTCATACTCACTTGGGAGACCTTCAAGAATAACGTCAAGCTGATCTTGAATCGATACAGACTCACCGATTGAAGTTAGCGAGTCGCTGAGATATTTGATCTTTGCGAGGAATTCCGATACGTTGGACGATCCTTTCTTGGTTGTCGCGGTACGAGTATGACGAGTTAGCGAGCTGGCGAGTTTCGGCCGAAATCGCGTGTGTATGTTGTCCCAAAGTTGGTAGGTATACCGGCAGCCAATCACCGATGGTAATATCGCTGGAGATAATGAAGATTGAAGCCACGCGGGTAGCAATTGGTCCTGTAGTTCCCAATTAGTGTATGCGAGGTTTTCGATTGTTGATTCTATCGTCTTGATCGCGAATCATGAGGTATGATCGGAGCAACGCAAAACCGGTGAAGTCGGTGAGCACGAAGAACGGTTCGATTTGTTGTAACCAAACGAGATAATTGGATTCGTCAAGCTTGACGGAAATCTTATAGTTGAACGACGAGAGGGGTTTATCGGAGGACGCCACCAGTGGTGGTGGCGTAGGGGGCGGTGTAGTCATCGAAAAAAAAAGAAAGGAGAAGCCACGGCGGTGGTTTTAGTGTGCTCTTGATACCATGTTAGAAACTAGAGAACTGATACATTGAAATGGTGAACTGAACAATTGTTATTTGATATCTATCTATTGATTACAAAGGAGATGCTATATATATATATAGCATATTATATGATACTAAGACTTAAACTAATAGGAAGCTGTTGTGACAGTTTTGTAACTGTCAAACAGAACCAAAACAGTTAGTTACAACAGATTAATTGAAATCCAATTCTACAGTTAAAGACTACTTATTACATTCTCTAATATTTTTTGTTCATTTTCTCCTAGAAGACACATGATTAGGGTTTGAGCAAACAAAATCAGGTCTCTTTTTTTGGTGTTGCTTTCTTTCCGGTGGCACATCCCCCTCCATGATTATTTTATTAATAGTTCATGTTTATAGTGGGAAGAATATGTGGTTGTTTTTTTATTTATTTAATTTTAGAAAAGTTTCCTTAATTTTACAGTTAGCTTATGACCTTCCCATGAATTTGGGCGAATTTATGGTGTTGTGGATGAATTGGAAAGACTGAAGATCACAGTTGAATCAATTAGAGCAGTGCTTCTTGATGCTGAGGAGAAACAAGAACAAAGCCATGCCGTACAAAACTGGATAACAAGGCTCAAAGATGTGCTTTATCCTGCTGATGATTTGCTTGATGAATTTTTCATTCAAGAGATGAAACACAAACTGGATGCACTTCATCATCATCATCCTAAGAACAAAGTGAGAGAGGTACTTCATTCCTTATCGCCGAACCAAATTTCTTTTCGTCATAAGTTGGCTCGTCAAATTGAAAAAATAAGGAAACAGTTTAATGATGTAGTGGGAGAAATGTCTATGCTGAATTTAATCCCAAATGTTGTGGTTGTTAAGCAAACCGACCACGATGGGAGGAAACTAGCTCTTTTATAATCGAATCAGAAATTATTGGAAGAGAAGATGATAAAAAGAAAATTATAAGTTTGTTGGAAAAACCACATTCACTTGAAGGTCAAAATGTTTCCTTGATTGCTATTGTTGGTATTGGTGGTCTAGGGAAGACAGCTCTTGCTCAATTAGTATATAATGACGTGGAGGCACAAGAAAAATTTGAAAAGAAAATGTGGGTATGTGTCTCTGATAACTTTGATGTCAAAACTATTTTGAAGAAAATGTTGGAGTCATTAATTAATAACAAAGTTGATGATAACTTAACATTGGAGAATCTTCAAAATAAGCTTCGCGAAAACATAACTGGTAAAAGATACCTGTTAGTTCTAGATGATATTTGGAATGAAAGTCATCAAAAATGGAATCAATTAAGAACTTATTTAATGTGTGGTGCTATAGATAGTAAGGTTTTGGTGACAACACGCAGTAAAGCGGTGGCACAAACAATGGGTGTAAGTGTCCCATATGAATTGAAAGGTTTGACTCTAGATCAATCTTGGAGTTTGTTAAAGAAAGTTTCATTTGGGGATTACATTGACACCTCAGGAGTGAATCAAAGTCTTGAATCAGTTGGTAAGGAGATAGCAGAAAAGTGCAAGGGAGTTCCGCTGGCAATTAGAACATTGGGAGGCCTATTGCAGAGCAAAAGTAAAAAAAGTGAATGGATTGATGTTTTAAGAGGTGAGTTTTGGAAATTATGTGAAGATGAAGAAAGCATCATGCCGGTGTTAAAACTTAGTTACCAAAATTTGTCACCTCAACTGAGACAATGTTTTGCATATTGCTCTATATATCCTAAGGATTGGGAAATAGAGAAAGATGAGTTGATTCAACTGTGGATGGCACAAAGTTATCTCGAATGCTCAGCTGAAAACCAAAATATGAATGTTGTGGGTAACCATTTCGTAGAGACTTTCTTGATGAAATCATTTTTCCAAGATGCAGAAATGAGTCCTTTGGGTGATATATTTAGTTTCAAAATGCATGATTTAATGCACGATCTTGCAATGCAAGTAGCAGGCAATGATTGCTGCTACTTGAATAGTGAGACAAAAAGGTTTATAAAAACACAAAGACTCATGCATGTATCGTTGGAACGTTACGATATTGAATTGTTGGACTCATTGGATTCGAGTAGACTACGGACTTTGATTTTTCTTGACGATGATTATTATATGAGAAACCTGTCTATTATTTCAAAATTCAAACGCTTGCGTGCGTTGAAGATGCCAAATATTACTAATGGGAAGATGATTGTATTGTCCAAAAAATTGAAGCATTTAAGATGTCTCATCATACTTAAGCAATTTGGACAAATAAATCTATCCAAATCCATAAGCAATCTTGTTTGCTTACAAACACTAATATTGATGGGAATTTACTTTGAGGAATTTTCTACACAAGATGTCTCAAAATTAATGAATTTGATACACCTTGAAATGACTGCTGTCAAGATACCCTCCAAAGAGAAAAAGACAACAGCTGTATTTGGAAAACCAAGCTTAGGGAAAGGGATCTGCTGGCTTTCTTCATTCACAAATATTGTTCAAATTCATCTCTTCAAGTGTAGAGGTATCCAATATCTCCCACCACTGGAACGTCTTCCGTTCCTTAAGTCAGTTAGATTATATTACCTTGATGATTTGGAATACATTTGTTATGAGGAGACTTGTTTAGCTGTAGCATTCTTCCAATCTTTGGAGAGCCTCAATTTTTTTTGTTGTTCAAAGCTTAGAGGATGGTGGAGGATGGGAGATGATTTGAATAATGATAATAACTCTTCACATTCACATCATCTCCCACTACCTCCCTTTCCTCGTTTGTCTCTATTATCAATTCGTGGATGTCCCATGTTGACTTACATGCCTACTTTTCCAAGCCTTGACAAGAAGTTGGTGTTGGCTTATTGTAGTGTGGAAATGTTGAAAGAAACAATAAACACACCCTTTCACTTCCCTCCTCTTTCCATCCTCAATTCCTTGTCCATTGGATCACCGCTGGATTTGAGCCAATTACCAAAGGATTGGGCACAAAATCTTACTTCTTTACGAGAACTTGAGGTTTGTCGGTTTTCAAATCAACAAATTCAGGAAATGGAAATATGGTTTAAAGACAACCTTGATCGTTTGCAAAACATTACCTTTTATTCTTGCGAAGAGCTAGAGACGTTGCCTGACTGGTTGTGCAACTGTTCATCGCTTCAACATATCAAGATATATGACTGCGACTGTTTCAAATCCCTGCCTGATGATAGAGTGCCCGGTCTTATCAACTTACAGACTCTAGAAATCGATGGCCGCACCAAACATTTTCAGCTGGAATAGTCACAAAAGATGATGAAGTCATTAAGGGTCAGTTTTCTTTGTGTTCGAGTTTTCATTTTCTATTTTTAATAATATGTGCATGTTCTGTTTTCAAATTTTCTGTTTCCCTTTCACTAACTTTTAATTCTCACATTTTCCTCAGTTAGTGATTTTAGTTTAAAGACTCATCAAGGTTAAACGGTCAAGAGACGACGGATGCAAGGACTGTTGTAGAAAGGAGGTGCGATGTAATCACTTGAGTTGGAGTCTGCAAAGTCTGTTTGATAATTAGTGTGTCTTGGGTGTCTATGTGTTGTAATAGCTATGGAGTCTTTTACCTTTTGTTTTGTCTGCTTGATTATGTTCTAGTAGTTGTGGTGTGTTTTACCTTGTTTTGAAGGTGTTTTTAATGTACCCTTTCAATCTTTCTTTATAAAGATGGAATATTATTTATAGTATCTACTATTTATCGGAAAAAAATGAGAGTCGAATCTTCTGCAATTTTGGAGGAGGAGTTATGGAGGTTGAGGGAGTTTAGATGGAAAGGTGGTGGAGGTTAGAGGTTGAAGACAAAGTGAGGTGTTAATCTACCTCACACTTCAAATTAAATAAAATGAAATAAAAAATATGAGATGGAAAAGTCATTGGGGAAAAAAGTTTGACATAACGTTTTTTAATAGAAAGCTTAATAGAGAAACTAAAAAAACTAATGGGGATATTTGCAGGGGGAGTTATTTAAAAAAAAAGTGGAAACTAAATAAGACATCACTCTCATCTCTTTGCTCAGTACATTGATAGTCATCAAGCTCGTTGAAATTGCTGTCATTTTAACATCATGAGACCTTGTTGAAGCCTGATATATAGGGGTGTGCATAGCATAAGCACCAGTATACTGTTACCATACTTTAATGTAAAACCGGTAACCACTTTCTTAAAACCGGTAGCTACAGTGGTATACCACATATAGTCCCGTTAGCTTTCTCTCCTTAATTCCTTTTAAAACTGTGCATTCCAAATATTATAAATTCGAGGCTTAAAGGTATTTTTAGTCCCTGCAATTGTCACAATAATCCAGTTTAGTCCCTGCAATTCCAAAATTTTTAAAATAGTCCCTGCAATTACTAAACGTTACTACTTTTAGTCCCTGCTGTTTGTTAAGGGTTAACATCATAAAAATTGATGGCGTGGCGGTGACACATCTTGCATACGTGTGTGTGCTTACGTCATTTAATGATACAGTCAGCAGGCCACGTCATTTCATCTTCATCATCTTCATCATCATCATCATCATCATCTTCATCTCATCTTCATCATCTTCATCATCATCTCATCTTCATCATCTTCATCATCATCATCATCTTCATCAGCAACCTAAAACTAAAACTACAACAACAGCAAAACATCTTCATCATCATCTCTTCCCAGCTTCATTTACAAACCCACAATCTTTCTTCTTCTTCAACAACAACAACAACACAATCTTCTTCAACAACACAAACACAAGGTTGAAGACAACCTTCAAATGACAAAATTCGCAATTCTTCACCAACTTAAACAAATAAGTACTCCATTTCGTGCGAAATTTCACAAGGAACTCGAATTTATCATCAATTTGCAGAAAAAAGTTGAAGAGCTTACTCAAAACGCGAAATTTCAGAAAAACGCGTTTTAGGGCTTTGAAATTGGGCAAATGCTCAAAACTCAACCAAAAAGCACGAAATCAGTTGCTATAGGTTCGTAATCATAGCAGGAACAAAAACGCAGCAAGAGATTCGAAGGAAAAAATGCAAAATCAGAAACGAAATTGAAAATAAGGTTGCGAAATTGCAATGGTTTTTGAACTCAAAGAGACGCGAATCAAGCTCAAGTCAAGTGAAATAAATGTGTGTAATGGAAGATTGAAAAAGAAGAGAGAAGATGGAAGAAGAGAGAAGATGGATGAATTGAGCAGATTGAAGGAGAAGAAGAAGAGTGAAGATGGATGAAGAAGAGAGTAATGGAAGAACACAATTTCTGGAAATGAGAAAAAAGGGAAGATGACTCAGCCTTTTCATCCTTGTTGGCATCCTTCATGGCATCCACATCATCAATTTTTAACAGTTTTAACCCTTAACTAACAGTAGGGACTAAAAGTAGTAACGTTTAGTAATTGCAGGGACTATTTTAAAAATTTTGGAATTGCAGGGACTAAAAGTACCTTTAAGCCTAAATTCGATATCACTGTCAAATATGTGGCACAATTTGATATTTATAATATATATTTGATAATATCATATTATAAAATATCAAATTTGGCCGCATCTATGTTACACTTGACAGTTTTTTTTTTTGACGCGAACACTTGATAGTTCCTTGTGGCGGTTTTGACCAGAAAATTGCTCCACGGCGTATGCGCAAAGAAATAGAGTCGCAGAATCGAGCTTCTTTGATCGCTGCGATGCTTGCCGTGAAAAAATTCACCGGTGGTAGAAAGCTGTTTTAGCGACCACCCATTCTTTAAGCAAACTAGAACCGTTTTGGATAATAGTAGGCATGGAGTCACGACGATGCTGCCAAACTAAATTATTTCGACTAGACCAGATATTCCAAAGATTCATAACCCATCCTGTACGAACATCACCAACACTGTTCATTAATAACGCAAAAAACCAGTCAGCAATTGTAGCAGCCGAAGCTGCCTCTCTTGCGTTAACAGCTCCAATACCGAGGACGTTCCAGCAAGATGCAGCAGTCTGACCGTTCGCGAGAGGTGCAGACTTGTTTCCTCAAAATCACAACAAAACGGACACTCACCTAGAACAACCATACCACACAGAAGGAGGGCAAATTTCTCGCGTGAGGCGCACAATCCTCGCAAGTCTCCATAAGAAATTCTTCACCTTCGGAGGGACTTGTAATTTCCAAAGAATGCTTCAGCAACCATCCACCGAGAGAGCAACATGAGTAGGACTGTTATGGGTAGCGAGACGGTATGCACTCCGCACAGAGTAAATACCATTCCGTTCCCCTTTCCAAGTAAGCGCATCCTCATAAACACAACGAAACAAAGGCGTGTCCAACACAGCAGAGCTAGACGGACCATCCAACGTAAAACGGACAAGAGGCTCATTCCAACATTTCCTATCTTGCACAACCAAATAGTCAACACGAAGTAAAGGATTAAAGGTACCTGAAATTCTCGGCCGAAGTTGGGTGGGATTCTTTGTCCACCGATCCTCAAACAAGCGGATCATACTACCACTACCAATACTCCAAGAAGACCCATCCCTAATCAACTCCTGGGAAGCCAAGATGCTATTCCAGACATAACTACCATTACTCTTTTTAGACTGAAGCACAAGGGGTTAAGACTGAAGCACGCTTACGGCGACCCCAAGGGGTTAAGACTGAAGCACACCCCCGTAAATGGGATTGAATATCTCCCGGAACTCCACGACTCCATCCATCAGAGAAAACTTCATCCACATCAGGTTCAGCTAACCAAGCATTCTCAAATTTAAAGGCATTCCTATTATAGGATGAGCAACCAATGGCTTTCGTTGCAACAACAAAGGGGAATGGTCAAATTTTGGCGAGATGAGATTGAGCAGTTTAACATGAGGAAAGAGCTCCAACCATTCTTTAGTAGCAAAGGCTCTATCAAGACGTTGCTCAATTGCTCGGGAAGTACCTAAGGCAAATCTCCAAGTGAACTGGTAACCTGTCAAAGGTAAATCAATCAATTGTACATCAACAATGGCTTCTTGAAAGCCTCTCATGATGTGGTTCGGGTGATCACAATATCCACATTTATCCTCATGGGACAATAGATCATTGAAGTCTCCAACAATGCACCAGGGGAGTCTAGATAAACCAGCCAGTCGACGAATAAGAGCCCAGGATTCACGCCTGAAAGACCTATCAGCATAACCATAGTAACACAGTAATTCGCGACCCATGAACAGGATCATTCACTTCCACATCCAAATGGTGTCTAGAGTAACCAAAGATTCTGATGCAGATTGATAACATTCCTCCAAAGAACTGCAATACCTCCTCCTCTTCCTACTCTATCCACTGACACACACCCATCAAAACCAAGAATCCTGCGAACATTTTCTAAAACATTAGAATATGATAAAGTCTCATACAGAAAAATAATTTCCAGGTTATTACTCCGGACTAGGTCCCTAAGCATAGGAATTGTTGTGGTGACCCACCTCGACAAATTCCAAATAAGGATACTCATTGCTCCTAAGCAGTTCGATAGCGGGACACGCCAATAAAAAAAGACACATCATCATTGGTTTGTTGGTTAACCGAGGAACTTCCAGCAGCTAGAGAGTTAACATGCATACGCTTACGCTTGCGCAATTCATCGGCCTCTCCCATCTCATTTTCCATGTTACTACTTGCAAGGGGATTAGTTTGTGGTGCATGCATAATGGGGTTGGTCAAAGCATGCATAATTGGAGTATTAGGTCCCACATTGTCTCTCACAAACAGAGTTCTTCTCGGCTGGACACTTGGCAGCGCTGTTGCTGCGGTCAAAGGCTGACCAAAACCATTAAATGTATTCTGGTTAATATTCCCCCCAACAACAGCACTATTATTCAGTCCATTATTGACACTTAATTGCTGAAAACTGTCCTCATAACTCCCATTATTGCAATTATTATTACGTCCATTATTGCCTTGTCTACCGTTACTCCCTGCTTCCGCCGCATTACTCGCCGGCGGTGCCGTAGTGGATGCACGACCACCGTCTTTCTCCCTGCGCAGCCATTGGTTATTATCACCGGGATTCCGACGCTCCACCTTCAACTCCGGCCCCCAACCTCTTGTGCCATCATCATGTTCCATGGCAAACAACATTTCACAGCTATTATCCAAATGTCCTAAGTGACCACAAAGGTAGCAAAAAACTGACAGTCTCTCATATTTAAATCGCACCAGTTTGACATTCTCATTGCCAACATTAATTTTCTTCCCCCTCCGCAATGGCTTCCGTACATCCACCATCACACGAAGACGCATAAAGGATTTTCAAAAGTCCGAACTGTTCTTCGGGTCATACTCAACAAAAGTCCCTATGAAGTTGCCCAATGCACGCCCCACTGATTCCGTCATGAATCCAATAGGGACATCATGTACCTGAACCCAAAATGCGACTTCAACTAAAGGGACTTGAGCAGGGACATCACCAACGCCAAACTTCGCAAGAATCAACATATGTCCATCAAAGTGCCAAGGACCGCCTGCAAAGACCTTGTCTACATCACGCCAGTGATAGAACTGAAAAAGGAACAAGTTGCTATCAAGAGCACGGATGTTGACTCCTCGTACTGGCTGCCAGATCGCAGCAAGCCTATCCTTCATAATAGGAATCCGGATAGATCTCCGAGTGAGAAAGCGTCCCACTAAGCAGTGACGCGCATCAAATGTCTCAGTATCATTAGTTTCCCGTTGTAACAGAGCATCATCATCCTCTTCTCCAACAAAATTCCTTAGATTAGTTGCCATGACAACTCCTATTAATGAGCGTAGGAGGAAATGAACAGACTTGAGGTAGGGAGAAAGAACACGAGAAGAGGAAGGGATCACAAAAGAGAGTTGCGCCTCACAAAGGAAGGGAGAAGGATTCCTACGTATCACAAGGGGAAACCGTAGGAGAGAAAAAAAGATTCAACCAATGTTTTGAGACAAGTTTATCGTTATGTAATCGTTTCACGTAAATTTCATTGATATCGTTTTTCTACAATTTGTTGGCCAACTCGTTGACGCTAGTATCCCTCTAATATAGTAACAAATCTAACCACATGAATACGGTATTCTGGTTAGTAACTAAATTGTGAATCTAACCGCATGAATACGGTACTCTGGTTAATCAATCACTAACCACCATAGCGAGTTGGTGGCTAGTGACACTATAACCACATCCCTGCGACATCTGTGGTTAGAATCACCAAACCACAGTCATGCACATCGTTGGTTAGTTCTATCTAAACGAGACGACATCATTGGTGTCTAGCTATTATATAGCCAAACGTTGGTTAGTGCTATCTAGCCATCGTCCTCCACCACATTTATGGTAGTGTGTGTGTATATATATATATACTTCTATTTATTTATGCGTATCAGGAAGAAGATAGGATGGTTTTTGAAAGGAAGAAGATACGATGGTTTTTGAGTATCAAGGTTTTTGCATTCGTTCTCTTTTGGTTCCTTATTTTGTGCGTTCGTTTTTTAATAATAAATGCCTAATATTTCTCCTTCTTTTTTGGAATTGATAAACTGCATAATATTAAACTATTTATTTATATTTTGTTATTTATCATTTAGCATGTTACCATTCTAACCTTTAGTTATAGTTACTAAACATATTGTTTAGTGACATAAACTAGACTCGCTTCTGGTGCTCCCTCGGACTCCCCAACAAGTGGTATCAAAGCCATGATTCGGCTTCGTGGGGGAGCGGGTAGTGGATCCTAGTTTGGATCAAGCTAACGATGTGGGTGACTCGCACTTGGGGGGAGAATGTTGAGAATTCAAGTGCGAGTAATTAATCCCACATTAATTAAGAATGAGCTATTTGAAGAATATATAAGATAAGTGCGAGTGAGTTTCTGAAAATCTGTTGTGGTTTGATTATTTAGGATTCGTATATAAGACGTCATCTGAAGTTCTCTTTGATAGGGGAAGCAATGTTGACCTCAAATGTGAAGTCAGTAGTGTTTTTCAACAAGTATATTTCAAGATGTGTTGGGTTTGATGCTGAATTGTTCAGCTCTAAATTGTTTTGATGCTAAATTGTACTGTGATGGGATTTTAATACTTGCATTGATTTTTCTCAATTATGAGTGTTTAGTGCTTGACTGTACTTTTTTCGAAAACTGGTAAACCATTTTTCAGAAGCAAAAAATCGGTATACCGGATTCTAAACGGTAAACCGTTTTCGTGAACTAAATCGATTTGAAAATGCGAATCGGTTTTTGCAAAAATGGTAAACTAGAATTGGATTTTAAATAGGTATGGGATGGTGTGGTATGGTTTTGGTACCATGCACACCCCTAAGCACCACATATATTCGACAAATGTATTTTCAAAATTTCCGCCAAAAGTGGAGTAAAGTCAGTGAAGAGTAACAAGGAAGAACTTTTGAACTTCTTTAAGGTAAGTGTCACCTATATTGTTAGTTTTAATTTAATGTTTAATATAATTACGAATATATATTTTCATTTTGCTTAATACAGACCAAAGTGACATGGGACTCAAAAGATGATGCAAAGGTGCATAAATTTTTTTCTTAAGGATTAGTTCTCAATTGTCAGATTTGCTCTATAAGTTGCGGCGTAGGGATAAGAAGCCTGATTACATGAGTGATAAAGTTTGGAATGCCTTCAAGACACATGGGCTATAGATAAGTTCAAGAGAAATGCTGAATAAGCCAAGAAGAATAAAAACTCTGAAAAGGGTGGTTCGCTTCACTGCTGCAAATCCTCAACCGGGCTCAACATGTTGTTAGATTGGTAAATCATTTTAAAAATTAGTGTTTTTTACAATGAGCAATGCAATGTATACGAGTTAATACCCTATTTAGTCCCTAAAATTTCAATTTATTCCCTAATATTTATAATATATCAACTTAGCCCCTGACTTTTATACAATTGTTTCAATTTAGTTATTTTCTTTTTGCAAAATACAGGGACTAAATTTATATAAAGTAGGAACTAAATTGAAACATTTTTCCAAAAGTCAAGGACTAAATTAATATATTGTAAATGTTAGAGACTAAATTGAACTTTTGTGAAATTTTAGAAAATTAGAGAAAAAAAACAAATTAACTATCCTTTAAAAGAGAAGTGCATTTCAAACTATATACAGAAATCCTTTTATCAGCTACAACATAAGAGAGAAAAACAGTCAAAATTGCACCTTCATTTTGTGTTGGAGAAACAATCAATTTATTCAAACCATTCCAAATGCACGTTTCGCGGAATCCAGGGTGTTCGAGAGGAGCATTGATATTGTAACTGGTCCAATGCCACCGGGAACAGGGATAATGGCTGAGGCCACCTTGACGGCCTCTTCAAAGCAAACATCTCTTGTTAAACGGAAGGCTTCGCTGCGAGGATCTTGCAAAATACATTTAACTGCATCAATATAAGTTCATAAGGAACTAGCCCTCTTCTGTTCTGTCGTTGGCGAATAAGTTTCACATTAGATAAAATAAAGACATCTCAAATATATATAACATCGAGCCTGAACTCTGAGTTCAAATTGTCTAGACTTTTTGGACAACAAAACAAAGTAACTCTCAAACTTAGGGTCCGTTTGGATCAATTTATGGAAACATGTTATTTCCTTAAGCTCCTCACGATAGATTATGGAAACAGCTTATTTCATAAGCTGTTTTCAGCTAATTTTCTTAAACTCTTCACGATAAATTATGAAATCAGCTTATAAATCATAGAAAAATTGCTCAATATTACTTTATCTTTTATTATAGAAACAGCTCATGCATAAACTTTTATAACCAAATGTTTAATTAAGTTGTTTATCCAAACTGAACTTTAATATACAAATCAATCTACTCATTCAACTAACCACATTATTGCAAACCTAAAATATTGAAGAAAGAAGTCATTACCTTAACTTGATTTGTTCCCATGTCAATCACCACAGATCCTTTCTTTAGCCAACTATCACGAACAATGTTCGGAATTCCGTCATCAGCTACAACAATGTCGGCTTCAGACGTTATTTTTTCGGGGTTCTTCGTGTACGCATGCAACACGGTGACCGTCGCGTGGTGCCTGTACTCAAAAGATAGTAAATCAGCCATTTAGAAATCAAAAACGTTTTGCTCAGTCAGCAAGAACATTTGTGTTACCTGCATTAGCAGAGAAGTTGGCAACCCTGCAATTTTACTTCTTCCAATTATTACAGCTTTTTGCCCCTTGATTTCCACACCATGTTTAAGCAATAACTCAATGCAGCTTTTGGTGGCACATGTGACAAAGAAGGGTTTTCTTCCTCTTATGGCAAGATTTCCGATATTTAAAGGATGAAAACCATCCACATCCTTTTCAGGATTCACAATATTCATGATTTTTTTCCTCTTCCAAATGCTGCATCAGATATTTTATTTTAGAATATGATTGATCTCAAGATTCACCAAAGAATGCCAACAATCTTATTATGCTTGTGATTAAACTTTTCTTATTGTTACTCAATTGACTTAGATTTTAGATCCATTGGAATGGTTTGAGTACAAAAGCATAGTTAACAACAAGAATAATAATCTTAAGCTATGTGTCACTGATACTTCAGATTGAAGGCATGTTTGGTGTCCAACGTGTGTCGGTTCCAAACACAGACACGCCACCAACACATGCAGTTATATTCAATTACTTCTATTCAATGTTCTAAAAAGCGGTCCGTTACGCCGAAAACAGCCGTGACAAAACTGTCTTGGTAGTGACCGTTACTGCGACAAAACGACCAATAATTTTAATTAAATTTTGTGATTAATTCACACCGCGATGACCGCAATAGCCGAAAACGCGAAAACCTTAACGCGACCGCGACCGTGACCGTGACAACTATTTAGAACCTTGCTTCTATTTTCACAAATTATCACTCCCTCTGGTTCTATATATAAGAGAAAAATGTTGTTCTAGGTTCATTGAATAACTGATGTATTTGGTCCATATTATAGACATAGACCATATACATCAATTATTCAATGAACTAAAATTGCACTTTCTCTTATATATGGGACCAGAGGGAGTATCAATGTCATGTTTGTGTCTGTATATGTGTTTCATAAATCTTAAGCATTGAGAAGTGAAAAATATGAATAAATTACTTGAGGTAGAAGGAGTTGGACAACAATGCCATGAACATCAGGGTCATCGTTGAAACTAGAAACAACATGAAGAAGTTCATTTTCAGTGCAATTTTCAGGCAACTGAGAAACCAGTGTTTCAATGCCAACTTGATCACAAGCTTTCAACTTAATACGAATGAAAGTGTGAGAATCGCTTCTATCACCAACCAAAATCACAGCCAATCTAGGAAACTTCCCAATACAACACTTCATTCTCCTAATCTCATCAGCCACTTCAAGTTTTATCTGCTTGGCAATTGGTTTACCATCAAGAATTGCAACATTGTGGCCATTATTGTTGAGAAATTTAGAGAGAGGGAAAGAACTAGTTTGAACATTGTGAAGAAATGAACGGATTGTGTGAGATTTACACAGAGTGGATGCTATATATATGCACGCCATAGAAACAGAATTGTTACCTGCAATAACGGGTCAACACTAGAAAGTAAAGTACAATATTACAGCCTATAACAGGTTAACCAAGCTACAAACTAAAGTTCACTAGTCTATACTCTTACACCCCCCCACAAGCTCAAGGAGGGTGTGAATCCATAGGAGTAGAAGCCACTTGAAGCTTGGACTTGAGGAGCAGAAACCGAGTTGTGGACAATGGTTTTGTGAAAATATCTGCCCATTGCTCATGTCCAGGCACATGATATATCTGAAGCTGTTTGGAGAGGACTCTGTCACGAACAAAGAAAAGATCTAGCTCCATATGTTTTGTCCTAGCATGAAGGATAGGATTATGTGCTAGTGCAACAACACTCTGATTATCACACAGTATCTGAGGAGTGGAATGAGGAACACCTAGTTCTGATAGAAAGGACTGTATCCATGTAACTTCAGCAGTAGCAACAACAATGCTTCTGTATTCTGCTTCGGTGTTGGACCTAGCAACAACTGTTTGCTTCTTTGCCCACCAAGAAATACAGTTAGGGCCAAGATATTCAGCTGCACCTGAGGTGGACTTCTGTCATCAACATCGGAGGCCCAATCTACATCACACCAGGCTCGGATTGATAGTGGTTTAGTGATATCAGCAGGTTTCAGTAGTAAACCATGATTCATAGTGCCCTTTAGGTACCTTAAAATTCTCTTAACCACTTCCCAATGTGATTCAAGTGGAGAGGACATGTATTGGCAGACTTTGTTTATAGCATAGCTAATCTCTGGTCTAGTTATGGTGGTGTATTGGAGAGCACCAACCACAGACCTATAAGTCATAGGATCAGGGAGAAAATCCCTGCCCTGTTTTGATAGCTTGCAACTAGATACCATTGGTCAAGAGATAGGGTTTGCTTCAGCCATATTTGTCTTGGTGAGAAGATCACAGATGTATTTACATTGAGTAAGTAGAATGTCACCATTAGGAAGACTCTTAACTTTAATACCAAGGAAATAGTCTAATTTCCCTAGCTGTTTGAGAGAAAATTCAGAATCCATCTGTTTGATGAGATTGTGGATGATAGTGTTGAAATTCCCTGTGATGATAATATCATCAACATATACTAAAAGATAGGTGATGGTGCCTTGTTTCTTGTAGATAAAGAGAGAGGAGTCACAACAGCTACTAGTGAAGCCAAGTTGAATCAGTGTTGATTTGAGCTTGTCAAACCAAGCTCTAGGAGCTTGTTTGAGACCATAAATTGCCTTGTTTAACTTGCATACCAAATTCTTGCCAGTTGCTTCAAAGCCTTGGGGTCGACTCATGTAAACTTCTTCTTCTAAAACTCCATTTAAAAAAGCATTGTTTACATCAATTTGATGTAAATCCCATTTGTGGCTAAGAGCAAGAGTAAGAACAGTTCGGATAGTTACAGGTTTTATAACCAGGGAGAAAGTTTCATTGAAGTCACAACCAAGTTGTTGATGAACCCCCTTTTCAACTAAGCGAGCCTTATACTTATTGAGAGATCTATCAACATTTTCCTTAACTCTAAATACCCACTTGCAACCAATTACATTTGTATTAGGAGGCGGAGCCACCAAGTCCCAAGTGTTGTTTCTCAAAAGAGCTTGATATTCTTCAGCCATAGCAGATTGCCACAGAGGTTGCTGTAGTGCTGATTTAGCACTTTTAGGTTCAATATGAGTGAGTAGTAGGGTTGGGTTAAGTTTAGGTTTGAAGATGCCATCTTTAGAGCGTGTTTGCATTGGATGAGTGTTTTGAGGAGGAGGAGCAACAGGTGTGGTAGTGGAAGCTGTTGTAGCAGTAGCTGGTTGAGTATTGGTGGATAGTTCAATAGTTGTGCTAGTTGTTGCCATGGAGTGAGGGTGAGGAGTAGAGTTAGGTGACAGATTTGTGGATTGATTAGGGGAGGAAGGTTGGTTATTTGGTGACATAGGAGAAGGAGGATGTTCATTTATTGGTGAGAAAGTGGTAGGAGAGTTTTGTGTTGTTGAGACAGTAGCATGTGAAGCTGGTGTTTTGGTGTGTGAAGGTGATGGAATGGTGGAAGACGGTGATTGTGATTGACTAGGTGAGGGTGAGGGACTGGTAGCAGGGGATTCAAAGAGAGATTTGTAGGGAAAGTTCAACTCATTGAATTTCACATATTTGGAGATGAAGATTCTACCACTTGGTGAGAGACACTTGTAGCCTTTATGAGAGGTGGAGTATCCCAAGAACACACACTCATGAGACCTAAATGCCAATTTGTTGGTGTTGTAAGGGTGTAGGCAAGGAACACAACTACATCCAAAAACTCTAAGAGAGGCATAGTCAGGAACTTGACCATAGAGGACTTGATATGGAATGCCACCATTGAGAGAGGTGGTTGGGAGTCTATTGATTAGATGGACTGCAGTAGCAAAGGCATGATCCCAATAGGTAAGGGGTAGTTTAGATTGGAAGAGAAGAGTGAGACCTAATTCCACTATATGTCTATGTTTCCTTTCCACTACACCATTTTGGTGGTGAGTGTGAGGACATATGACACGATGAAGAATACCTAGATCACTCAAATACTTGGTGAAAGGCCTAAATTCCCCACCCAATCAATTTGAACGGCTTTAATTTTGCAATTGAACTGAAGTTCAGCCATAGCTTTGAACTCTTTGAATATATGAAGGGTATCAGACTTTGACTTAATGAGAAATAACCAAGTGAATTTGGAGTGAGCATCTACAAATATGACATAATAGTAGAAGCCCGTGGATGATGGAAATGGAGAGGGACCCCAAAGATCACTATAAATGAGTTGTAATGGAGTAGAGTAAACAGTAAGAGAGGGAGAGGAAGGTAGTCTATGAGATTTTCCAATAGCACAAGCATTGCAAAATGATGAAGGATCTTTATTAGGAAAATTCAGATTACAAAGTTGAGTTACAATGCGTAAGGCATGAGGATTAGGATGCCCTAACCTCTGATGCCATGTTTGTAAACTAAGTTGGGAATGGGGGACAGTGACTTTGTCACTGATTACAGTAGGAACAGAATTACAATTTTGACTAGATACTAGCAAGTAGGTAGCTCAGTTGGCGAGCTAAGGGATACGAAGGAGTGCACCAAATGAGTGCAAGAAGGAGGTCTCGGGTTCATGTCCCGGAAACTAATATTTCCCCCACCCCCACTAACAATTGCCTATATAAAAAAAAAGAATTACAATTTTGACTAGATACAGTGAGAACAAATGACTTAGGTTGAGGAATAGCAGATGGCTTGGCTTGGCCAGTGTGCTGCAGCAAGTCCTTGAACTCGTAGAGTCCATCAGAGCCAGCACGACCATGCAGCAACACCTCACGAGTAGTGTAACGCCCCAAAATAATTTAATTAATTATTTTAATTAAATTATTCTAATATCAATTGATCTAAATATATTGAATAAGTTATATGTGTTTTGCTATAATAGGAGGTGGTGGGAGTAATGCAAGTAGGGTGTAAAAAGGGCCCATTTACATGAGCGCAACCCACACCACTTAGGTTTAGTAACCATAAAACAAAACAAACAAAAACAAGGGAAGACAGTGAAAGAAAGAAGAAAAACGCGACGGGTGAGAAGAAAGAAAAGAAGGAGAAGGCGCCGTGAGAGAAAGAGAGAGAAGCGAAGGCTTGCGATTGAAGGAGAGGGAGTTTCCATTGCTGAAATTCGTTGGGAATTCTAAGGAGAGCTTCATCTTCATCTAGTTTCAAAGGTAAGGGGGGTTAAACTACCTAAGGGTTTATATGATGGGGTTATGTGGGAATTTGGAAACTATTATGCTAGTTAGGATTCTGAGTAGTTGTAGAACTAAATTATGATGAGAATTTGTTGTTGGTTTTGTTGGAAATTGATTAACCATGTGAGAGAGGTTGTTGTTGAAATTGTGCCCTTAATGTGTTTGATGTTATGCATGAATAAACCTTAGAAACATGTTAGGTGTGTGTATGAATTGCCAATTTGTTGTTTCAGTGTTTTAATTGTTGTTGAGTATTGCTGGCTGCTGAGAATTGGTAAAAAAATCGAGGAATGGGGACTTAGGCGCAACTAGGCGCCATTGTGCTAGGAATTGGGCGCCATGGCGCAACAAGGTTGCTGCCTGGCGCCATTTGGCTGCTGTTTTGGCGCCTTGGCGCAACAAGGTTCTTGCCAGCGCCAAGTCTTTGGTTAAGGTTCTTGGTTTGGCGCCATGGCGCAAATCGAAGTTCTTTACTGGCGCCACTTTGCAGATGCAGCGCGCCCGTGCGCGAAAAATCATCGCTAGCGCCACATTGCTGGAGTTTAGGCGCCTCGTGCGGCCAAATTCTTGCCAGCGCCAACGTCTTGCCGGGTTTTAGGCGCCTCTATGCGGCAAATTTCTTGCCAGCGCCATCGCATGCTAGGTTTTGGCGCCCTAGTGCAGCCAAGTTCTTTACCAGCGCCATCGTGCTAGGTTTTTGGCGCTTCTAGTGCAGCCAAGTTGCTTCTAGGCGCCACCTTTGGAAATTTTGGCGCCACGCGCGCAGCGGAGTCTTGCCAGTGCCTCTTTGTTGTTGTTTGTGGCACCCAGAGTTGCCCAAGTTACCGTAGGGCACCAATAGGTGTTGTTTGGTGCCACTTTGTGTTGTGTTTGGGTCATTTGGAATTGTTGTGCTTAAATGTGGATGAACGTATTGTGTTGTTGCTCTTGTAGCTGAAAGAGCAAATATTAAGTTGCTGTGGTTGTTGTTGTGGGTCCATGAGACCTTTATTTAAGTTGTTGTTGTTGTTGTTGTTGGGTCGGTGAGACTAAACCAGGTTGTTGTTGTTGTGGGTCCATGAGACCTTTATTTAAGTTGTTGTTGTTGTTGAAGGGTCCGTTTCGTTGTTCTTGTTGCGTTGTTCATGAGTCCCATCGCATGGCATATGCATACCCCGTGTTGAAAGGTCATGGTCTTGGAGCTCTGCTCAAAGTGTTGAAGTTGAAGCCACGAGGGCTGCTTTTATGTTGAATGGTACCACATGCATATACCCGGTTGTGGGTTGCATTTCATACATAGTTTCATGTCGAGTTCTTTGTTGATTGACGCCGTAGTTTAAATGTATTGCTTGTTGTCTTTGTTGTGATGGTTTCTCTTGTGCGTTGTTATGACTAGTACTTATAGTTCTTTGAGACCTTACATATTACTTATCATATAATCCTTTTGTTGTTGGACTCACCCTTTCTCTGCTTTTAATGTTACCCCTACGTGGGTGACATGCGAGTAGTCGTCGTGTGAAGGACCTTCTCTCCTTCCTATTTAGAGTAAAGTGTCGAGTCGCTCGATCGTAGCACACGGGGATAAACGAACACATTGTTGATTTTGGCTGCTTTTACTTTAGACTATCATTCTATTTGCGTTATTGTTTTATATGAAGTGTATTTTACACTAAGTTGTTGGTTGAGATTATGCATGTGATAGATCATTATATTCCGCCGCGTTGTGATGAATTTTGAGTTGTACTACGTACTTATTATTCGCCGTCTTAATGAAAGGCCAAATTTGACTATTAATGTCGTTTAAATGTTGAGTTTAAATGTTGATGTGTAACGCTCCGATGCATCTTTGGTTGTTCTTTTCACACTGATAATTAAATAAATAAATGGGGTAGAATCGGGGTGTTACATAGTGGTATCGAGCAAAAGTTTGGTCCGTCCACCAAGTGTCTAAGTGTTGTATCTGTTGTATCTAATTGTGTTCCCTTGTGTAGAGTTCGATTCGATGGCAAGACGCGATGATGATCTTGCATTGGTCGCCGCTTTGCAAGCCATAGCCCAAGTGTCGGGGAATCAACACGCCGCTAATAATGTGAATGCTCGCAACTTAGCAACGTTCGGAGGAAAACCCACCCACCTTCAAGGGTCGGTATGACCCGATGGGGCCTTGGCCCAGTTAAAGGAGATAGAGCGGATCTTCCGTGTCATGGAGTGCTACCTGCTTTGAGAAAGTGAAGTTGGGGACCCATATGCTGGGAGAGGAAGTCGACGACCGGTGGTTGGGAATGTCGCGAAGGTTGGAAGGTGCTGGTGAGGAAGTTACTTGGGAGGTTTTCACAAGAGAGTTCAAGAGAAAGTATTACCCTGAGGATGTGCGAGCTAAGAAGGAAGTGGAGTTCCTGGAGTTGAAACAGGGAAATAAGACAGTAGCTGAGTATGCCGCCAAATTTGAGGAGTTGGCCAAATTTTGTCCTTACTATGCCAATGAAGCCGATTCTGAATTTTCCAAGTGCGTCAAGTTTGAGAGTGGTCTGCGCTGAGATATAAAGAAAGCAATTGGATATCGAGAGATTCGGGATTTTGCTAGGCTGGTTGATAAGTGTAGAATTTATGAAGAAGATAGCACTGCTGCGTACAAGGCTGTGAAAGAGAAAAGGAACACTCAGTTTAGAGGAAAGCCATATGAGGTTACGACTGGTAAGGGTAAGCAGAAGGTTGTTGCTGGTAGGAAACTAAGTGGGGGAGACGCCCCCGCGGCCATTGTGTGCTACAAGTGTGGGAAGGCGGGTCACAAGAGTTTTGAGTGTAAGCCCGAGGTACCAAGATGTTTCCATTTGTGGGAAAGAGGGTCATAGGATGTCGGAGTGTGATCAAAAGGATATGATATGCTTCAATCGTGGGGAAGCGGGGCACATTAGTACCAAATGCTCCAAACCCAAGAAAGAGAAGGCTAGGGAAAAGTGTTTGCCTTGGCGGGATCCGAGGATGCTAACGAGATTCGAGGTACTTGTTTTATTTACTGGTACTCTGTAATTGCTATAGTAGACACTCGGTGCTACTCATTCATTCATTGCCAAATTGTGTCTTTGAAAAATTGAACCTTGATTTGTCTTCTATGATGAGGAGATGGTTATTGATACTCCAACTAAGGGTTCAGGTAACTACATCCCTAGTGTGTGCTAAGTGTCCTCTGTCGGCCTTGTGCAGAGATTTTCTTGTTGACCTTATTTGTTTACCTTTGGAGGAATGGGCGTTATTCTTGGTATGGATGGTTAGTTGATAACCATGTGCATATCAACCGCTTTAGAAAATCAGAGACTTCCTTCCTCCCAAGAGGAAGAATGCGTATTCTTTGCCTCCGGTCAATTGCGTAGGATAATGAGGAAGAAATTCATCTATTTGCTTTGATGGCGTCTCTGCGTGCATTGAGAGTCAAGATGTCATTGAAGGGTTGAAGGTAGTGTCGCGAGTTTCCTAAGTATTCCCGATGAGATTCCGAGTGTTCCACGGAGAGGAGGTTGAATTTACTATTGACCTTGCACCGGCACGCAGCCGTGTGTCTATGGCGCCGTCATGGGATGTCGAAGATCCGAATTATCCGAGTTAAAGAATCACCTAGAAGAGTTACTTGAGAAGAAGTTCATTCGGCCTAGTGTGTCGCCTTGGGAGCGCGCTGTGTTGCTAGTGAAGAAGAAGGATGGAAGCATGAGACTTTGCGTGGACTATGACATGTTGAACAAAGTAACGATCAAGAACAAGTACCCACTCCCGAGAATTGATGACTTGATGGACCACCGTGGTGGGTGCTAAAGTGTTTAGTAAGATCGACTTGAGGCTCGGGCTATCACCAAATCAAGGTGAAAGATGAAGACGTTCGTAGACGACTTTGAGAACTAGATATGGGCACTATGAATATCTTGTAATGCCGCTTTGGTGTTACCAACGCACCCGCAGTGTTTATGGAGTACATGAACCGTACCTTCCATAGTCACTTGGATCGCTTTGTGGTGGTATTTATAGATGATATTTTGGTGTATTCCAAGACGGAAGAGGAGCACGCTTGAGAACACTTGAGGTTAGTGCTAGAGGTGTTAAAGGAAAAGAAGCTCTATGCGAAGTTGTCAAAGTCACGAGTTCGGTTGAACAAAGTGAGTTTTCTCGGGCCATGTAATTTCCGGTGATGGTATAGTCGTAGATCCACCCAAGGTTGATCTTTGTGTTGCAATGGGAGAGCCCAAAGTCGCTGGATCGAGATCGAAAGTTTCTTGGGGTTGGTGGGTACTACAGAGGTTTATTGAGGGTTTCTTTCTCTAGCTAGCCCTTCCGTTGACTCAACCGACGTGTAAGGGAAAGGCCTTCGTTTGGGATGCACGGTGTGAAGAGAGCTTCAATGAGTTGAAGCGGAGGTTGACAACATCTCCTATTTTGGTATTGCACTGCCCGGATCGACCGCTCGTGGTGTATTGTGATGCTTCCAAGATGGGTTTGGGAGGTGTCTTGATGCAAGAAGGTAAGGTAGTAGCCTATGCGTCTAGGCGATTGAGAGTTCATGAGAAGAACTACCCTACTCATGACTTGGAGCTTGCGGCAATCGTCTTTACTTTGAAGATATGGAGGCACTATTTGTATGGTTCTAAGTTTGAGGTGTTCGGTGATCATAAGGGGTTGCGATGATTGTTTGACCGTAAGAACCGAATATGAGACAAAGGAGGTGGTGGAATTGTTGAAAGACTATGACTTCAGTTTGAATTACCATCCGGGAAGGCTAATGTTGTAGCCGATGCCTTGAGTAGGAAGTCCCTTCATGTGTCCGCATTGATGGTGAAAGAGCTCGAATTGATTGAGCGGTTTCTTGATTTGAGTTTGGTCCGCGAGGTGGCGCCAAGAGTGTACGGTTGGGAATGTTGAAAATCCATAACGATTTTTAGATGTTATTCGGGAGGCTCAAAAGCAAGACATTAAACTAGTTGAGTTGGCGGTGGGGATTGATCACTCGAGGTTAAAGATTATGAGTTAGATGCGCAAGATGTGTTGAGATACCGAGGAGGATTTGTATCCCCGATGATGAGGAGATTAAGAAATCAATTCGGAAGAGGTCATCGAAGTAAAATGAGTATCCACCCGAGCCACAAAGATGTACCAAGATTTGAAGAAGTCGCTGTTTGGTGGCCCGGCTTGAAGCGTGATGTAGCCCAATTTGTGTATGCTTGTTTGACGTGTCGAAAATCTAAGGTAGAGCATCGAGGCGCGGCGGGGTTGATCACGACCATTGGATGTACCGGAATGGAAGTGGGATAGTATCTCTATGGATTTTGTAACTGGATTGCCGAATACAGCGAAAGGATTTGATGCTATATGGGTTATTGTTGATAGGCTGACGAAATCTGCTCACTTTTTGCCGATTAATATGACTTACCCAGTTCCGAAGTTGGCAGATATCTATGTTAAGACAATTGTAAAGCTGCATGGTGTCCCTTCGAGTATCGTGTCTGATCGAGACCCTAGATTTACTTCTGAGTTTTGGAAGAGCTTGCAAGAGGCATTGGGTTCTAAATTGAGATTGAGTTCCGCTTACCATCCCCAGACTGACGGGCAGACGGAGAGGACTATCCAGTCACTAGAGGACTTGCTGAGGGCTTGCGTCCTTGAACAAGGAGGTTCATGGGATTCCCATTTGCCGTTGATTGAATTCACTTATAACAATAGTTTTCATGCAAGTATTGGGATGGCGCCTTTCGAGGCATTATATGGTAGGAGGTGCAGAACGCCCTTGTGTTGGTATGAATCGGGGGAAAGTGTGGTGTTAGGCCCGGAGATTGTGCGTGAGACCACAGAGAAGGTGAAGATGATTCAAGAGAAAATGAAAGCCTCGCAGAGTAGACAGAAAAGCTATCATGATAAGAGAAGGAAGGACTTAGAGTTTGAAGCGGGTGACCATGTGTTCTTGAGGGTCACACCTATGACCCAGTGTTAGGTGTAACAGACCCGGGTCCACCGCGGCAGCCACCCCGCGCTATTACTCACGATCTTTTCTACCCCCTTGTAGAATTTTTGCCTTCCGTGGGATTCGAAGAGTGGAACTTTGTATTTGAGCCCCATGTACAAGGTTCGAATCCCACGGAAGGCAAAAATTCTAAGCAAGTGGGGGGTAGAAAAGATCGTGAGTAATAGCGCCGGTGTGGCCGCGGTGGACTGGGCTATATATCATGCGTCTTATTTGAAATCGAAAAAGTTGACTCCTCGTTTCATTGGGCCGTATCAAATTACGGAAAGAATTGGGAGTGTTGCATATCGGGTGGCCTTGCCGCCCAATCTTTCGAACTTGCACGACGTGTTCCACGTGTCGCAACTTCGGAAGTATATTGCGGATCCGTCTCATGTGATTCAAATAGATGATGTAGAGGTGCGGGATAATCTCACCGTGGAGACTATGCCTGTACGAATTGAGGATCGTGAGGTGAAGACCTTACGAGGTAAGGAGATCAAACTGGTGAAGGTTGTTTGGGTTGGAGCAGCCGGTGAAAGCCTGACATGGGAACTAGAGGATAAGATGCGGGAGTCGTATCCGGAGTTGTTTGAATCAGGTATGTTTTCGAGGACGAAAAATTCTAAGTGGGGAGAGTTAGATGCTTCCCAAAATAATTTAATTAATTATTTTAATTAAATTATTCTAATATCAATTGATCTAAATATATTGAATAAGTTATATGTGTTTTGCTATAATAGGAGGTGGTGGGAGTAATGCAAGTAGGGTGTAAAAAGGGCCCATTTACATGAGCCCAACCCACACCACTTAGGTTTAGTAACCATAAAACAAAACAAACAAAAAAAAGGGAAGACGGTGAAAGAAAGAAGAAAAACGCGACGGTTGAGAAGAAAGAAAAGAAGGAGAGAAGGCGCCGTGAGAGAGAGAGAGAGAGAAGCGAAGGCTTGCGATTGAAGGAGAGGGAGTTTCCATTCTTTGAAATTCGTTGGGAATTCTAAGGAGAGCTTCATCTTCATCTAGTTTCAAAGGTAAGGGGGGTTAAACTACCTAAGGGTTTATATGATGGGGTTATGTGGGAATTTGGAAACTATTATGCTAGTTAGGATTCTGAGTAGTTGTAGAACTAAATTATGATGAGAATTTGTTGTTGGTTTTGTTGGAAATTGATTACCCATGTGAGAGAGGTTGTTGTTGAAATTGTGCCCTTAATGTGTTTGATGTTATGCATGAATAAACCTTAGAAACATGTTAGGTGTGTGTATGAATTGCCAATTTGTTGTTTCGATGTTTTAATTGTTGTTGAGTATTCTTTGGCTCTTGAGAATTGGTAAAAAATCGAGGAATGGGGACTTAGGCGCAACTAGGCGCCATTGTGCTAGGAATTGGGCGCCATGGCGCAACAAGGTTGCTGCCTGGCGCCATTTGGCTGCTGTTTTGGCGCCTTGGCGCAACAAGGTTCTTGCCAGCGCCAAGTCTTTAGTTAAGGTTCTTTGGTTTGGCGCCATGGCGCAACCGAAGTTCTTTGCCGCGCCACTTTGCAGATTCTCGCCCGTGCGATCAAAGTTCTTGCTAGCGCCACATTCTTGGAGTTTAGGCGCCTGCAGTGCAGCCAAGTTCTTTGCCAGCGCCAAAGTGCTAGGTTTTAGCGCGCCACAGTGCGGCCAAGTTCTTTGCCAGCGCGCCAAAGTCTTTGGTTTTTTAGGCGCCTAGTGCGGCCAAGTTCTTTGCCAGCGCCATCGTGCTAGGTTTTGGCGCCTAGTGCAGCCAAGTTTTGCCAGCGCCACCGTGCTAGGTTTTTGGCGCCTAGTGCGGCACGAGTTCTTCGCTAGCGCCATCGTCTTTGGAATTTTGGCGCCACTGAGTTGCTTCTTGCAGTGCCTCTTTGTTGTTGTTTGTGGCACCGTGAGTTGCCCAAGTTACCGTAGGGCACCAATAGGTGTTGTTTGGTGCCACTTTGTGTTGTGTTTGGGTCATTTGGAATTGTTGTGCTTAAATGTGGATGAACGTATTGTGTTGTTGCTGCTTGTAGAAATGTAAGAGCAAATATTAAGTTCTTTGTGGTTGTTGTTGTGGGTCCATGAGACCTTTATTTAAGTTGTTGTTGTTGTTGTTGTTGGGTCGGTGAGACTAAACCGTGTTGTTGTTCTGTGGGTCCATGAGACCTTTATTTAAGTTGTTGTTGTTGTTGAAGGGTCCGCTTCGTTGTTCTTGTTGCGTTGTTCATGAGTCCCATCGCATGGCATATGCATACCCCGTGTTGAAGGTCGCGGTCTTGGAGCTCGCTCAAAGTGTTGAAGTTGAAGCCACAAGGGCTGTTTTATGTTGAATGGTACCACATGCATATACCCGGGTTGTGGGTTGCATTTCATACATAGTTTCATGTCGAGTTGCTGTTGATTGACGTCGTAGTTTAAATGTATTGCTTGTTGTCTTTGTTGTGATGGGTTGCTCTTGTACGTTGTTATGACTAGTACTTATAGTTGCTGAGACCTTACATATTACTTATCATATAATCCTTTATGTTGTTGGACTCACCCTTTCTCTGTTTTAATGTTACCCCTACGTGGGTGACATGCAGGTAGTCGTGTGTGAAGGACCTTCTCTCCTTCCTATTTAGAGTCGAGTCGAGTCGCCTCGATACGTAGCACACCGGGGATAGACGAACACCGTTGATTTTGGCTTGCTTTTACTTTAGACTATCATTCTATTTGCGTTATTGTTTTATATGAAGTGTATTTTACACTAAGTTGTTGGTTGAGATTATGCATGTGATAGATCATTATATTCCGCTGCGTTGTGATGAATTTTGAGTTGTGCTACGTACTTATTCGTCGTCTTAATGAAAGGCCAAATTTGACTATTAATGTCGTTTAAATGTTGAGTTTAAATGTTGATGTGTAACGCTCCGATGCATGCTGGTTGTTCTTTTCACACTCTGATAATTAAATAAATAAATGGGGTAGAATCGGGGTGTTACAAGTAGCCTGAGATTTAATGAAACAATCATTAAGATGAAACTCAACAAAGACAGGATTATCACGAAGAAAACGATTAACACTAATTAGATTCTTGGTGATAGAAGGACATCTGATAAATTGTGCAATTGTAACTTAATATTTGGATTGAAGGGTGAGGAAAAGAGCTAGAGCCAAAGATTAAGAATGTAAGCTTTGCCCATTACCTACGAAAAACTTGACTTAGAGTCTCATGAGTGAGGTGTGGAACTTGAATGTTTTGATTGTTGTTTGTAACATGAGTGCTAGCAGCAGAGTCACCAGAGAAGTTAGGAGAGGCTAGTTGAGGTGCTGTCATCATAAGTGCTTGTGGTGGAGCAGTAGGTACGGGTTGGCTTGGTTGAGTGGTGGGTGCAGGCCATTGTGGTGGTGGTTGTTGTGGTTGGACATAGGTATAGGGGTTGTAATATTGGTGAGGTTGAGGTGTGGGAAAGATAGGTGGCTGAGGTGTGTTAGGATTGAAGTATTGGTTGAACCTATGATAGCATTGTGCAGCAGAGGACCATATTTGTTACAGACTTGACAGTTGCCTTGGAAACGACCTCCACAGCCACGCCCACGGTAACCGGAGGCACCTTGAGGCAGTTCAGTGGGAGATGGAGTATCAATAGGGACTTGTGGTGAAGGAGAAGTTTGCGTAATTAAAACCGAAGCATTATCGGTTTTTGAAAGCTTACGATACTTGTTGAGGCGAATTTCTTGACCGATTAACAGAGATTCTGCTTCTTCAACCGTCACATCCTCATTGAATTTGCTTTCAACAAGAGAGATGATGGAGTCATACTCTTGTGGAAGGCCATCGAGAATGGCGTCGAGATGATCTTTGGTCGAAATTGGACTTCCAACAGCAGCAAGAGAATCCACTAGTTTCTTGATTTTGGCAAGATAATCTTTAACAGAATTACCTTCGAGTTGCGTGGCGCGAAGTTCAATTCGAAGTTGACGGATCTTTGTACGTCCAAGCTTGGAGAAGCCTGTATCTTGTCCCAAAGTTCGAACGAGTGAACGCAGCCAACAACACGAGCTTGGATCTCCGTCGTGAGCGACGTTTGCAACCAGGACAACAGAATCTGGTCGTGCGCTTCCCAAAGAGAGAACACAGGATTTTCATTTCCGGTGGCAACGTCGTTAGTGTTGAGAAATCTAGGAGGAATCATCGGAGAAACGAGATAGTGACGTAGACGGTGAGCTTTTATCAACGGCTCGACTTGTTGCCGCCATAAAACAAAATTTTCATCGTGAAGGCGTTCAGTAATCTTGTGTTTAAACTCCTTGACTTTTGAGGTGACGGAGTTTCCATTGCTCGCAGTAGTATGCGGTGTTGTTTGCGATGCTTCACCGGCGAGATTGATCGGTGGAATTGTGCCGTTAGGCGGTTGCAACGGTGGATCGTGATTGTTTACAGAGGCCATGGTTGATGCGACGGTAACGGAGCGAAAAAGAATCGAAGGTAGAAGAAGAAGACGGTTAGAAGTTTCTTAGAGAGTTTGTTACGATCATTGAGGCTCTGGATACCATGTTGAGAAATTTAGAGAGAGGGAAAGAACTAGTTTGAACATTGTGAAGAAATGAATTGATTGTGTGAGATTTACACAGAGTGGATGCTATATATAGGCATGCCACAAAAACAAATTGTTACTGCGATGGCAGTCAACGCTAGAAAGTGAAGTACAATATTACAGCCTATAACAGGTTAACCAAGCTACAAACTAAAGTTCACTAGTCTATACTCTTACAATTATTAGCAACTAAGAAAAGTATCACCAACAAACAAAAAGAAACAAAACTTATTAACTCAGAAAGTTTAAATATGTTTTTAGTGCATAAAAAATATACTAGTCATTATAAAAAATTTCACTCACTTTTAACCCCTACATTTTTTTCCGTCAGTGTTTTGTAGTCCCTCTTGACTCTAACACCAAGGGGTTGGCCTAGTGGAGATTTTTATTTGGGAGGTCCCGAGTTCAAATCCCCACTAATTCACTTGTGGTGAAGTAAATGTAATTAACTTCATAAACATTTAAAAATGTCAAAAGTTTTCTCTACTTTAGACGGAGGAGGCGCCATCCCCTCATCCTAAAATTTTTTATAACAAAAAAATTCCTTCTGACTCTTAAGAGCGCTTAGAAGTGCTATAAAAATCAAAGACAATACATCTTGTTGCTTCTCCACATCAGCATGCCACATCAGCTTCCCGCCAAAAACACCCCTCTTCCCTCCAATTCTCCAGCCACTCACTAGCTACCATGTGTGCCACATAAGCTCCATGTTGGATTTGGCTTCCTTCCCATGTGATATCCTGCCACTCCCATGTGAAGATGTCAGGTGAAAAGACTCTTTCTTTCTTCCTCACGCTTCCTTTCTTTCAATCTCTATTTTCTCTTCTCTCTGCATTCTCTTCTCTCTTCCCACTCTCATCTCTTTCTCTCTCGCCTCTCATCGCTCTCTTTCTCTCACTCGCCTCTCTCTTCTCTCTCTCTCTTTTTCTTCTCTATCTATGCTCTTCACCACCGACTCTCACCATGAGAGAGGGAGAGAAATTTCGCATTTCTCAGGGAGAAAGAGAAAGAAAGCTTGACGGTGGTGGTTGCGATGGCGATTTCTCTCACTCTCTTCTCTTCTCACACTTACATCTCACTCACTGATCAAAAAACATCTCACTTTCGGTTCACATCGTCCCTCGCCGCCATACTGGCCGCTTCTCTACTGCGTCGCTCGTCCGCTATCACCACACTTGTCGCTCGCTTCAGGGGGTTGTCTCGATTCTTCTTTTGATTGTGATTTTTGACCTAAAGTCTTGACCTTTTGTTTTCGTGTTCGATTTAGCGATGAAAAAACAAAATGCAAGAAGGAAGCCACCGCCGCCTCCGCTCCTCAATCCCGACTGTGTAACCTTTTCACGTAAATCTTTCATTTCTTTCCTCATTCACTCAAATAAACTTTCTTATCACACTTCTTCCTCCTCTCTCGCCATTCTTTCTTTTGTTGATTCACTTGCGATTTGTGAGATTGTGTAATTGCAGATATATATGTTCATAGATTTTTGATGAAAACAAATCATGCTTTTGTATTTATTAGTTTTCTTCTAAGTGGTAACCACCACTGCTTGATAAAATGCCTCACTTGAGTGAGGTGTATTTTATTTTTACTTTTATTTGTGGGAAGAATTGTGTTCCAGATTTTCTTATTTTATATGCAATTTGAAGAACAAGTGTGTGATTTATGTTGAAATCCAATTCATATATAGAGACCAATTCTTATCAATATTAGTGTATTGCATGTTTCTTATAACCGTTAATTTGGTTTTTGTGTTTCTAGGTGTGGACACGGTAGGAGCCTTGCTCTAGAGGTGATTTGATTTTCTTTTTATTCTTATCTTTTTGGGTTCTCATTTAAGTTAAATAAACTGGTTGGATTATGCAAGTGCTGATTTTATGTTATATTTATTTCTGCAGTATGAAAAAGATACTTCAATCTTTGTAACATTTTGTCTATAATATAAGATTCGGCAAAATGTATATGTAGTTCTGGAATTTAGCATTTGATGTTAAAAAAGGTGTTTTTCTTTGCTTGCAGAAGATTAGGTCACTTGTGGTTGAATTTTCTGATTTTAACAGCTGCAGATTAAATGAGTGGGAAGAAGCTTCACGGTGATTCTTCAACGATTGAACTCAATAATTCAAACATGGTAATCTCCATCTCTTTATTTAAATTGCATGTGATTTATAAAGTATCTGTATAGCTTATAGGATTTCAGATTTTTATTTATCCACTTTCTGTATACTTGCATTTGAAATGGCTTTTTACAAAGAGCAACCGAACACCCCTCGCAGATGTTTGTCTTGAGTTTGGAGGAATCATTGTCAACCATGTGATTGTTTAGTATCTTCTTCATTAGTAATATCCATTTTACAGCTACCTTTTCATTTATGTTAGTTGTTTTTGTCTAAATTGGTCTTAGCTTACTCCACTTTGTTCTACAGGAAGAAAGTTTAATGCAATGATTGGTTATCATAGTGTAAGCTACAAGCCTTTATTTTTAATCTGATTTGTTCCTTATTATCTCAACTTTCAGCGCTTATTTGAATATTTATTTTGTTTGCATTTGAATCGAGGTTGGTCGAATTCAATTGTGTAACTACTTTGCTAATTTGGCTTCTCTTATCTAGATGGAATTTGAAATATGTTTTTCCGTGTGATGTTCATTGCTACCAAAGAACTATTTGTTCTATTTTAATGGAGTTGTGATGAGGTATGAAGGTGTTTACAGACTAGCATTATTAATTTTCCTTAATTGTCCATTCCATTGTTGATTTCGCCAAGATCTAAACCTATTGAGCCTTACATGTTCTATATTAGTTATTCAGCTTGATCTGATATCTTCTTTGTCTGTGGTCCTTCAATATTCATATGGTTGATCTGATTGCTCACGTTGCCAGCGGGAGAGAGCTAGCTTCTGATCATGAATGAAGTTGAAGAGCCAGCTGAGAGTGTAGGGGACAAGCGGCGTAGCGTGAACGAGAAAAGGGATGGCAGAGCGCCGATGGTTTGCCCTTCTCTTGATTATTTTTTTGATTGTTTCTTTGCTTGAAATTCATGTGTTACTTTGGGGTTCAACATCTTCAAATTCATCTCTTTCTCCCAAGATATTTTTTCCCCATTTTCCTCACAGTTCCCTTTCCTAACTTTTATGTCTTTTGTTATGTTTAAGTTAAGCTCCAATATGTTGATATGGATCTTTTGCCATAAGTTTTGGAACTTTGGAATCATAATCTCTAAAAGGGCCTAAAATAAGTTTAGAGATGTGATGCATACAGATACTGCCATTGTAGGAATGGGATTAATGTGTTGGTGTGGTGATAAAGGGGAGAAACTGCAAGGAATCAAATATCAGAAGATTATAGTGCAGGTAGCTGAATACCAAATTAATCTTTCATTTTATAGCAATAAAAAATCTGTTAAACTGTTGTTAACTTGAATTTGCATTTTACATGCCATTTCTAAGCATATTTGGATGAGAGCGTCATTGATATCATTTCCCTATGAAAAGCTAACATCAAACCTCTTCTATATGGAAGTATTCCAAGTCCTAAGAAAGGGGTTAGCCAACTGTCTCTGATTTTGATGACAATGCCTTCTTGATCAGCCCCACATATAGTTTTTTTAGAAATATGGTTTCTCATCTATAAATTCTATGTTTGTCCTTTAGCTTCCAATATTTACAATAAGATACTATCCAATTTCAAGCATAATGATTCTTGAGCACCTAAATATTGATTCTTTATTTCAAGATTGAGGTTGATCTACTGCTTGAAATTGAATTTGGTATCCAAATTCAGTTTATTTATTTTCTTAAGTTGGGTGAGTGCTTATTTTATGTTTGTCTACATCAACTCACTTTACAATTTAATGAATGGTCTTCACTTCTTCTAATGACAGATAATTTGAGAATAACTGTCAGATTTGGGTTTGTCTTCATGATGATATCTATTTAATTTAATATTAGAATGATAATTATAGAATTGGTTTTTATAACTCCTTGGACAAACACATGAATTTTCATGTATTGCTGTTTAAATTTCCATGTTCAAAGACATTATAATTTTTTTTGCGCTCGACAATATAGAATGGGAGGCTAAAATTGCAAATTAATTGGCTATTGCTTCTCAACTAAAATGTGTGTCGGCTCGTGCTTCTCATGTGTATTTTAATTCATCTAGAAATAGTAGTTAGAACCACATTTATGTAGTTACTTTTTATGGGAAAAATGGGAATTTAGAATTTGAAACTCTCAAACTTTTCAAGGTCTTGAACTATGAATCTCTCTCTTTCTTTTATAAGTTCCTTTAAATTTAGATAAGGCTTCATATTATAAGCTTTATAAAATGTTGTGATTCACATAATAGTTTCATGAATAATTGTTGATGGATTAATTTTAGCTTCATTGTCAATGATATGTTTAGGCATTGAGAGGTTAGATTGATTGACATTTGTGCTTATTGGTTTACTTGATTCTTGCAGGTTGCCTTTGCCTTTCTTGCAGGTTACTCCTATATGATAAATATCATTAAGAGTACGAGAGCCCATAGTAGTACAATAGCCTTTAGTCTGATCGTGAAACAACTAAGATAGCACACTCAAAAATACAATAATCCCAAGTGGCATTCCTTAAAATCAAGGTTCCTACACTATTTATGGATGGATGGGAACATTCTTTTACACCAGTAAAAGAATTATGTTGTGAATCACATGAGAAGAGTTTCTAAAGTAACTCATCATTGATCATCGCGTTGAGTTGTAGTTTTTTTTAGTCAATTTATCATTGGAGAGATTTTTGGTATTCTGATTGTGTGTATATATATATATATATATATATATATATATATATATATATATATATATATATTATTGCATTTAATTGAATGACTTAATATATAAATATTTTTGGTTAGGCCATGCATTTGTGACTAACATGTTGCTCAAAGGGAATGAAGTTGTCTTTGTCTTTGATTCTTATTATGGATATCATGTATGTAGAACTTATAACTTAGTAATGTAATTTTTATAAATTTTGTTTAGTTCCTAAAGTACATCACTCTATGGTCCAAGGTAGAACAAGGTTTAGGGTTTACACTTACGCAATTTAATATTTTGTACCTCCAATATGTGTCATTTATGTCACTTAAGCTTTGTCTATAGTATATCTTAAAACACTGCCCCCACCTTCTATAAAACCTCTTTAATATCACTTAAAACATTGTCCCCACCTTCTATAAAAACTGAAGCATTGGCCCCGTCCATCAGACGGGTCACGCCACTAGTAGAGAAAAAAGTGATGAAATAAGTAAGTGAAATTTTATATAAGGACTAAAAACAAAATTTGCAAATTTATTAAGGACCAAAAATTTGTAATACGAGGAAGGTAGCTCGGGTGAACTAAGGGACACGAAGGTAGTTCAGTTAGTGAGCTAAGTTGCTGAGCTAAGAAAGGTAGTGGGGGTGGGAGAATGTTAGTTTCGGGGTTTGAACCCTGGACCCGATAGGTAGCTCAGTTGGTGAACTAAAGTACATGAAGGAATTGCAAAAAGAAAGTCCAAGTTTAGAAGTGTGTTTTTCTTAAGGTTATATGCCATGCAACTAGTTTAGAAGTGGCATAACCTTGCATGTTTGATTGTTTGTTTGTTTGTGTTGATTTGTGATTGTGAAAGTGGAGAAGCTGCCAACACACTGGAACCGTAAGAGTGATGGTGGTGGGGCCTATTTGTTAAAAAAAACTTAAAGGGTCAATTTGTTACAAATAAATAACTTAAAGGTCCTCTGGTGTAATTTCTGGTGTAATTTTGCCTATAATTTTTCGTAGTACATGATTGATTGCATGAAAGATTATTATGAAGTCTAACTAATGAGTGTGACTCAGTTGATAACACACGTCGAGCTTGTTAATCAACCCAAAAGACCGTAGGTTATGGGGGTACTTCGAGGTGCCACCGAAGTCAAATACCTTAAGGTTTACTAAAATAAAAAAGAAAGATTACTATAAATTTATATGATGTTAAGTATATAAGAGAAAATATAATTTAATAAACACAAAAAATAATAAAACTTTAAAATATGTCAAATATTATGTATTTGATTTCCGACGGTAGAATAAATTGAGGTCATACTTTACTTACCTACGAGCCGAACTCTAGAATTAATCAGACTCTTTTCCCCTAAACATCGGAGTTAGGTCAAAGACCTCTAGACAAAAAAAAAATCCGTTTTTTTCATACAAAAACATAATCGCTATAAATTTTACAAAACATTACTAATACATATTAATAACTGATTTGCTCTCAAGTACTACATAAATTAAGTTAAATAATTCTACATATATGACCATAATTATCCACGTGTAATAGTCCACTTATATGATTTATCTATGTCTAGTGTCTTGATTGAATAATGAATGACCCTCTAGAGGGAAAAAATACTTTTCTTTCCATAATAAATAAATAGAATGAAAGCTACATTATTTAGTTTAATATGAATACTTGTCACACTATTTGTATTATATTTCTTGCTGTCGCCACCCATATATTACGACTTGTTCTAATGTTCTTCATTTCCTTGTAACTACTCTTCTACAACCCCTTTGACTTCAAATTTTCTCTCTCTACTAGCTACTTTTCAATCTTCCTCTTGTTAGCAATCTAGCTACAATCTTCCTTTTCATCGATCTCTTTCTTTTCTGCTCTCTTTGAAGGATGGCTGAACAAATTCCATATGATCTTGCTTCAAGCCTCATTAACAGGTACTCAATAATTTTTCGGACCTTTATTTTTGTTGCAGAATACATCTTTTTTTTTGTTCATTTTCTCCTATGAGGCTTCAAGCATTACTGTTATTTTTGGAGTTTTGGCTTAATGTTTATTTAATTTTTTGGAGATGTTAAATGAGTTTATGAATCCGCTGCTTAGAGATTCATTATTTATTTACGTTTTTGAGGATTTATTTTAAATCTTTGGAGTTTTTATGTGGTGAAAAATGTAGCGCCCTCGTGGTGACTCTGATAATTGCGTGTTTAGCTATAATTAGAAAAAGGGGGTGTTACATCTGTCCCCATTACAACCCATGAAATCCCATCTTTTGCATGCATGTGAACTATTTAGTGGAGATTTGGTCAAATTACAAGCTTATGGTAATGTGCATTTTGTGGAAACTTGAGTGTATATTTTCACTAGTCCCTAAACACTTAGAGAGATTGTGAGCGAGTGCCCTTGTTCACATAAATGTATTCTTCAGGGACTTGGGCCTCTAATTGGGCAACCTTTTGACACCTCATATGTGATATATTATCTATTATGCACATCGTGCTCCTAACTTTGGGTTCTTTTTTTTGGCTGTCTCTATTATCTTTTTGGAAATCTTATTGAGCTAGAAAATTTGCTTGAGGACAAGCAAAGGTTAAGTGTGGGGGTGTTGATAAACACCAATTTAGTGCATTTCTAGAATTACTTTTGAGTCACTTTTAGAGCAATAATTACCAATTATATATATATTATTGATTTAATTTGCTCTTTAATTTGCAGAAAGTAAGAATTTATGAAAAGGTATAAAAAGATCCCATTTGGAAGGAATTTAAGTAAATATATGCTTGGAGAGAAAGAAAGAGGCATGGAGTGGATAACAAGCAACACATATTTAGGAAGGATCTAAACCCTAATATTTAGGGATTGAGATAAAAAGGTGCTCTTGCAATTAAAAAAGGAAACAAGCTTGACTTGAGGAGAAAGGAATAACACACAACCCTAGCTTGGAGAGAAAGAAAAGGAATTAATATAAAAGGAGGACTTCACTTGAGAAAAAGGGGAGCTACACATCACAGTAACAACGTGACAGATGAGAGATTGAAGATTTGGGGTACCGTTCTTGACACTGTGAGAGAGCTCTGAAGCAGAAAAAGGAGACTGAAGACTCAGAATAAGAATTTATCTACTTTTCGGGTTATTTTTATCTCTGTAATTCATTACTCTAATTTCTATTTTATTGTTCTTGATACCTATGGATACCTAAGTCCTTTTCTAGGGTCTTAGGTGGATCTTGCATGATTAGAGACTTTTTTATGTTCTAATTTCTACTTTGAATTCCTGTTTTTATTTTAATTGATATTGTCCTATTATTTTTTATCACGTGACTAGGATTAGCTACCCTTTGCATGTTTATAATCAATTAGTTGATCAGGAACGTTATTGCAATTAGTTGGTGGACCTATAGGATAATTGGGGCTATAATTAGGGCATGACCAAACCATAATTTAGTCTTCCAATCATTCAACCTTTTTGCTCTTTATGCTTTTCTTGAATTTAAATTCTTGCATGACCAAACGGGGGTTAATTTAGGAAAAAGAATATTATCGCGAATGACCAAACGGATTAATAGTTTTAGTAAAGGGATTGGTAATTAAATAAAATAAGGGAATTCAGATAGAATTAGACATAGGGGAATCGAAGCTTGCAAGTGAAACCGTGACTCTAGGTCTCTCTCCATTGATTAAACTTTGTATTTTAATTCTCGCTATTTATTTCTTTTTATTTTAGTTTCTATAAACATCAAATTATTTGTTCGTCTAAACATTAAATAATCTTGACTAGTTTGGTACTTGTTAATTAATCCTGTGGATATGATATTCTTTATACTACTTCATGAAAGAGTACACTTGCTCTAAGTGTGTTTTTAACGCAACAAGTCTTTGGCGCCCGTTGTTAGGATTAATTTAACAATATTAAACGAAAAATATTTTTATTGCTTTAGACATTTTTTTTATGCTTTTATTTTAATTTTGTTTTTTTTATCTTATTAAAAAAATACAAAAAAAAATTGTTAACACTTTCCCAAGAGCTCGTTGCGATTCACTTTGTTTTGCATAGAAAAGTCTAAATCATGTTTAAAACTCGTGGAGATTATATTAGGGAGGCACAAGCACAAATCAATTTTGAGAACTCATCTTGGTATATGTCTCAATGTCAGATCCCATTTTCTCCTCCTCCTTATGAGCCTTATTTAGACTATTGGGATGATTATGAGCCACCTTCTTATTCCTCCCACTGGGATAATCATGAGACACTACACGTACAAAGGCAAGAGGAGGAGATACCATACACCAATGATGTATTTGAGCAGATAAAAGCAAACTTTGATTACATGAAGGGCCAACTTGGAACCATGAACAACGAATTTAGAAGCTTGAATGGTCAACTATCAAGTATCATTGCTATGTTATCTCAAGAGGTCCAAGAAACTCCTTATTCACAAACTGAGCAATACAAAGAAAATATTCTTAGGAGTGATGAAGAGTTCTCCATGGAAGATAATATAGAGGAAGAAGCTCTCGAGAAAGATGAAGAGACTCCTATTGAATGGAGTCAAATAAAAATAATAGCTCCTACTGAAGGAAGTTATATTGAAATAAAAGATGATACTGATGAGAGCGGTTGTGAGGAGAATGAAAAAGATCCATTGGTTCATGAGTTCGAGGAAGAGGAGAAAGCCCCAATTTTTGGGCAAGTTGTTTTAACCATTGGTGATGCTGTAATTGAGGTTAATGAGGGAAATGTAACTTTAAGGAGTGGTAAAGAAGATGATGTTATTGAAGCTTTAAATTCCAACGAAAATTTATCTTCTTTAACTTCTCCTTATTTTGATGATGTGGTTGAAACTAACAGTGTTTGTGATCTAAAGATGCAGGACCTTTTGAAAAAATATGTTAACTTGCAAGATCCTAACATAGTGGTGGATAGAGATAAAACAAAAATTCCACAATCCTTTGAATTTCATCCACCACATGAAAAAGAAAAACAATGTCAACCACATGGTTAGAAAACTAAGAAGGTGCAATCGCGTTAGATGTAAAATTTGCTCTTGGAGAGCCACCGATTGAGCACCAACTATCGTCGTGCTCACGACGTTAAACAAGCGCTTCGCAGAGGCAACTGTGTTTTTTATTTTCTCTCATTTTTGTTTTGTTTTATTTTGTTTTTAGCAAAAGCTCAGACTGCAAGCTCTCTCAGGGAAGTCACTCTTACTCTCTCATTTATTTATTTTGGTGCCAATATAATATTTTGCATTGAGGACCATGCTTCATGCTAGTGTGGGGGAGGATATTATATGTTGTTACTCGACCTCTATTAATGCATATACCCACTACATATGTTGATAGCATTTTTTTTGGCTTGTTTTGCATGAATTATGCTTATATTTAAAAAAATAGATATTATGCCTTTAGGGGATCCCATAATTAATTTACTTGACAGACTTGTGCTTAATTTTAACTGTGAGGATGTCCTTAGGAAGCTGATAATTAGCATTTGTCCCTCTTGAGTACTTTTTGTGAACTAGCTTCTAAATGTGAGATCTGAGCCTTTATAAGGGGATTGCTACTAAATCATAATTTTTTACCCCTTTTCTTTCTATGAGTGTGTTTCCCAATTTGCTACATTCTAGAATTTGTCTTTTGATCATTTCAAGGCGAAAAGTGATTTGCATCATGTAAAAAGATTTGGGGAATTTAGGTATTTTTCTGGCCTCAGAGTTGTTTGTTGAATTTATCCCTTAGTTGCCCCTTGAGCCTAATTGTTATATTTTTTCTTTGGTACCCAGATATAATTTTTTTCTTTTTCCTTTTTTTTTTGGTAACCAATTGAAATTGAATGTGGAGCAACTATTAAAAATTACAATTACGTCCTAAATTTTAGTGGTCTATATTGTCAGGACGGAAATTCCGTCCTTTACTTTAGTTGTCTATCTTGTTAGGATGAAGAAAACAAAAGTAGTGAATCATGTGCTTACAAGAACTTTTCTTACAAAGGAAACAAAATAGAAGTTTTCATGTACTTACCTTTTCCTCCTAAAAAAATTGAAAAAAAAAAAAGTATAGAAAGATAATTTGAAAAAAAAAAAGGAAAGCAAGAAGGAGAAAAAGGCACATCAAAAGAATGAAAGAGCCAAAGAGAAAATAAAAAAAAAAGAGTCGACTCAATAGAAAAATAAGAGTGAAGAATGAAAGTGAAATTAATTTGGAGTTTGGACAAAAATTGTAAAATAGATAGCAGCTCCATATTTGGTTTCAAAGGTTACTATTTGCTTCTTGTTTTTTCTAGCCCATTGTTTATCCCTCTCTTATTATTTCCTACCCTGCATGAATTCACCCTGGTGTAACGCCCCAAAATAATTCAAGTATTTATTTAATTAATTTAATTAGGTGCTATAGTGGTTGGTTGTATTAAAATAATAATAGAGTAATTAATTTAACTAAGAGGTGGTGGTTAGTAAATAAGGGAGTGGTGTGTTAATTATGTTAGGGAGTAGTGGAAGCAATTAAGGGAATGTAAATAAAGCTTACAATATTTAATTAAGTAGAATAATTAATTAGAATTTCGTTTGTTTCGGGGGATGTTCAAAGTAACTAGGAGGGTGTGATTTGGGCCCGTCATTGTTAAGTAGCCCAATTTAGTTGATAAAAACCCTTAGGGTCTTAGGAAACCCTCACTTGTGCAAAGGAACCAAAAACTAGCGAAAAAGTGAGAGTGTGTGAGAGTGTGAGACCGCGGCGCGAAGGAGAGAAAGAAGAGGGAAGGATTTCGTGAAGCTCACAAGGGAAAAAGCTAGGGATTGTTGGTGTCTTGGGGAGTTGCTTGAAGCTTTGTGTGTTCTTCAATCTCTAAAGGTTAGGGGGCTCTCCTTTCTTACTTAATAACCTATTGGATTAGCAATGATAGTAGTTAGGTTCTAGGGATGAATTGTAAATTGAATCGTTATATCGTGGATTTAATGGTGGTGTTATTGTTTGAATTGAGATGTGGTTCTCATACTACATGTTATATTGAATTCAATTGAGTGATTCTATGTTAATTGATGTGAGGTGAGTATAATAACTAATATGCATGTTGAGTGTTTGTAGAATTGACTCAATGAAATTGAGAGTGAGAACATGAGAAATTGGTGAGGGTTGTGATGTCGCATAATTATCTTGGAGATGAAATTAAGTGATTGAGGTATGCACTAGGTATTATTGGTGAGATGTTGAATGGCGTGTACCTAGGTGTAAATCGAGATTTGTGTTGTGTTTTTCAAAAAGAAATCAAAGTTGCTATTGTAGTTAAGAATATGTTGCTGTTTTTATAAAGAATATGTTGCTGTTTTTATAAAGCTAAGGTTGCTGTTTTTTTTACAAAACAAATGTTGCTGTTACTGTCTAATTAATGTTGCTGTTATCACAAATAATCATGTTTATTCTTTAAAAACATGTCGTTATTCTTCGTTAAAAACGTTGTGTTGCTGTTTTTCTTTTAAAGGATAAATGTTGCTGTTTTATGTGTAAAAAGGTGATGTTTCTTAAATTTAAAGTTGCTGTTTTTCCACAAATAAAGTGTTGTTTCCTCAAATTCAAGGGGCACTACGCCAGCGTACAAGGTTTGTCAGCGTTTTTTTTGGGCATTGGTAGCGTTTTAAAACGCTAGAGAAGTCGGGCGCTACTAATGCGTACACCCCATTAGTAGCGTTTTAAGAAACGCTAGCCATTTACCCAGCGTGTTTTAGACATACGTGGCGTTTTATATAAAACGCTAGCCATTGACCCAGCGCTTTTTACAATTCCTAGCGTTTTCAGAAACGCTAGGGATCCCATAGCTCATTTTACTACCATTCCTAGCGTTTTAAATAAAAACGCTGAGGATCCATAGCTCCTTTTTACTACCATTCCTAGCGCTTTTAAATTAAAACGCTAGGGATACTATAGCCCTTTTTACTACCATACCTAGCGTTTTATAAAAAAACGCTAGGGATGCTATAGCACCTTTTTACTAGCATTCCTAGCGTTTTATATAAAACGCTAGGGATGCTATAGCATTCCTAGCGTTTTATATAAAACGCTAGGGATGCTATAGCACCTTTATTAGCATTCCTAGCGTTTTCTGTAAAAACGCTAGGGATCCTCTAGCTCCTCTTTACAATTCCTAGCGTTTTATCTTTAAAACGCTAGGTATTGAATGAATTTTTTAACTTCATTTCTAGCGTTTTCACTCTAAAACGCTACCTATTGACTGAATTTTTTTAAATATTTTTTTTATTTTGGTTTGTTCTCCATTTTAATTACAACCTATAAATTCATTCCCTTTTCAACAAATTCAGAAAATACATTCCAATCCAATATATCATTCAAACAAAATTCAGTCAACAAAATTCATCAAATAATATTTCCAATCCAATATATATCATTCTAAGAAGTACTTACATTCCAATCCAATATATCACCAACAAAATTCATCAAATAATATTTCCAATCCAATATAAATCCAATATATACAACATAAATAATAACTAAACTATTATGAATCTCAAAACTTGCTACAAAAAGCTAGAAACAAAATGGCACCACTCCCCACTATCACAAAGTTCTTCAAATAGAGTAATTCTGGATTTTTTTGAAGTCGGGAAAATATCAAAAAAATGAAATAAAATTAGAATTAAAATGTTTATTAAATGTGAGTAAGTATTATAATATCAATATAAAAATAAATCTAAGTAGTTACCTTGGTTGGGATTATTACTTTGTCATGAGTGATAATCTCTTTCATATACCTCATAACATAGTACCCACAATCATTGCTATTTGGTTGTTTAGGACACTACAAAGCAAAAGATTATAACTTAATTGTCACATTTTTATGACCAAAAATCAATTAAAATTATAAGAATGATTCTTAAAAAGCTTACAGTTATGGGTAGCCATCTTGTTTTAGTCGTAGATAATCCCAAGTATTCTTTCAAAGCACTGTAACGTCATACATATATATATATATATATATATATAACGTTAAGTTGAACAAAATACACATATTAAATTATACAAATTAAAATGAGAGGGTTACACATACACACCTCTCAACCATCTGTATGCTTTAAGTCTTCGTGAGACGTTGTAATGGCCTTGAAGTGAATCCGGATAATAGACAACATTTTGCTTAGGGTTTATTGCAAAGAGTACCCAATGTTGCCTGCAAGTAAATGAAGAAACGAATGAGTACACATTAATTTACACTATAATACAATCCTCAAAATAATTAAACAAGTGATTGAAGACTAAATTTCTCACCCATTATTGAGTGGTGCCAAAAATAAAGAGTCGCCCTTCAAATGCTTGGCTTCCATGAAGCGTGAATGGATATAACTTTGTACGTCACGCTTAATAGCCATAATACGTTCCTCTCAGATTACCTTGCTTAAACACAACGATACACACCGGACACAAGAAGAAATACTTCGTGTCCGCTGAGAAGGGACCGTAAGACGATTGTACAAAAACCTATAAATAATATATATACAACTTTCGTGATCCTCATATATATACTCTAATATAAACAACTATTGTGTACAAATAATTTAATACATACCTCGGTATACTCTAATATCGATGGCAAGGGCCCAATCCATCTCAACTATAGCTTTCATATCCTCGATGTTGATCATTACCAAACTGCTTCGGGCCCACAATGTTATCGGGCGGTAAAAAAATTTGGTCGCCCCGTTCATTTTTTGAATGTGGACCTTTAGAGAATCGATGTAGTTCGGAATTCATGATTGGGAAATTGACCAACATGTTGGACTGGTTGTATATAGAAGATGGTCGGGAGAGTTTGGTAGTGGAAGGGAAGGTTGGGACACTTTCATGGAAGGGGAAGGTCGGGACACATGGGGTACCTAGTATATATTAAAAAAATGATTAATTAGCTAGTTAGTTAACACACATTATAGTCATTTAATTATTAACAAAAATATTGTCACTTACAACGACAAGTTGTTCGTGCCATGCCACAAAAGTACTAAGTGCTTGATCCACGATAAATATATCCGCATTAGCAATTGGAGCAGTGCAATGGTGCACTTCCCTCTATTGAATAGTCTACCCTAACTCTCAAATGGTTTTCGTGCATGGCCGATTGTGCGATGTGGCACTCAATTGGTTACATATCAAACCCACTCGCAACCTTTCGATGTGGGTTTGCAATATATAGCTCACATTCACAGCTATCCTAAATCAATTATAAAGAAAAATAAATATACATGATAATTTTATCAAATACATATGTACAAAAAAGCAGTCGAGTTTTGTTAAATACACATGTTGAAGGGATGGTGCAATATCTCGGGCGCTATGGGGGTGCAAGAGGCTCAATAGGTTCAAAGCAGGGGTGGTGCAAAGCAGGGATGGTGCACCAATCCTTTGTGCCAAGAGCTGCTTAAACATCTGTCTCTCTTCCATTAGCACAAAGAACATTCTTGGATAGCTCGTCATACTTTTCCGCCATGACTTTACAATCCCCGCACTTTTGCTTTGCTTTGGCTCTTCTTTGGCCCAAACACGGTTGTCGGAGGAATCCCATATCCATAACCTCTAATCCGACCTGTCTCTCTTCCCTTCCCAAGGCACGAGCAAGGACATCTTGGTGACCATCACAATCTGTTAAATCTCCTTGTCATACAGATTGTGATATGCTTTGGCGATGCACAAACATAAATAACGGATAAAATTAATAAACAAGTGTCAAGTGAAATTTAATCGACAATAAAAATATGTCCACGTGTCAAAAAAATCGAGTAACGGATAGAAATAATAAACAAGTGTCAACGAAATTTAATCGACAATAAAAATATGTTCACGTGTCAAAAAAATCGAGTAACAGATTAAAAAAATATAGTCGACACAAATTCCAACTTGCAATTTTTTCATGAATTTTGGAATACTTACAATTTTGTCCTTGACCTCCTTAGTTTTCGGATCCACAATCTCCCCATCCTTGTTTTGTCGGGCCCTCTAACTGCACAATCGCATTTATCAAGGATTCTTGAGTTGGATCTTTCCCTCTTCCAAGAACTATTTAAGTTTAATAATTGTTAATCAACTGTAAATTAAAATATTCATTAAATCATAATAAATTAAACTAATTGTGTCTTACCAATCTTTCTTCGAGAATTTGATATCCACTAGAACCTCCTCTATAAGTACTCTGGATTAGAAGCTCTTTCTTTATTCGCTTTGCTCTTTTCTATTTAAAAGATAAGTATACATTAATGAATGATATCTACTTGTGAAATATATATATAACTTAAATAATTAATATACTAACCAGAAATCCGGATCTCAGAGTGCGTATATCTACAAATTTGGTCCAATCCTCCTTAGTTATAATTCCGCATACGATCTTTGAGGCTCTGTCTGATGGTCCCATCGGGACGTTTGAGATACTTTTTCCCCACATCGCCTCCTGTAAGCCCTATGCAACCTTCCCGCTTCCTTCAAAGATCCAATCTCTTCTGACTCATCGACATCAAAGTGTTTCTAGTTATACATAAAAATGGATTAAATAAATATAACTAAAAATCACTAAATAAGATTATTAAAGAGGTCTAAAATTATATACCTGTATTAAGTCCCAAAAATCATCTTTCATTTAGGCAAAACTCGATTATCTTTCTCATTCCAACTTTTAATTGAAATTGGAAAGATTTGCTTCACCTTAGTACCAATAAAGCTAATTAAATTTGTGCCGTTGTCTCCAATTGGCAAACCTTTAACACTCCATCGGACCTTAAATAATTAAATCATTAAATAATTAGATAACTTGGAAAGGTAGAGAACAACATTAATAATTAGTAATTAACTTACCTTATATTTCTCGTGTCCTTTACTTATCCGATTGACGATATTCTTTTTCGATGTAATTCCTCGGGGAGTGAACTTCTTTGTGTTTCTATCACCCCCATCACCACCCTGACTACTCTCGTGATCACTATGTGATGCCATCTGACTTGCAATGACCCAAATGAAATAGACTCAGTGAGTTTTAGCTTTCTAATTGTTTAGAACCAACAAACACTTAACAAAATATAGAAGAAGCCATGCACTAAGTAACAGTGAAAGCCATGCACTAAGTAACCTAGAGTAAACATACAGAGGAAAGCCATGCACTAAGTATATAACCTAGAGTACTAAACATATATATGAAAGCCATGCACTAAACAGAGAAAGCCATGCACTAAGTAACCTAGAGTAAACATACATAGGAAAGCCATGCACTAAGTATATAACCTAGGAAAGCCATGCACTAAACAGAGAAAGCCATGCACTAAGTAACCTAGAGTAAACAGAGAAAGCCATACACTAGGAAAGCCATGCACTAGTCAAGTTAATAATGCTATCTAAGCTAGACTAATCTAACAACTAATTAGATACAACATTGAGCTAAGTAACAGAGAAAGCCATACAAAAGATACATAACAAACCATAAAAAAACCATAACAAATAGTCATTGCAGTGAGAGAGGTGGAGAGTACGTGAGTGCAGAAATACCTTTTGAAAGGGAGAGAGAGAGCAGAAAAAGGAAACAAATGGGAGTGAGCTGTGTGGTAAGATAGAACCAACGAGAGAGGATGGGTTTCTGCGTTTCTGGGTTTCCTGGGTCGCGTTTATGGGTTTCTGGGTCGTAGCACCAAGGAGATGAACGAAGATGAACGAAGAGGGTTTCCTGGGTTTCTGGGTCGTAGCACCAAGGAGATGAACGAAGATGAACGAAGATGAACGAAGATGAACGAAGATGAGTTCTGGGTTGTTTGTGGAGAGAAGTTAGGTAGATGAGTTCTGGGTTGTACGTGAGTGTGTGAGGGAGATGAGAGGGCGCGCCTTGTAAAAATTTTAATAGCATTCCTAGCGTTTTTACATAAAACGCTAGGGATCAACTAGCGCGTGTTTACCATTCCTAGCGTTTTACGAAAAGCGCTAGGAATGCTAGTAAAGGTGTTATAGCATTCCTAGCGTTTTTACGAAAAACGCTAGGGATGCTATAGCACCTTTTTTACTAGCATTCCTAGCGCTTTTCTGAAAAACGCCAGGAATGGTAAACACGCCGCTAGTTGATCCCTCAGAGTTTTATGTAAAAACGCTTAGGATGCTATAGCACATTTTTTACTAGCATTCCTAGCGCTTTATGTAAAACGCTAGGGATGCTATAGCACCTTTACTAGCATTCCTAGCGCTTTATGTAAAACGCTAGGGATGCTATAGCACATTTTTACTAGCATTCCTAGCGTTTTATGTAAAACGCTAGGGATGCTATAGCACCTTTTTATTAGCATTCCTAGCGTTTTACGAAACGCTAGGGATCCTCTAGCTCTCTTTACAATTCCTAGCGTTTTAACTTTAAAACGCTAGGTATTGAGTGAATTTTTAACTTCATTTCTAGCGTTTTCACTCTAAAACGCTACCTATTGACTGATTTTTTTAAATATTTTTTTTATTTTTGTTTATTCTCCTTTTAATTACAACCTATTAATTCATTCCTTCCAAAGAAAATTCATCAAATATCATTCCAACAAAATTCAGCCAATATCATTACAATCCAATATATAGATACACACAAAATTCAACCTATTAATAGATATTTTTGTTTACAAATCATACAACATAATAAGTAACTTACATTATGAAACTCAAAAGTAGCTACAAATTAAAGCTATACCATATATAACATAAATGACTACTGTCTTGACCACTAGATCTCATGATCACTAAGTGATGCCATCTGACCTGCAATATAACATAATCCATGTTATTGTTAAATTTACAAAAACAATATAATAATTATCTATTAATAAAAAATAACGAGAAATCATTAAGTCTATATTACCTTTTCCTTTTCTAGATAAAATTTTGTTTGCAATTCGCGTCTTGGTATTTTTTTTCCGACGAATAGTAATTCCATCATTATGATCTTTTCTAAAATATACAACATCCTATATAGAAGTATTTTCCCTATTATTGGTTCCGATGTTACAAGAACGGGTCGCCCTCAACACCAACATCATCGGGTGCTTCATCATTATCGTTGTTATACACAAATTTTTTGTCGACCAATAGAACAATAGACCAATTGATATTAATCGGATCGGTGACATAAAACACTTGTTGAGCTTGCGATGCTAAAATAAAAGGTTCATCTTTATATCCTAACTTGTTGAAATTCACCCGCATGAACCCTAATTCATCAATCAGAAACCAAGATATTGTCAACCCATTCACATTTGAACACGTGCTCCTGAAACATATTGTAATCCAACTCCCATATGTGTTCAATGAAGCCAAAGTAAGACATATTCGCATATATGGGATTTCTATCTTTGCACTTTGGATGCATGCATAGAATGAGCTACAAGAGTCACCCCACTATTTTGCATTTTACTCGATCATCTTGTTCTTTTGTATAGAAAGTGCACTCGCTCATTAGATAGTCATTGTAAGAGAAGACATGTATATTTGGACCTTTTGCTAACCATCTCAATCTTTTTGAAATCAAGTAGGATTCAAACACACTCACCATCAATGTGATGTTTTAGCCACACTATGAAACTCCTATTGTGTTCTTTTGCTAACCAAACTTGCTTCTTTCCCTGAATTGACTCTTAAGAATCTCCTTGTGCTTGGCAACATATGAATCAACCTCACTATCATTGTGAAGAACGTATAAGTGTGCTTGCTCTAGTTCTTTCCTTGATACCATCACTAATTTATTTCCGTCATCCCTTTACTAATCCTTCCCCGCATGACGAGACCTTGGCAAATCCCACGGAATATTCAAGACTAGATAGATAGCCCGTGCAAAACTCAATAGCCTCTTCAACTATGTAGCGCTCAACAATACAACCCTCGTGTCGTGATCGATTTTTCACATATCCTTTTAATATCTTCATGTAACGCTCAAACGGATACATCCATCTCATGTAACATGGGCCACACAATTGTGTCTCTCTAACCGATGAACTATTAGATGAATCATTATGTCGAAAAAGGAAGGTGGGAAATACATCTCAAGCTCACACAAAGTGACAAGTAATTTCTCTTTGCAATGTTGGCAACTTTCGAGTCAATCACTCTACTACAAATCGCCTTAAAGAATAAACAAAGTTTGGTTAAGGTCCGACGCACTTTCTTAGGCAAAATGGATCGTATACCAATGGGTAGCAAATTCTCCATGAGAACATGACAATCGTGGGACTTTAGAGACTTTAACTTGAGGTCTTTAATCGATACAAGAGTCGCCACATTTGAAGAGTATCCTCTGGAACTTTAACTCCATGAAGAAACTCACAAAAGACAGTCTTCTCCTTTCTAGATAGAGTATGAGTCACGGAGGTAGATATGTACGTGTACCCTTCTTTACCGGACCCAATTCAGGTCTCAAACCCATACTAACCAAATCCAACCTTGAGTTGATGGTATCTTTAGTCTTACCCATATATTGAGTAAGGTACCAATGACACTTTCAAGACATTCTTTTCAACATGCATCACATCAATGAAATGCCTTACATATAATGACTTCCAAAGATGGCAACTCAAAGAAAATCGACTTTTTCTTCCACCCCGTTTGGCAATCTCTCCCGCAAAAGGCTTCCCAAATTTAATGTTCAAATCTTCCACCTTTTCAAATACTGCTCGCCTCACAAAGGCGGGGAGCTCTACGTGTTTCTGTATTCCCATCAAATGCCTTTCTCCACAATCGATAGTGATGAGTTGATGGCAAAAATCTACGATGACCAAGATAGATATTCTTCTTACCATGTTCCAACCACATCCAATCTGTGTTATCTTCACATATAGGGCATGCACACCGCCTCTTTGTTACTGTATCTGATAGATTGCCGTATGCGGGAAAGTCGTTAATTGTGCCAAAGATCATAGCCCTCGTGGTGAAACTTTCTTCTCTCGAACCCATCATACACCTCTACCCCGCCTCCCACATTTGCTTCAAGTCTTCAATTAAAGGAGCCAAGTATACATCAATATCATTTCTGGTTGTTTGGGCCCCGAAATTAACAAAGACAAAGATCATATATTTGCGTTTCATGCAAAGCCACGGCATGAAGTTATAAATCGCCAAAATCACGGGCCATGTATTGTGGGAGCTACTCGATACCGTATGGTTAAATCCATCAGCCAGACAATGCAAGGCGTAGGTTTCTCGGGTCATCCCCAAATTAGGATACTCAATATTGATTTTTTCCATTGCGGAGAATCTGCCGGTGTCGTAGCATACCATCTTTAATCCTTTCATCCTCATGCCATGTCAAGTGTTTTGCATCTTCCGAACTACGATACATGCGCCTAAATCGAGGAATTATAGGAAAATACCACAACACCTTTTGTGGAGCAGACTCTTTCTTTCTTCTTATACGCGCTGCATTACATTTAGGACACGACTTTAACAACGCATGTTCATTCCGAAATAAAATGCAATCATTCGGACAAGCGTGTATCTTCTCATAGTTCAAGCCAATAGACCCCAACATTTGCTTTGCATCATACGTCCGAGAAGGAAGCACATTATCATTCGCAACATTTCTTTCGTAAGTGAGAGTAAATCGGTAAAGCTCTTATCCGTCCATCCGTGGCGAGTTTTCAAGTTATACAACTTGATCACAACCAATAATTTTGTGAATTCATTACAACCCGCATACAATGGTGTCTCTCGCATCGCTTATCAACTTCTCAAACATTTCAGGACAATCATTAAGATCCTCTTCAACCACCTTTGCCATCTCTTCAAATTCGTTCGCATCAAATGAATGTGTTCCGGTGTCAACCGTGGCGCATATCTCTTTACTAATATCATTCATATTTGAAGATTCACCTTTTTCTCACCGCATTATCCAACAAGTGTAACTTTGATCAATTCCATTCGCCTTTAAATGTCGTACCAACTCCTCTGCAAAGAATCGATTTTACATAACAACACCTTAAACAAGGACATTTCATACCACTAGAAGTCCCTAAACGTTCAACAAAGACAAATTCACAAAATAATCCACTCCAGCAAATATACTCCTTGGACAGCATTTATGGCGGACATCCAATTTCTATCCATAATTTCCAAATTATATTTATAATAAAATCCTCGAGAAGAGAACTTTAACATATGACCCATCAAGCAATTCGAATATAATGAAGAATCAATTCATATAAAAAAAAAACAAAAATTCCTCTTTTAAAATTTTTTCAAATCCACTCCTTATTTTCCCAAGCTATATCTATATCATATTATAGTCTTCCAAATAATTAATTTATGTTTAACAAGAAGAGGCTAGTGGTAAAAAAAAAAGAAGAGTCTAGTGTGCACAAGTGACAAAACTAATATATTTCTAAACTAGAACCCATAATTAATATCTAACAAGAAACAGAGCAAGGAACAAAAACTCACCAATGTTGTCCGAGTGAGAGAGATGATGTTCACTTGAGAGAGATGATTTTCGTTGAGAGAGATGATGTTAATTTGAGTTAGGGTGTTAGGGTTTTATGCGTTTACGGGTGAGTGATTTTGCGTTTACGGGTGAGAGTGTTAGGCGAGAAAGGAAGTAGCTCAATGGGAAACAAAAAAATATTATTTAACCATACCTAGCGTTTTCTAAAAACGCTAGGGATCTATCTAGCGTGTTTTCTAAATACCTAGCGTTTTGAATAAAAGCGCTAGGGGATCCGTCTAGAGTGTTTACTAAATACCTAGCGTTTTATAAAAACGCTAGGGATCTATCTAGCGTGTTTTCTAATTGGCTAGCGTTTTGAAAACAAGCGCTAGGATCTGTCTAGAGTGTTTTCTAAATAGCTAGCGCTTTATAAAAACGCTAGGGATCTATCTAGCGTGTTTTCTAATTGGCTAGCGTTTTTGAATAAAAGCGCTAGGGATCCGTCTAGCGTGTTTTCTAATTTGCTAGCGTTTTAAGTAAAAGCGCTTAGGGATCCGTCTAGCGTGTTACCTAATTGGTAGCGTTTTAAAGTAAAACGCTACTAATGGTGTAGCGTGTTATTAAAATGGGTAGCGTTTTTATAAACGCTACTAAAGGTGGCGATCTCTTTTTACAATTCTGGCGTAGTGGGGGTTGTTTGCTTAAATTTAAGTGTGCTGTTTTTCAAATCTAAAGGTGCTATTTCCTCATATTTAAAAGTCTTTGTTTTCCTACTTTCCAAGTTGTTTGTTTTCTTAATTGAGAGGTGTTGTTTCCTATTTTCTTTTAAGCGCTATTCTTTGTATTTTAAAAGGTGTTATTCTTGCTTGTTTTTAAGTTCTTTGTCCGATTTTATGTGTTGTCCGTCCCTATGGGCGTTGAGTTAGTCATTCAGTGACAAAGTAGTCGTGCAATTAATTGTGATTGATGTGGTGGGTGCGCTATCCTTAGAGTGATTAAATTGAGATGTGTCTATGGTGGTGAATATTTATTGATGAGCTGAATTTTTATTGGTGAGCTGAAGAATTACTGGGGAGCTGAATCAATATTGGTGAGTGTGATAATCGTAGTTATGGTGTTTTGGTGTGTATGGTGCATGGTCCTTGAGTCTCATGATCATGTGCATATTTTGGTGAGCAGAAGGCTTCGGCCTTATTTGGTGAGTGCCCTCAAGGCAAGATATTGGTGTTGATGGATCCACATGCATATTCCCTAGGAGTTGGGTTGCATTGCATGCATTGCATATACTTTCGTTGTTGTCTGTGATTGATATAAAGTGATGGTGTGTTATTTTTGCTGTGTATTGGTGTTGTTAGCTGTCTGATCTATATGTTGTTGATCTTGTGTGTTATTACTTATGAAATGAGACTCACCCTACTGCTTTTATGTTGCTTCTTATGTCGGCAATGTGCAGGTGACGGCGAGTGAAGGTGATCTAGCACTTTCCTTCCTAGTGGGTCGAGTCAGCTCTGATACGTTGCACCGGGGAGGGTTTTAGTTACCGTTTTCAAACCATTACTCTTATTTTTGGAGTTTTGGCTTAATGTTTATTTAATTTTTTGGAGATGTTAAATGAGTTTATGAATCCATTTGCTAGAGATTCATTATTTATTTACGTTTTGAGGATTTATTTTAAATCTTTGGAGTTTTTATGTGGTGAAAAATGTAGCGCCCTCGTGGTGACTCTGATAATTGCGTGTTTAGCTATAATTAGAAAAAGGGGGTGTTACACCTGTCCCCATTACAACCCATGAAACCCCATCTTTTGCATGCATGTGAACTATTTAGTGGAGATTTGGTCAAATTACAAGCTTATGGTAATGTGCATTTTGTGGAAACTTGAGTGTATATTTTCACTAGTCCCTAAACACTTAGAGAGATTGTGAGCGAGTGCCCTTGTTCACATAAATGTATTCTTCAGGGACTTGGGCCTCTAATTGGGCAACCTTTTGACACCTCATATGTGATATATTATCTATTGTCAGTCATCGTGCTCCTAACTTTGGGTTCTTTTTTTGGTCATCTCTATTATCTTTTTGGAAATCTTATTGAGCTAGAAAATTTGCTTGAGGACAAGCAAAGGTTAAGTGTGTGGGTGTTGATAAACACCAATTTAGTGCATTTCTAGAATTACTTTTGAGTCACTTTTAGAGCAATAATTACCAATTATATATATATTATTGATTTAATTTGCTCTTTAATTTGCAGAAAGTAAGAATTTATGAAAAGGTATAAAAAGATCCCATTTGGAAGGAATTTAAGTAAATATATGCTTGGAGAGAAAGAAAGAGGCATGGAGTGGATAGCAAGCAACACATATTTAGGAAGGATCTAAACCCTAATATTTAGGGATTGAGATAAAAAGGTGCTCTTGCAATTAAAAAAGGAAACAAGCTTGACTTGAGGAGAAAGGAATAACACACAACCCTAGCTTGGAGAGAAAGAAAAGGAATTAATATAAAAGGAGGACTTCACTTGAGAAAAAGGGGAGCTACACATCACAGTAACAACGTGACAGATGAGAGATTGAAGATTTGGGGTACCGTTCTTGACACTGTGAGAGAGCTCTGAAGCAGAAAAAGGAGACTGAAGACTCAGAATAAGAATTTATCTACTTTTCGGGTTATTTTTATCTCTGTAATTCATTACTCTAATTTCTATTTTATTGTTCTTGATACCTATGGATACCTAAGTCCTTTTCTAGGGTCTTAGGTGGATCTTGCATGATTAGAGACTTTTTTATGTTCTAATTTCTACTTTGAATTCCTGTTTTTATTTTAATTGATATTGTCCTATTATTTTTTATCACGTGACTAGGATTAGCTACCCTTTGCATGTTTATAATCAATTAGTTGATCAGCGACCGTACTGCAATTAGTTGGTGGACCTATAGGATAATTGGGGCTATAATTAGGGCATGACCAAACCATAATTTAGTCTTCCAATCATTCAACCTTTTTGCTCTTTATGCTTTTCTTGAATTTAAATTCTTGCATGACCAAACGGGGTTAATTTAGGAAAAAGAATATTAATCGCGAATGACCAAACGGATTAATAGTTTTAGTAAAGGGATTGGTAATTAAATAAAATAAGGGAATTCGGTAGAATTAGACATAGGGAATCGAAGCTTGCAAGTGAAACCGTGACTCTAGTCTCTCTCCATTGATTAAACTTTGTATTTTAATTCTCGCTATTTATTTCTTTTTATTTTAGTTTCTATAAACATCAAATTATTTGTTCGTCTAAACATTAAATAATCTTGACTAGTTTGGTACTTGTTAATTAATCCTGTGGATATGATATTCTTTATACTACTACATGAAAGAGTACACTTGCTCTAAGTGTGTTTTTAACGCAACAAGTCTTTGGCGCCGTTGCCGGGGATTAATTTAACAATATTAAACGAAAAATATTTTTATTGCTTTAGACATTTTTTTTATGCTTTTATTTTAATTTTGTTTTTTTTATCTTATTAAAAAAATACAAAAAAAATTGTTAACACTTTCCCAAGAGCTCGTTGCAGTTCACTTTGTTTTGCATAGAAAAGTCTAAATCATGTTTAAAACTCGTGGAGATTATATTAGGGAGGCACAAGCACAAATCAATTTTGAGAACTCATCTTGGTATATGCCTCAATGTCAGATCCCATTTTCTCCTCCTCCTTATGAGCCTTATTTAGACTATTGGGATGATTATGAGCCACCTTCTTATTCCTCCCACTGGGATAATCATGAGACACTACACGTGCAAAGGCAAGAGGAGGAGATACCATACACCAATGATGTATTTGAGCAGATAAAAGCAAACTTTGATTACATGAAGGGCCAACTTGGAACCATGAACAACGAATTTAGAAGCTTGAATGGTCAACTATCAAGTATCATTGCTATGTTATCTCAAGAGGTCCAAGAAACTCCTTATTCACAAACTGAGCAATACAAAGAAAATATTCTTAGGAGTGATGAAGAGTTCTCCATGGAAGATAATATAGAGGAAGAAGCTCTCGAGAAAGATGAAGAGACTCCTATTGAAGGGAGTCAAATAAAAATAATAGCTCCTACTGAAGGAAGTTATATTGAAATAAAAGATGATACTGATGAGAGCGGTTGTGAGGAGAATGAAAAAGATCCATTGGTTCATGAGTTCGAGGAAGAGGAGAAAGCCCCAATTTTTGGGCAAGTTGTTTTAACTATTGGTGATGCTGTAATTGAGGTTAATGAGGGAAATGTAACTTTAAGGAGTGGTAAAGAAGATGATGTTATTGAAGCTTTAAATTCCAACGAAAATTTATCTTCTTTAACTTCTCCTTATTTTGATGATGTGGTTGAAACTAACAGTGTTTGTGATCTAAAGATGCAGGACCTTTTGAAAAAATATGTTAACTTGCAGGATCCTAACATAGTGGTGGATAGAGATAAAACAAAAATTCCACAATCCTTTGAATTTCATCCACCACATGGAAAAAGAAAAAACAATGTCAACCACATGGTTAGAAAACTAAGAAGGTGCACCTGCGTTAGATGTAAAATTGCTCTTGGAGAGCCACCTGATTGAGCACCAACTATCGTCAGGCTCACGACGTTAAACAAGCGCCAGAGGATGTAACACCCTTTTCTACCCTCAATTTACACGTCATTATCAGAGTAATTTCCTTTTTCAAAATATTAATTTAATTGGTAGAAAAGAAATGTTACCTCGTCATAACAAAAAAAACTCATCTTTTTCACTCATTAAAGTTTGTGCAAAGAAACCACCGTCATAAAAATTAAACTCCAAAACAAAAGGAATTTTTCGCATCACGATGAAATAAGAATCATCACTCGCCAAAACCACTCGAGACACGCCGCACATCAACCATAAAATCATTAAGCGGTTAATTAATAAACTAACAAACTTAAACTACGCCCCTAGGTGCTACAATGATCGAGAGCGACTCGACAGACATCCCAACGGCTATCAAAGAAGGCAGCAGAACCTTCACTCGGGGTTACCTGCAGCGTTGCCACAAAAGAGCAACATTCCAAGCAGAAGGGGTGAGAATTTCAACAAAACATAATCAAGCACATAGTAGAGTAATGAAGGCAAACAATCATACAACATCATTATCAGCACCAAAACATCATCGCCAAACACCAACTCATACCACAATTTGACAACAATCCACAGTCATGAATATGCATGTAAATGCAACCCACACCTGGGCATATGCATGATGGTACCATACTCGTCGCAATAAGAGGCCGAAGCCTATTCGTCATAAGAGGCCGAAGCCTATTCGTCATAAGAGGCCGAAGCCTATTCGTCATAAGAGGCCGAAGCCTATTCGTCATAAGAGGCCGAAGCCTATTCGTCATAGTATGCACATGCCATGAGACTCTGTGAACACATGTGCAACTCATCAAACACTCACCTGGAGTACTCATCATCACCATCATAAAACACTCGTAGAGTGTATTCGTCATAGTCATCAAAATCATATATATATATCACATCATCATAATCACTCATAGAGTGAACTCGTCATATTCGTCAAAATCATATAGCAACATCATCACAGTCATACTTTTTCTCATCATCATTGAGCATATATATATGTAGATATTTCAGTTGTCTTTTAGCTTAGTGTGTTATAAAATAGTGAACTGATTGACTATGGGATTACTCAGGTAACCGATACTACTTGCAACAAAGTTGGCCACCTTTGCAAGACTCTCCGATGATGCCTTGTAAAAATACACTGTGAAAGAAATTCTGACCTTAGTGGTAAACCACAGTCTAGCCATAGTCAATTAGCACACTAGTAGTATAACATTTCACCGAGACTCATTTATATAAACATAGCATCTTAAGTTGGAGGAAAACGTATTTTAAATTCGAAAGAGTAACACCACATTTTCAAGTTTGGAAAACATCACATTTTAATTTGTATAAACGGCAACACAAAACAGTTTATTTTGCCTTAAAAATAGAATATTCAGTTAGGCCTCTGAATAAGCTTTCCAACGCATCTTAGAACACCTCAATCGGGTTCCCGGTTCGCAAGAAGATATCAATTTTTCAAAAACGTGATGAAGACTTTAAAGAAAAAAGTGACTCGCTCGGAGCGCGAGTCGATTCTGGCTTGAGCGCGCGATTGGGCAGGGAAATCAGGCTGTTGCGCAGCGCACTTGCGCCTGGAGCGCGACTGGAGCGCGAGTGAGGCGCGATTGGGCAGCAACAGCGAAATGTGCAGAAAAATTCAGATTCATCAACACCAAAAACACGTTTTAATCACCAAATCAATCATCAAATCATCACTAATAATTCATCCAGAACAATCAACAACTCATCAACATAAAACATCAAATTAAATCAAGAACACTCTCACATTTTCATTCCAACGAATCATCAAATTCTTCCAACAACAACAAGTGCATCAAAACAACATCAATACTTTTCAACATATGAAATCATCAAAATATCATCAAATTCAAAGAACAATACCAATTCCCACAAACCCCACAAAACCCTACTAATATACTCAATCATGTTAAACCGAACGCTCACCCTTACCTCTTAAACGTATGCTCTGTGAGAAGACGATTGGAAACACCGAAGGGTAACTACAAACAACACACGATCACGACCTTGAGAACTTGCGAAATTCCCTTCTCCTCCCTCTCTTAGCGCCGCCTCTATCCTTCCTTCTCACTCTCTCTCAAATCCATTTTTCTTCTCTGAATGAGTTGGGAATGAGGGTTTCGCATAACCCTTGGGGTTTAAGTCAGGGGCCTTTCACGCATTGGGCTCACAAATACACCCCCACTACTACTCGATCCCACTCCTACACAAAACATGATATTCCCTTTAATTTTAATTATCTCACACTTCAACTAAAATTAATTATTCCACTAATCAAATTAATTAAACTAATTAAATTATTTTATTTTATTTTTCGGGGTGTTACAACTCTCCCCCCCTTAAAAGAATTTCGTCCTCGAAATTCCAACGATTCCTAGCCAACCACAACAAAAGTATTCCTCTACTAGAAGTCCTTGTTGTTCTAAGGGTTGTTATCCGTTATTCGATATTCCGTCTCGAAATCTCCGAACTCAACTAGAGTTCCCTAGAGCAATGCACACATCTCTACACTCTAACTCTGTACTAAAACTGTTATCTCGAAGTCACCAAAGTTTAACTCGACTACCCAACACAATCAATCTACTATTAGGATAAGATAGTCTCAGTGACAATCACTATGAGTTTACTCAATGAAACCCCCATATTCTAAAGCTCACTTTATAAGCTTGAAAGCCAATTCGTATCTCATACAAATAATTAATCTACTTTTCACAATTACTAATCATTCTATAGTAGGCTTTATAGAAGCAACATTTCCGAATGTTCCCAACGAGGCATGGTTTACTACAGCTCCTAAGTCTCAACTTAAGGTATGTATTATCATCTTTTACCTCACAAAACTATGTACTTTTAGTCCATGCACAAAACGCTGCCAAAACTCCAATAAGAACACCAAAACCAAAATAAGGTTGAGATGAATTCTCGTTTTACAATACACGTAAAGTACATAAACAGTTATAACAGACACAATTATCTAGAAATTAAGAATTCGACATACACTTAATCATAACATAACAAGGAGGCTATAAAGCATATTGTCTCTAACCCTCTTACCCAATCAACATGTTGTTTTGCTATCTTTCTAGGAAGATTTAAGTGGAATATTCAAATCTACCCAAAAAGTTCTATTTACCAAGTTGATTCATGGTGAAACTATCTGCATATGCTTCTAGACTCTTATTAGAAAGAAACAAACATCCATCATAGATAATACAATTATTCAATGCACCTTTTTGATTTAGTTAACCCACTTAGAAAAATTCACAAAAATCAATTAAACTATTTAAGTTTGTTAGCATGCACTTAGTACAATCTGTGTTATATTAGGTAAAACATGTTCCAAATATTCTACAGGTGTAGTACAAACTACTCTATAAACAAGTAGGTTCATAATGGTGCATGTCGAGGACAGCTAAACACATAAGAAAACTAATGAAGTAAATAATATAGAAATATAGCTAACATTTCAACCTCAACATATATCTCACTCACAAAAATAAAATAAATCAGTAATTGTAGCATATAGATGAGGAAATTATATCATACTTATAGTAATCAAAACATCACAACACGGTACTTATAAAGTAACAGCATAACATAAAAGATTTTGTATAAGAATAGTATCATTTACTTAAATGAATGAAATACATTGTAAACATTGAATAAAATGGTTTAACCAATATTACAAATTGTTACACAAAATATCACGTGTTGTAGCATCACAGCTACCTCGTATCACTCACTCGTCCACAACTCATCAAATAATAAAAACATCGTCTCTAAGACAAAAGGACAGCCTCATTCACTTACTCTTATTCTCAACATAACGATAGCTTGAAAAATATAGAAACAATGCCTATAAAGTTTAATACAACGGCATACTCAATTCAAGGACACGACGCGTCACCAATAAATAAACTGCACCTCTACAGCACGACAATAGCAACTCAAGCAACATAAAACCAGACTTTAATTTTTGGGAAAACGTACGTCCATTTTTAGTAAACACCCTCGTAAGATTTTGGGTAAACAGTGTGCTTAAAATCGAGTATACAATACATTTAATTTGTGAGAACGATGACAAAACCGTAACCTTTTTATTTATAATAACAAAGAATATTCACACCCTTTTTATTTATAAAACAAAGAGAAAATTTAATTCAAAACGGCAACAAGACGAAGTGAAAAAAAGAGCCTTTCTTCCGGCAAAAAACCACATCAAAAACAACAAAAAAAACAAAGGTGAAAACAAAGACATTAATAAGGTGTAAACGGTGGTCTTTTAATGCGCAACAACAAAGAAAACACGGAGTGAAAATACTACTTCCTTTTAGCGCGCAATAGCGGTGAAAAACGAACGCGTTTACAACATAAAAACAAATACCTCATTTTCATAAAACAAAGAATACAATTATTTCATAAAAACAAAGAACTCATTTTATAAAAATAAACCGCAACACAACAACTCATTCTTAAGCAAACAACATCATTTTCATGTAGCAGACAGCAGCATTTTGTTTTGAAAAACATCAAGACAACAACTCTTTTAGTTGGCAAACAGCAGCACTCTAAATTGACAAAACAGCAGCACTTGTATTCTTTTCAAAACAGCAACAACATACAATTTAAGTCACCACACATAGCATTTTCTCAATTCATTCTCAATTCCATTTACCATCCAAACACACAATTCAATCACCATATACAACTCAACATTCAATTAAAACTAGAACATATCATACATCATATCTCAATTTAATTTCAAGGTACTCAATCACATGCCCTCAATCATTTAGGTATATGGAAATTGATCTTAACCCCCATCAAATTACCCAACTCACAATTTCAGTCTCCCATCTCATATAACAATCTCATCAAAATCGATTTCCTCAAGCCTTAACTACCCATACACCCACCAAAATCCATTATTAACGTCAGACCCACCCTTACACAAACACTTTATACTTAATTAAAATAAATTAAACGCATTTGACAGCATAAACCAATTAAATCTATCTTAATAGAATCCCACAGACAGTCTCAATACAAATTCTATTCTTTAGTCATAAAACCACATATCACAAATAATGTATAGGTGACAACTAAAATTCAAATCATAGAAGTTCAGCTTATATAAATTCAGAGTTTCAAAAGCACGAAAGCAACCAACAAATGACTACGATACAAACTTCACACCAAGAGAGCATAACGAACATGACACATGGTCTAGTAAGAGACCAGGCTCTATGAAAAACCTCTCCAAGAGAAATGAGTCATTCGGGATCTAGGTGAGATTCTAACATTATACCAGCTCTGACTTCGATACTCTTTTCTAGGAATATCTACCACTCATCCTATTATCTCAAGAACTTCACCAACTAAGTTGGCCACCCTCCTAGTTACCAAGTATCAAACAAGCAATGCATGAAACTCTACTCAGAGTTCACCAATCTGAAACACAATAGACAATACAACAGTCCGGTTAGGACCGACCTGCACTACAGCATAAACAACAGTTAGGACTAAAAGACTCTACGACCGGACAACTTGGTCGGACAGACCGAACTGCTCTGATACCACTATTGTAACACCCCTTTTCTACCCCTCAATTTACACGTCATTATCAGAGTAATTTCCTTTTCAAAATATTAATTTAATTGGTAGAAAAGAAATGCTACCTCGTCATAACAAAAAAACTCATCTTTTTCACTCATTAAAGTTTGTGCAGCAAAACCACCGTCATAAAAATTAAACTCCAAAACAAAAGGAATTTTTCGTCACACAAGAAATAAGAATCATCACTCGCCAAAACCACTCGGACACGCCGCACATCAACCATAACATCATTAAGCGCTTAATTAATAAACTAACAAACTTAAACTACGCCCCTAGGTGCTACAAAGATCGTCGAGCGACTCGACGCACATCCCAACGGCTATCAAAGAAGGCGTGAGAACCTTCACTCGGGTTACTGCGGCGTTGCCACAAAAGAGCAACATTCCAAGCGAGAAGGGTGAGAATTTCAACAAAACATAATCAAGCACATAGTAGAGTAATGAAGGCAAACAATCATACAACATCATTATCGGCACCAAAACATCATCGCCAAACACTAACTCATACCACAATTTGACAACAAGCCACGATCCATGAATATGCATGTAAATGCAACCCACACTGGGCATATGCATGATGGTACCATACTCGTCGCAATAAGAGGCGAAGCCTATTCGTCATAAGAGGCCGAAGCCTATTCGTCATAAGAGGCCAAGCCTATTCACTGTAAGAGAGGCGAAGCCTATTCGTCATAAGAGGCCGAAGCCTATTCGTCGTCATAGTATGCGCATGCCATGAGACTCTGTGAACACATGTGCAACTCATCAAACACTCACCGAGTACTCATCATCACCATCATAAAACACTCGTAGAGTGTATTAAATCATAGTCATCAAAATCATATATATATCACATCATCATAATCACTCATAGAGTGAACTCGTCATATTCGTCAAAATCATATAGCAACATCATCACACTCATACTTTTTCTCATCATCATTGAGCATATATATATGTAGATATTTCAGTTGTCTTTTAGCTTAGTGTGTTATAAAATAGTGAACCGATTGACTATGGGATTACTCGTGTAATCGATACTACTTGCAACAAAGCGTTGGCCACCTTTGCAAGACTCTCGGTGATGCCCTTGTAAATACACCATGAAAGAAATTTCGACCTTAGTGGTAAACCACAGTCTAGCCATAGTCAATTAGCACACTAGTAGTATAACATTTCACCGAGACTCATTTATATAAACATAGCATCTTAAGTTGGAGGAAAACGTATTTTAAATTCGAAAGAGTAACACCACATTTTCAAGTTTGGAAAACATCACATTTTAATTTGTATAAACGGCAACACAAAACAGTTTATTTTGCCTTAAAAATAGAATATTCAGTTAGGCCTCTGAATAAGCTTTCCAACGCATCTTAGAACACCTCAATCGGGTTCCCGGTTCGCAAGATATCAATTTTTCAAAAACGTGACAGCACTTTAAAGAAAACAGTGACTCGCGCTCCGGAGCGCGAGTCGGGCGCGACTGGAGCGCGATTGGGCAGGGAAATCAGGCTGTTGCGCAGCGCACTTGCGCCTGGAGCGCGACTGGAGCGCGAGTGAGGCGCGATTGGGCAGCAACGGTAAATGTGCGTAAAAAATTCGATTCATCAACACCAAAACACGCTTTTAATCACCAAATCAATCATCAAATCATCACTAATAATTCATCCAGAACAATCAACAACTCATCAACATAAAACATCAAATTAAATCAAGAACACTCTCACATTTTCATTCCAACGAATCATCAAATTCTTCCAACAACAACAAGTGCATCAAAACAACATCAATACTTTTCAACATATGAAATCATCAAAATATCATCAAATTCAGCAACAATACCAATTCCCACAAACCCCACAAAACCCTACTAATATACTCAATCATGTTAAACCGAAACGCTCACCCTTACCTCTTAAACGTATGCTCCGTAGAAGACGATTGGAAACACCGAAGGGTAACTACAAAGAACACACGATCACAAACCTTGAGAACTTGCGAAATTCCCTTCTCCTCCTCTCTCTTAGCGCCGCCTATCCTTCCTTCTCACTCTCTCTCAAATCCATTTTTCTTCTCTGAATGAGTTGGGAATGAGGGTTTCGCATAACCCTTGGGGTTTAAGTCAGGGCCTTTCACGCATTGGGCTCACACTACACCCCACTACTACTCTCGATCCCACTCCTACACAAAACATGATATTCCCCTTTAATTTTAATTATCTCACACTTCAACTAAAATTAATTATTCCACTAATCAAATTAATTAAACTAATTAAATTATTTTATTTTATTTTATTTTTCGGGGTGTTACACAGGAGGCAACCTGTGTTTTATTTTCTCTCATTTTTGTTTTGTTTTATTTTGTTTTTAGCAAAAGCTCGATCGCAAGCTCTCTCTCAGGAAGTCACTCTTACTCTCTCATTTATTTATTTTGGTGCCAATATAATATTTTGCATTGAGGACCATGCTTCATGCTAGTGTGGGGGAGGATATTATATGTTGTTACTTGACCTCTATTAATGCATATACCCACTACATATGTTGATAGCATTTTTTTTGGCTTGTTTTGCATGAATTATGCTTATATTGAAAAAAAAAAAGATATTATGCCTTTAGGGGATCCCATAATTAATTTACTTGACAGACTTGTGCTTATTAATTGTAATGTGAGGATGTCCTTAGGAAGTGATAATTAGCATTTGTCCTCTTGAGTACTTTTTGTGAACTAGCTTCTAAATGTGAGATCTGAGCCTTTATAAGGGGATTGCTACTAAATCATAATTTTTTACCCCTTTTCTTTCTATGAGTGTGTTTCCCAATTTGCTACATTCTAGAATTTGTCTTTTGACCATTTCAAGGCGAAAAGTGATTTGCATCATGTAAAAAGATTTGGGGAATTTAGGTATTTTTCTGGCCTCAGAGTTGTATGTTGAATTTATCACTTAGTTGCCCCCATGAGCCTAATTGTTATATTTTTTCTTTGGTACCCAGATATAATTTTTTTTTTGGTAACCAATTGAAATTGAATGTGGAGCAACTATTGAAAATTACAATTACGTCCTAAATTTTAGTGGTCTATATTGTTAGGACGGAAATTCCGTCCTTTACTTTAGTTGTCTATCTTGTTAGGATGAAGAAAACAAAAGTAGTGAATCATGTGCTTACAAGAACTTTTCTTACAAAGGAAACAAAATAGAAGTTTTCATGTACTTACCTTTTCCTCCTAAAAAAATGAAAAAAAAAAGTATAGAAAGATAATTTGAAAAAAAAAAAGTAAAACAAGAAGGAGAAAAAGGCACATCAAAAGAATGAAAGAGCCAAAGAGCAAATAAAAAAAAGAGTCGACTCAATAGAAAAATAAGAGTGAAGAATGAAAGTGAAATTAATTTGGAGTTTGGACAAAAATTGTAAAATAGATAGCAGCTCCATATTTGGTTTCAAATGTTACTATTTGCTTCTTGTTTTTTCTAGCCCATTGTTTATCCCTCTCTTATTATTTCCTACCCTTCATGAATTCACCCTGGCCCCATTACAACCCATGAAACCCCATCTTTTGCATGCATGTGAACTATTTAGTGGAGATTAGGTCAAATTACAAGCTTATGGTAATGTGCATTTTGTGGAAATTTGAGTGTATATTTTCACTAGTCCCTAAACACTTAGAGAGATTGTGAGCGAGTGCCCTTGTTCACATAAATGTATTCTTCAGGGACTTGGGCCTCTAATTGGGCAACCTTTTGACACCTCATATGTGATATATTATCTATTGTCTGTCATCGTGCTCCTAACTTTGGGTTCTTTTTTTTGGCTGTCTCTATTATCTTTTTGGAAATCTTATTGAGCTAGAAAATTTGCTTGAGGACAAGCAAAGGTTAAGTGTGGGGGTGTTGATAAACACCAATTTAGTGCATTTCTAGAATTACTTTTGAGTCACTTTTAGAGCAATAATTACGAATTATATATATTATTGATTTAATTTGCTCTTTAATTTGCAGAAAGTAAGAATTTATGAAAAGGTATAAAAAGATCCCATTTGGAAGGAATTTAAGTAAATATATGCTTGGAGAGAAAGAAAGAGGCATGGAGTGGATAGCAAGCAACACATATTTAGGAAGGATCTAAACCCTAATATTTAGGGATTGAGATAAAAAGGTGCTCTTGCAATTAAAAAAGGAAACAAGCTTGACTTGAGGAGAAAGGAATAACACACAACCCTAGCTTGGAGAGAAAGAAAAGGAATTAATATAAAAGGAGGACTTCACTTGATAAAAAGGGGAGCTACACATCACAGTAACAACGTGACATATGAGAGATTGAAGATTTGGGGTACCGTTCTTGACACTGTGAGAGAGCTCTGAAGCAGAAAAAGGAGGATGAAGACTTAGAATAAGAATTTATCTACTTTTCGGGTTATTTTTATCTCTGTAATTCATTACTCTAATTTCTTTTTTATTGATCTTGATACCTATGGATACCTAAGTCCTTTTCTAGGGTCTTAGGTGGATCTTGCATGATTAGAGACTTTTTTATGTTCTAATTTCTACTTTGAATTCCTGTTTTTATTTTAATTGATATTGTCCTATTATTTTTTATCACGTGACTAGGATTAGCTACCCTTTGCATGTTTATAATCAATTAGTTGATCAGCGACCGTACTGCAATTAGTTGGTGGACCTATAGGATAATTGGGGCTATAATTAGGGCATGACCAAACCATAATTTAGTCTTCCAATCATTCAACCTTTTTGCTCTTTATGCTTTTCTTGAATTTAAATTCTTGCATGACCAAATGGGGGTTAATTTAGGAAAAAGAATATTAATCGCGAATGACCAAACGGATTAATAGTTTTAGTAAAGGGATTGGTAATTAAATAAAATAAGGGAATTCGTAGAATTAGACATAGGGAATCGAAGCTTGCAAGTGAAACCGTGACTCTAGGTCTCTCTCCATTGATTAAACTTTGTATTTTAATTCGCTTATTTATTTCTTTTTATTTTAGTTTCTATAAACATCAAATTATTTGTTCGTCTAAACATTAAATAATCTTGACTAGTTTGGTACTTGTTAATTAATCCCTGTGGATACGATATTCTTTATACTACTTCTGCGAAAGAGTACACTTGCTCTAAGTGTGTTTTTAACGCAACAATTTCCACACCATGTCTAAGCAATAACTCAATGCATCTTTTGGTGGCACATGTGACAAAGAAGGGTTTTCTTCCTCTTATGGCAAGATTTCCAATATTTAAAGGATGAAAACCATCCACATCCTTTTTAGGACTCACAATATTCATGATTTTTTCCTCTTCCAAATGCTGCGTCAGATATTTTATTTTAGAATAACATTGATCTCAACATTCACAAAATAATGCCAACAATCTTATGCTTGTGATTAAAATCTTTCTCATTCTTTCTCATTTGACTTAGATTTTAGATCAACCGGAAAGGTTCGAGTGCAAAAGCATAGTTAAAAATAAGAATAGTATTCATAAGCTATGTGGCACCGATACTTCAGATTAGGCATGCTTGGTGTCCGACATGTGTCGATGACAAACGCAAACACGACACCAAGACATGCGGTTATATTCAATTACTTCTATTTTCTCAAATTATCACTCCCTCTGGTCTCATATATAAGAGAAAAATGCAGTTTTAGGTTAATTGAATAACTAATATATCTGGTCTATATATATTATAGGCCAGATACATCAGTTATTCAATGAACCTAAAACCTTTGTAGCACAGACACTTCCGGTTGAAGACGTGTTCGATGTCCGACATGTATCGTGTCAGACACCGACACCGACACTTCAATTACTTGTGCTTTTCAAATTAAAGTCGACGTCTGTGTGTCTGTGTCCGGTGTCCGTGCTTCATAGCCTAAAGCTGCATTTTTCTCTTATACATGAGACCAGAGAGAGTATCAATGTCTACGTGTCAGTGTCATGTTTGTGTCTGTATCAGTGCTTCATAGATCTTAAGCATTGAGAAGTAGAAAAGATGAAGAAAATTACTTGAGGTAGAGGTAGTTGGACAACAATGCCATGAACATCAGGGTCATCATTGAAACTAGAAACAACATCAACTAGAAACAACATCAAGAAGTTCATTTTCAGTGCAATTTCAGTGCAATTTTCAGGCAACTGAGAAACCAATGTTTGAATGCCAACTTTGATCACAAGCTTTCAACTTAATACGAATGAAAGTGTGAGAATCGCTTCTATCACCCACCAAAACCACAGCCAATCTAGGAGATTTCCCAATACAACACTTCATTCTCCTAATCTCATCAGCCACTTCAAGTTTTATCTTCTTGGCAATTGGTTTACCATCAAAAATTGTAGCATTGTGGCCATTATTAGCAACTAAAAAAGCATCACCAACAAACAAAACGAAATAAAACTTATTAACTTAATATGACCAAACAAGAGGCATAACTAGAGCTGTCCAACTAGGCCGTCCAGTCCAAATCCAATCCAAACCGATATGTTTGGTTCGGATATTTTTCGTGTTCGGGTCAAACTTGAAAAAATCCAAACCAACCCATAGTGGTTCAGCTCAGGCAACTGGTTTTAAAAAACAAACCCATGAACCCGAACCAACCCATACTAGGTTATATTAGTTTTGTAATTTTAGAAGCATGAAATTTTATTTGCTTAAAACTTTTACCTTAATAGTTTATGATTACATTGTAAAATATTAATACTATGAGTAATAGAGACTATAAATGAATTTGAGGTTGATTTGGTGTAATATTTAAATTTTTGATTTTTTTTTGCCATTTAGAAGCGTTGGAATATTAAAAAAAAAGTCATTTTTTTATATTTTAGAAATTAATATTTTAGTTCATGACCCGTGAGCTCAATCCGAACCAACCCGTCCAATATCGGATTGGTTTGGTTCGGATTTTAGAGAAAAAAATGTAAAATCCGAACTAACCCAAACTGAGTAATTGTAATTGGTTCGGGTAACAGATTTGGCCAAATCCGATTCAAACCGGCCCGCGAACACCCCTACAAATTTCACTGTTTGGGCCAAAACACAAAAACAGCTGGCCCATACTTTGTACAACCCCTTCTACTCATTAGACACTCCAAAACTAGCGAAAAGATCAGAATGCCCTTAATGAAACTCACATTTCCATTTTTTTCCGGAGTTTACGATGGTTCGAAAGTTCCCCACCGAACCGGTTCAGAAGCTTACCATCGAGTGTTGTATCTTCACAAACACCCCCATAATGTTGAATCTACCAGGTTCGGACCTTAAGAACTGAACCGGTTCGGAACTTTGAGGTCGAACCATTCAAAGTTTCAGAAAAAAGGGATATTTTGGAGATATTGAGGTGTTGGGGGTGTCCATCGAGTAGGAAGGGAGTTGTACGAAGTATGGCCCAAAACAACTAGGTTGAGTTAACCCATTTGTCTATTGGACTGTGTTTTTGTAGTCCAACTCAGCCCAAAATACAAGCCAGTGGCCCTGTCTAATTTTTTTAACAAATAAACTACAAAAAGTATTTAAAAAGCAGTCTCAATTTGACCAATGGGCCAAACCGAGTTGGGTCAAATGACCCATTTATTTTTTGGGCCTCTATTTAGTGAATCCAGATAAGAAAATTGGGCCAAAAATTGACACCTCTAGGGCTAAGAGGAAAACAACAAAGATAGAACATGAAATTTAAAGGGTTTTTTTTTATACCCCCACCACTTCACCCAATACCACCACATACTTTCTAGTCAATCATGCGGTTCGGTTTGGCCGCGGTTTTGTTCTACGAATCGAACCAAATCAATCAAATCGCAAGTAAACCCGTGACTTACAACCTATGACTCTTCTCTCTCTAAAATTAGAAACCCGATATGGGGCAAAATTAATGGTTTTAGTTTATCTCATCTGTGTGATGAGCTCATCAGAGGATTGATCTAATTTGGATATTGTAATCATGTTAACTCATGGCCCTTATCACTCTACTCCTGGTAATCATGTGAATTTACGAGCCTTAAGACCCTTAGATAGTTCGAATAAAAAAATTGCTTAGATAAAAAATAGTAATATTAAAATTTAGAATTAATTTAATTAATTTTAACCGTATTTTAAATTATGTTTTACCTTGCAAAAAACCAAACCAACCAAACCTCATTTGATTGGTATGGGTTGGTTCAGAATTTTTTAAAGAAACCAAGCGAATCAAACTAAATCGCATGTATATTTATCTTGTGATTCAAATTAAGATCATATTTTACGGACTCAACAAATTCGATTGACACACGATATGATAGACTTATCATATTTGTCTCTTTATCGATCCTGGCTAGCAAACAAACCCTTGAAGTATAATTTAGTATGTATACATATGTAATGCAATATTAATGCAACAAAATTATTTTATAATCTGAAATTTTAATTCTTTTATATATCTTAATAATATATAACCATGAATAACTTATGAGTCACCAGACAAAAATAATGACGTAATCGATGACGTCATTTCCACGTCACTCACACCGATTGCATGTCATTTTGGACGGATTGGATCAAAGGATGGCGCGTGTTCAGATCGATCAAGGGCTGGTATTTTGCTGGGTTTTGTGATTGCATACGTGTGGACTATGCAATAAACCACCCCAATTAAAAGTCAGCGTTGGATCTAGAATTATCAAACAACATCAACGGAGGAGACTGAACGAGGGTCATCCACGGCTGGAATTATTTTAGATTTCGGCGCTGGCATTCATTAATTCGCCAGGAGACAATAAAACAGCAGTATTAATTCCATTTAATTTCGTAACGGTACTGTTTTGTCATAGTTTCATTGAGACACCAAAAAAAGAATGTTGCAATCGCATAATTGATGAAAAAATAGAGGGAATCGTTTGATCCAATGGGTGAAACGCAGTCAACATATTAAATTCAAACCAATTCTTTTTTTTTTTTTGCAATTGTGAAGACCTTTGCTGAATTGAAGGAAGAGGAGAGCTCCCTACTAAAGGAAAGGAAATATTTAAAAAAGGTAACTTTCTGATTCTGTGCAAATATTTGCTACGATAGAAATTTGAAGGAAGAGGATAGAAATATTTGCTACGATAGTAAATTTCTATCGTATAGAAATTTGAAACCAATATTTGTAATTAATTTTTTTTTTGTGTGAACTCCAAAAAAAAATGGAGGTGTTCCAACATATACGAATCTCAAATATACACAGTAACAACACAGGTTCATTCTCACACTCATTTGAATTCTCACACTGAAACAACACAGGTTCATTCTCACACTCATTTGAATTCTCACACTGAAACAACACAGGTTCGTTCTCTCCTCTTTTCTCCATTCTCATCGCATTTTCTTCTCTTTTTAGGGTCTCCATTCCCCTCTTAGGTTCTCTCTTCTAGATCTGCACTGACTCTCAACTTTTTATATTCACTTTATTTTATTTTTTTGATTTTAATTTCACATGTTAATTTGATTTTTTTGGTCTATCAAAACGGATCCGAAATTATGTCTCAGTGAAAATATTGTGATTTGGGCGTTGAATCGTGATTGTTTGTTTGTTTTTTTAGTTTGTATGTATGATTAAGTTGTGAAATTCGCGAAGCCAAAAATGGCGGCAGCAGATACTTCTCGCGAGGACAATGAAATTGAATACATGGTGAAGTTCACACACGAAGGCATAACAAAAGTTCATACTCTTTGCTTCAAAAAAAAAAGAGTTCATACCTTAACTAATGTTTTAGTATTATCATGGTTCAAATTTCATGTTTTAGTATTTTCTAAATGTTTTAGTATTATCTCAAAGTTCATACCTTCTCTCAAAGTGATATGTACTAGAGTCGGTTTTTTAATCATATAACACACTAAAACATAAAACAGACTATTTTTGTTGAAAGAATAAATTAAAAATTATAACTTACGATGACATGTATACCCGTGCAGCGCACGGGTAATGGATACTAGTTTAATATAATTATGGAAGCCGTTATACTTGATGGAAGCATACATAAATCATCTTTGCCCCTTCTTCATGGAAATTTAGGGTTTTAATTTTCATACCCCCCCTCCTTGGCCTCCATACCCCCATAATACAGTTTTATACCAAAATACCCCTGTCATTTTTACAAAAAATCAGATCTAGTCTACCATTTCGTGGACTTTCCGGAATCATCACAAAAGAGGTAAATCTGTAGTGTATTTTTTGAATTTTTCCCGGATTGATGTGTTTTGATGATTCCGTAGGTTTTTTGTTGAACTTGTTTCCGGATTTATGTTAACAACATAATTCCGTAGTGTTAAATTACACTACGGATTTATGTGGTTAACATAAATCTGGAGTTATGTTTCAAAAGGTGTACGGATTTATCTGTCATAGATAAATCCGGAGTCATTTTTTTTTATTTAATTAGTTATTTAATTAGTTATTTAATTAAGTTAGCTACAGTTAATATCGTACAGATATGACTATGCCGGATGGGACGCTTCCCAATTGCATTGATCTATCGGATGCATTTACAACAAATGAGGTGGGTATTTATCATTAATTATTTTAAATAGTATTTAGAATTTAGTCTAATCCGATAATTGTAAATTATTTGTAGATTTTTCATACCCGTGATGATCTCGTACGTTGGGCTAGAGAGACTGGGAAAGCCAACGGAATAGATGTTATCATCCGCAGATCGGATAAAGCAATTGGCAAAAGTGGGAGAAAAATGTGATTGTTTTTGGTTGTGCGAAACATGGGAAACACACACAGAGTAGACGTGGATTGCTCTAAAGGTAGAAGGATATCTTCAAAGAAGTGTGATTGTCCATTCAAGCTAAAAGCTAAACCTCCCGAATCCTCCAGGTTGAGGATTGGAAGGTAGAGGTTAGGTGTGGTGTACACAATCATAATCCATCTCCATCATGTATCGGACTTCCAATATTTGGGCGATTTACAAAGGAAGAGAAAAGTATGTTGGATGAGCATACATTGTTAAATGTCAAAGCAGAGAAGAGTCTAAGTGCATTGAAGAAGAGATTTGTGGGGAACTTGAGTACTATCACGCAGCTTGTATAAGCAAATACTTGGATGTTTAGGACAAGTCGTAGATGGTTCTAGAACCGAGATCCGTGGAGCTTATGAGGTTGATAGATTCTCAACACTATGTGTGTTGGACCAGAAGAATTGAGAACTCTGATGTTATTGGTGACATCATGTGGGTACATCCTGAGTCTATCAACCTATTGAGGATATTCCCTAGGATATTGATTATGGACAGCACCTACAAAACTAACAAGTATAAACTGCCTCTCTTGGAGATTATTGGAGTGACTTCAACGAAGTTGACATTCTCGGTTTGCTTTGCTTATTTGTCGAATGAGCGGTATGACAATTTCAGATGGGTATTGCAGACGCTGAGAGACATGATGGTGGTAGATATTGCTCTTCCTGAACTATTTATCACTGATAGAGATCTTGGACAGATGAGTGCCATAGAGGTGGTGGTGTTCCCAGAAAGTTAGAATTTGCTTTGTCGGTATCACATAAGCAAGAATGTGAGTCCTAAGTGTAAATTGATGGTGAAGAAGGATAGGCAAGAGATGGTAATGGATCTCAGGGTGCGTATAGCTGACTCAACAGATGAGGAAGTGTGTCACCCTCTACCCCGTCATGGCATAAATATAACATAAGTAGGAAAAACAACTAGAAACAAATATTGTCCAAAATAAAACTTTTATTTAACGGGGTGAAGACATCACATTTACAAACTTGCGGAAATATAGAAAAATTGTCAACTTATAAGTAAAGTAAATAACCAAAATTCCCGATGTCACAATAGCTCAAAGTCCACCCTTACAAAAGTACAGCGGAAAAATAACTTTTAATCCATAGCAAAAACCATCTCATTCTAACTACGGTAACTCTGAGAGCATAACCACTCATCGGGTCCATCAACATCAACACCTACAAGCACATCATCTATACATACACAATGGTGTATGCATAGCCACAACAAAGGGGTTAGTCATCATACACTCAAGTAGCACTTATAGTAAGAGAGATAAACAAGCAATACACTTTATAACCAAAACTTTGACAGAATAGCAAGACATCACATACAACATTTATGAGACACATAACATTACAACAACTAACACCAAGAACAAGGACAACAACATCAAAAATTAACAACATAAGCAACAACAACAACAACAACAACAAGAAGATTGGGATACCATGCCCAAATGAGATATCTTGTCTGATACACCGTACTAACAACGACAGTGACAACAGTTGGACCGAGTTACCATGCTCGAAAGGGATACCTTGCCCGATAACGCCCTACTAACAACAGCAACAAATGCAGGACCAGGGTACCATGCCTGAACAGGATACCTTGCCCGATATTGACCTACTAACAACAATGGCAAGCGCAAGACCAGGATACCATGCCTGAACGGGATACCTTGCCCGATATTGCCCTACTAACAACAATGACAAGCGCAGGACCAGGATACCATGCATGAACGAGATACCTTGCCTGATACTGCCCTCCTAACAACAATGACAAGCGCATGACCAGAATACCATGCCTGAACGGGATACCTTGCCCGATAATGCCCTACTAACATAACAACAACGACAACAACTGGGTCAACAATAACAACAACAACAATGTTGACATGCATAAACCTATTCAAATGTGGTGTCTAACCACCACAAACAACACCAAGACCAACACCAAGAACAACAACCTAACAACTTAATATCAGCAGCAACAACAACAACAACTTAACATCAATACAATAACAACGTCTTAACAACTTACCATCAGCAGCAACAACAACAATAAGTTAACCACTTAACATCAACATCAACAACTTAATAACTTAACCTCAAGAACAATAACAACATCTTAACTACTTACGATGAGCAGCAGCAACAACAATAAGTTAACCACTTAACATTAACAACTTAACAACTTAACCTCAAGAACAATAACAACATCTTAACTACTTACCATAAGCAAAGCAACAACAAAAACAACAACGACGACTTAACCAGTTAACATCAATATCAACACTTAACAATAGTAACAACAACAACTTAAGTATCTAATGATATACTATTTAACAAGAATATCAACAATGATAACAACAATAAGAATAACCACAACATCATCAATGATATCAACAACTACCACAACAAACCAGTAATAACTTCAACAACAACAATAACAAAGAACAAACAACATCGACAATAGCAACAACCTAACAACTCTAGCATCTAGTGGAGTACTACTTAAGCACAATAACACCATCACATTTTTCAACAATCATATAGGTTTCTAAATATCACTAGCAGTAACTTTTCCCATCACAATGGCAGTGGTACTTTGTCAGCTAAAGCCGTGCTAGCTTAGGGATCATGGGACATCCCTATTGCTCATTGTCTCACCTACTCACTACTAAAGAGTCAAACTACCCCCTTACCTCAATAAATATGATCTGTGTATCCACGAGAGCAGCAAGAATCTGCCGTATCAACGATTCAATACTCAACAGACACGTAGAACAATTCACAGGTCTTCTAGAGAGTGAAATAAGGCTGAAAGAACATAATCGTAATTATAAACTAGTTATTTTAGAATTGTTGAGACTGAAAAGGAGTTCAAAAGAACAATATGAATTTACCGTAAACTGTCTCACCGAAAAAGGGTCCGACGTCAACTTCACCGAAACGGAAAAGATACTAGTGCTTCCCGAAGGTTTCGACGCGTAGAATCCAAAAACGACGTCCGTTTTTCCATCCGGAGACTGTAGTGGCTGGAAAGTGCAATTTACAGCTCGCCTAGGGTTTTCGTACGCTGTGAATGGTGATTTGTTTGATGAAACAGAGGCTAGAATCGAATTCAGAAGGTGGTTTTGAGTTGGGTAGTGAAATTTGGGGTCAAACCGTGACCTAGAGAGGGAGAATGAAAGCAAAGAAGGAGGAGGTTGGGGTTTTGGATATGCCATAATCGTTCAGTAATGTTGAAGGCAATGAGCGCCTCCTTCTTTTTCTCTCTATTAAAACTTCCTCCCGAGTTATTGTACCAAGTCCTTCCTTCTATTGTTTTTTTTTAAAACAATTAAATATTAATTAAATAACTAATTTACTAAATAACTTTCATCACACAATAATTTAATAAATTAAAACTACCACATAATAACAATAAAATACTTATATGTAAAATAAATATATAGTTACAGAAAGACGTACACAAAATTATCACACAATAGTTAATATACACGCTTAAATTAATAAAATAAACGGGGTGTTACAATTCTCTCCCCCTTAAAAGAATTTCGTCCTCGAAATTCCAACAAGTGTTAACGAACTAAACAAACCTAATTCTCCAACTAGAAGTTCTCAACGTCTTAAGGGTGGTGTTTCCTTAAGTCTATATTCAGTATCTATCGTTACGAGTTCAACTATACGCTCATACATCTATATGGTAAGTTGACTAATCTTATATAGGTTCCTAAGTTCTACTAACAAACTAAAGTCAACTAGACAACTATTGTTCCTCTATTATGCTGATCACTATTGCTTTGATTACCGGCAGAAGTGATCGGGCGTCGTCCCTCTTACTCATTCAGCTAGGTAACCCAAGAAATAACAAACAAACATATTCTCTAGTGGTTCTCTAAGGATCCTTGATAGGGGCTTGAGCGTGAACACGTTGGTACCACATTATCGCCTCAAGCTCTATTAAAGTTCCTCTTATAATAAGCCATGATTCCGCTATACTACTCGATAACCTAACTTTTAGCTATAAGCATTACTCGTATTCTACTTCCCTCATCTATCTTTGCAGTGTCCCCCTTAGGCTCACTCATAAGATATTAACTTAAGTCTTAACATCACAACTATTATGAAAGGACTAAATGGGATGAGAATCTAAGGGGACATATCTATAAATAATAACAGTATCTATCAAAGCTTGCTAATCGTCTAGCATTTAGGTAAAAGGAAATTATTGTTTTTAGTGATTAGAATATTACAACATGTCATAGCCAAACAACAACTTAAAATAATTAAGAACATGATTCCACAAACCACTCGGTCTGACTCATCAATACACAGTTAAAATACATTATAACAAAAGTTTTTACCCAAGACATAGTATCAACTAACTAAAATAAGTTAAGTGCCTATTGAGTATCCAACAACAATAATAATAACTAATTTAATAAAAATGAATTAGCATTCAAAGAGTAAGTGTCTAAATTTCAAACACTAATTACAAGCAATTTTTTAAAAAAAAAAACTCAAGCTTAAAATGTTATACAACACATAGAATGCTACTTTTAATCTAAACAAAGATTTTTCCCCGCAAAATTAGCTTGACTCCTTAAGACTAGAGAGGTTTTACATGAAGATAAATTAGCACTCGTGATATTACAACGTGCAACACCAAAAGAGTAAAAGGCATGGAAAAAACAAAACTAGCATCGTGGAACAATCCAATCATTCGCTTACAATATATAATATAAAAATCACGGAATGTCCAAGACCAAATGATTAGGGAGTATGCTACTAAGATAAAGCTCAATCTTAAACATTAACAAAAGAACTATATTTGTCAAATGTGAAGACAACAAGAACACAAAGGACAACAAATTTCAGGATGGATGAGTATCTAGTATCATACTAGATGAATATATGAGCATATGAGTACATATGCTAGTAAATACAAATTTAACATCGAACCACAACAAAACAATAAATAATGAATATCATATAGAATCATTAATTTAAATGCAGAGACATGTCAATTCATACCATCACGGAAGCTTGAATAATATGAAAATTGTATGTATCTTTTTGAAGCATTGATACTCAAATAAGATTAAATATAACAACAACGATTAGACAAAACTCATTATCAAATTGAACCAAATACATATATGAATAATTGGTAATAAAAGACTAGCAAAATAATGATTCACAAGCAGTCTCTGTATGTATTTTATTCTTAGATAACAAAAGTAAGATTAATCATAAAATAAATAACTACCAAAATTAGAACATAATAAAAACTAAGGAATTTATGCAAGTTCATATAGTTCATAGTCTCAAACTATATATAGCATTGAAATTACAATACAATTCACAAAGAACACATATAACACATGTTATAACAACAAACATTATACAAGACATAGGACAAGACATAGGGTCACTAAATAAATTGAAAGCATTAATTAAGCTAAATCAAGTGCACATTAAATACATATGTGAACATTCAAAATAGAACTAGTCTAACAAAAGTTCAAAACTAATCTTAGTACACATCTTGTTCTAAAATCATTAATCCACATGACACAAGTAATATAAGACAATCATGGAAAAATGCTATATCATGCAACTAAGAAATTGCACAAATCTAGAGTTCACAAATCAAGGGAGTTACAAAAATAAAGAGTTCACACAATGAAAACACCATAGACCACACATACAGTCTGGTTAGGACCGAACTGCTCTGATACCACTAATTGTGACACCCTCTACCCCGTCATGGCATAAATATAACATAAGTAGGAAAAATAGCTAGAAACAAATATTGTCCAAAATAAAACTTTCATTTAACGGGGTGAAGACATCACATTTACAAACTTGCGGAAATATAGAAAAAAATGTCAACTTATAAGTAGAGTAAATAACCTAAATTCCCGATGTCACAATAGCTCAGAGTCCACCCTTACAAAAGTACAGCGGAAAAATAACTTTTAATCCATAGCAAAAACCATCTCATTCTAACTACGGTAACTCCGAGAGCATAACCACTCATCGTGTCCATCAACATCAACACCTACAAGCACATCATCTATACATACACAATGGTGTATGCATAGCCACAACAAAGGGGTTAGTCATCATACACTCAAGTAGCACTTATAGTAAGAGAGATAAACAAGCAATACACTTTATAACCACAACTTTGACAGAATAGCAAGGCATCACATACAACATTTATGAGACACATAACATTACAACAACTAACACCAAGAACAAGGACAACAACATCAAAAATTAACAACATAAGCAACAACAACAACAACAACAACAACAAGAAGATTGGGATACCATGCCCAAATGAGATATCTTGCCTGATACACCCTACTAACAACGACAACGACAACAGTAGGACCCAGTTACCATGCTCGAACGGGATACCTTGCCCGATAACGCCTACTAACAACAACGACAAATGCGGACCGTGATACCATGCACGAACGGATACCTTGCCCGATATTGCCCTACTAACAACAATGGCAAGCGCAAGACCAGGATACCATGCCTGAACGGGATACCTTGCCCGATATTGCCCTACTAACAACTAATGACAAGCGCATGACCAGGATACCATGTCTGAACGAGATACCTTGCCCGATATTGCCCTACTAACAACAATGACAAACGCAGGACCAGAATATCATGCCTGAATGGGATACCTTGCCCGATAATGCCCTACTAACATAACAACAACGACAACAACTGGGTCAACAATAACAACAACAACAACAACAATGTTGACATGCATAAACCTATTCAAATGTGGTGTCTAACCACCACAAACAACAACAAGACCAACACCACGAACAACAACCTAACAACTTAATATCAGCAGCAACAACAACAACTTAACATCAACATCAACAACTTAACATCAATACAATAACAACGTCTTAACAACTTACCAACAGCAGCAACAACAACAATAAGTTAACCACTTAACATCAACATCAACAACTTAATAACTTAACCTCAAGAACAATAACAACATCTTAACTACTTACCATGAGCAGCAGCAACAACAATAAGTTAACCACTTAACATCAACAACTTAACAACTTAACCTCAAGAACAATAACAACATCTTAACTACTTACCATAAGCAGCAGCAGCAACAACAACAACGACTTAACCAGTTAACATCAATATCAACACTTAACAATAGTAACAACAACAACTTAAGTATCTAATGATATACTATTTAACAAGAATATCAACATTGATAACAACAATAAGAATAACCACAACATCATCAATGATATCAACAACAACCACAACAACTGTAACAACTTCAACAACAACAATAACAGCAACAACAACATCGACAATAGCAACAACCTAACAACTCTAGCATCTAGTGGAGTACTACTTAAGCACAATAACACCATCAGTCATTTTTCAACAATCATATAGGTTTCTAAATATAACTAGCAGTAACTTTTCCCATCACAATGGCAGTGGTACTTTGTCACCTAAAGCCGTGCGAGCTTAGGGATCATGGGACATCCCTATTGCTCATTGTCTCACCTACTCACTACTAAAGAGTTAAACTACCCCCTTACCTCAATAAATATGATCTGTGTATCCACGAGAGCAGCGAGAATCTGCGGTATCAACGATTCAATACTCAACAGACACGTAGAACAATTCACAGGTCGTCTAGAGAGTGAAATAAGGCTGAAAGAACATAATAGTAATTATAAACTAGTTATTTTAGAAATGTTGAGACTGAAACGGAGTCCAAAAGAACAATATGAATTTACCGTAAACTGTCTCACCGAAAAAGGGTCCGACGTCAACTTCACCGAAACGAAAAAGATACTAGTGCTTCCCGAAGGTTTCGACGCGTAGAATCCAAAAACGACGTCCGTTTTTCTATCCGGAGATTGTAGTGGCCGGAAAGTGCAATTTACAGCTCGCCTAGGGTTTTCGTACGCTGTGAATGGTGATTTGTTTGATGAAACAGAGGCTAGAATCGAATTCAGAAGGTGGTTTTGAGTTGGGTAGTGAAATTTGGGGTCAAACCGTGACCTAGAGAGTGAGAATGAAAGCAAAGAAGGAGGTTGGGGTTTTGGATATGCCAGAATCGTTCGTAATGTTGAAGGCAATGAGCAGTTCCTTCTTTTTCTCTCTATTAAAACTTCCCTCCTGAGTTATTGTACCAAGTCCTTCCTTCTATTGTTTTTTTTAAAACAATTAAATATTAACTAAATAACCAATTTACTAAATAACTTTCATCACACAATAATTTAATAAATTAAAACTACCACATAATAACAATAAAATACTTATATATAAAATAAATATATACAAATTACAGAAAGACGTACACAAAATTATCACACAATAGCTAATATACACGCTTAAATTAATAAAATAAAAGGCTAAATAGCACTTTTGGTCCTTTATCTTTGCTCTAAGTTACATTTTGGTCCTTTATCTTTTTTTTTCTCATTTTGGTCCCTCATATTTCATTTTCGTTTTATTTTGGTCCCTCCGTTAACTTTCTCATTAAAAAAAGTTATGTGGCAAACGGTGATGACGTGGCACTGACATGACAATGTGTGTTGCTACTTAAAATTGGAAGTTGAACCCGTGACCATAAAGTGAATGGCGCTCCCACTTACCACTAAACCACAGCATCTTTTGATAACATACGCCAACGAAAATATATATTACTTAATTGCGAATTAATTTTAATAAAAAAATAAAAACGAAATCAACTCTTCTTCTTCGCATCTTCATCTTCTTCATGAAAAATCTGCAGAAAAATTGAATCTTTGAACGAGTTGAAACAAATCTTCATAAATAAACCAAAATCGAAACATAATTTTATCATAAAACGAAATCAGAATAATAAAACATCTTCAATCTTCATCAATCACAAATGTGGACGAAATTGAAATAAAATTAAGATGAAATCGAAACAAAAATCGAAGAGAAATCAAAACGAAATTCGATTTTCGCTTTCAAAGAATCGAATCGATTTTCATTTTAAAGAATCGAAAATCAAAAGGGTTTCATTTTTAATCATAGATAAAGGAAAACCAAATGGGTTTATCAATCCAAAGACAAAGCAAACCCGAAACAAAATTACCAGCTTTCGCTTTTAAATCGCTTTCGCATTCAACCTGCTTTTTTTTCTTAATCGTATTCGCTCTATTGCTTTTAATTGATTTCGCTTTTGAACAATTTTTCCGCATCTAAACTGTGCATCGCTTTTCCGTGATCTGAATTTTTTCTCTCGCAGCGGTGTAACTTTATAAGATATATATTTATAAGTGTCTGATTTGTATCAAGAACCATTCATGGTGCAGTGGTTGTTGTTTGTGTTTTCAACCTAAAGGTCAACGGTTCAAATCTCATGTAAGGCAATTTGGTGCATTTTATTTTTATAGTGACATGACATGTAAGCTCCATGTGGCAGTGATGCCATTGCCACGTCATCACCGTTTGCCACATAACTTTTTTTTTAACAGAAAGTTAACAGAGGGACCAAAATGAAACGAAACTAGAAGATGAGGGACCAAAACGAGAAAAAAAAAAGATAAAGGACCAAAATGAAACCTAGAGCAAAGCTAAAGGACCAAAAGTGCTATTTAGCCTAAAATAAATGGGGTGTTATAGGAAGAGTTTTATCAGCGGCTACTTGAGTTCGAGCAATCATGTGTTGATCTACCGTTGTTTGTTCAGTACGTGAACAACACATGGTTGCTTCCTCACAGGGACAGATTTGTGTTGGCGTGGATTAATAAGAGGAGACACTTTGGGAATACCACAACAAATAGGTACGTAATGTTGTTCACTATTATTTTTTTATGGGGGTGAACTGAAGGTCCGTAAGACCAGCCTTCTGAACCCAACGTGCAACATCCGGATGAAGCACCTCGGACAAGCTTCAGAACTTGGCCCCCATTCGCGAGAATCTTCAACTTCCCGCGATCCTCGTATATATGTATAAATACATATTAAACAACAAAGGCATATAAAAGATAACAACATTTAACACATATTAATCAACAAAGGCATATTTTAAATAATGTATTAAAGCTATTACGCACTCACTTACGCAGCTTAGATGTCACGTGCTCATGACTTTTTACGCAGAGAGAGAGCCATCCTCTGACCGTGTCTAGCTCCACAAACTCTGCCTGCTGAGGCTGAACAGGGTCCTCAGCCTCATCAACCTCATAATCAGACTCAACCTGCTGATCTAAATCTACATCTGAACTAGCCTCACCTGACTCATCCTCCGCCTCAATACTATCATCAGCCTCTACCTGAGCCTCTACATAGGCATCATCCTCAACAATATCATCATTCCCCACCTGTCCAGCCTCATAATAATCTCCATAATCACCTCTAGCAGGCGCATCGTAGTAAACATATCTATGATTACCTCTATCTAAAGCAGGAGGAGGCTCATAAACATCTCTAAAATCACCTGTATGCTGTATCTCAGGCACTCCCCTGTCATCATCACCTGGAGGAGCTGGAAGACGTCCACGAACACGTCTCTGCTGTTCGGAGGCGTGTCCGGCTATCCTATTTTGTGTACGCTCACTCAAAGGCTCAGAAGGACCTTCATCACTTTGCACCTCCTCTACCTCTCCAATGGGCGTCCCCTCTACGCATCAAACCACTCGACCATGGAGGAATCCTTCCTCCTATACTGCACAGCAAGACCGCAAAAAAAAAAAAAAAATCAAGAAAATTAAAAACAAGATGCGGATTTATCTCCCAAGATAAATCTGTAGTCTCTGAAACAAATGCAGAAATAATACTACTGGATTCATCCTCCACCCATCAATCCGTAGTCATAATTTAAACTACGAAAACATCTAAGCAACATGAATCCGTAAATAATCCCAGTTTTTCGTTCAAACAAGCACCAACAGCAACTACGGATTCATCCTTAGAGGATGTTTCCGTAAGATTTCCCAGAAAACCTTCCAACTTGCATCATCAGAAACTACGGATTCATCTACGTTTGATGTTTCCGTAGGAATTCAACTACGGATTTATCATTTGGTTGATGTTTCCGTAAAATTTAGGAGAGAATATTACTCTTTAACTACGGAATTATGAATTATGAGATGATTCAAACGGTTTTTGTTTTTTAGTAAGGGCAAATTTGGAAGTTTTGCACAAAAGGGGGGTATAGGGTTTAAAGAGGGGGGTACCAAGATCAAAAACCGTAAATTTAAAGTGTGTGGTCCAAACAAAGAACTTGCACTTTATTTATCGAAGAAGTTATACCTCACATATGACTCGAGGAAATTCACAAAGTTATATCACGTTAATTAAAGTAACCAAAAAGGAATATTTTCATTATTAAGAAAACTCAACAATTTCTATTGAACAGTTCACTATAAATACATAGGAATACTAAAAAATTGACTTTTATGCATTTTGACAAAAACCGTCACTAAATGTTAAATATCCGTAGGTAAAAAGTAATTTTGACATTTTCCCAGAACACTTTCTTCATAGACAATGTAAGACGTCTAACCATGCCTCTTTGTCCGTGGGTAAAAGTTCTCCCTTCAAACAAATACTTTTACCTACGGTTTTTCACTGTCACTATATCCTTCTCAAGTAGATTAATAATTCTAAATTTTGACTTCTACCCGCGGTTTTATCCATCACTAAAAGTTGTTATTTTTATTAAATTAATTTTATTATTGCTATTATAATTTATTGCGAAATTTATCATTTAATTGCCAGTTTAATTATTATATACATAATACGTATATAAGAAATACAAAATAAATTAGTTCTTTTTGACCATAACATTGAACATATATTAAATATTTTATCAAACAATATGAAAAAGACATAAAAGTCTATTAATCAAATCTCATGAATATCTTTCAAAATAAAATACACAAGTTTTTAACTATTGTGACAATACATTATCCAAAAAGATATTTAAACCATGTCCAACTGATCAATAAAACTAATAATAATAGATTTTAAGCAGAATAGTAATCTTGGAAATCTTCTACAAAATATAGGACACCTCATCATTCGCTTTCAAAATATTAGATGCTTCATCACATAGCCACAATAGCCTACCTTCAAGAAATAAAAGAAATTAACAAGCATAAATAGAGGTTATTAAACTTATGGAGCAAACCTGATGATGATGATCATGATCTTGATCTCTGAAACGACCTCTGTTCCCAACCTTATTTCCATCAACATCAACAGCTAGCCACGTGTTGCATATATAGTTGAAGAAGCGTAAATTTCCCTTGTCGATCGGCGAAGAAGCCAATCTAATCTGCAGTAGACAATACACACCCCCTATAAAAGAGACAGACAACTTTAGAAGTGCAAAACTTCAAATTAACACACAAAAGGATATGAATATTTTAATTCCTAACATATTATAAGTCTTGTGTTATCAAACACTCTTCTAAACTTCAATCATACATACGACCAGAAGAATTGTGCACTACACCACCTTTCATTGCCATCTCTGCTTGAACACTAATTGATTGTTCATGAATCCTCAGAATAACTTCTTTATAAGATCCCAACAAAGCATATCTAGATAAGAACACTGGGTCATCGAGACGGTCTGTTGGGCTGGGCCAAAAATTGACATCTCTAAGCCTAAGAGGAGAACAACGGCATAGAATATGAAATTTAAAGCATAGAAAGAACTTACATTGGAGAGTTTCTGAGAAAAGGGTTTGAGGAGAAGTGTTGTCTTTAGCTATCCAAATATCAGGAAGGTTGGGACCAAGGAAAGAAGAAAAAGAATGGAAATGCAGTGTTTTTCTTAAGGCTCTATGGCATGCCACTAGTTTAGAAGTGGCATAAGAAACTTGCATGGTTGATTGTTTATGTAGATTTGTGAATGTGAAATGGAGAGATTGAAGCTGCCAACACACTGAAACGGTAAGAGTGATGGTGGTGGTGGCTTATGTTTGAGGAAAACTTCTTTCCTTTGACGTTGTTCAGTTCAGTGCTATGTCACGCTACATGAAAACACTATAAAATATTAACAAGTACAACAATGAGAAACAAAAAAATGCATCAGATCAGCAAATCAATCAAGAAAATCAAGAAAGAGAAAATTCTAGTTAGACTTAATTGATTCAATGTTCAGTTCAGTGGTCTGCCACGCCATATAAGCCAACTTAATACTAACAGAGATTTTGTAACAGAGTCAAATTGAGACAATGAAAAAGGAAAAAGTGCTATTAAATTGAGAAAAAAAACTTAAAAAACTAAATTAAATAAAATAAAGTTAAGAGACCTTGAGAGTAATTTTATCTTTTTTTATTCAACTATACTATATTTCATTTGTTAAAAAATTAATTTAATTTCTAATTTTATATTTTATATTTTTAACAAATAGTTTTATTTTTTATCACTTATTTTATATTTTTAAAATTTCATTAGATTTTTAATTTTATAAAATCACTAAATTACCAATACCATAAAATCATGCATTCTTTTTTAAATTAATTACTAATATTTTTAATTTAACATCAGATTTTATTTTGATTTTTCATTCTTAATATATAGGTATTTTTTATTAGATTTCATATTTTTATATTTTAAAATATATTTTAGAAAGGTAAATAAATAAAATTATTTTCTCATTATATTGTTGGTTTCTAATCCAGCTCAAATTTAGAATAAATTTTAATTATATAGAAAATATATGATAAGCGACCAGATTAATATCATATCTTGCTAGCTCAACAAGTTCGATCGACACAAGATATGATAGAATTATCATATTTTGTCTCCTTATCCTCACTATTAAACGAACATTTGAAGTATAAGAATATATACACATGTAATGTAACTAATGAAACAAAATTATTTTATAATATGAAATTTTAATTCTTTAATATTTAATATAATTATGAAAGTTGTTATACTTGATGGACAATATTAGGGGTGTTCAAAACTGAACAAACCCAATGGAAAATCGAAAACAAACCAGCTAATTGGAAATCGCAAAAAAATTGAACCAACCAAAATCGAAAGCCGGAAAAAATTGAAATTTATCAGATCTATGTGATTTTTTTCAGTCAACTGCGCTGTTCGGTTCGACCTCTGACTTTTGTCCCGCCAATCAAACCAAACAAAATAGAACTGCAAGTAAACCTATGACTTACAACCTATGACTCTTCTCACTCTAGAATTAGAAACTCATTTATGGGGCAAAAGTTAATTTTTTTTTAGTTTGTGTTATGAGTTGTTATATGGTTGATCTAATTTGGATATTGTAATCGTTTGAACTCATGGGCCTTATCACCCTGCTGGTGGTAATCATGTGAATTCACGGGCCTTATGGCCCTTAGATTGTTCTAATTAAATTTCTTTTGCTTAGATAAAAAGTAGAAATATTTAGATTTAGAATTAAATTAGTTAATGTTAATTCTACTTTAAATTATGTTTTTCTTGAAAAATTTGAAAAATCAAGCAATCCAAACCACATTGGGTTTGGTTTGGTTTAGTTTCATTCAGATTTTTTTAAAAAAACCAACCGAATCAAACTTAACTGCATTTATTTTTACCTTGCGATTCAAATTAAGATCATATCTTACTACCTCAACAAATTCGACTGACACAAAATATGATAAACTTATATCATATATTATCTCTTCATCCTAAATATCAAACACACCCTTAGAATGTAATTAATAACAAAAATTTTATTTTACAATCTGAAATTTCAATTCTTTTATATTTAATATAAATCATCTATGCCCCTTTCTTCATGGAAATTTAAAGTGTGTGGGCCAAACAAAGAACTTGCACTTTATTTATTGAAGAAGTTATACCTCACATATGACTCGAGGAAATTCACAAAGTTATATAACGTTAATTAAAGTAACCGAAAAGGAATATTTTCATCATTAAGAAAACTCAACAATTTCTATTGAACAGTTCACTATAAATATATAGGAACTAACAAATTCCAATTCAAGTTCCATTATTAAAGCATTGCTATAGTTTGCTGAAACAAACAAGAGAAATGTCTACATATAATTATGAAGATTTGCAGCTAAAAATCGAAACAATGAACACTCCAGAATCACACCTTCTGATTGTTCACATTCCTGAAGGTTTGTTTGGTTAATTTAATATGTTATCAATTTTATTTTATGTTAGTTTTCTTTGGTATAATTCATGCATTAATTGCTTTTCTGAATTCACATTGAAATGCTTTTACTTTTTCTACTTTAAATTACTATCTTAATTTAGTTTTGGAGTATATATATTATGCATTACATAAATTTTATTTGCGTATTTAAAATATTTAAATAATCCTAATACATGTCATTATTAATATACTCCACTTAATATTTCTGTCTTCTAGTTATTTTATTATTTTAAAATTAACTAACTTAATTGTTACTTTTTATACTTACACCCCAACACTTAGGGTATTTTGGATGAACAATTTTGGAGGGCTAAATCTTTATGTTGGTGTATATTTATTTATTTTGGTGTATTTATGTTTATATATATATATATATACACACACATTTCATATTTTAAAAAAAGAAAGGAAGGAATAACATGATAAATTATCTAAAGTATCGACCAAGACTTCAAAAACCAAAATTCTTGTATATATGATTTGTGGTTTAGATTTTTGGTAACACATTCGATAAAACAAAGGACTCGGACTTCATAAAGGAAGACTTGTGGTCCAGTGATAGATATAGATGATAGAAATTAATATAAATATTTATAAGAACTGTATTTCTTTCTCTTCTAAATTCTCAAACACACTCTGTCGTCTGGATATATGTGGGCCCCAATATTAAATATACTTAAAATATCAGCCAAATAATCTTGGTACTTATGAAAGTGCATTATTATTGCAGGTTTTACAAGAGGGGATATTGGTGCTAAAGTTGAATATGATTTTGGAAGGGTGAGAGTTTTTGGTGAAAGATCAATTGCAAATACCAATAAAAGAAGCCGTTTCAATCAAATATATCAAGTTCCATCATATTGTTATACAAACAACATTAAAGGAAAATTTGATGGAAACATTATCACCATTACAATGCCAATAATTCCAGGCTCCAAAGTTCCAACTAACCAAGAACTACAAGAACAAATCAAACAACAAAAAGAAGTGAACGAAAAAAAGAACAATATTCCTCCACAATCTGTAGCCGAAACTAAAGCAGATTCTCCTCATCAGATTTCACCAGAAGTCAACAAAGATTCTTCTATAACTCAAAAGGGTAAACAAGAAAAAGAAGAAACTTCTCCACAAAAAGAAGTGAACGAAAAAGATAACAATATTCCTCCACAATCTGGAGCTGAAACTAATGAAGATTCTCCTCACCAGATTTCACCAGAAGCCAACAAAGATTCTTCAACTCCACCAGAAGAAGCCAACAAAGATTCTATACCTCAAAAGCAACATGAAACTTCACAAAAAACAACTCAAGTTACAAAGGTTGACAAAGATTATATGCCTCAAAAGGGTCAACAACAAGAGGAAACTTCTTCACAAAAAGAAACTCAAGTTACCAAAGTTGAAAGTAAGAAAGAGGATGATCATGAGACTTCAACTCCACCGAAAGAAGCGAACAAAGATTCTATACCTCAAAAACAACATGAAACTTCACAAAAACAACTCAAGTTACAAAAGTTGACAAAGATTCTATGCCTCAAAAGGGTCAACAACAAGAGGAAACTTCTTCACAAAAAACAACTCAAATTAAGAAAAAGGATGATCATGAGACTTCAACTCCATCAGAAGAAGCCAACAAAGATTCTATGCCTCAAAAGGGTAAACAAGAAAAAGAAGCTTCTCCACAAAGTGCAACTCTGTTACAAAAGTTGAAAGTAAGAGAGAGGGTAATTATGAGAATTCAGCTCCATCAGAAGAAGCCAACAAAGATTCTATGCCTCAAAAGGGTCATGAAGGGTTAAATGATGATGAAAGGAAAAGGGTTGGAAAGGAAGAAAGTAAAGAAGACAATCTGAAGAAGACTGTTACAGAGAAAGTAAAAGAAATCAAGGAAGAAAGTAAAGTATCTGCTGACAAAGTTGAAAGTGTTATTAGAAACAATATAGAGAAAGTGAAGGTTAAGTTTGGTGATGATGTTGAGAAAAAGAGTGATGTTAGGGGTATCTATGAATCAACAAAGACAAGAATTAAGGATATGGCTGATTCTACTACTCAAGCTGTAACTAGGTTGACAAAGAGGTCTAACAATGAAGAAAATAAACAGAAGATAATGTACACAGCTGCAGCAATTCTTGTGGTTGGAATAAGTGTTTACGCTTCCTTCAAGTATCGTTCCTCACGCAGAACATAGGCAGTTTACATGCTATGAAGGATTGGCACAGAGACAAACACAGACACGCAGACACCAGTTGTAAGATGTAAACATTGTTATCATTTGTTTTGTGTAATGTATATACAAAAGCACAAGGAATGATTTCCTATCCTACTATACAGATATAATAATCATTGTTCTATTCTCCAAATAGGTATACAGTATATTAAGATTCCTAAAAAGAATGAGGAAGATATTGTGATAATAGTATATACATATGCTCTCCAAGGGTGCATGCTTTCTCTCATTGCATTGAACTCAGCAACAAAGGTTGAGACTGTACTTAAACAACCCAATAGACCAAACTGTATGCCTGTTACAATAGTATCACAATTTCTGGTATTCACCTACATCAAACAGATGAAATATCCAAAATTATAATGCAGATTCTTGAAACTTTTACATAAATGCCAAATTACTAAAATACTAAACATGATCAAGAGCAATTTAAGCGTAAAGTAAACTTATGTATAGACTCGACACGCATAACTAAATACGACACGGACACGGAAACATTGCTAATGTCCAAAACATAGGACACTAGGACACTGCATATATATATAAGTAATTACAAAAATAACTAAATCAATAAACACAAACACATATATGATTAGCATGACAAAAATCTAAATTGAGAATTAGGATTTATCTATTCACCTTTTAAAAACAAAATTGATTTTCAAGGTTTTTTTGAAGATAAAAGGTTGTATATTCTAAAAAAGTATAATAATTTTAAAATGTCAAGAAGTTGATTTTATTTTTATTTTTATAAAATTATGATAAGAGTGTCCGAGAGATGTCCAAGCGGTGTCTAGGAAGTCTTCAAGTAAAAAAAAATTCTTTTTAGGAGCGAAACCGTAAAGAGGTGTCCGGCGCATGTCGTGTCGTGTCAATGTCCAATTAGTATCGGTGTCCGACACAGACACATGACACGGTATTTGGAAGAGGTGTCCGTGCTGCAGAATATGCACCTTGTCCTTTTCCCTATAAACTTTTGTATGTACCACCAAGCCCCCCAAAAAGTTTTTTCTAGTAGTAAAAGTTGGCTGAGAGAAGTCTAATTCATCAATATAGATTAACATTCTCAAAAACTACTTCTGATTCTTTGAAAACCAGTTTAGAGCTATGCAATTTCAGACATATGAAAGGATAGTTAAAGAACCATATTTAGGAAACTTACAAATTTCTTTGTTGTAGCAAGAGCAGCCATGACACAAGCAGCAGATACATTTGCAATTAGAGTCCCAAATGGAATCAAATTCAACAAACCAGTTGTTTCTAATCCACTTCCATTTAATCTTGATAACAACCACCTAATCCACACACCTAAAGGTCCAACTAAGCAAGCAATCCATAGATAAGAATTTTCTCCATTCTTAAACTCAGCAATCAGTAGTACAATACTACCACCCCATAACAGGCCTAAAATCAGCAATAACAGCACCATTACTGCCACGTGACGCTTGTCGAAGCCTTCGAAGACCTTTGCCTTGTTCTTGAATCTGCTAGTTTCACTTCCTGAACTCATCTTTAGCCTTCTGAGAAGCCACCTAAAACCCTTAGCTGTTTCAATCCCAAATATGATGGAAAATGCAACAAGAAATAACCCTGCAGAACTCAAGTTCTTTACAAGCTCATCTTAACACTCTGTAGCGACACTTCAGGTTAAAGACGTGTCTGGTGTCCGACACGTGTTGTGCCTGACACCAACACTAACACTTCTATTACTCCCATTTTTCAAATTATTACCGGTGTCTAAGTGTCAGTTTCTGTATCTATGTCGGTGCTTCATAAACACAATAGACAAAAGTTTTGAATGAGACTACCTTAGCCTATTAACAATTTAGCCATGCTGAGACTAATATACATTGAATGTGAAGTGAAAAACACTCTGTAGCAGCAATGACAATTCATCAGCGTGACACTTTAGGAGGAAGACGTGTCTGATGTCCGACACGTAACACCGACACTGACACTTCAATTACTTCCATTTTTCAAACTATTATCTGTGTCTAAGTGTTCGTGTCAGTGTCATGTGTGTGTCAGTGTCGGTGCTTCATAACGTAACACTTTAGCCATCTTAACAATTTAGCCATGCTGAGACTAATATACATTGAATGTGATCTGAAAAACACTCTGTAGCACCGACACTTCAGGATGAAGACGTTTCTGGTGTCCGACACGTAACACCGACACTTCAATTACTTCCATTTTTCAATTTATTACCTATGTCTAAGTGTTTGTGTCAGTGTCGTGTCCGGTGTCTGTGGTTCATAATAGACTAAAGTTTTGAATGAGACTATACTTATTAAAGTTTCCTTCTTAACATTACCTATTAGAAATCCAAGAACAGAAAAGAGCCATTTTCCATCAAGACTGAGTTCAAGCATTTTCTGATTCCAGCCACTGAAGGTTGTTAGACTCCCTAAGTAACCAGTTGTGAGTGCAATAGCTAGATACTCAGACACATTTGATATGTCTTCTTTGAATACAACACCAAACCATCCCATTAGAAAAGAACCAACCTATAAAGATATTCATAAAATTTGTATCAAGACATAATTTGAATCAGCATAGTTTTTTTTCTCCTTTATTCATAGCAAATCTAATCAAAGTGAAAACAGCTTAGTTAAGCACTTATGGCATAGACGCTTATCATAGTAGAGCTTATGCATAAATTGTTTCTATATAAAAAAGGATAAAGCAATGCTAAACTATTTTTCTATAAACCATAAGCTGTTTTCATAAGCTATCCTGAGGAGCTTATAGAAATTAGCTGAAAACAGTTTATGAATATGTCATAAGATGTTTCCTTAAGCTCTTACTAACAGTCTCACAAGTGTTTATGTTAGTAGATAAGCCCAAATAAGTCGATCCAAACAGACACATACGATCCTTCCATAGAGTGCATCTACATGTGTATATGTGTGTGTGTGCGTGCATGTGAGTGAGTGAGGAAGAAGGCAGGAGCAATCATGAATGGAGCAAAGTAGAGACCATATTAGAAGGCAGATCAAGGTAGAGAATAGTTTGGTCACTTGTCACATGACCTATACTGGGGCCAAATAACTTTCCCAGCAAATATCTTGTTAATACCTGAATCATATATCATATATGCCAAATAAAAAGAGGTGAGTTAGTATCAATGCTGAAAACTGAAATTCCTAGTAAGCAACAATGATCAGAAATGTTTTAAAACCAATGTACTTTCTCTCACATACGAATATAAAGAAAACTCACAACAAAAGTCGATGTATCCAAATCAGATTTTGAACCAGAAAAACAATCAATTGTCAAATTTTCCATGGGATGACTATAAAATGCTGTGATTCAAACTAGAAATGATCATACATTTCATCCAAAAATATTAACTGCTAACAAGAAATCTTCATCAAATTGAAGTTCAGAGGATATCATAAATAATTACCCCAAGAATGCCAAAAACAGCCAAATGGATCAGATATAAAGCAGAATCGAATATCTTTGGCATCTCTTTCTTATGTTCCTGCAAATAGAGACAACAAGCATATTGCATGATTTATCATATTCACAAAAACCCTAGTTATAAAATCCCTAGGTCTTAAAAACCATTTTAATTTTCTATAAAAATCACCTGTGGTTGTATGTCTTTAGAACCCTCTTTTGATTGCTTAAAAGAGGGACATCTGTTCAGAGGAGACAGAATTTGATGAACCATGATAAAGATTCAATTTGTTAACCCCTGAGTTTGAAACAACTGGGTTATCCATTTCATGTGCTATGTGACTTGATGAGCTCAATGAAAATTATATAAATTAAATACTACAATTGAAGAAATACAACTACCCCATCACATATTTTCACTTGAAGTCAGAAAAATAGCATTAAATGTTTTTTATTTTATTTTATAGAGTTTATAAGGTTCTGGACATGTAGCACACACACTTCAGATTGAAGACGTGTCGGACACCGACACTCACACAGACACTCCAATTATATTTATTTTCTCCAAATATTGAATGATATAAATACATGTCCGTGTACGTGTCGTGTCTGACGTCGTAGTTGTCAATATTTCATTGTACCTCTCTGGTTTAGATACAAAATAACGGACCGAGATCCCCTCCTGTCAACTTTTGGTCCTGTCATTGCTGTCATTACATACTAGCCATTGGATATAGATCTAATGGCTATGATTTAACTTCAAAAAAATAGATATAAAATACAGCTTTGAATCTACACTGTCCGCTCAAAATTCTACGGTGGAGATTGAGGTTAAGTTCACAGGAGGGGATCCAAATCCCAAAATAACTAATTAAAGGAATATACCTTTTACGCCTTCGTCTCTGGAAAAACCTAAAATCATAAAAAGTTAAAGTAATCATTTAATCCAAATCTACACACGTAGTTAAACATTTGAATTTGAACATGTAAAAAATCTAAGTAATATGTTGAGAGGAGAGGGTAAGGAGTTATTAATAATATTGAAAATGCAATGATAGAGGGAAGAAGGGTTTTGTTTGTGGTTGAAAGCACGTCTTAAAGGATACAATAGATACGACGTGACAAAGAGAAGAGAGACGTGTTGTTTGAAGTTGTCCACGTTGTTGAATTTTGAAACAAAACCAGATGCATGAGATGAGATGAAAGAAACTTGTCCACCTTGATCCAACACAATTACCTAATTGTGTTGGATGAAAGCTTTCTTTGGTTCACGAAAGAAAGTGAGAGGAAATAAAGGTAAGGGAAATAAATCTCAATAATACTCGCTCCATTTCTCATCTTTGGTATTTTTGGTTTTTTGGAATAATATTATTTAGTCAAAAAAATTTCAACCAAAACCACTTTTAACACCAATTAATCAAGTTTTTTAAAGTCATTAACTAAGAAATCCAATTAACCAAGCTTTTTAATTATCGACCTAGAAACCGCTAAAAAAACAAGCGCTTAGTTAATGACTCAAAAACTTTAATACTTTAGATTGTAAAGTGGTTCCGCTTTTTGGCTAAATAACATTTATTGGTTCCGCTTTATACCAAAAATTTTCAAATTTACCCTTTATCTTTATTTAATTTCCAAATTAAATTTAATTGTCTTAATATTCTTTATTTGGAGTCTCAAGACGGTGAACCTTTCCATTTACATTTTCAACACATTTGTTTTGTACTCCTCTCTTCCTGGGATTTTTTCACTATTAACTAATCACAAGATTGTCGTATACATGGAATAGTCACTTGTAGTTTGTGAATATAGAAACAAGGAAGTTCCCAAGAAAGAGAGGTGGGTCAATATTGACACATTTAAATACCAAGTTTTTCATTAGCCAAAACTTACCAAGACACACTTTCGCAAAACCACAATTTAATTTCAACAATAATAGTTTTTTCTGATGTGGAAGATCAAACAATGTTGCAACCACAGAGCATACTAAGAAATTTCTTATGAGTACAACACCGAAGTATCCCAGAGGTCATACAAATGTGGGGTCCATCCATTGCCACATGGCCAACATGTACTTGACAAGTTGGAAGTTGCATGTGATGACAAGTGAGCTGTTGCATGGTGTACACATAGTGTATTGCATGAGATACACATGGTGTGGTACATGGTTATACACTTGGTGTGAGAGATATTTCCAAAATATATATGTGGAAAGTTATAATCAGTTAAATAAAAATGATGATACAAAATTGTCATGTTGATTTCCTTGGTTCGTGAACACTATTTATTGGTTCCGTTTATCATTATTGAGACTTTTTCAAGAGTTGTTTCCCCCGCTAATTGGAATAAGTTTCTCTATAAATAGAGACACTTTTAGACAGAAAATAGAATACTTTTAGACATAAAATAGAATACGAAAATCATGCTTGAATTAAAAATTATGTCAAAATTATTTCTAAGTCATTTCTTCTTTTCTCTATTACATGAGAGTAATTGATGAAACTTTATATCGTAAACTACCATTGATCGAGACACTTGGTGTGGGTGTGCAGACCATGTCAAGGAACTCCTTTATATCCTAAAGGGGATTCACTGATCATCCTTTGCATCCAGTCTTGAGTGATTGGTGGGGGTGAATCGAACCTAAAGCTATACACGCCTTGATGATGAAATTACCTTCTCCTTGTTATTTATTTTACATATCATTTCCAATTAATTTTTACTAATGATCTTCTATGTTTGGATGCTCTTCTTAGTTGCAGCAATATTCCCAGCAACAAATTGTTCTCACACTTGGTGCATTGCATGAAATGCAAATGGCAAAATGCATGAAATGCAAGTGACACTTGGTGTAAGGCAAAAGACAAGTGTCTTCATGCATGTAAGACAACTTTTGCTTGCCTCTTCTATAATCAACACCTAATGCAAGCATTCACTACACAACACAAGAAGCATTGTGAGCCAATTTGTGAGAGTCTTCCTTACAAATTGAGAGATACATTGTAGTGAGATCCACCTAAGGGTGAAGTGTTGTAATCCGATTATCATTATAGTGGAAGTTTTAATAGCCTATGGGTCTCGTGGTTTTTCCTTTCTCACTTTGAGAATGTTTTCCCCGCTAAAATTTTACTGTGTCATTACGCTTATTTTTCACGTTTCTGCTAGTGCCTATTTTGAGTTCACAGATGAGGGAAATTATGGAGGTCATTTCCAACATGTTATGCAGTCACCAACGGTTGAATTCAAATTGTCTTTTTTTTTGTTAAATTAGATAAAATTGCGAATGAACACCACACACACGCTCGCACCACCGAGAGTCTACGAGTTCAACCGAGAGCCGGTTTCTCATGTTACTGAAATTATCGATGCAATCAATGCTGAGAAATAAACTCAGATCGTCATTTGTCACTATCTCTTTCTAACTCCATTTTTCCTCTATTTTTTTTTAAATAAATTAAATAATTAAAGGGTTAGGATTAGCTGTTAACTGCATCCAAGGTGATGAGATTAAAAGGGGTGGCTTGGCTGCACCTAATTATGAACCAACTACTATACCAAAATTGCATCAAACAAAAATTGAAATCAGCAAGCTCAAGTGCCAAATTCAACATCATCAAACAAGCAATAAATTCAACCCTTCATGTAAAAAAATATATTATAACAGTAACATACTAACATATAATCAACTATTTTCTTTTCTGCTTACAACAAACTATGGACACAAAATGAAAAATGTAACAAAAAGACTCTATCCTTTGGATAACTAACAATGAAATCCGGAAAAGAAAAAAAAAAATAGCCTAAAAATATGCAACTTTACAGAAATTTTTAACAAAAACAAAAAGAGAAATCACTTCTCTTATCTTGTTTGAAGATCTGAGATAGGAAGCATTTCTATCTGTCCACTTTCATCAACTCTTTGATGCTTTATCTTTCAAGTTCTCTTGAAATTTGAATGTCTTTAGGAAAATAGTATTGATAAATGAATTTTACAACCAAACGTGGAAGCAATGCTGCTACATTGATTTCCTAGCAACAATAACCAGAACAATCCGGAGCCCGCGACATGAAAGAATGCCCTGTCAAGATTTTGGAGATGAAAAGATCAGTCTCTATGTATAGAAGCAATGTAGTATTGCAAAGGTTTTCAAATCTAACATGCATAGAATGACTGGTATGTAGCATCAACACTTCAGATCAAGATGTGTTCGACACATATAGTTGTCAATTTTGGCCCAACCCGATGACTAGTGTTTTGGGCTCAAAAAATAGAGGTCCGAAAAAAACGGGCCATTTTGGTCCAACTCAGTTGACCTATGGGCTGATTGGACCCGTTTTTTGAACATTTTTTGTTTTCCTTTGTTAAATGTGAAGTGGGTCGGCCCGGCCCGCTAGACCCGGGGCTTTGACAAATTCTACTACGACACATGACGGTCTCATCACCACATAAATGATTCATAAACATGAATTGATGTTTACACATGAATGCTACATATTAGAATTATTGTATAAAAATCAAAGAGAGTAAAGAATAAGAAAATATGATACATATCAGTAACCAGGAAGTTGAGGTATAGCATCAATGATCATAACAGAAATGAAAGTTGCAACAATAGAACCCCAAATGGAAACATGAGACAACCAATACCATCTAACAACATCCATAGCCAAATGCAAATTTACCAAAATAACCACTGCTAAAGTCCAAAGATCTCCTATACTTGCAACATCAATAGAGCTTTTCCAATATGCAAAGAGTGGAGGCCAGAAAATAACTATGCTTTGCCATAAAGTATCAGCCATTGTCAACATGAATAATTTCTTGTTGTAAGCTTCATCTTTTTGTCCAGATCTATAAAGTTGAGGATACTTTAGAAGAGTTTTTCTGCCAAGATCTTTGTCAAGAATACCAACAATTATAGTTGGTAATGCACTGTAGATTATTGAATATAATGTTGAGCTCCATTCATTTATAGCAGTTGTTAATGTGAAGGCAGTGAATAGCACATACCTAAAAAGCAAAGGCACATAATAAAGTATTAGCATGTTAAAAATCTTGATGAGTATATCTAAATGGCAAAAATAGCAAAATGCAATTATTATCATACTAAAATTGGCACCAAAAAGTAGCATGAGTGGGTCAACAAAAGTTGATGTATCTAGGGAATATATATAATGTAACGGAGGGAATATATTTTGGCTAAGCTTCACTGTGTAATTAGGACTTTGATCCCAGTGAGTAGGTGCCTCAGTACACCCTCACGGCTTAGGCCTTTTCATCCCGCTATGAGACTAATATCCGAGTCCGATAGCAGGACGCCCGATTTTTCACACATGATTAGGTTGCCTCTCAACTAGGCAAATCTAAGAATAGAACTTAAGTTCTTTTCCTGGGGTAAAATCACTTTACTAACTCTTTTTGGTTTGGGCCATCGCTGGCTATCCACAAAGAATGACAATGCTTTCAACGAAAGACTAATCTCCACCCATGTGTTTAGGAGAAAATTTTACACCTGGTCACCGAGTTTGTCCATCAATGCGGGAATCAAACCCGTAGCACCAAATCAAAATCTCAAAGTCCCCCAGAGTAACTTATGCCACTAGGCCAATAGTGTTAATAGAAGGTGAGACTTGTGGTGGCTAAACTTAGGTGTATGAGTAAAGCAGATATATAGGATATAACAATTGTTGGATTATAACTTACCAAAATAGGACAAGAACAAGGACAGCATTTCTGTAAAATTATATAGTACAATGTAGCCAAGCCTTTGGTAATTCCAGTGTCCATGTATCAATAAGAGAGGAACTAAAAACCTAAACTGTCCCATTGCAAAATCTGATGCCATTACAGCTTGCCTACCCTCTTGTCCACTGATGCCAACTCCAACATCAGCCATTTGAATCATTGACACATCATTTGCACCTGTAACACATGCATATATATATATATATATATATATATATATATATATATATATATATATATTAGTACTTTTTCTCTAAAATACTACACAAACCTATGAAACACAGACACGGACATCGTACACGAAGCTGATACAGACACAGACACGTAGACACCAGTTATAATTTGAAAAGCGGGAGTGATTGAAGTGTCATTGTCAGCGTCGGTGTCCAACATGACACGTGTTGGACACCAGACACGTCTTCAACCTAAAGTGTCGGTGCTACATAGAATCAAACCAGTAAAAAATTAGTATAACATCTCATACCATCTCCAATGGCTAGTGTCATGTCTGATGTCCTATTCTTCACAAGGGAAACAATTCCTGCCTTTTGCAGTGGCGCCACGCGACAACAAAGAACAACAGAACACAAACTCGCAAGTTGAAATAGCTGATTCAATCAACAGAAGCAGCCAAAATCAGTAAATAAAAACATCACCAAGAAATACTCCCCCTAATCTCAATTATAAGCAAAAAAAACACTTCTTAAGTTTATTGAATAACTGATGTATCTCGCCTATAATACCGATACATCTGCTTATTCAATGAACCGTATAATGAAACTAACCTCTTCTTCATGTTCAGTGTCAAGAATATGTACAAGGCTTCCACCATCAATAATCAAAGCTATCTGTTTTGTAACTTCATCAGATGTAGACACAAGTTTTCTACACTTTTCAAGAGCATCTTTCAATCTTTTTCTACTTGAAACTCTATTAACAATACTAATTATGATTTGAGTCATATCATTTGTTAAGAGTTTTGAAGAGTAACCAATAGATATAGCAGTTTCTTGCTTATCACCAGTTAAAACCCAAACTTTAATCCCTGCAGTTCTCAAAGACTCAATAGCTTCAGACACACCTTGATGTAATTTATCTTCAATAGCAGATGCTCCTAATATCAATACATTGTTCTCTACATTGTTCAAATCTTGCAAAGCATCGCGCCCTACCGAACACAGAAGTACTTGCTTTCTCATAAGCAACATGCCATTGTTCAAATTCTGAAGTATTCAGTTCCCTCATTCCAATCACAAGTGTTCTTAAATCTAAGGAAGAATATGAGTAAAGATGAGATTCAGTTGCTTTTATTAAGTCCATGTTGAATGACTTATCTATTATACTAAGCATTGTTGTATCTGCTCCTTTGACAAAAAGTTTCACAGAATTGTCAGGGTACCCTAATATCACTGACATTCTCTTCCTATCACTGTCAAATTCATGCATACCCAACACATTGAACCCGAAATATAGACCAGATACATCGCTTATTCAACGAACCTAAAATTGCATTTTTTCTTATAAATAGGACCAGAGAGAGAGTAGTTAGTAACAAACTTACTTTCATGTTATTAGTAAATTATTATCAAGATAGCATATGCAAGCCCGTATACATCGCTTATTCAATGAACTAAAAATTACACCGACTTTATAAAGTGGACCGTAGATAGTAGAAAGTTAGTTAGTAACTAACTTACTTGAGTCTTTCGCCTTGAATGTCGATGATGATGTGGCCCGAGGTTCGTTCTATTAGCATGAAACCATAGGCGGCGGCATATGCTAATGCTTGTTCATCTGGTGATTCACCTTGGTAATCTAGCAGCTTGACATCAGAATCAGATGTGTCAACAATAATAGGAACAATAGTGTTGCAAGTTGCAAGTGCTAAGAAAAATCATAAATCCTTTTTCCTCCTTATTTTCAAGTCCACTTCTTGCTAATTGCAAAAGATCTGGATTAACTTTCACCTTCATCTTTGGTTTCAAAACCTTTCCATCCACTGAAATCATATACTAACAGATAAAAAATCCTGTTATTTCAGCTATAAATAAGAACAAAAGCATTAAATTAAATTAAAGACAATGTTAAAAAGGGATATGATCCTTTGATGCATTCAGCAGATCTTAACCATTAAATCTTATTGAACAGTCTATACTTCTAACATTAAATACAGATATAAAACATAAAGTTATAATCTACACCGTCCGATTAAGATTGACGGACAAGATCCGTTGAATGCACGACTACACAATATGGCGATCGCACGTAATCCACTTCCATTAAAAAGGTGTACTATAAAAACAGAATTAAAGGAAATGTTATTTCAGCCCTCTCGCATTTAGGTTGAATTACTATTGTGACACTATGTAAAACTAACCTGCCTCTACGACACCTAAACAGTAAATAAAGGCAATGTTAAAAAAACATGTCATAAACAAGAACATAAACATAATTTAGGAAGAAATCAATCTAACCTTGAACTGAGTATTCCACTTGCTCATCCTCCAAGCTAGCGTTTGTTGAACTATAATCAACTCCCAAATGCTAGCACATTGAAACTCCATTTTATTCTCAGTAAGTGTACCAGTTTTATCTGAGAAAACATACTTAATCTGCCCCAAATCTTCATTAATATTCAAAGCTCTACATTGAAACCTTGAATTTGTTCCTTTATCAAACATTCTATCATCTCCAATCATGAAATACGCTTGACCGACACTAACAAGCTCCATAGAAATATACAAAGAAATAGGAATCATAACTTGAAACACAATAACAGACATAAGAAATGTGAAGAATATCTCCAATCCCCAACCATAGTACTTATAATCATCAACCTCCCTTCAGAAAAATCATGTTTCCTATAATAAGGCAACAGATTCAGCTCCTCGTCGTGTCGCTCAACCAAACAGCAGCACAAATTGATGTAATAGTACACAAAGCTACAAGAAAGAATGACAGCAAAACGATTTCGCGATTCATTCGTGTCTCGAGTCGACTTCTTTCGACGGTGCTCCTGAATTATTCAACATAGCTTTTGTTTCACTTCCAAAATAAACAGCTACACCAAGTGCCCAACTAGTATTCTTAAGCTCACAACCTCTAAATAGAATATTAGATGATCCAAGTGACAATTTCTTGTTACCATCAATTTCCATATTAGCCATAAAACCATAAATATTCCTATTTGGTTTCTCACATTTAATCAAACCAAATAACCTTTCCTTCTCATAAACTTTAGAACTAGTTTCTTGTTTAGCATATCTAGTTTTCAAATTAGATTCACCATCAAGATTAATGGTTTGAACATAAGCTACACCAGATGAATCACTAGTTGAAAGAAGAACAATATCACAAGGTATAGTTTCATTTGCTTTGATTTTCACAATCTCACCAACTCTTATATCTTTCCATTTCTTATCAATGAAATTATGATTATCAACCATAACTGAAGCTAACCTGTTATTTTCAACTTTATCTGATTTGTATCTTCTATAATCTTCATAAGCATCTTTCGCACCAGTAACAAAAAGAACAAATGCTAATGGTAGAATTGAAACACCTCTTCCAAATACTGCAAGTTGAGGAAGTTGATTGAGAATTGCTATAATGAGAAAACAGACATAAGCAACTCTATGAAACTGTTCAAACAAATTCCTTGGAATGAATGTGAGTAAGGAATAATTAGAAGTTTTGATTGAATTTCCTGAAAATTGTTGAAAATTCTCATTGGTTTTTTCAGGATCATTTATATAAACCAATCTAGCATCCTCATCTTTGAGTTCTCTTTGTGATAAGCTTAGTCCTTCAGAATCAGCTCCACCGCCTTTCGATGAACCGAAATATCTCATAGCTTTTGTTGCTGAATGGCTTAAATTGAAACCAGTTATTTCTTTGACAGAGTTGTTTCTGCTGCTAGAGTGAATTGACATGGCAGTTTTACTTGATGATGATGAATTTGAAGTGTTTTTTTCAACTTGGTTTGGAAAATCTACGCCAGAAAACATGACTGTGTTGCTTGAACTTGACTTTGATTTTGATAGTTCATGAAAAATTGGAATAGTTGGAACCTCTTGATATTCAGTTCTTGGTGATGCTATCAAAAGTGGTCTCTTAGTCCTAGAGATGTCAAGTTTTGGCCCAGACCATCGGACAGGCTTGATGGCCCAGAGTTCTTGGCTGGACTCGCTAAATAGAGGTTCTGACAGGTTCGGAAAATAAATGAGTCATTTTGACCCAACCCAGTTAACCCATAGATAGGCTAAAATTAAATGAGCTCTAGTTAGGCCTCTTGTTTGGTCATTTTAAGTTAGTAAGTTTTGTTTCTCTTTGTTTGTTGGTGATGCTTTTCTTAGTTGCTTATAAGGGCCCCAGTGCTGCAATTCTTGATGGTAAACCAATTGCTAAGCAGATAAAACTTGATGTGGCTGATGAGATTAGGAGAATGAAGTGTTTTATTAGGAAGTCTCCTAGATTAGCTGTGGTTTTGGTTGGTGATAGAAGTGATTCTCACACTTTCATCCGAATTAAGTTGAAAGCTTGTGATCAAGTTGCCATTGAAATATTGGTTTCTCAGTTGCCTGAAAAGTGCACTGAAAATGAACTTCTTCATGTTGTTTCGAGTTTTAATGATGACCCTGATGTTCATGGCATTGCTGTCCAACTCCCTCTACCTCAAGTAATCATCTCTTCTACTTCTCAATGCTTAAGGTCTATGAAAACCCGACACAGACACAAACACGACACTTACACTAGCACGTAGACACTGATACTTCCTCTAGTCTCATATATTAGAGAAAATGTAGTTTTAGGTGATAAATGATGTATTTGGTCTATGTCTATAATATGTACTTATACATCAATTATTCATGTATCTGATATATATCGCTTATTCAACGAACCTAAAATCAGATGTGTGTTAAAGGCCGTGTCTATGTTTGACACTCGACACAAGTCTAACACCAAACATGTAGTCAATCTGAAGTATCGCTTGCCACATAACTTAAGATTATTCTTCCTATTGTTAACTAGGCTTTTGCACTCAAACCTTTCCAATTGATCTAAAATCTTAGCCAATTGAGTAAGAACAAGAAAAGTTTTAATCACAAGCATAATATTGTTGACATTATTTGGTGAATGTTAAGATTAATGTTATTCTAAAAAATATATTTGATGCAGCATTTGGAAGAGGAAAAAGTATGAATATTGTGAGTCCAGAAAAGGATGTAGATGGTTTTCATCCTTTAAATATTGGAAATCTTGCCATAAGAGGAAGGAAACCCTTCTTTGTCACATGTGCCACCAAAAGCTGCATTGAGTTATTACTTAAACATGGTATAGAAATAAAAGAAGAGCTGTAATAATTGGAAGAAGTAAAATTGTAGGGTTGCCAACTTCCTTGATATTGCAAATAACACATGTTGCTGCTGAACAGAATGTTTTTAGTTTTTAAATGGCTGATTTACTATCTTTTGAGTAGAGGCACTATGCGACGGTACATGCGCATACCTAAGAACCCCAAAAATAATGTCTCAAGCCAACATTGTCGTAGCTGATGTCGGAATTCTGAACATTGTTCGTGGTAATTGGCTAAAGAAAGGAGCTGTGGTGATTGACATGGGATCAAATCAAGTTAAGATAGTTACTTCTCCCTTCAATATTTTAGGTCTGTATATAGTTTGAAATGCACTTCTCTTTTAATGGATAGTTAATTTGCTTTATAAAAATTGAGGAGGAAACACTAGTTTGTATATGATACTATCAAATAAAATATATATTATAAATATCAAATTGTGCCACATATTTGACAGTGATATCAAATTTATAATATTATTACACCAAGGCTACCAAAACACCTTCAAAACAAGGTAAAACACACCACAGCTACTAGAAAATAATCAAGCAAACAAAACAGACTCCATAGCTATTACAACACATAAACACCCAACACACACTAATTATCAAACAGACTTTGCAGACTCCTTTCTACAACAGTGAGGCATACAAAAATTCTACACACCCTTTGCAGACTCCACTTCTTGTCAAAACCTGTCCTTGCATCAGTTGTATCTTGACCGCTTAACCTTGATGAGTCTTTAAACTAAAATCACTAACAGAGGAAAATGTGAGAATTAAAAGTTAGTGAAAGAGAAACAGAAAATTTGAAAACAGAACATGCACATATTATTAAAAATAGAAAATGAAAACTCGAACACAAAGAAAATCGACTTTAATGAACAGCTTGCACAACCAAATGACAAAGATTCTAGCTCTTCGCAAGAATAAAAGGTAATGTTTTGCAGACGATCAAGGTTGTCTTTAAACCATATTTCAATTTCCTGAATTTGTTGATTTGAAAACATACAAACGCCAAGTTCTCGTAGAAAGAAGTAAGATTTTGTGCCCAATCCTTTGCAATTGGCTCAAATCCAGCGCTGATCCAATGGACAAGGAATTGAGGATGGAAAGAGGATGGAAGTGAAAGGGTGTGTTTATTGTTTCTTTCAACATTTCCACACTACAATAAGCCAACGCCAACTTCTTGTCAAGGCTTGTAAAAGTAGGCATGTAAGTCAACATGGGACATCGCTTGATTGATAATAGAGACAGACAAGGAAAGGGAGGTAGTGGGAGATGATGTGAATGTGAAGAGTTATTATCATTATTGAAATCATCTCCCATCCTCCACCATCCTCTAAGCTTTTCACAAGAAAAAATAAGGCTCTCCAAAGATTGGAAGAATGGTACAGCTAAACAAGTCTCCTCATAACAAATGTATTCCAAATCATCAAGGTAATATAAACTAATCGACTTAAGGAACTAAGACGCTCCAAAGTGGTGGGAGATATTGATACCTCTAATCTTGAAGAGATGCATCAATTTCATCAGATATCAAATTCGCGTAATATTGAGCAATCTTGTATCGAAAGTTTCTTCATGCCATCAATTCCCCACAATATCGTTGTTTGTAAGCAAACAAGACTGCTTAAGGATTTGGAAAGACTTATTTCTCCATAGTTCTTAAGTATGATGAGACATCTTAAATGCTTCAATTTTTTGAACAATACAGCCATCTCCCCTTTAGAAATTTTCTCATAGCTTCAACACACGCAAGCGCTTGAATTTTGAAATAATGCATGTGTTTTCGCCATCCGAAATACGGCGAAGAAAAATCAAAGTCCGTAGTCTGCTCGAATCCAATGAGTCCAACAGTTCAGTATCGCAATGTTCCAACGATACATGCATGAGTCTTTGTGTTTTTATAAATCTTTTTGTCTCACTATTCAAGTAGCAGCAATCATTGCCTGCTACTTGCATTGCAAGGTCATGCATTAAATCATGCATTTTGAAACTAACTATATCACCCGATCGACTCATTTTTGCATCTTGGAAAAATGATTTCATCAAGAAAGTCTTTATGAATTTGTTACCCACAGCATTCATGTTTTGGTTTTCATCTGAACATTCGAGATAACTTTGTGCCATCCACAATTGAATCAACTCTTTTTTCTCTATTTGCCAATCCTTAGGATATAAAGAGCAATATGCAAAACATTGTCTCAGTTGAGGTGACAAATTTTGGTAACTAAGTTTTAACACTGGCATGATGCTTTCTTCGTCTTCACATAATTTCCAAAACTCGCCTCTTAAAACATCAATCCATTCACTTTCTTTACTTTTGCTCTGCAACAGGCCTCCCAAGGTTCTAATTGCCAGTGGAACTCCCCTGCACTTTTCTGCTAATTCCTTACCAATTGATTCAAGACTTTGATTCACCCCCGAGGTGTCAATGTAATCCCCAAATGAAACTTTCTTTAACAAACTCCAAGATTGTTCTAGAGTCAAACCTTTCAATTCATGTGGGACACTTACACCCATTGTTTGTGCCACCGCTTTACTGCGTGTTGTCACCAAAACCTTACTATCTCGAGCACCACACATTAAATAGGTTCTTAATTGATTCCATTTTTGATGACTTTCATTCCAAATATCATCTAGAACTAGCGTGTATCTTTACCGCTTAAGTTTTCATGGCTGTTTTGAAAGTTCTCCAATGGTAAGTTATCATCAACTTTGCTATTAATTAATGACTCCAACATTTTCTTCACAATAGTTTTGACATCAAAGTTATCGTGACACATACCCACATTTTCTTTTCAAAATTTTTGTGTGCCTCCACATCATTATATACTAACTCGAGCAAGAGTCGCCTTCCTAGACCACCAATACCAACAATAGCAATCAAGGAAACATTTTGACCTTCAAGTGAATGTGGTTTTTCTAACAAACTTATAATTTCCTTTTTATCATTTTCTTCCAATAATATCCGGTTCGAATATAAAAGAACTAGTTTCCTCCTTTCATTAATGTTGGTTTGCTTATCATAGACATTTGGGATTAAATTCAGCTTAGACATTTCTCCCACTACATCATTAAACTGTTTCCTTATTTTTTCAATTTGACGAGCCAACTTATGACGAAAAGCAATTTGGTTTGGCAATAAGGAATGAAGTACCTCTCTCACTTTGTTCTTACGATGACCGTCCATTTTGTGTTTCATCTCATGAATGAAAAATTCATCAAGCAAGTCATCAGCAGGATAAAGCACATCTTTGAGCCTTGTTATCCAGTTTTGTACAACATGGCTTTGTTCTTGTTTCTCCTCAGCATCAAGAAGCACTGCTCTAATTGATTCAACTGTGATCTTCAGTCTTTCCAATTCATCCACAACACCATAAATTCGCCCAAATTCTGGAATGCTGGTGAAGCTAACCTGTAAAATTAAGGAAAATTTTCTAAAATTAAATAAATAAATAAAAACAACCACATATTCTTCCCACTATAAACATGAACTATAAATAAAATAATCATGGAGGGGGATGTGCCACTGGAAAGAAAGCAACACCAAAAAAGAGATCTGATTTTGTTTGCTCAAACCCTAATCATGTGTCTTCTAGGAGAAAATGAACAAAAAAAAACATGTATTCTGCAACAACAACAACAAAAAGGTCCGAAAAATTATTGAGTACCTGTTAATGATGCTTGAAGCAAGATCATATGGAATTTGTTCAGCCATCCTTCAAAAAGATTAAGCTTGTTAAAAAAAAAACAGAAAATATCAAACTAGAGTCATGAACACAAACTAGAATCAGATTGAAAGAAAGGATAGAGGAGAAGAAGGTTAAACAGAACCTGAAAATTAATTTAAAGGGAAGAGTTTACCTTCAGCCACCGCGTACGGTAGTCGTCACCGGCGTCAACCACCGCGTCACCGGCGTCCTTCCTCTATTCCCTTTCGCGTCCTCCGTCTCTCTCTGTCTCTCCGATTACTTTCTCTCTCTCCTGACAGTAGCAACGGCTGCTGAGTGAAGAAGGGAAGGAAATTAGGTTTTGGATACAAATCCGTCTCTCTCTGTTTGTTTTAAATCATTTTAATTGTTTTATTTTATTATTTCAGAGTTAATATTAACACCCAAATTTTGATTATATAACATCCCTGTACAAAAGCTTTAAATCGTGGGCCATTACCTATCAGCCCAATAGTCCAAAAATTGGACTACATACTTTTCACACCTTCTATTTAATTATGCACCCCATTGCAACTAACCACACCCTTGTTTTTTTACTATTTCACCCTTTTTTGTTTTAATTAATTCTTTTCAAAAACAATTCCTTTTACCAAAAAAAACTCACAAATAATTAAATATTTTTCTATCTAAAAATCAAATAAAAGATTAAGCTCTGCTGTACAACTCTGGTTTGGTCATCCATCTAGACCAATGAAATTGCATACTTTAAGTAATCCTAAAACTTAAAGGTTCTGAATCGTTATCGGGTTAATCAGCTTCGACGAAAGTGATCTCAGATACCAAAGAGTCCTAGAACACCTATTCTAAAACCAATCCCTCACATCAAACCAATTTCATTCAAAAACTCAAGAAAATTATTTTTTCAAAAAGCTGGGACTAAGCTCATGTACAATCGGATTAATCGCTCTCAGATCAAATGAGTTGTACAATTCAAAGAGTCCTAGGACCCCTATACTAAAAAAACACCAACCAACAAACTTTTTCAGAAGAACAACGTAGTTTTTATTCCTCCATCAGATCCAGAGGTACGTAGGAGCAAGTGGCCCCCACTCTTGTCAAGCACTAAAAACTAAAATTTTAATTAAGTCTTCTTTCCTTCAAAATTCAAGTAAAAGGGTAAAATGATAATAAAATACAATTAATTAGACAAAAGGATGTTGTGGGGTGCTAATACCTTCCCACGCCAGAACGACTCCCGAACCTTTAAACTCGCTCTGTCCAAACTTAAAGGGATTTTCCGAATTTGCCCTTAAACTAGAATTTCTGGCGCGCTTTCCTTTGAACATTCAAGAATCCTTCCACGAATTTCTCTTGCCACAAATGAAGCCATCGATTTCTATAGTCCGTAAGTTGATAAGACGAGGCAATCTATCTTTAGCAGGATTCAAAGAATCGCAACATGTACCTCGATATGTTGAAGCGATGAAATGCAATGAACAACCAAAGTAGCGCTCTAGCTCATAGCAAGTATCAAAGGTAATTTTTGCGCATTTATCAAGGTTGTCTTTAGACCTTATTTCGATTTCCCGAATTTGTTGATTTGAAAAGTCAAAACTTCAAGTTCTTGTAAAGAAGTAAGATTTGGTCCTCGATCCTTTGTAAATGGCTCAAATTCAACGTTAGTCCACCAATGCACAAGGAATCGAGGATGGAAAGAGGAGTAAGTTGAAAGGGTGTGTTTATTGTTTCTTTCAACGCTTCCACACTACAATACCGAACACCAACTTCTTGTCAAGGCTTGAAAAGGAGGCATGTAAGTCAACATGGGACAATATTGATTGATAATGTAGATGCATTTGAGGAAAGTGGAGGTAGTGGGAGATGATGTGAATGTGAAGAGTTATTATCATTATTGAAATCATCTCCCATCCTCTAAGCTTTGAACAACTCCAAAACGTGAGGCTCTCCAAAGATTGGAAGAATGGTGCAATGCAAACAAGTCTCCTCATAACAAATGTATTCCAAATCATTAAGCCAATGTAAACTAAGTGACTTAAGGAACTAAGACGCTCCAGCAAGTGGGAGATATTGGAAACTTATACACTTCCTGAGATGAATTTGAACAATATTTGTGAATGAACTAAGCCAAAGCAGCTTCCTTTCTCTAAGTTTGGTTTTCCAAATACAAATGCCTTTTTTCTCTATGGAGAGTATCTCGACTCTATTCAATTTCAAGATGTATCAAATTCATTAATTTTGAGACATCTTGTGTAGAAAATTTCTCAAACTCGTTGATTTCCATTCAATATTAGTGTTTGTAAGCAAACAAGATTGCTTAGAAATTTGGAAAGATTTCATTGTATATAGTTGTCACTTATGATGAGACATCTCTTATGATGAGACATCTTAAATGCTTCAAATTGACAATACAATCATCTTCCCTTTAGTAATATTCCTGATCTTCAACACACGCAAGTGTTTCAATCCAATGAGTCCAACAATTCTGTGATCGTGAAAGTTCCAACGATAAATGCATGAGTCTTTGTGTTTTTATAGACCTTTTTTGTCTCACTATTCAAGTAGCAACAAGCATTGCCTCGCTACTTGCATTGCAAGATCATGCATTAAATCATGCATTTTGAAACGAACGATATCACCCGATGAACTCATTTTTGCATCTTGAAATGATTTCATCAAGAAAGTCTCTATGAATTGGTTACCCACAACATTCATATTTTGGTTTTCAAATGAGCATTCGAGATAACTTTGCGCCATCCACAAATTGAATCAACTCATCTTTCTATTTCCCGCCCTTAGATATAAAGAGCAATATGCAAAACATTGTCTCAATTGAGGTGACAAATTTTGCAACTAAGTTTTAACACCGCATGATGCTTTCTTTGTCTTCACATAATTTCCAAAACTCACCTCTTAAAACATCAATCCATAAAATATCTTATGTATGGGTAAGTTTTCATTTTATATAGGCTAAATGTCACGCTTAATCCTTTATCTTTGCTTTAAGTTTCATTTTGGTTCTTTATCTTTTTTTGTTCCATTTTGGCCCTCACGCTTCATTTTGGTCCCCGCCGCTGGTTTTTTTAACTGACACCACGTTGGCAGTTAACTCCTGACGTGACGTCTTACGTGTCACTGCTGACTTAGAATTTTTATATGGTGTGGCATAGGAGGGACCAAAATGAAACTTAACAAAAATATGAGGGACCAAATTGACAAAAACACGCAAAATGAAAATCATCTCAATCTTCATCTTCATCTTCTCCGGCGAGTCACTACCACCTCCGCGAGCCACCACCTCCTCGGGTGAGCCACCGCCACCACAACACCAAAACAAAATCCTATCCCAATTAACAACAACAACATTATCAACAAACCCAAAACTCCATCCCTTCCCTTACACATCACACTTAACTGAGAGTAGCACCGCTATCGTAAATCAAATAAATCACAATCCTTCCTTCCTTACCACAAATAACCACGCCTTCGCCGCCACCGCTTTCCCCACCTCCACCGCTACTCCTCAAATGAATACATTGAATGCAATAATAAGAAGGGAAAATTACACTAGGGAAAATTACTCCCTAAACCCTTTAAGTTTTTTTTAATAAATAGGCTCTTTTAGTGATTACTCTAACTTTTGTATTTTTGATGCAACCAATCATATTTTGGTGTATTTTGATGTAATCAACGATATGACATTCTACTAAAAGGGCCAACTGTAATCTTAGGTAACTTAAAGGGCCTATTTGTTAAAAAAAGAACTTAAAGGGTCAACTTGTTACACAAAAATAACTTAAAGGATCTCTCAGAATCTTTGCCTAATAAGAATAACAATACCATTCCAATTAAAAACAAATTACTTAAACACCAATCTCTATTATAATATACCAGGAATGTTCCATAAAGACATCCACCTATCCTGCCATGTCAATAAATCTGTCAGCATTCATTTTATTCCACATCAGCCTTTTCTTACAAGCAATGAGTATCAAACCCCTACCCTACAGGTGAAAGAAGCAACTTTTAAACTGAGCTGTAATTCAACGTTGATATAATATGGAATTCATTTTACTTAATACAAAATGAAGGTGTAATTTTGACAGTTTTTCACTTTTATGTTGTAGCTGGGATTTCTGTATATAGTTTGAAATTTATTAAAAAAAAAACTTAAAGAGCCTATTTATTAGTTTAATTTTGACCTTTAAGGTATTTATTTGTAGCTGATAAAAGGATTTCTCTATATAGTTTTTCTCTTTTATGTTGTAGCTGATAAAAGGAAAATTTCATTGTAAAAAAAACACCAGTTTATAAAATAATTTACCAATTTAACAAAGATGCCGAGCCCTGGCTGATAGACTCACACTGTGAAGTCGAGCCACACGCTTCGTAGTTTTTATTCTTCTTGGCTTATTCAAAGATTTCTCTTGAACTTATCTCAGAGCTCCAATGTGTCTTGAAGGCATTCCAAACTTCATCACTCATGTAATCCGCTTTATCCCTATGCCGCAAACTTATAGAGCAAATCTAACAATTGAGAACTAATCCTTAAGAAAAATTGTATGCACCATTGCATCATCTTTTGAGACCCATGTCACTTTGGCCTATTTTAAGCAAAATGAAAATGTGTATTCGTAGAATTATATTAAACATTAAATTAAAACTAACAATATAGGTGACACTTACCTTAAAGAAGTTCAAAAATTCTTCCTTATTACTCTTCAGTGACTTTACTCCACTTTCCATGGAAATTTTGAAAACACATTTTTCGGATATATGTTATGCAGATATCAGGCTTCAACAAGGTCTCATGATGTTAAAATGACAGCAACTTCAACGAGATTGATGACTATCAATGTAATGAGCAAAGAGATGAGAGTGATGTCTTATTTAGCTTCTCTATTAAGCTTTTCTATTAAAAACACTATGTCAAACTTTTTTCCCAATGACTTTTCCATGTCATATTTTTCATTTCATTTAATTTAATTTGAAGTGTGAGGTAGATTAACACCTCACTTTGACTTCAACCTCTAACCTCCACCACCTTCCCTCTCAACTCCCTCAACCTCCGTAACTCCTCCAAAATTGCAAAAGATTCAACTCTCATTTTTTCAATAAGTAGTAGATATTATAAATAATATTCCATCTTTATAAAGAAAGATTGAAAGGGTACATTAAAACACATTCAAAACAAGGTAAAACACACCACAAATACTAGAAGATAATCAAGGCATAAAACAAAAGGTAAAAGACTCCATAGCTATTACAACACATAAACACTCAAGACACACTAATATACTACTACTTCAACTTCTTGTCAAAACAGACTTTGCGCACTCCAACTCAAGTGATTCCATCGCACCTCATTTCTACAAAGAAGTGAGTGAGGCATACAAAACAAATTCTACACACCCTTTCCGCACTCCACTTCTTGTCAAAACCCTCGCCCTGCATCCGCTGCCTCTTGACCGCTTAACCTTGATGAGTCTTTAAACTAAAATCACTAATAGAGGAAAATGTTAGTGAAAGGGAAACAAAATTTGAAAACAGTATTATGCACATATTATTAAAGATAGAAAATGAAAACTCAAACACAAAGAAAATCGACTTTAAAGACTTCATCATCTTTTGTGACTATTCCAAATGAAAAATCTTTGGTGAGGCCATCGATTTCTAGAGTCCGTAAGTTGACAGGACGGGCACTCTATCATCAGCAGTGATTTGAAACAATTGCAAAGAAATTACCTTGATATGTTGAAGCGATGAACAGCTGCACAACCAAATGTAAAAATAGTTTCTAGCTCTTTGCAAGCATCAAAGGTAATGTTTTGCAGATTTATCAAGGTTATCTTTAAACCATATTTCCATTTCCGAATTTGTTGATTCGAAAAGCAACAAATTTCAAGTTCTCAGAAAGAACTAAGATTTTGTACCCAACCTTTGGTAATTGGCTCAAATCCAATGCTGATCCATCAATGGTCAAGGAATTGAGGATGGAAAGAGGAGGGAAGTGAAAGGGTGTGTTTATTGTTTCTTTCAATATTTCCACACTACAAGAACCGAACACCAACTTCTTGTCAAGGCTTGGAAAAGTAGGCATGTAAGTCAACATGGGACATCTTACGATTGATAATAGAGACAAACGAGAAAGTGGAGGTAAGTGGGAGATGATGTGAATGTGAAGTGTTACTATCATTATTCAAATCATCTCCCATCCTCCACCATCCTCTAAGCTTTTCACAACCCCAAAAAGTGAGGCTCTCCAAAGATTTGAAGAATTCTACAGCTAAACAAGTCTCCTCATAACAAATGTATTCCAAATCATCAAGGAAATGTAAAGTAAGTGACTTAAGGAATGGAAGACGCTCCAGCATGGAGATATTGAGACCTCTCTACACCATGAGATGAATTTGAACAATGCTTGTGGAGTGAAGAAAGCCAGCAACTCCTTTCCTTGCTTGGTTTTCCAAATACAACAAATGTCTTCTTCTCTTTGGAGGGTATGTTGACAGAACCAATTTCAAGGTGTATCAAATTCATTAATTTTGAGACATCTTGTGCATCTTGTGTAGAAAATTCTCAAAGTAAATTCCCATCAATATTAGTGTTTGTAAGCAAACAAGATTGCTTATGGATTTGGAAAGATTTATTTGTCTAAATTTCTGTAACTATATTGAGACATCTTAAATGCTTCAATTTTTGGACAATACAATCATCTTCCCTTTAGTAATATTCGGCATCTTCAACACACGCAAGCGCTTGAATTTTGAAATAATAGGCGTGTTTTTCTCATCATGATCATCATTAAGAAAATCAAAGTCCGTAGTCTACTCAATCCAATGAGTCCAACAATTCAAAGATCGTAACGCTCCAACGATACATGCATGAGTCTTTGTGTTTTTATAAATCTTTTTGTCTCACTATTCAAGTAGCAAAGAATCATTGCCTCGCTACTTGCATTGCAAGATCATGCATTAAATCATGCATTTTGAAACGAACGATATCACCCGATGGACTCATTTTTGCATCTTGGAAAAATGATTTCATCAAGAAAGTCTCTATGAATTGGTTACCCACATCATTCATATTTTGGTTTTCAAATGAGTATTCGAGATAACTTTGTGCCATCCACGCTTGAATCAACTCATCTTTCTCTATTTCCCAATCCTTAGATATAAAGAGCAATATGCAAAACATTGTCTTAATTGAGGTGACAAATTTTGGTAACTAATTTTTAACACCGCATGATGCTTTCTTCGCCTTGACATAATTTCCAAAACTCACCTCTTAAAACATCAATCCATTCACTTTCTTTTACTTTTGCTCGCAAATGTGCCTCCCAATGTTCTAATTGCCACTGAACTCCCCGCACTTTTCTGCTATCTCCTTACCAACTAATTCAAGACTTTGATTCGCTCCTGAGGTGTCAATGAAATCCCCAAATGAAACTTTCTTTAACAAACTCCAAGATTGTTGTAGAGTCAAACCATTCAATGCATACGGGACACTTACACCCATTGTTTGTGCCACCGCTTACTACGTGTTGTCACCAAAACCTTACTATCTCGAGCACCACACATTAAATAAGTTCTTAATTTATTCCATTTTTGATGACTTTCATTCCAAATATCATCTAGAACTAACAGTATCTTTTACTACCGCTTATGTTTTCGCGAAGCTTATTTTGAAGATTCTCCAATGTTAAGTTATCATCAACTTTGTTATTAATTAATGACTCCAACATTTTCTTCAAAATAGTTTTGACATCAAAGTTATCAGAGACACATACCCACATTTTCTTTTCAAAATTTTTGTGTGCCTCCACATCATTATATACTAACTGAGCAAGAGCTGTCTTCCCTAGACCACCAATACCAACAATAGCAATCAAGGAAACATTTTGACCTTCAAGTGAATGTGGTTTTTCCAACAAACTTATAATTTTCTTTTTATCATTTTCTTCCAATAATATCTGGTCTGAATATAAAAGAACTAGTTTCCTCCTTTTCATTAATGTTGGTTTGCTTATCATAGACATTTGGGATTAAATTCAAGATAGACATTTCTCCCACTACATCATTAAATCAAGCTTCTTATTTTTTCAATTTGACGAGCCAACTTATGACGAAAAAGCAATTTGGTTTGGTGATAAGGAATGAAGTACCTCTCTCACTTTGTTCTTAGGATGATTGTATTTCATCTCATGAATGAAAATTCATCAAGCAAGTCATCAAAGAGGATAAAGCACATCTTTGAGCCTTGTTATCCAGCTTTTGTACAAAGATGGCTTTGTTCTTTGTTTCTCCTCAAAGATCAAGAAGCACCGCCTAATTGATTCAACTGTGTTCTTCACTTTTCCAATTCATCCACAACACCATAAATTCGCCCAAATTCTTGGAAGGTCATGAAGCTAACCTCAGAAAATTAAGGAAAATTATCTAGAATTAAATAAATAAAAAAACAACCACATATTCTTCCAACTATAAACATGAACTATTAATAAAATAATCATGGAGGGGATGTGCCACTGGAAAGAAAGCAACACCAAAAAAGAGATCTGATTTTGTTTGCTCAAACCCCTAATCAGGTGTGTTCTAGGAGAAAATGAACAAAAACATGTATTCTGCAACAACAAAAAAGGTCTGAAAATTTATTGAGTACCTTTTTAATGAGGCTTGAAGCAAGATTATATGGAATTTGTTCAGCCATCCTTCAAAACAAAAAGAGCAGAAAAGAAAGAGATCGATGAAAAGGAATATTAATTGTAGATTGCTAACAAGAGGAAGATAGAAAAGTAGCTAGTACTCCATGACATAAAAAATATCGGTGAAACAAGGGAAGGGATAGAAATGTAATTACTTATTGTTTGTAGCTGCAGTCTTCTATTATTATTGTTGCTTATTGGAACCAATTTGATTGTAGAAAAGCATCCTCGACAATTTATCAGAAATAATCTAGAATGGGAAGTCGTCTCTTGGATTATGGCTTGTTAGTAGAATAGCATGGTGGACAATTGAGAAAGAATCTTTTTGACATAATTGAGTATTCATATTAAATTAAATAATGTAGATGAGTAGTTACAAGGAAATGAAGAACATTAGAACAAGTCGTAATGGGTGGCGACGGCAAGAAATATAATACAAATAGTGTGACACTACTAGACACTAGAGGGTCATTCATCAATCAAGACACTACTAGACATAGATATCATATAAGAGGTTTTATTATTCAAGATCTGAGGTGTCTGAATTTGACTACTAAGGGATAACTTTGCTTAAATGGGATTATTTTTTGACTTGGTTATTTCAATTTAAGTGGACTATTACACGTGGATAATTATGGTCATATATGTAGAATTATTTAACTTACTTTATGTAATACTTGAGAGCAAATCAGTTATTAATATGTATTAGCTAGTAATGTTTTGTAAAATTTATAGCGATTATGTCTTTGACTCGATGTCTAGGAGAAAAAGGTTTGATTAATTTGTAGCTTCTAAGCAGAGGTAAGAAAGTTCATGACTTCAATTTAATTCTAGTAGTTCGCTTGTGAATCTCTCTATATATACCCCCGTAACCTTTTGTCTTTTGGGTTAATTAACAAGCTCGACGTGTGTTACCAACGAAGTTACACTCATTAGATAGACTTCATAATAATCTTTCATGCAATCAATCATGTACTACGGAAAATTATATGTAAAATAACACTGTATGACTTTTAAGCTTATTTATTCAGAATAAGCTGACTTTTAAGTTTTTTTTTTTAAATAAATAGTTCCTCTTTAAGCTTACCTAACATTGACACCGCTGACCCTTTAAGAAAATGTCATATCGTTACATCAAAATACGACGGTCAGATCAAAATACATGTTCTGAGTAATCACAATATATAAAGTAACATTACATATATTAAAATATATAAGCTAGAGTAATCACTAAAATGGCCTATTTGTTACAAAACAATAAAACTTAAACGACCAACTCATACAAATAAATAACTTAAATGCCCTCCTGTAATTTTGTCAAAATTATATATACATTATTTGTCTATAGTTCTAATCAAATTTAATTTGCATAACTTAATGAAGTTATATTATTATTTTCTTTGGTCAATAAGACATATGACTGTTTAATTATATGATTCTTAATTATTCTGTCAATAGTAATAGTAATTTTTAAGAGTGATGACAATAATTACGTAAACAAAAAGCAAGAATCTTTTATTTAAAAGCAAGAATCTTTTATTCACAATAGTATTTTTGGTAACAATGAGGATATCACCCATCTTTCCTTTTAATCCTAAGCTTTGCGCTGATTTGGCGCCAAACTTGTGGGTATTTTCGTAATTTTAAATGCAATTTTGGTTAGTGTGTGACGCTTTTTCCATGAATCTCATTGGCTTGCCTCTTATTTGTCCAATCACTACCCCCACACTCTCTCTCGAACAAGTGAAACTTGTTTCATTCATTCTCTCCTTTCTTTCCATTTCTTCTCTCTCTCTCTCGCCTCTCACTTCTCACTCACTCCATTCTCTCACCCACTCGCCGATCTCTCGCGCTTTCGCTACGCCAACAACATTTCATCTCTCAAGGTAAATTCATCCTCAGTCCAATCTCTTCACGCTAATCGCACTTCAATTTCAAATGGAATCTAAACGTGGAGTTTCTTTTGTGCTTCCTTCTCTATTTTTCGATCTTAGAGTTTTCTTGATCAAACTCCTCGCATCTTTTTGTTTTTCCGCTTTCGATCCTTTCTCCTTCAAGGAAATTTTATTTATTTTTTATTGTAATTTTATTCATCGTGATCCGCTTTTTGTTGCCACGAAAAATGATTATGATTATACTTTTGTGAATCGATTTGCATGCTGATGTAGTGTTTGTTAATTTCTCGCTTTACTTGAGATTTGGCCGAGTCCGTGAGACAATGACGCCATTATCTTTTAACGCATTAGCATGAATAGATTTGATGGAAGATTTTATGAACACTTTTATGTTTTTTGAGATTTGTTATTTTTTTGTTGAATTTTTGTTTGAAATGTAAAATTAGGGGGATCAACGATCCAAGGAGAAATGGGGCTGACATTCACGGTCGTTTCACTGGCTTTCACGGTTAGAAGGAAATGCGACTCCGCGGCAATGAGTTCGCTTTTTGATGGAAAATTAGAACTCATTGTTTAAAACTATCTTAATTATCGCTTAGGTTTAGTTTCTATTTTGGCCGGGTTGTTGGTGTATAATCGAACTCATTCTCATTTTGTGTTTGCTCATTGTCGCTTTTTGTGATAACATGTAGTATCCTCATAAATCTTGATGTATTCTCATGCCACTCTTTTCTATACCTAAGATATTGTTACAAGCCCAAAGGTACATAAAGTAAGCATTTTCAAAGAAGTTTTCGCTTTTCACCTCCGTTGATTGTCGTGGTATAGTTAGTTATTTTTTTAAAATGGTTAAATCATAAATGTAGTTTGATATTTGAGCTCATCGCTTCTATTTAATTTTATGTTTTTTTCTTAAAATTTTCATGTTTTATGTGGTTGGCCACCTAAAGGGTTTGTTCGACTAAATTGGGGTGTATCCATATCCATTACTCAGATAGGGATTATATTTAGCAAAGTGACATTCAATGGGATATTGCAATAATAGCTTTCCATATTCCCAGAGCGCACTTTTTAAAGTAGGACTTTTTAGAACCTTTTTATGACAATAATTACATGCTTCGCATTCCAAAGGTTTCTAAAGGATTGCCATTGAAATTGATCTTGAAGGAAACGGCCTATAGCGGTTTGCTCAAGAAATGGATAAATGACCTTTGATGTAAAATTGATACAAAAGCCGCAAACAAGTTCAAATAGTGTCCGCAATCCGCAAATACTAATGCTATTGTACTTGGAATTTCTAAGGTGTTTCTTTTGGTATCTTTTGGGCTTTTTTAAAATGTTTTTATTGACATCTAATTTTCAACAAAATGTTTCTCATATAAATATGATAAAGAAGAACTAAATATATTAATAAATGTATATGGATAAGTTGTTTAGTCATGAGACAAAATTGTGTAATATCCCCGCCTCATTTACTTTCATTCCTTTCTTTCTAACTTTTTGTTGTTGTTGTTGTTATTGTTTATAGATGATGGCATCCCCGGTCATAAGGTAGTGTGGTCGAGAGATTCTGATGAAGTAGATTCTCTCATGCATGATGGTGCTATGGTCGATAGCTTGATCCCAATTAATTACCTCTGAAAACGAGGTGCACCACTTTGGAGTGCAAGCAAGCTTGAGCTTTCACTTAATTATCTTAAGCTTTTAGGACAAGAGATCCATATTTGGACTTAGAATGCAATATGATTGATCATGTTAAGGATTAGGATTTAGAATGCAATATATGATTGATTCTGCTTTTTCTTTCTTTGGCTTCAAACAAATTTTATAAGATTTTCTCGATTTTGATTTCTTATTTTCTTTTTGGTTTTTCAAGGTTTGTGGGCAAGTGGTCTATGATAACCATTACTTGGCAATTGGCATCCGTGAGGAAATGGCATCGAGTATGCAATTGTAAAGTTAATCATCTAGCCATTTCCAACACCTAGTCGAATGGAATTCTTTAGATTAGCAAAGTTAATCATTAATCCTATATTTTGTGCATCATTCTCGTTAACTCAAGTTGGCTTGATTTCCACTCGAATTCCAACTTTGCAAGCTCATGAAGGTTCTGATTTGGCTTTAACCTCCACACCACAAATTTGAGCCTCCTAGGTTGCCCTCCACTATTTTCCCTTTCCAAAGAGTCACACATATTAGGGGATGTTATTACTCACCCAAGCAAAGACATGTATTATGTTGTTTACATGTGCAAGTGCTTATTATTAAAATGATCCATCCGTAATACTACTTTCAACCAGAATTTGCATTGTTGGTTTCATACCATGACTAGAAGAAAATAACATATTCCACTAGAAAAGTTCAAGCCGCTTCCTATATTGTAATCATTGTTCCTAATGTTGATGATTGGTTTTTGATTTTTGATTTTTCAGGTTTTTAAGGAATCTAGTGATGAAGAGAGAGGCATGTTGAGAAATTGATGGAATATCGTGTGATTGAATTTGACTTTATTTTGTATAATTTTTTTTTCAATTATATTATATGATGTTGAGTATTGATTGTTTATGGTGTTTTAATATCTTTTACGTAACAAAAGGGGTGGAAAAGTGAAGTTGCAAACTATAGTGATGCCGCTTTCTTCTGCATCGATTGTGTGTGCCGTGAAGATTTCAATCGAATAGCCCAAAAGGTAAATGCGCTTCTGATTACCATGCTTATGCTTAATGAATTTCATCTCACCGATTTTTTTCTTTTTCATTTCTTCATTTTCCTTATACTAAGCTCGATTTATGCAGCGAGGTCAAAGCCGCTCGAGAAATTGAGGACCGCAAACGGTGTAACTTTTGGTGTTTGAAGTTGTAAGTTAAAATAGACACCATTAAGCTTCATTTGGGGTGGGCGTTGCATCATAAAAGGTTACTATATGCATATATTGTGATGACTTTTATCTATCTTTTAAGTTCTAATTCTAATGCACTATCTTTATTAATTTTGTTTGTATCAAGGCTAATTATATTTTAATCTTAAACTTTTGGATAACATTTTCCGATGAAACCAAATTTTTTCATTCTCGTTGATTTTAAATAACTTGTTCCAAGTACATTGGTGTCAATGATACGCTTTATTGACCCCCGCTTTCGGGCTATAAGTTTTTATTTTGAAATTTGTGATTGGAATTATTTTTTCACTTTTTTCCGCCGCTTCTTGAATTCCGGATTGATGAGAATGTACAGAGAGATTATCAACCACAGTCCCTTAGGCATCCCAATATAATTCGCTTTCAAGGAGGCTAGGACTTTATTTATTTATCTCTGTTGGATCAATTTGCTTGAGTGTTCTCTTAATTAATTATGAGTTGTTGGTTGTAACTTAAATGGTGTTTTGATTGTTCAGTGGTTTTGAGCCCCACCCATTTAGTTATAGTAATGGAGTATGCAAATGGAGGAAAACTCTTTGAGAGAATATGTAATGTTGGTTTGCCTCAAATAAGATGAGGTTAATTACTTAAACAATCTCTCACGATTTTTCTCGCTTTATTTCACTCTTATTTATCATTGCATAATCGATCCATATCTCATTTATTTCTCCTCGATACCAATAGTGTTTAATTTTCATATAGATTATTAGTTTCTTGATTGTGGTTTGAGTTACAACTTTTTTGACTTGAGTTTAGATTTGAACAAATATATCGTAAATGTTGGAAACATGTTCGATGTTGCATCCTTAACCATGTACTCAAATCGTGGTTTCTATCCTTCAAAATGTCTATGCCTTTGTGAATTTGGTCGACCTTAAGAGGAGTATGAATTTATTTCTCTCATACATTGATCTTTAATTGCTATATGGGGTCTACATTTGTGAGTGTGTCTTATGCTTTTGATCGCATACGTGTTAGAAATGAGGAGATTAAAGCCTCAATTTGTCCAACTACGAGTCTAAATATGTCATTTATTCTCGATGTTTCTATTTTTGTGGGCTTCCCTTCATTTTCCATTGTCCTTCCATTTCTTCAATCCCACATCTACAAGGTATCTTCGATCCCCACCGAGGAGGGAGAGCTCAAGACTCCAACAACGGCAGGGCCTCAAGTAGTTTATGTGCACAGAGGATTGGCTTTGTATGAAGTAAATCACGATAATCTAATTTTTCTCTAATCGTAGTTGTGGCTTTAAAAACTTTTAACTACTCTACTTGTGTTTTGTATGGATTGCTAAGTAAATTTGGTTTGTAATGGATTATGTTTAGTTTGTAATGGATTATGTTTAGTTTGTAATTTGGATACCTAAATACTAATGCTATTGTACTTGGAAATTTCTAAGGTGTTTCTTTTGTATCTTTTGGGCTTTTTTAAAATGTTTTTATTGGCATCTAATTTTCAATCGTATTAAACGCCTTTAATTTCAGAAATATCAAGGCCCGCATCGCATCGTGTGTGAGGCTAGTTTTTTAAATTGAGAGCAAATTTCTTCACGTGCGCTTTCTTTATTATTTGCCAACTTTTTATTTTCAATGGTTTGTTATTTAATAACTTGATTGATTTTGTGTGGAAATGTAGTTCTTCTTCTTCATTTTTTTATTATAATGATCAAAATCAATATCTTATTTAACACAAACTCATGTATAACTATATCTTGGCATCCAAACACAGTAGAGAAAAGGAAAATCATCTTTCGATTCACCTAACTAGTGGTTAGATATAAATTACTCTAATAGCCCCGTCAAGCTTGGACCGAGGATAACACATGTGCCCAACTTGGAAACTAAAGTCAAAATGTGGAGCATGCAAGGGCTTGGTGAAGATATCCGCAAGTCGAGAGCCGGAGGGAATCTAAGGAGATGAATAGCAAATTGGAGCAAGGTAGTGGTTGTGAGTAGCAGTAAATAAATTGATTTATTATCACAATAAATGCAGCTGGAGAGCAAGAAGTTGAGTGTAAGTCACAAAGCAAGTAAAGGCAACCATTGTATCTCACATGAAAGGTTAGCTAGAGCACCTGCATTTCTGCATCGAGGAAGATCTAGAGACCGTGATTTTGCTTCTTAGATTTCCTGCAGATGAGAGGAATTACTCTAGAAAAACGCAATAGTTAGGATGGACTTACGAGTATCGTGGCAACATGCCCGATCAGAGTCAAAGAAACCAGAAAGAGTAGCTGTGTGGAAGCAGTAAAAGAACAATCCCTTTGTCGGTGCAGACTTCAAGTAGTTGTAAGATGGTGTGAGGAAAGCATGTGCAAGTATACACACATTCTTAACAAGTAATACAATGTTTAGAATGTGCTCTAACCCACAGTGATCGATGAACTTTTTTAAAATTCAATACAAAGTAATATAGTGCAAAAGTAACCAAATAACAATTTATAGTGGAGTTGATATGATCACAAATCTAAGTTAGATAAGAAAGCAAAGTACAAGTGTTTATAATGCAAATGAGAAAAGCTAGTTGGAATGTCTTCACCAAGTAATTTACCTTGTTGTTTGATGCAAGATGTGATGCAACAGACTCAATGTCATTGCATTAGCTATGTGTCTTTCACTCACTTTCTTCTTCAGTTTCATTACAAGCTTCCTATGTTTAGGCATGCTAAATAAGTTCACTCTTGCCTCTTAAAGTACCCACAAAGATCACCCTATGGACTATACTATCCTATGTCTAGACTTAGCATGGTTTTCACAAAGTTTCCTTTATGTAAACACTCACCCATATTAGTTCTTGAGTTCTTAATTGTAAACCATGTCTGCTTACAAATCTACTTATTCTAAGTGATCAATCTCAAAATAAGTGTTGAAAGTATTATCAAGCAAGAACTAAAGTGCACACATTACATACATGCATCATACTTACTTAAAAGCTCATTAAATGGTTAGAACATTCCAACTAAGAGAGATTTAGCTCAACATAGACATTGTATGGCAAATATAAACTGAATATATAATTGAAATCACAAAAGAGAGACAACAAGAGAGAAATTACACGAGTCAAGCTCTTTGTATGAAGTCTCATAGCAATGCACTAGCATTACCCCCAGCACTATGTAAACACTATGAAATCAAGTAAGGATGGTTTGTCAATTCCTTCCTTTCCTCTTACAAAATAGAAACTAACTATGTATATTGAAATTTGAATCTAACTTATGGATTGTGATATATTTCCAAGTGAAGAAGTTGAAACCCTTTATAGTCTTCTATGAGAGGCTGCCTTTCTTCATGTTGAAGTAAACTTTAGAGATTGAGTTGTAGTTACTTTTCGTAAGTTGTTTCCTAAGTCGAGATATTTTATCAAGTGTATATGGAGGTCCAAGGAGATATGAACATGTGTCCCTATGTTGATGACTCTTCAAAGCTATCTTCAAAGCTACGTGTGAATGGTAGGCGCTGAAATATAAAGTGGTCTCGCTTTTAGGACCAAGCACGAGGTTAGCAATGCAAGTGGATGTGGCAAATGGCTAGTCGCTTCCAAGTAATGTAGATGTAGGCAGTGATCAATGCAAAAGAGCATTGATGTAGAGCATCGATGCAGAGCATCCAGTAGACCGAAACAAAACATCAAACATACCACAATATATCCAAAATGACCTATTAACAACTATAACTATGTCAATCACTCAAGTTATCATATATCACACAAAGTACTATATAAACTCTTTATCTTTACTTGAAAGAGAGCAATTTACTAAGTTTAAATATATGAATAACTTCTATATAAAATAGAGTTATCATAAGACACGAGCGGCAGCTTTTTGTGAGTGAGACATAAGAGGCTTAGCCACAACCGCAAGTCGTTGGAACAACATGAGATGTCCTGGCCTAGCAGTGGCCGCGAGATAGAGGAGGCGCCCACTAGACGCCTATATGAAGATTCATCGCAATATGGCATAGAATCATCATGATTAAGCTTAATGTATGGGTCACTAAGTGTGATGCAAAGATGTTTGGTTGCAAGAGTGCCACTATCTTGCAACAAATCAAGAGAGTATTTCACTGTCGAGGACACCCCGTGAAGCACCGTGCCACTTCCAAGCTAAGAAAGAAACGTAATTACTAAGGTCCTTTATCCCGAATCGAGCATCCAGACATCGCTTTAATGTAAGATATTTCAACCATAGAATCACCTCGCAAGGACCACATCATCAACATATACCAACAAAATAGCTGATGGAACCAAAGAGGGCCTTAAGTGAACAAAAGAGAGTGATCAACCTCGTGATTGTTTGAACCCTCGAGAGATAGTAAAGCTGAGGTGAGTTTCTGGTTCCATTGACGCATCGCCTTGCTTAAGTCCATAGTGGACTTATGCAACTTACAAAACAAAGCTGTGAAAAGTTACCGTGGAGGAGGAGAATAGCCCTGTGGTAAAGTCATGTACACCTCCTCATGTAGGTCACCATGTAGGAAAGTATTATTTACATCTAATTGTTCTAGAAACCACCCTTTAATGGCAAATTAAAGCAAGCAAAGTCCTAATGTGAGTTAACTTGGCAAATGTGACTAATGTATCAAAGTAATCAATTCCTCGCTTTGAATATAGCCCTGGCCACAAGACTCGGCCAGAACGCTCAATACCGCCATCATCTAAGTATTTAATTTTAAACACCCATTTGCAACCAATGGGTGTCTTACCATGTGGTAAGTCAACAATCGTCTGTGTTTTGTTTACAAAGAAGAGCAGTAAAGCCTGTAATCCATTGCTTTATTCCAACACTCAAATTTGGATGCTTTGGTGAAGGTCAGGGGTTTAATGTGTGAAGAAATAGTACAACAAAATTTTTGAATAAGAATCAAAACAATTAGTGTATGACAAAACAGAAAAAAGTGGATAAAGAGAGAAGAAGAAATACTCAAGAATTAGCAAAAGATAGCTAGCCAAGTTACAAAGTTGATAGTCCTCCAAATATCTAGGTCGGGAGGGAGGTAAAGAGGCATCAATGATAGTAGGGCACTATGGTTTGTGATGTAGTAGTGGTGTTTGGAGAAGTCAAGTAATATTTGTAGGAGAGGAAGGCAAGTTATGTATGTGAGATGAAGTAGGTGCTATGGCGGTGCGTAAACAGTTGGTTAAGTGCGTTAAGCTTGGCACTACAAGAAATTCGCAGCTTTTTCCGGCATGACAAAATCACCAGAATGACAAAAACCACCTGTAGGTAGATGGTTTTCGGGTTTTTTCCATGGATTTTCCACGGCTAAAACCGTGAGGTAATGGTTTCGGCGAAAAGTCGCCGCAGAATTACCACGAAAATCACCAATTACCACGGCGAAAAGCCACGAAAATTTGTTTTCATTTTTTGTAAATTCACGCAGAATTCAAAAACAGAGCTTGTGAATTTAAAAATATCTCGCGTAATTTAAAAACGCTTGCAATTTAAAATTATCCGCAGTAATTTAAAAATATCCGCCGGAATATTTTTTTAAAACATAAATTTCCGCCAGAATCCACAAAATCCGCTTGAATGTTTTTTTAAAAATAATTAAATTGCTTAATTTAATAATTAATAATATTTACTTTTTTTAAAATTATTTTTTAAAACATATATTTCAATTAGTTTATTTTTATTTTAAAAATTTAAATTATTTTATTAATTTTTATTTCAACAAAAAAACTATTTTCTAATTAGTTTTTTTAATTTTAATTTTTTAAATTATTCAATTATTTATTTATTAAGAAGTAAGTAAAAATGTAGTAGAATATGAATGAAGGAGAGTATGAGAAGTAAGAATATAGAAGAGAATGATAAATGAAGATGAAGAAGTGTAGAAGAAATATGAATAAATGAGAAGGGAAAGAAGAATGAGGAAATGTAGAAGATAGATATTTAGGAAAATTTATGAGATTGAAGAGTATGAGAAAGAAGAAGAGTATGGTAAGTAAGAATATAGGAGAGAATGAGAAATGAAGATGAAGAAGTGTAGTAAGAAATATGAATGAATGATAATAAGAAGAAAGAGGAAATGTAGAAGAGAGATTTAGGGAAATTTATGGAGATTGGAAGAGTATGAGAAAGAAGAAGAGTAATGAGAAGTAAGAATATAGAGAGAATGAGAATGAAGATGAAGAAGCATGTAGAAGAAATATGAATGAATGAGTATAGAAGAAGAAAGAGGAAATGTAGAAGAGAGATATTTAGTGAAATTTATGAGATTGAAGAAAGATGAGAAAGCAGAAGAAAGATAAGATATAAATAATGTAGAAGAAATGAAAAGGAAAGAAATGAGAGAATGAGAAGAAAGGTAGAGAGAAAATTTTATTTATAGACATTTTTGACAGCTCCATGATTTTTAAACATTACCTATGGATTTTTAAAAATATTTTTTATGATTAACATTACCATGAATTTTAAAAATAAAAAAATCTTTTTTAGAAAATCCACCCAGAAATGTTCAAAAATCCGCGGCAGAATATTTCTCTGCGTGATTTTTGAAATTACCATGGATTTTGAAAATAAAAATAAAATTTTTCAAAATCCGCTAATTTTTTTTCAAAATCCGCCAGAATGTTCAAAATCGCCTAGAATATTACCGCAAAAAAAAATCCGCCAAGAATACGTGAATTTCTTGTAGCGTGGGGTGTCGAATCAAACAACTCCTGAGAGGTGTGATGTAATCACTAGTGAAGCGGGCTGAATCAGCTGAAGTATTGGGAATGTGTTTGGGGAGAGAGGAAAGGGAAAATGATTTTCATAGAAAATCACATTTCTCGGGAAGTAATGAGTCGGTGTGATTGAAGATCATATAAGAGTGGATCCTTTGACTCCATCAAGAAACCAAGAAAAACAATTTTTCTAGCTCAAGATCAAATTTAGTTCTATTAGCACATAGAATGGAGGCATAAGATAGACATCCAAACACCTTTGTGATGCAAGGTGGGAGGTTGATTGTATAAGGCTTGCATGGTGAGTCATTATTCAAAAGAGGTGGGAATACGGTTAATGAGATGAATTGACTCGTTGATGGCAAAATTCCATAGGCTGAGGGGTAAATTGGCTTGAAAAGAGAGAGCTCTCGAGCTACATTGAGTATATGTTGGTGTTTTCTTTCAATCTGCCCATTTTGTCATGGGGTTTCTACACAAGATTTTGGATGAATGATCCTTTGAAGAGAGAAACTCATTCATCAAGAACTCAGGCCATTGTCACTTCAGAGCTATATAGGCATTTTAGGTGGGTGGAAAATTGTGTTTCAATGTAGTAATAAACTTTTGTGAGATGACTACGAGTCTCACCTTTTATTTTTCATTAGAACGACCCAAGTAAATCTAGTAAAGTCATCTACTGGGACGAGGAAATACATACGACCAATGATAGATGTGTGGAGAGTATAGTCCCCATATATCAAAGATGGAGTAAGATCAAATGGTTTGGTGGTTTTAGCTGCTTTTGTGAATAGGGAAGCTTTCTTTGTTTAGCTAAGTTGGCAAATGTCACATGGAACCTTAAGATTCTCAAAATGAATGAAGTGGAAATTGCTTGACATGCAATGATGTCTATTTAGTGGGAATGTGACCTAATCTCATATGCCATAAGCAAAAATCAAGAATAGTAACAATTAGAATTCAATCTCTCCATTTCACATTCACAAACAAACATGCAAGGTGGTATACCAAAAGTAGTATATTGCATTAAAAAAAAAAAAAAATGAAGAAAGAAAAAGAGAAAAAGAAATCAAAATCAAATCAAACCAAACCATATAGAAAAATGACAAACTCAATTTTGTTTTCAGGGGGAATTCTTTTGGTGAAGTTAGTAAGCAGGAAATGTTCATGTTGAAAATGGCATCTCTCAATTCCAATCAAGAAAGCCTAGATTCCAAAATTTATCCTTCCTTGCCTATGCCCCATTACAACCTTTAATAAGTCCTCATGATGTGTGTGGTATTTGTGTGTGATTGCTTGTTGTAGAATTATGTCAAGTCTATGGTAGTATGTTGCTTATGCATGTGATTGAGTGTATTACCCGCAAACACTCAGGTGAGAGAGAAACACTTATGTGTGAGGAACTTGAGTGGAAATTGAGCACAATTGATGATTGTATGATGTGTCGTCAAATTCTAATTGGGAAGTTTGAATTGCTGATTTTCGATACAAGAAGGCATGTTAGGTCACCTATTGACAATCGTGAAAAGCTAATTGATTTTGAGCTAGAAATGATTTTGGACATTGAGTCGCTTCTAGTAATCTTATTCCACCCCTTGTTTTGTATTGAGTTTGCTTCGGGCAAAGCAAATATTTAAGTTTGGGGTCGTGATAAGTCCGCATTGAATATAGTTTTGTTGGTCTCGAACTAGGTGTTTCTTATACCGAATTTGGGAAATTGCATTGATCTTGGACCACAAAATGTCACATTTGTCATAAATCCATGATTTTCGTGTGTGCAAATAGATGTTTTGATATTTTAAAGCTCGGAAGAATGAGTCGAGTTGCTAAAAGTTATGTCGCTCCGCCCAAGGATGCACTCGCTAGTATTTGGAGCTCATACTACTTCAAAACTCGCAACATAAAGCGCCAAAGCGCTCGGCATGCGTCGGGGCGCTTCGCATTTTATGTTTCGTTCGCCATGCGCCTAAGCGCTTCGCATGCTGGGGACGCTTTTTGTACCTAAGCTGCTTCGCTGTCTGCGGCGCCCAAGCGCTCGCATGCGCCCAGGGCGCTGGGGTCCTGCTGATGTTGTAATGTTGGCGCCATGCGCCAGGTTAGGTCGCGCGCACGCTTTTGCTCAAGCATGCTTTGATTTAAGTTATGATTTTCACCAACTTAAGGATCTTTTGACATATTCTGACCGATTTTTGAGAGAGAGCAAAGGAGGCAAATTAGTGGACTCAACACTCTTCATCTCCATTGAAGATTCAAGACTGGGGAACAAAATTTTGGATCTTCAATGTGGTCATTCTATCTCTCAAGTTCCATTTTATGTTTGATTTCTTCCCTTCTATGTCTAGCTAAATACCCTTTTCGGTTGTGGATGAAATGAGTAGTTGATGAAACACTATTGTAGTTGATTTTGATCTGCTTAAATGTTATATCTCCTCTTCCTTTCAGTGTATTCAATCTTTGTTCTAATGCTTTTTATGAATTGATCACTCATGAAATGATGTATGATTTATGTATGAAAATGGAAGTTTTGTATTTGAATGCTTGAGATAGAATACCTTCAATTCTTAGTCTAGGAATAGTCTTGGAGTTGTTGTATCTTGAAAACCCTTAGTTTTAATGCTTGTTCTCAATTAGAATCACCTAAGGAATTAGGGGTTTTTAGTTGTTCACAAAGGATTGGTTGTATAAGGAATTAGGAATTGATTAATATTGTGGGTTTGATAACAAAGGTAAAGAGGAGTAATTTTCTATAACAAATCATTTTGCAATAGTGTGGGAATCAATAGGAGTTCATCCTCTAACCTCTCTTATCATCTATTAATTTTCAAAAGCGCTTTTTCTGGCTTCTATTTTCTAAAACTCACAAAAGCATTTTATTGTTATTATTATTTTATTGTCATCACAACTAAACTTAGTCCCTTGTTCAATCTAGTTAGTGGACTTTAAATTGAGGTAAGTACGTAATCCTTTCGAGTTCTACATCCGGCTTCTACCATTTTTATTACTACTTACGACATAATTGGTACACTTCCAAAATATTTGGATTCTCCACCCAAGTGTGCTGATCAAGTGATCCTAGTAAATATGTAGTAAATTAACATCGAGTGGAGTCTATTCAATGCGAGGAGCTATTGATGACGCACGATTTGGTGGTGGTAAGGACTTCTGATGCTTATGCTCAATATTAGCTCAAAGTGTGATGTAAGCAATGAAAATGTATTTGATCTCTATGAGAGTCATTGGTATTTATAAAGCACTGGTCACTTGGTGATGCAAAATTGTTACGTAGTAGCCTTGGTGTGCAGTATATATCTCGCCGCGCGGAGTTCTCGTTTATCAACTTAGATAAAATGGTAAATAAATATCACGTGATACTCACTATCGCCAGCCACACCGGTTAGGGGAGCCCTAACTGCATTCTTAATTATGAACCAACAACTCTTTTTAACATCATCAAAGAGGCAATGAATCTAACCCTTCATGTAAAAATAGTATTATGTAAATATTGACCAATATACTAACATGTAATCAACTATTTTCTTTTTCTGCTTACAACAGACTATGGCTACAAAAGAATGAAATATGTAATAAACTCTCTAAAGTGTGATAAAATACTCTCTATCCTTTTGATAGCTAACAACAAACTGAAAAAAAGAAAAAAAATAGCCTTTAAAATATGCAACTTTACAGAACTTTGTAACAAAACAAAAAGGAGAAATCACTTCTCTTATCTTGTTTGAAGATCTGAGATAGGAAGCATTTATCTGTCCACTTTCATCAACTCTTCGATGCTTTATCTTTTCAAGTTCTTCTAGAAATTTGAATGTCATTAGGAAAATAATATTGGTAGATGAATTTACAACCAACGTGGAAGTAATGTTGCACAATGATTCTAGCAACAATAACTTCAGAATAATCCGGAGCCCAAGGACATGAAAGAAAGCCCTGCCAGTCATGATTTTGGAGATGAAAAGATCAGTCTCTATGTATAGAAGCAATGTAAGATATTGCAAGGTTTTCAAATTTAACATGCATAAAATGAATGCTACGAGCACTCCACACTCGGGATGCAAGATGAGTCTAACACGTGCTGTCCCAGATGAATTTGACATAAACATAAAATGATTCATACATGAATTGCTAGCTTGGTACATGAATGCATCAAGAGCCCCCATTGCTGGATCGACTTTTGGGTTTATCTAACGACATTAAAACTTGTAAGAGCAACATGCAACTGAACGTGAAGCATACC